>OX458964.1:3344548-3944548 GCA_949774945.1 Hoplodrina ambigua
CAAGACAAGGCCAAATGGACGGAGGTCTCCAAGTGGTGTAATGATCGCAAGATCACTTACACCAACGCCCGCACTACCCTGCAGGGCATTAAAGTCCAAGTTCCCACGGCAAAAGACCACAGGGAACTAACCAGCCTACTGAAGGTGAGGAACGTCTCGTTCCACACCTATTCCCTCCCCGAGGAAGCGCCCACCCGAGTGGTGATCCGGCGCATCCCAAAAGAGATCCCAGTTGAGGACATCCTCAACGACCTCCACTCCCAAAAGGTCCCCGTCTCGGCAGTCCATCGCCTGCACAAAGCGAGGGGCGGCCCCGCCTTCGACACCGTCCTGGTCGTCTGTGACCCCACAGAAGGCCATCACCCCATCTTCAAGGTGAAGTCAATTTGCTCCCTTTCTGGCATCTCCATAGAGAAGCCCTACAAGGCCAACGTAGTCGGCCAATGTCACCGTTGCCAACTGTATGGCCACGTACAGCGCAACTGTTTCGCGACCCCGAGATGCGTTAAGTGTCTGGGGGAGCACGGCACTGCCGATTGCCCACGCCCAAAGGAGCGTGAGCTATGTACAGAACCGCCTAGCTGCGTACTATGTGGCCAGTCAGGACACCCGGCTAACTACCGCGGCTGTCCCAAGGCCCCTAAATCCTCTTCTCCCAAGTTGGTAAAGCGTGCAAACGCCCGCCAGCAAAGGGAAAGCTCATCTGTGAAGGTTCCCTCCTCACAGATGCCCGAGCGTCTCAGCCCTCAGAGGCCCTCCCCCTGGAACACGCTCAACCACCAGAGAGCCTTTCCAGCACTGGCCACCCCACAGCCAGCCCCTATCTCAGCGCCGCCGGCCCTTGCCGCCCCTGCTCCTCAATCCGCCCCCAAAAAGATTCCTCCCACAAAGGCTGCCCCTGTAGCCCCAGCCGCGCCCTCTCCCGCCCGCACCGGCCCCGTGGCCGCTATCCCCAACGCTGAACACGTCCAAATCTTATCGGACGCCTTCAGCATCTACGTTAACCCGGACGCCGTAACTATGGCTCAGGAAATCATTGCTTGCAATGCTGACTTTACAGCCATAGGGAAAGTGTTCGACGCGTACCCCGCATTTACGAGTGTCCTAGAAAAGCTTTACCGTCCTAAACCATAATGGATAGTAAAAAGCTTTGTAGTACCAAACCCCGTTCCCTCAAGTTAGGCTTCTTCAACGCAAATGGCATCAATGGTCAGCGGGATGAGATCGCCACCTTCCTCCGCGATCATCATCTCGACATACTCCTAGTACAGGAGACATTCCTGAAGCCCCGCCATCGTGACCCGAGAATTGCAAACTATCGGTTAGTTCGCAACGATAGGTCTCGCTGTCACAAGGGCGGCACCCTCATATACTACAGAAAGGAACTGTACTGCACCCCTATGGACCCTCCCCCCCTCTCTCGCCTCGAGGTCTCACTCTGTCGGCTCGGCATGACTGGTCATCAGCCGATTACCATTATCTCTTCCTACATCCCTCCTTCGTCCTCAGAGGACCCAATTCTACTCACTAACGATCTCTCCGCTCTTCTTGGCCTGAGTGACTCCGTTATACTAGCGGGCGATCTCAACGCCAAACACCCCGCCTGGAACTGCAACACGACCTCTACCAGAGGTAAAATCGTGTTCAACCTCTGTGCCACCCTCAACTTTGACGTCATCGCTCCGATGACTCCCACTCACTTCCCCCACGACCCAAATCACCTCCCCGACATCCTCGATGTAGCGCTCCTCAAGAATGTAAATCTCCGTTTGCATTCTATTGAAGCGCTCCCCGAGCTCGACTCCGACCACCGTCCGGTCGTCATGGAACTAGCTCCTCGCTCAGGTCCCTATGATCCCAGCCAACCCCCCCCGACCCAAGTGATAACCGACTGGAGGAAAGTAAGCGAAAGCTTAAAGTCCGTCTCGTCGCCTCACCTGGACGTTATCCCCGACCACATCGTTTCAGTCGCAGACACGACGGGCGCGATCAACTCCTTCACGGAACACGTACAATCCGTCCTGAACGATTGTTCAAGGGAGGTTCCGGTGGTGAACGATCACCGCTGGAAACTACCGGACGATGTGCGTGCTCTGATGACCGAGAAGAACGCGGCCATCCGTGCGTATAGCGCTTTCCCCTGTGACACGAACAAAGCTCACATGTGATCTCTACAGCGTGCTGTAAAGAACCGCATAGATGAGTGGCGTAACGCTAGCTGGGAAAAGACGCTTAGCGAACTGGAGCCCACCCACCAAGCCTTCTGGGAGCTACAGAGGAGGTTACGCTCCACCAGAGAGGCCGCCATGCCTCCTCTCACTCGCCCCGACAAAACCGTCGCTTTCGACAACGACGAAAAGGCTGAATGTCTAGCCGACAGTCTTGAGGCCCAATGCACCCCGAGCACTCAAACTGTAGACGAAGCTCACCTTTCCAGGGTTGACGCCGAAGTCGAACGTAGAGCTGCCATTCCACCCGTCGAAGACCCCGACGACCCACTGCCCCCCGTCACCCCCGACGAGGTGCAGGACATCATCAAAAACCTCAGACCCCGGAAAGCCCCTGGGTCTGACGGAATCACGAACAGGGTTTTCAAACTCCTCCCTGCCCCTCTCATAATGCTTATGACTGCCATCTTCAATGGCGCCATGAGCAACAACATCTTCCCCGGGACGTGGAAGGAAGCCACCGTCATTGGCATCCCCAAACCCGGCAAACCCAAGTCGGAGCCTTCGAGCTATCGACCCATCAGTCTGTTCAACGTTCTCGGCAAAATCTACGAGAGACTTATTTATAAGCGCCTCAAAGACTATGTCGAAGCAAAGAGCCTCATCCCGGACGAACAATTCGGATTTCGTTCCCACCATTGTTGCGTCCAACAAGTCCACCGCATCGTCGAGCACATAAGCGTTGGCTTTCAACGTGGCTCTCTGACGGGCGCCCTCTTCTTCGACATAGCGAAAGCTTTCGATAAAGTCTGGCACAATGGCTTAATATACAAGCTCTACCAGATCGGAGTGCCCGACCGCCTCGTTCTCATCATACGAGACTTTCTGTCAAATCGTACCTTTCGCTATCGCATTGAAGGTGCGCTCTCCTCTCCCCACCCCATACGCGCCGGAGTCCCTCAAGGCTCCGTCCTATCCCCGCTTCTGTTCACGCTGTTCACCAGCGACATCCCAAAAAATAGCAAGACCCATCTGGCCCTATTCGCTGACGATACGGCTATTTATTACACCGGTCGCAACCCAGCCTCCATCGCCCGCACTCTCCAAATCGCCGCAAGTGCCCTAGGCGCTTGGTTCCGGAAATGGAGAATCGAGGTCAACCCTGACAAGAGCCAAGCGGTCCTCTTCTCTAAACCGCGCTCATCCCTCACCCCCCCCTAGTCCCATCACCATGTACGGCAAGCCGATCCCTTGGGAAAAGCGAGCCAAATACCTCGGTGTGATCCTCGACCACCACCTCACTTTCGGAGAGCACATTAAGGCGGTTCGTTCGCGCGCCGCTTTCGCTCTCGGTAGGCTTCACCCCATGTTAAATGCACGCAGCAAGTTGTCACTCAAGTGCAAATTGCGCATCTTCACGGCGTGCATTCGTCCCATCATGACCTACGCCTGTGCCGTATTCGCACACGCAAAGGCATACCGTCTCCATAGGATGCAAACCCTACAAAACCGTTTCTTGCGTAAGGCCACGGGAGCCCCGTACTACCTTCGCAACGAGAATCTCCATCTCGATCTGAGAATCCCCACCATCCAGCAGTTCATGAAACGCACCACCAAGCGCTTCTTCGACACTGCTGAAAAACACCCCAATCCCCTGATCGCATCGGCCGCCCGATACACTCCCTCCCGTATTAGTAAGACTCGCCGACCGAGACATACTCTGACCATCCCCGACGATGCCATTACTCTCCTCCAGGAGAGTAACAAAGAAACCAGTACATTACGAAAGTACAAATACAGACCGCCGTCATTCCGCCCTCGCCGCCGAGGTCCGTCGCGACGTCCCTGTTCATCTCCGCCCCGTCCTTTGCTCGTGCCAGCCCGCGCCGCTGAGCCTGTAGCTTTAAATTCGTCCCTTATTAATACTGACCAGATCCAGCCTGTCCTTTTGCTGCCCTCCCCCAGCGACGCCCTAAGCCGAGGCCCGTACCCCACAGGGGGTGCCCTTAGCGTGTAGTCGCTTAGTTTATAAGTTATATTAAGCCCTGGCTGGAGGCCTTAAATTCATTTAAGGCACCACAGGAAAGCCCGGTTAAGCAGCCGACAACCTCATAGGTTGACCTGCGAGGTGCAATACCGAAAAAAAAAATCAACGGTCAGCGTGCGCTCTCGGAATCGTTATTAACGGTCGTAATGCCAGTCGGCTCCAAATCGGTATATTTTGATCTTGTAAATTGTTAAACTAAGTGTGAATTTTGTTGTAAATTTTATGTGTATTAAATGTGTGAATCTTTTAACGTGTTTCTATTGAACTACACAGTCCACCCCAACAGTTTTTGGTCCTTCGAGCCGGATCAGTGTTAAAATCAGTGCCTAAAAGACTCCGTGTTAAAATAGTGCTTAAAACACAGTGACGTGTGAGTGTAAGACTGTCGCTCGACCCGCCGGCGTCGCCACAGATACGCGAGCCATCCCAAGTGGCTGACAAGGCAATTGCGGGACCGTCGACGGAGCGGCAACAAGTAAGATCACCGACCCGTTCCATAAGATCGAATACGAGCGCCACCAGAATAAGATTAGCCGAACTCGAAGCAACCGAGAAGCTGGCTGAGCTTCAAAGGAAGGAACTGCAAATAGAAGCGGATCTGATAAAGAAAAGGCTGGCGGCGAACGTCTCCCAGATACAAGCAGAGGAGAGCGTTCAAGGTGACCAAACAGAACCAGAAGAGTACCAAATACAAAAGGTTGACCAGTGGCTGCGCACCAACCCTCTCAGCTCACGGGGGGAGGGTGGTGGAACGGCAGATACTCAGGACAAACACCTGCGTTTTGATGTACCTAGAGGAAGGTCACCGACGCCAACTAGGAATAGATACGACAGTATAAGTCAGTTGGCTGAGACCTTAGAAAAGATGGCGAGGCCCCGCCTGCGGCACACGGATCTCCCGACCTTCTCGGGTGCTGTAAGCGAGTGGCTACCATTCAAAGCAGCCTTCCAGGACACTACCAACATGTTCAGTGTGTCACCAGCAGAGAACCTACAGCGCCTACGGAGTTGCCTCAAAGGCGAAGCACTAGAGGCAGTGGCGGCCTTATTACACGCCGCCACGGAGCCGGACATAATAATGAAGACGCTCGAACAATGCTTTGACCGACCGGAAGTGATAATAGACAAGGCGCTGGAGGAACTGAAAAGAATGCCCAAACCAGGTACGTCGGCTAGTGATTTAAATACCTTTGCGATCAAACTACAAAACACGATATTTATAATGAAGTCGAAAAAAGAGGAATCGGTCATGTCGGTGGCCACCCTACCGGCCGCCGGCCCGAGAGCCGTAATCCTTAAGATGTGCCCTGTAATCGTCGCGGGACCACGGGGGGAGGTGAGAACCCATGCGCTCTTTGATGAAGGAGCTACCATCACTCTCATCGACCAAGAGTTGGCTACGAGCATCGGTGCAGAAGGGGTGTCGCAACCACTGCACATCCACGGGGTGAACATGAACACCCGAGAACACGACAGCAAGGCAGTCACAATACAGGTGAGAGGAATAAGCAAAGACAGCGCACCGCACAAACTTCGCGCCAGAACTATAAACGGCCTGAAGCTACACCAGCAGTCAATTCCTGACACGCTGCTGGAGTATGAGCATCTGCGTGACCTACCCAGAGACCAGGTGTGTTACCAAACCACACGCCCGGGGCTTTTAGTGGGGACAGACCACTGGGAATGTATCGTCTCACGTGAACTGCGAGTCGGCAGTCCCAACCAACCGGCTGCATCTCTAACACAGCTGGGCTGGGTGATACACGGGACCGCACCACGACGTGTTATAATAAATGAAGACAACGTGCTACATCTATATGAGATTGAAAAACGACAGCACGATTACCAGCAGCTTCATGATATAGTGGAAGCCCACTTCAAAGTAGAAGCACTCGGCGTTGCGCGCGAACCACGCGTGAGCGACGCCAATAAACGAGCAATCGCCATTGTGGAAAGAACAACGAAGAAGATAGAGGGTGGCTATGAAGTCGGACTACCATGGCGACGCGATGACGTCACCATGCCACCCAGCTATAACGCCGCGTTTCGCCGATTAAACAAGGTGGAGCAGAAAATGGACGCGTCACGTGAGTTTGCCAAACAATATAGCGCGCAAATCGACAACCTGCTACAGAAAGGATACGCAGTGCCATGTGACGGTTCAGAACGAACGAGCGCCGTATCATGGTACCTGCCTCATTTCGCCGTGCAGAACCCGAATAAGCCCGGCAAACAGAGGTTAGTGTTTGACGCAGCAGCGAGAAGTCATGGTGTGAGCTTGAATGATGAACTGCTAGAAGGGCCTGACCTTTTGTTTATCGCTCCCGGGCATCATCTTCAGATTCCGGGAAAGGGCGATAGCGGTGACAGCGGACA
The DNA here is from genome assembly GCA_949774945.1 of Hoplodrina ambigua. Lineage (NCBI taxonomy): Eukaryota > Metazoa > Arthropoda > Insecta > Lepidoptera > Noctuidae > Hoplodrina > Hoplodrina ambigua. The sequence goes on from OX458964.1 coordinate 3,351,140, forward strand.
TTCAAGAGATGTTTCTCAGAATAAAAATCAGACCCGAAGATCAACCAGCGCAACAATTTCTGTGGAGAGGTGATAATCGAACGCACCCACCACGTCACTTCAAGATGACAAGTATGATCTTCGGCGCAGCCAGCTCGCCCTATATGGCCCACTACGTCCGAAACTACAATGCGGATTCACACGGGCAAGACTATCCCAGGGCGCTGGACGCAATAAAGAACAGTCACTACATGGACGATCTAGTGGCAAGTTACGAAGACGAACTAGAAGCCCTGAAGGCAGTGGAGGAGACTAGATGCGTGCACGCAGCCGCCGGGTTCACTTTGCGAGGATGGAACACCAACTCTCAATCGGTGTTACATAACATACCCCAGGAGCTGCACGCCACCACGCCTACACAATTAGGAGGCGAAAAGCCGGAGAACAAAATACTCGGCTTGTATTGGAACTCAGAGCAGGATGAGCTCGGGTTCAACACTACGATGATCAGGGTCCCCGAAGAAGTCAGAAATCAAAGACGAGTGCCAACGAAACGGGAAGCCCTAAGCGCTGTAATGTCCATTTATGACCCGTTAGGCCTACTAAGCCACTACACAAGTCGGGCAAAGATCATACTACAAAGTCTGTGGCGTCATCCAATGGCATGGGACGATGACATCCCGGAACAAGAACATGAGCTATTCACGAGTTGGCTGGCTCAGCTAGAGGAAATCGCCCGACTACGTCTGCCCAGGTGTTACTTGAAAGCAACCTTCGATAGCGTCGAGCTACACGTAATGTGCGACGCAAGTGAGCAGGCGTACGCAGCAGTGGCCTATTGGCGATTCAAAGACGCCGAAGGAACCAGAGGCGTCACGCTAATCGCCGCTAAGGCTAAAGTGGCGCCACGCCGGGCGCTGACCATTCCCCGGCTGGAACTACAGGCGGCGGTCTTGGGGGCGAGACTGGCAGATACGATTCGAAAGGAACATCGCTTAGAGGTCCAGAGAACAAGATATTGGACAGACTCCTGAACCGTTGTGCAATGGATACAGAACGACATGCGGCGTTATACGCCCTACGTCGCACACCGGTTGAGTGAGATCGCCGAGCTCACTTTAAAAGAATGGCGTTGGCTACCAACTCTAGACAACGTAGCCGACGACGCCACCCGTCTGACGAACGCGTCGATAAGTGCGAGCGATCGGTGGTTCAAAGGGCCTAGCTTCTTATATAACCCCGAGGAGCAATGGCCAGGCCAAATGATGAACAATGTGAATGAAGAAGAAGTACTCAATGTCACCACCGAGGAAAGCTGGCTGCCTGACCCTGACCGCTTCTCAAAATATGAGAGTCTAGTGAGAGCTGCGGCAAGAGCGTTAGCCTTTATCGATATGTGCCGACGTGCCGCAAAAGATATGGAATACAGACATATACAACGAGCAGAGAAGGAGATCCTGAAACAGGCCCAGCGAGATGATTTTGGCGAGGAGATAAGGAGGTTGAAATCGGCACGCCCTATCCCCAAATCAAGCAAGCTATTTCGGCTGGACCCGATATATGAAGATGGGCTCTTGCGAGTGCGAGGCCGCATCGACGCATCGGCGGCGCCGCAAGAGACTAAGAGGCCGATCATATTGGACGGCCGGAACAAGATCACCAAGCTCATCGTGCAGCGGGAACATTGCGCGGCCGGGCATCCAATCGTGAGCGCGTAACGAATGACCTGCGACAGCGCTTCTGGATTATTCGCCTGAGACCCACAGTGCGCGCAGTAGAGAAAAGCTGCACCCTATGTCAAAGGAGACGGACTACGCCGCAACCGCCGGCCACCGGAGACCTGCCACTGGCTCGCCTCGACCCCTTTCACCGCCCATTCACAAATTGCGGAGTGGACTACTTTGGGCCGATGAGCGTGAAGGTGGGTCGTCGGCGAGAGAAAAGATGGTGCGCACTATTTACGTGCCTCACCTGTCATGCAGTACACCTGGAACTCGTCGCATCATTATCTACCGACTCCGCTATAATGGCATTAAGGAGAATGGCGGCGAGACGAGGATGGCCGCGCCTGATGTATTCGGACAATGGAACTAACTTCCGGGGAGCCGACCAAGAGCTCCGGAAGGCCTACCAAGAATGGTTGCCCGCCCTAAAAGAAGTCGGGCTTATAAATAGAATGGAGTGGCGATTTATACCTCCTGGAGCGCCAAACCAAGGCGGCGCATGGGAACGGATGGTGCGTACCGTAAAAACGGCGCTCAATGCAACAATGCGGGAAAAGGCACCGTCAGAAGAAACTTTAAAAACTCTGCTGACCGAAGTGGAGTTCGCCGTCAACGCGCGACCGCTGACTTACGTCAGCGTCGATCCGAACGACCCAGAGGCCCTTACCCCGAATCATTTTCTGCTGGGGTCATCAACGGGCCTTCCGACCACCGGGCCGTGCGAAGAAGCAGACCGCCGAACGTGGCGGGCTAGTCAAGCGCTCGCCGATCAATTCTGGCGGCGCTGGCTGAAGGAGTACTTGCCTCTGTTGGTACCACGAGGCGAGCCACAGAACAACGTGCGACCACTGCGAGTCGGTGACGTCGTCCTTGTGGTAGACAACACTCTACCAAGGAACGTCTGGCCGATGGGCGTCGTCGAGACTACACACTGTGGCCCGGATGGAGGCGTCAGAGTAGCCGAGGTGCGAACACGCACTGGCACGTTCCGGCGCCCTACAAGCAAACTCGTCGTCGTCCTTCGAGGAGAGGAGGCTTCGCGAGCTACGCCGGGGGGAGAACTGTAGCGGACGACACAACAAACGGTGTTGTGACGCGCGCGCATGTGTGTGTGTGCGCGAGAATACTGACCGTTGATTGGAGGAGAGCGTGTGCGGCAATTGTTCACTCCCGCCTCCACTTGCGCCTACGAACGAAAACTATAAATATGGCGCGCCTCCAGTCAACGGTCAGGTAAATCCCTACGCGGAAGCACACAATGTGCCGACCGCCATTGTTCCCGCCGCCATTGTTTCGCAAACAATGGGCGCCTCGCAGCTGCGTGTCGCAGCTGCAAACCCCGACTCATCCGAAAGCATGGACACCTCGGTCCCACGTGACCACCCTTCTGCCCCTGTCTCCGACTCCGAAGACTCCTTATCCTCCTCCGCTTCCTCCTCGGACGACGACTATCAAGTCGTCGGCAGCGGAGGCAAGAGGAAGAAGGGAAAGTCTCCGTCTCAGGCTACCAAAGCCAAAAAGGTCGTAGCAACGACCTCCCCCGCGTCCCCCCCGACCCCTAGTCCCACCGTCAACGCTGTCTCGACTTCCGAGACCAGCCGCCCCCCTAGCCCCCTCACTCCCAACCCCGCCTTAGCTTCGAAGAAGAAGCTCAAACCCCCGCCGCCCTTGTTCATTCAAGACAAGGCCAAATGGACGGAGGTCTCCAAGTGGTGTAATGATCGCAAGATCACCTACACCAACGCCCGCACTACCCTGCAGGGCATTAAAGTCCAAGTTCCCACGGCAAAAGACCACAGGGAACTAACCAGCCTACTGAAGGTGAGGAACGTCTCGTTCCACACCTATTCCCTCCCCGAGGAAGCGCCCACCCGAGTGGTGATCCGGCGCATCCCAAAAGAGATCCCAGTTGAGGACATCCTCAACGACCTCCACTCCCAAAAGGTCCCCGTCTCGGCAGTCCATCGCCTGCACAAAGCGAGGGGCGGCCCCGCCTTCGACACCGTCCTGGTCGTCTGTGACCCCACAGAAGGCCATCACCCCATCTTCAAGGTGAAGTCAATTTGCTCCCTTTCTGGCATCTCCATAGAGAAGCCCTACAAGGCCAACGTAGTCGGCCAATGTCACCGTTGCCAACTGTATGGCCACGTACAGCGCAACTGTTTCGCGACCCCGAGATGCGTTAAGTGTCTGGGGGAGCACGGCACTGCCGATTGCCCACGCCCAAAGGAGCGTGAGCTATGTACAGAACCGCCTAGCTGCGTACTATGTGGCCAGTCAGGTCACCCGGCTAACTACCGCGGCTGTCCCAAGGCCCCTAAATCCTCTTCTCCCAAGTTGGTAAAGCGTGCAAACGCCCGCCAGCAAAGGGAAAGCCCATCTGTGAAGGTTCCCTCCTCACAGATGCCCGAGCGTCTCAGCCCTCAGAGGCCCTCCCCCTGGAACACGCTCAACCACCAGAGAGCCTTTCCAGCACTGGCCACCCCACAGCCAGCCCCTATCTCAGCGCCGCCGGCCCCTGCCGCCCCCGCTCCTCAATCCGCCCCCAAAAAGATTCCTCCCACAAAGGCTGCCCCTGCAGCCCCAGTCGCGCCCTCTCCCGCCCGCACCGGCCCCGTGGCCGCTATCCCCAACGCTGAACACGTCCAAATCTTATCGGACGCCTTCAGCATCTACGTTAACCCGGATGCCGTAACTATGGCTCAGGAAATCATTGCTTGCAATGCTGACCTTACAGCCATAGGGAAAGTGTTCGACGCGTACCCCGCAATTACGCGTGTCCTAGAAAAGCTCTACCGTCCTAAACCATAATGGATAGTAAAAAGCTTTGTAGTACCAAACCCCGTTCCCTCAAGTTAGGCTTCTTCAACGCAAATGGCATCAATGGTCAGCGGGATGAGATCGCCACCTTCCTCCGCGATCATCATCTCGACATACTCCTAGTACAGGAGACATTCCTGAAGCCCCGCCATCGTGACCCGAGAATTGCAAACTATCGGTTAGTTCGCAACGATAGGTCTCGCTGTCACAAGGGCGGCACCCTCATATACTACAGAAAGGAACTGTACTGCATCCCTATGGACCCTCCCCCCCTCTCTCGCCTCGAGGTCTCACTCTGTCGGCTCGGCATGACTGGTCATCAGCCGATTACCATTATCTCTGCCTACATCCCTCCTTCGTCCTCAGAGGACCCAACTCTGCTCACCAACGATCTCTCCGCTCTTCTTGGCCTGAGTGACTCCGTTATACTAGCGGGCGATCTCAACGCCAAACACCCCGCCTGGAACTGCAACACGACCTCTACCAGAGGTAAAATCGTGTTCAACCTCTGTGCCACCCTCAACTTTGACGTCATCGCTCCGATGACTCCCACCCACTTCCCCCACGACCCAAATCACCTCCCCGACATCCTCGATGTAGCGCTCCTCAAGAATGTAAATCTCCGTTTGCATTCTATTGAAGCGCTCCCCGAGCTCGACTCCGACCACCGTCCGGTCATCATGGAACTAGCTCCTCGCTCAGGTCCCTATGATCCCAACCAACCCCCCCCGACCCAAGTGATAACCGACTGGAGGAAAGTAAGCGAAAGCTTAAAGTCCGTCACGTCGCCTCACCTGGACGCTATCCCCGACCACATCGTTTCAGTCGCAGACACGACGGGCGCGATCAACTCCTTCACGGAACACGTACAATCCGTCCTGAACGATTGTTCAAGGGAAGTTCCGGTGGTGAACGATCACCGCTGGAAACTACCGGACGATGTGCGTGCTCTGATGACCGAGAAGAACGCGGCCATCCGTGCGTATAGCGCTTTCCCCTGTGACGCGAACAAAGCTCACATGCGATCTCTACAGCGTGCTGTAAAGAACCGCATAGATGAGTGGCGTAACGCTAGCTGGGAAAAGACGCTTAGCGAACTGGAGCCCACCCACCTAGCCTTCTGGGAGCTACAGAGGAGGTTACGCTCCACCAGAGAGGCCGCCATGCCTCCTCTCACTCGCCCCGACAAAACCGTCGCTTTCGACAACGACGAAAAGGCTGAATGTCTAGCCGACAGTCTTGAGGCCCAATGCACCCCGAGCACTCAACCTGTAGACGAAGCTCACCTTTCCAGGGTTGACGCCGAAGTCGAACGTAGAGCTGCCATTCCACCCGTCGAAGACCCCGACGACCCACTGCCCCCCGTCACCCCCGACGAGGTGCAGGACATCATCAAAAACCTCAGACCCCGGAAAGCCCCTGGGTCTGACGGAATCACGAACAGGGTTTTCAAACTCCTCCCTGCCCCTCTCATAATGCTTATGACTGCCATCTTCAATGGCGCCATGAGCAACAACATCTTCCCCGGGACGTGGAAGGAAGCCACCGTCATTGGCATCCCCAAACCCGGCAAACCCAAGTCGGAGCCTTCAAGCTATCGACCCATCAGTCTGCTCAACGTTCTCGGCAAAATCTACGAGAGGCTTATTTATAAGCGCCTCAAAGATTATGTCGAAGCAAAGAGCTTCATCCCGGACGAACAATTCGGATTTCGTTCTCACCATTGTTGCGTCCAACAAGTCCACCGCATCGTCGAGCACATAAGCGTTGGCTTTCAACGTGGCTCTCTGACGGGCGCTCTCTTCTTCGACATAGCGAAAGCTTTCGACAAAGTCTGGCACAATGGCTTAATATACAAGCTCTACCAGATCGGAGTGCCTGACCGCCTCGTACTCATCATACGAGACTTTCTGTCTAATCGTACCTTTCGCTACCGCATTGAAGGTGCGCTCTCCTCTCCCCACCCCATACGCGCCGGAGTCCCTCAAGGCTCCGTCCTATCCCCGCTTCTGTTCACGCTGTTCACCAGCGACATCCCAAAAAATAGCAAGACCCAGCTGGCCCTTTTCGCTGACGATACGGCTATTTATTACACCGGTCGCAGCCCAGCCTCCATCGCCCGCACTCTCCAAATCGCCGCAAGCGCCCTAGGCGCTTGGTTCCGGAAATGGAGAATCGAGGTCAACCCGGACAAGAGCCAAGCGGTGCTCTTCTCTAAACCGCGCTCATCCCTCACCCCCCCTAGTCCCATCACCATGTACGGCAAGCCGATCCCTTGGGAAAAGCGAGCCAAATACCTCGGTGTGATCCTCGACCACCACCTCACTTTCGGAGAGCACATTAAGGCGGTTCGTTCGCGCGCCGCTTTCGCTCTCGGTAGGCTTCACCCCATGCTAAATGCACGCAGCAAGTTGTCACTCAAGTGCAAATTGCGCATCTTCACGGCGTGCATTCGTCCCATCATGACCTACGCCTGTGCCGTATTCGCACACGCAAAGGCATACCGTCTCCATAGGATGCAAACCCTACAAAACCGTTTCTTGCGTAAGGCCACGGGAGCCCCGTACTACCTTCGCAACGAGAATCTCCATCTCGATCTGAGAATCCCCACCATCCCGCAGTTCATGAAACGCACCGCCAAGCGCTTCTTCGACACTGCTGAAAAACACCCCAATCCCCTGATCGCATCGGCCGCCCGATACACCCCCTCCCGTATTAGTAAGACTCGCCGACCGAGACATACTCTGACCATCCCCGACGATGCCATTACTCTCCTCCAGGAGAGTAACAAAGAAACCAGTACATTACGAAAGTACAAACACAGACCGCCGTCATTCCGACCTCGCCGCCGAGGTCCGTCGCGACGTCCCTGTTCATCTCCGCCCCGTCCCTTGCTCGTGCCAGCCCGCGCCGCTGAGCCTGTAGCTTTAAATCCGTCCCTAAATAATACTGACCAGATCCAGCCTGTCCCTTTGCTGCCCTCCCCCAGCGACGCCCTAAGCCGAGGCCCGTACCCCACAGGGGGTGCCCTTAGCGTGTAGTCGCTTAGTTTGTAAGTTATTTTAAGCCCTGGCTGGAGGCCTTAAATTCATTTAAGGCACCACAGGAAAGCCCGGTTAAGCAGCCGACAACCTCATAGGTTGACCTGCGAGGTGCAATACCGAAAAAAAAAAAAAAAAAAAAAGTCAACGGTCAGGGTTTTTCACACTCGCTCGACGCTCGCCGCGAACGGACGTGCTGCGCTTCGCTCCGCGCCCGCTCTCGACTTCCCGCCACTTCTCGTTGCGCCCGCCGCGACGACTCCTGTAGTCAGCAGACTACAACCTATTCGATCGGAAGCCGCCTTTTTCAAGGCAGCGGACGATTAATTATTTCTTTAACCCGCGTGTTGTTGTGTTAGCTTCACTTGGCCCCTTCAGGGCTTAAATCCACAGTTTCGTGGTCCTCGGTGGATACCTTACGGTGCCAACGAAGCCGAGGGGGTGTTGCCCCAATCACACCCGCCGACCCCCTTCAGGGTGAGGCAGTCAATTGGAGTCGGGAGCTAGTGTCACGGCCTTGGGGGGTCTCCTAGTCGTGCCTAGTCTCTGGTTTCGTTCACAGCTACTCACCTAGTGTCGGTTGGGCGTGTCTACACCCTTCGCACTAGACTGGTCAGGGCCCCGTTCGCACAATAAGACTGGCGACGGGTTTACAAGCTTAGGGCACACCAGTAGGTACTCACCTCCCTGCCTACACCCGGCAGGGAGGGTCACACATCCCCGGGCCTGTCCACCCGGGGAGCTAGGCAGTTAGGATACAGTTAGGTTCCCCCGCGAAAATTTCTCCCGCGATTCCCCTCCCTCTTCGATGATGTCGGACGCAATTATCGTTGCGTTCGTCAAGGAGGTCCTCTTCAAGGACCCCGAATTAATTGCCAAGTATGGCAAAAAGTTTGCTGCTCTGCAGCAAAACTCTTCCCCGATCGAGGAAAGCATCGCTAGCTTTAGCGATGTACTCGACAGCCCCGCTTCCCCGCCGCCCGTTGACAAAGGAATTCCAGTGGCGGCACCATCAATGCCTTCACGGGACATTCCTTCATTATTGTCCATCGAGACAATAAATCCCTACGCGGAAGCACACAATGTGCCGACCGCCATTGTTCCCGCCGCCATTGTTTCGCAAACAATGGGCGCCTCGCAGCTGCGTGTCGCAGCTGCAAACCCCGACTCGTCCGAAAGCATGGACACCTCGGTCCCACGTGACCACCCTTCTGCCCCTGTCTCCGACTCTGAGGACTCCCTATCCTCCTCCGCTTCCTCCTCGGACGACGACTACCAAGTCGTCGGCAGCGGAGGCAAGAGGAAGAAGGGAAAGTCTCCGTCTCAGGCTACCAAAGCCAAAAAGGTCGTAGCAACGACCTCCCCCGCGTCCCTCCCGACCCCTAGTCCCACCGTCAACGCTGTCTCGACTTCCGAGTCCAGCCGCCCCCCTAGCCCCCTCACTCCCAACCCCGCCTTAGCTTCGAAGAAGAAGCTCAAACCCCCGCCGCCCTTGTTCATTCAAGACAAGGCCAAATGGACGGAGGTCTCCAAGTGGTGTAATGATCGCAAGATCACTTACACCAACGCCCGCACTACCCTGCAGGGCATTAAAGTCCAAGTTCCCACGGCAAAAGACCACAGGGAACTAACCAGCCTACTGAAGGTGAGGAACGTCTCGTTCCACACCTATTCCCTCCCCGAGGAAGCGCCCACCCGAGTGGTGATCCGGCGCATCCCAAAAGAGATCCCAGTTGAGGACATCCTCAACGACCTCCACTCCCAAAAGGTCCCCGTCTCGGCAGTCCATCGCCTGCACAAAGCGAGGGGCGGCCCCGCCTTCGACACCGTCCTGGTCGTCTGTGACCCCACAGAAGGCCATCACCCCATCTTCAAGGTGAAGTCAATTTGCTCCCTTTCTGGCATCTCCATAGAGAAGCCCTACAAGGCCAACGTAGTCGGCCAATGTCACCGTTGCCAACTGTATGGCCACGTACAGCGCAACTGTTTCGCGACCCCGAGATGCGTTAAGTGTCTGGGGGAGCACGGCACTGCCGATTGCCCACGCCCAAAGGAGCGTGAGCTATGTACAGAACCGCCTAGCTGCGTACTATGTGGCCAGTCAGGTCACCCGGCTAACTACCGCGGCTGTCCCAAGGCCCCTAAATCCTCTTCTCCCAAGTTGGTAAAGCGTGCAAACGCCCGCCAGCAAAGGGAAAGCCCATCTGTGAAGGTTCCCTCCTCACAGATGCCCGAGCGTCTCAGCCCTCAGAGGCCCTCCCCCTGGAACACGCTCAACCACCAGAGAGCCTTTCCAGCACTGGCCACCCCACAGCCAGCCCCTATCTCAGCGCCGCCGGCCCCTGCCGCCACTGCTCCTCAATCCGCCCCCAAAAAGATTCCTCCCACAAAGGCTGCCCCTGTAGCCCCAGCCGCGCCCTCTCCCGCCCGCACCGGCCCCGTGGCCGCTATCCCCAACGCTGAACACGTCCAAATCTTATCGGACGCCTTCAGCATCTACGTTAACCCGGACGCCGTAACTATGGCTCAGGAAATCATTGCTTGCAATGCTGACCTTACAGCCATAGGGAAAGTGTTCGACGCGTACCCCTCAATTACGCGTGTCCTAGAAAAGCTTTACCGTCCTAAACCATAATGGATAGTAAAAAGCTTTGTAGTACCAAACCCCGTTCCCTCAAGTTAGGCTTCTTCAACGCAAATGGCATCAAGCCCGCCACACTTTTCCCACCCACTGCAACTCCTGAAAGCCAGAATCAACAGTGGAGGCCACCAGAAAAGCGTCGAGGCAATGAAGCTCGACGAGTCCCAGAGAAACGTATAACTGTCATGGGTCCCGCCACGAAATTAATCAGAAAATAATAGCGGAGGAGTAAGAAAAAAATAGTTTCCACTTCCCTCCATACAAGCAGGAGACAGAACAGAACTAGGCCAATAGGCACAAAGGGACGTTTGCAACTGGGAAAAGCCCAGATTGCCAAGCACCACGGATTGCAATTATTACAAAATTAATGGGTCCTAATGTGAGCTGTTACTTTTGATTCCAGTAATAGGTATGGCAAAAACGCTTGAACGCACGGAAATTAGTTCTAGTTTCTACAAGGTCCGTATAATAAACAACACCGGATGTAGCCTGTACACTATCTAGCATAATATTGCGTTCATTCTGCCAAAGAATACACTCCCATAAGATGTGATGAGCAGATTGTTCATATTCACAGTCAGATGTAGAACATTGACACAAAGGAGTAGCAACAAGCTTGAAAGAAAATAATTTACTCTTAAAGTTGCCATGACCTGTGAGAAATTGGGGAACACAGTGGTCCACCTCCAGCCATGTTGGAAATGGCAAATGGCATCAATGGTCAGCGGGATGAGATCGCCACCTTCCTCCGCGATCATCATCTCGACATACTCCTAGTACAGGAGACATTCCTGAAGCCCCGCCATCGTGACCCGAGAATTGCAAACTATCGGTTAGTTCGCAACGATAGGTCTCGCTGTCACAAGGGCGGCACCCTCATATACTACAGAAAGGAACTGTACTGCACCCCTATGGACCCTCCCCCCCTCTCTCGCCTCGAGGTCTCACTCTGTCGGCTCGGCATGACTGGTCATCAGCCGATTACCATTATCTCTTCCTACATCCCTCCTTCGTCCTCAGAGGACCCAATTCTACTCACTAACGATCTCTCCGCTCTTCTTGGCCTGAGTGACTCCGTTATACTAGCGGGCGATCTCAACGCCAAACACCCCGCCTGGAACTGCAACACGACCTCTACCAGAGGTAAAATCGTGTTCAACCTCTGTGCCACCCTCAACTTTGACGTCATCGCTCCGATGACTCCCACTCACTTCCCCCACGACCCAAATCACCTCCCCAACATCCTCGATGTAGCGCTCCTCAAGAATGTAAATCTCCGTTTGCATTCTATTGAAGCGCTCCCCGAGCTCGACTCCGACCACCGTCCGGTCATCATGGAACTAGCTCCTCGCTCAGGTCCCTATGATCCCAGCCAACCCCCCCCGACCCAAGTGATAACCGACTGGAGGAAAGTAAGCGAAAGCTTAGAGTCCGTCACGTCGCCTCACCTGGACGCTATCCCCGACCATATCGTTTCAGTCGCAGACACGACGGGCGCGATCAACTCCTTCACGGAACACGTACAATCCGTCCTGAACGATTGTTCAAGGGAGGTTCCGGTGGTGAACGATCACCGCTGGAAACTACCGGACGATGTGCGTGCTCTGATGACCGAGAAGAACGCGGCCATCCGTGCGTATAGCGCTTTCCCCTGTGACGCGAACAAAGCTCACATGCGATCTCTACAGCGTGCTGTAAAGAACCGCATAGATGAGTGGCGTAACGCTAGCTGGGAAAAGACGCTTAGCGAACTGGAGCCCACCCACCAAGCCTTCTGGGAGCTACAGAGGAGGCTACGCTCCACCAGAGAGGCCGCCATGCCTCCTCTCACTCGCCCCGACAAAACCGTCGCTTTCGACAACGACGAAAAGGCTGAATGTCTAGCCGACAGTCTTGAGGCCCAATGCACCCCGAGCACTCAACCTGTAGACGAAGCTCACCTTTCCAGGGTTGACGCCGAAGTCGAACGTAGAGCTGCCATTCCACCCGTCGAAGACCCCGACGACCCACTGCCCCCCGTCACCCCCGACGAGGTGCAGGACATCATCAAAAACCTCAGACCCCGGAAAGCCCCTGGGTCTGACGGAATCACGAACAGGGTTTTCAAACTCCTCCCTGCCCCTCTCATAATGCTTATGACTGCCATCTTCAATGGCGCCATGAGCAACAACATCTTCCCCGGGACGTGGAAAGAAGCCACCGTCATTGGCATTCCCAAACCCGGCAAACCCAAGTCGGAGCCTTCGAGCTATCGACCCATCAGTCTGCTCAACGTTCTCGGCAAAATCTACGAGAGGCTTATTTATAAGCGCCTCAAAGATTATGTCGAAGCAAAGAGCCTCATCCCGGACGAACAATTCGGATTTCGTTCCCACCATTGTTGCGTCCAACAAGTCCACCGCATCGTCGAGCACATAAGCGTTGGCTTTCAACGTGGCTCTCTGACGGGCGCCCTCTTCTTCGACATAGCGAAAGCTTTCGATAAAGTCTGGCACAATGGCTTAATATACAAGCTCTACCAGATCGGAGTGCCTGACCGCCTCGTTCTCATCATACGAGACTTTCTGTCAAATCGTACCTTTCGCTATCGCATTGAAGGTGCGCTCTCCTCTCCCCACCCCATACGCGCCGGAGTCCCTCAAGGCTCCGTCCTATCCCCGCTTCTGTTCACGCTGTTCACCAGCGACATCCCAAAAAATAGCAAGACCCATCTGGCCCTATTCGCTGACGATACGGCTATTTATTACACCGGTCGCAGCCCAGCCTCCATCGCCCGCACTCTCCAAATCGCCGCAAGCGCCCTAGGCGCTTGGTTCCGGAAATGGAGAATCGAGGTCAACCCTGACAAGAGCCAAGCGGTCCTCTTCTCTAAACCGCGCTCATCCCTCACCCCCCCTAGTCCCATCACCATGTACGGCAAGCCGATCCCTTGGGAAAAGCGAGCCAAATACCTCGGTGTGATCCTCGACCACCACCTCACTTTCGGAGAGCACATTAAGGCGGTTCGTTCGCGCGCCGCTTTCGCTCTCGGTAGGCTTCACCCCATGCTAAATGCACGCAGCAAGTTGTCACTCAAGTGCAAATTGCGCATCTTCACGGCGTGCATTCGTCCCATCATGACCTACGCCTGTGCCGTATTCGCACACGCAAAGGCATACCGTCTCCATAGGATGCAAACCCTACAAAACCGTTTCTTGCGTAAGGCCACGGGAGCCCCGTACTACCTTTGCAACGAGAATCTCCATCTCGATCTGAGAATCCCCACCATCCAGCAGTTCATGAAACGCACCGCCAAGCGCTTCTTCGACACTGCTGAAAAACACCCCAATCCCCTGATCGCATCGGCCGCCCGATACACCCCCTCCCGTATAAGTAAGACTCGCCGACCGAGACATACTTTGACCATCCCCGACGATGCCATTACTCTCCTCCAGGAGAGTAACAAAGAAACCAGTACATTACGAAAGTACAAACACAGACCGCCGTCATTCCGCCCTCGCCGCCGAGGTCCGTCGCGACGTCCCTGTTCATCTCCGCCCCGTCCTTTGCTCGTGCCAGCCCGCGCCGCTGAGCCTGTAGCTTTAAATTCGTCCCAAAATAATACTGACCAGATCCAGCCTGTCCCTTTGCTGCCCTCCCCCAGCGACGCCCTAAGCCGAGGCCCGTACCCCACAGGGGGTGCCCTTAGCGTGTAGTCGCTTAGTTTGTAAGTTATATTAAGCCCTGGCTGGAGGCCTTAAATTCATTTAAGGCACCACAGGAAAGCCCGGTTAAGCAGCCGACAACCTCATAGGTTGACCTGCGAGGTGCAATACCGAAAAAAAAAAAAAAAAAAAAGTCAACGGTCAGTGTGTGCTTTCGGAATCGTTATTAACGGTCGTAATGCCAGTCGGCTCTAAATCGGTATATTTGATCTTGTAAATTGTTAAACTAAGTGTGAATTTTGTTGTAAATTTTATGTGTATTAAATGTGTGAATCTTTTAACGTGTTTCTATTGAACTATACAGTCCACCCCAACAGTATATGATATTATAATATAGTAATTATTTTGGTATGATAGTCAGATTTAGGAAAAATATTTTAACAGCGTGTTCCATGAATGCCTGCTCATATTTAACACATACACACACGTCTATACACTTATATAACAAAATAAACTAGATAAAAACTAAATATCTAACAAAAAAATAACAAAAAAAAAATGGATAAGTCAAAGAAACACCAGGACTCGGTATAGTATGTTATGGGAATAATAATAATACACACTTGGCTCCGGCCCGTAGGTAAGGACTTTTAACTCTCTTAAAAGAGAAGAAAAACGAAGAACCAAAAATAATAATAATAATAACTCTTTATTTCGGACTACAGGATCCATATTAATTTAATTTAATTTACTTTATTTGGGAAAATAAACGATATTACATTACATAAAGGGCTTATCAATATGTTACATGAAAACAAAATCAATGTAATAACAACAACATTTTCCACATATTAACAAAGAGGTGTCTATGCTATGATGAGGACTAGATGAGCCAGTTACTACTTACAATCTAGGTAACATTTTATAACGTTACAAATCAGTACAAAAAATAAAAAATAAAAATAAGGAGAGAACAATAATAATAAAAAAAGCTAGGTAGTTAGTTATCAAAAGCTACATTTAAGTTGTTCAGTACATTAATAACTTTACTTCTAAAAGCAAAGCAAAGCATATTGTGTTAGTATTGCCTTAACCTATTGTTAGTAGATAATATTTTAAAACAAAAGCGAAAATTAATTTTGTACATGTACGTCAGTACGCACGTGTCTCTCTGCCCAGTGCCTAATAAATGGCCCATCAATTTTGTCCGCCAGAGTAAGTAAAATATTGTTCGGACCACCCCGGAATCGCCGCAGCATAGACGCACTTCGCTTGCGCATAATGGCATGAAAGTCATCCAGTCTCGCTTCAGCAAACATGCTTGATGCGCTGCAAAACCGAGGTAGTCCCAACAACATCCTGAGTGCATTATTATATTGGACACGCAGGGCGTTGTAGGCCCTCTGCGTATACCTAACCCATAGGCTGCACGAGTAAAAAGTCTGGCAATAAGCTCTGAAAAGAGTTAGCTTTACTTCCTTGGTGCACCGCGCAAACCTGCGAGCAAGCATATTGCATCGGGCCGCCAACGCCCTACGCTCCCTATCAATATCCTGGTCGTCCGTGAGATCATCCGTGACCACATGACCGAGATATTTAAAATGAGTGACCACCTGCAACGGAATTCCACGCAACGTTACAGGGGGAATATTTGTAGGTGTCTTTTTAGGTACTTTGAACACCATAACTTCACTCTTAGTGGCATTATACCTCAAGCCATGAGCCTCCGCATAACTCTCACAGACAGCCAGCAGTTTTCTTAGACCGCAGATTGATGGGCTGAGCAGCACCATGTCATCAGCATAACTTATGTTATTGATCATCCTTCCATCAATAGAACATCCAACTATGGTGCCGCTCAGCTCACGCACTAGCCGGTCCACATACAAGTTAAACAAACTGGGTGAAGTTAACCCCCCCTGCCTCACACCGCAATCCAGTCCGTATGAGACTGAATGTGCGTCTGCCCACCTAACGTAATTCCTCTGACTCTCATACCAATATTTAAAAATGTGAATGCTCTCAGTAGGCAGGTCAGTATCATCTGATAATTTTTGCCACAGAATGTCATAATTTACCAGGTCAAAGGCTTTTGTAAGGTCAAGAAAACAACCATATACTGGTGTTTTCCTGTCCGTGTAGTACCTCACAGTCTGCTTGAGACACAGAATTGCACTTTCAGTAGACAAACCGGTTCTAAAACCAAACTGCGCGTCGTGTAAATTAATGTGCGTATTCAACTGCCTCTCAAGCAGACTGTCCAACACCTTGCCAATGACCGTAGCTAGCGATATAGGTCTATAATTAGTTTTGTCAGATGAGTCACCTCTCTTATTTTTTGCTATGGGAACTACTACAGTTTTAACAAGATCTTCAGGTAAATAAGAGTGACCAACACAAAGATTAAATAACATGGTGAGTAACCTAGACATGTGTACACCAGCGAACCTTAAATGCTCAACACTCAGGCCGTCGTGCCCGGGCGACCTACCCCGTTTCGTATTATTTAACGCAGCATTAATTTGCTTGACTGTGAAACGTTCGTATACGTCACCCTCACACAGGGCTCGAATGCCTCGGACATTAGTATTTGTAGTAAGCGGATCTACCTTAAAATGTTTCATAAACATGTTCGCTATATCACAGTTGTCCGATAGGCCGTCCACATTCGCTGGCAGGCTCGGCTGAGGATTCAGAGAGTTAATTTGTTTCCAAAATGAACCAAACTTTTTTTCATCATGAAGGGATGCAATAAGGTCCATTTTTATCTGGACTTCATTGTTTTGACACCATTTCAATTTACTTTTAAAAATCTGTCTAGAAACTTTCATATCTTTATAAACAACTCCACATGTAGGTTTCCCATGTAAAATCCACCTTTCAAGCTCCCGCCGTGCCAACGCATGAGCCGCCTTCACATGTTTATTCCATCCAGTAATGTGACGATACTTTTTCTTTACATTTGTATTATAACTAGAAATCGCAGCCGCTTGCAAAACAAAAACAATCTGTTTGTACATACTGTCGATTAGTAATCTGTGATGACGATTGTTACATATCTTATCACTACATTCTCTCAACTGACTAGGAAAGTCAATTTCACGAAGTCCTTCGTGACAACATTGGGAATAGTTTTGAATTTGTTCAGAACTTCTAGTCCCCCATAATACTTTGTTCGGCATACCTTTTTTATCACTATACTTTGGCACTAATACATTAAAATTACAACTTATTTCTAATGGGAAATGGTCCGACCACGAAACATCATTAATTACATTTATTTTTACAATTGAACTTTTGGTAACAGTTGTTACTAAGCAGTGGTCCAACCATCTAACACGCATTTCTGGAACACGTAAATATCACGCTCATCACGGAGCAAAAACTATAAAGACGCGTGAAAACCGCGCGAGGCAGCTAGTATTTGATAAATAATGTAATAAAGTAAGTGTAATCTATAATATTATGTGGTATGTTAAAATAACGTGTGTGTATGTGTAATAATTAATAAAAGATATGTATACCTAGTTTTGTATGTATTTATATAAAGATATGTATAAATTTATAAAAGATATGTATACCTAGTTTTGTATGTATATAAGGTATGTATACCTACTTAGGTAATAAATTGTTGTATTATTTATACGGTGGAGGCGCCACTGTGCCGCTGCTTACATCGGTTCCCCAATTGAAGTGAATTTTAAAATATAAATAGTGATTTTCCAATGTTAAAAAGCTTTCGACTTTACAATATAAAGTACTTTTTAATACAATAAACAATAAAAGACTAAGTCGAAACCCTGGGAAGTGCTATAACTTGTATAAAGTGCAAGCCACGTAACGTTCGCGTAATATTAATAATACTGCAAAATATGTTACGTACAGTGCAAGACATTAAGCAAACATTACTCTCGAGTTATTAAGTGTAAAGTGCTAAATAATATCGGTGTGAAACAGAAAGTTTAAAAAGAAAATAAAAAATAACATAACCTAAATCTTACAAATATTATCAAAACTGCAACTCATTTGCAAGTAGTAACAGGCGCCATCTATGTTGACAAGCTGATATTACAACGCCTCACGCAAAACAAGGCCGATCAAAGTGGCTGCGCGCGCGACACGCATGCACCACGGTTCCAACAGCAGTAAATTACAATAGTTACACAGCTCACCGAAAGAGGGCGCTACTAGCTTGTTTATCAGATAAACCTGTACCAAAATGGATGACTTAACAAAATTAATTTTGGACTTGAAGAATGAGTTTTCACAGAGATTTACCTATATAGATTCAAATATAGCACAGCTAGGAGATAAGATCACCACAAATATCACAACACATTTGTATACAAAATTGGGCAAAATAAACGAAGAATTAGAAAAACAATACTTACCCTCTCCCAATCCGGCCGGTCACCGTGGGAGATGTAGACCAAAACCCTCCAGAGATAAAAACCACAACTTTGTTAAAACCCACAAACAAAAACTTGCATTATATAGCAACATACAATGTAAGGACTTTATCAACACACACCCGCCTGCTGGAATTAATGAATTCCTTGGAAAACACAAAATTCGACATAATTGGCTTGTCTGAAACGAGAAGACTAGGAAACTCAATTCAAGAGTATGACAATTTTATACTCCACTACATGGGAGAAACTCCAGGCCTTTATGGGGTGGGTTTCCTTATAAATAAACACCTAAAGCCCTACATCGAGAGCATCAATGGCTTATCAGAACGAGTGGCTTTATTAACACTCAATCTCAACAATATCAGAATTAGTATAATACAAGTGTATGCCCCAACAGAAGCTGCAAATGATACTCAAAATTGAAGGGTTTTATAATACCATCGATACAGCTTTGAAATCTTCAGAAAAAAACACGATAGTAATGGGTGATTTTAATGCCAAAATTGGTCAGCCAAAACCAGATGAAAATCTAATTATGAAATGTCATGGATATGGTACACGGAACAGCACAGGAGAAAGACTAATAGAATTCGCATTCGAAAACAAACTTTCTATAACAAATACTCTTTATAAGAAGAAAGATAAACAAAGATGGACCTGGAGGTCCCCTGATGGCAACACTAAAAACGAACTAGACTACATTCTGACAAATTTCCCAAACAACTTACAAAATCTACAAACCATTAATTTGAATTTTCCTTCAGACCACAGACTCATTAGAGCTACTTTTCTCATACAAAAACCAAAGATATCCAGAATTAAATTTGTCAACAATTCAGGAAGCTCATTAATAAACGAGGAAGAAATTTTAAGATATAAACAGTCACTAAACGAAAACAAAGAAGCTCTCATGACCTGCAGGCCTAGCCAAGTTGACAATCTACAATCGTTAACGCTTGTAGAAAACAATGATAATGTATGGGAATTAAACTACCTCAACGCTAAATCACGTGGTCAGAACAAGCGAATAGATAATTCGTAGACAAGTTAACAATTTAACATAGCGTTCGTAATGATAGATTGAAATTTGATCTTGAATGCTAGCCAAGTTACACTTTTGACAAGCGCTAACGAAACGTTTTCGTAGTTTTTGAACGCTAGCCGAGCGATCACGAAGACCCAAGAGAAAACGCTAAAAAAAATGGCGTCTCTTTAGTCAGCTGTGGCGATAACGAGAAGTAATTTGTTTTTAAAAAATAATTTTGGACTTAACGCATTGTTGGTGTCACCAATATTGGTGACACAAATATTTTAGATATCCAAAGGGTCTAGTGATTAAGCCACACAATTGATTTCTTTGTTTCATAAGTACGTGTTTACGTTCACGACGGGTCCACGTCATTGTTTATGTTTCAACTAGTCTCAATTTCAAGACGTGCTCTGAGTGTGATAGAAATTCAACTAGTAAAGGAACATATTTACGAAATAATTTGTAATTTACGCACCTTTAAATGAATTCTATTAAAGCTGCGAACTGTTTCGGGCTTGCTCGAGATCTAGATTCCATCCTATTAAAAATATTCACTTCATAAAAGGTAATGGGTGATTCCGTCGTTTCGTGCTTATTGCGACGATCAGCGGAATCAAAAAAAAATGTTAGATTTAACATTTTTTTTATTTTTATTCGAGTTAAAATCATCGTCACATTCATAAAAAGTGGAAGGCACTTTATTATATTATTTACTAATTGAGATATGGCTAATTGAAAATAAACAACAGGATGGTGATGAAAACTGTATGGATTGTAATGAACTAGGGTGAGATGGTAATGACTAACTCGGGAAGGTAATAAAAGGGCTAGGATAGGAATGAACCATAATAGACAGTAATTTTATAAAAAAAAATGAAACAATGATTTACAGTAATCAACATAATTATTATCTTTTATTTCTAATCAGACTTTTAATTCAGTTCTGTTTAAAAAAACACTTTGTGGAAGGAAGCATAATCACAGTACTTAATTAGGTAGGTAATTAATGGCTATAGACTCTCAAACAGTAACCAAACAAATTTACAACATTGGACTGACTTGTATAACGATCAATATTGAATACAATTCTACTATTAACTAGTAATAAGAGAAGCTAGAATTTTTGGTTTGATACAAAATCACAGAAATAGCGTAAAAAATATACTTCTAAAAGCTAACAAATAAACAGCCTCCTCTAAAATAGTAATACAACTAATCAAAAAATTAAATCTTAAAATTAACCGATTCTTCTATCGAAAACAAAATACAATACCAAGATTATTGAAATTTCTCTTAAAAATACAGTAGTAGGAAAATAGAAATATAAAATCACAAACATTACACACGAATCACAGAATCCTAAAAAATGTTTAATTCGTCACTGTTATCTGATTTTTCATAATTATTGCTGTCTAACTCTTGTTCTTCTGGGACATTTGATTGAATAAAAGTCTCGAATTCTCGTTGGTGTTCAGAAATAAATACTTCTTCTACTAGTTTTTTAGGGGCAAGATTTTTCTTTGCCATCTTATAAAATTTGCGGTTTTCCCAACTTATACGAACATCAGATAAAATCTTAATTTTTGGAGATCTGGTTACAGTTGAAGATGTAGATGTATTAGGTATAGGTGAGAGCTGTAAATCGATAGGACCCTCTAAAGATTTTAAATTTTTCAAAACGTCTGATTCATCTAAATTTAAATTATTTAAAATTGTAGACGTATCTATGCTACATATGGATTGGTTGTCTTTGAAACAAGTGACTTCGTTTTCACTACACTGATCACGAGATTGACCACATTCTGTTTCACCGTAGTAATCTGAATTGAGATAGCCTAAATGTTTATTGTGTTGGCAAGGGATAAAGCAATCTTGACATTCAAAACAACTAAGACTGCGCAAAGTTATAGTTTTTTTATTATCAGCAGTCCATATTATTTGATGAACTTTCATTGTGCCTTTAAAACCTGGTATATTAGGCGGAATTATTTTATCTTCAATATCGCGTTCAGTTATCATATCAAAGTATACGTTTGGTATATTTTTAGTAACTAAAGCCCAGAAGTCTTCATAAGTACCAACATCTCCACCATATTTGACAAAATTATCAGCAGTGCGTTTAACCACTGCTCCTATACCATCTGGAGCCCCTTTTCCGTGACCGGACTCTTGATAATTCCATGTCACTCGACGTATATTTGGGTTAATATCTTCTAATTTAGTTATCATATAGAATATGGTTTTATTCCTATATTGGCTGGATGGTGAATCAGATAAAAAATGTACTATTTCATAAGGCACTGCAGTTTGCGCCATCTTTAAAATGGGACATAAGTGTGCCCATATGGCTTTAGCGTCATGTTTTAAGCAATCACTAATTGTGCAAAACGGTTTGGTCCGAAATACACCTGCGTCACTATCCTTGTAATAAAGAACCCCGGTGTGTAAAGAAACTTGTTCTCTACTTCCTCCAAAGTGGAAAGATTGTATCTCCTCATTATATTTTAAACAATAATTCTCACTAAAATCTACGTGCACTAGTATCTCATGGTCTCTCAAATTTTGTTTTAGTTGCTTGATAACTTGATACTGTACTGTTATGTTTAAATTGTGCTTAAGAAATGTATCTAACGATGACTCTAATTTGTAAATAACGTTTCGCGGATAGTCTTCAAACCTTTGTTTTATAGACACTATTTTAATCTTTTGTTTTCCATCTTTTCCTGTATACGGTTTTTTCTCTACAACCCACTGATGAAATATAATTTTTTTATTATTTTTAAATTCGTGATAGTTCAAAACTTTATTTGCGCAGAATTCACATGAACGTTCGAGACATTTTTGCTTTACATCACAACAGAGACTATTTATAACATGAGTTCCTGAACTTTCAGAGATAATTTGGGCATTTTTAAGAGCTTTAATTAAAAGATTAACATTAGAATGTAATTTGCATTGACAAGTGTCTCGGTCTACTTTAGGAAAGACTACCCAATAGGGTCTATACTTACAAAAGGACGAATAGCTTACACTACAATGCTCCTTTAAAAATTTTTCATGCAAGTTCTTTAAATTATCATTCAGGTAACGCTTCTGTTTCTTCACTCCTTTCTTTTTTATAAATTCCTTTTTCCCCGCTGCAACTCTACTGTTTGTATCTTCTTCAAAGAAGGAGTGGATTTTATTTAACAATATTTGTTTATTATCCACAGTAGCTGTTTTCTTCTTTCTTCGGGAAAATGGCAATTTATGAAGTAACTTATATTTCCTTAATTTTGTATCATCTTTAATAACCGTGTCTACAAAATTTCTTTTGTCTTTTTTAGTCATTGTTTTATAGGTATTTTGCAAATTTTGGGATATAGTTTCACTGAAAAGCAGTTGTTTTTTTACTGCTTCCTTCTTATCTGGTCGAATTTCTGTCAATACTTCATCTACCTTTTTTTCTATTGTATCACAGACTTTTTGAGTTATATTACTTCTTTTACGTAATACATCTTTTTCTCTTTCTAGTTTTTTAATCCTACCGTTCAATATCTTTACTGTCTTCATATGATTATAACGTATACGTCTTAAAATATTATTAAACTTAGATAATTGTGTAGATTTACTATGCTTGATTGTACTTGGTCCTGGTTCAGCTACCGTCAAAGGATCTGGTATTTGGGGTTCCGCATTAACACAAAAATTTGACTCACTCTGGGGTGGTGAATTTTCCACCAATAATCTCTCTAATGTCTTTGCTTTTTCCATCTTTTTTAGATAGTTTTGGGAATTTTTCCGCCAACGCCTTCGTTGTTCCCTTTGTGCTCTAGGAGTCATGTCTTTAATGCTACAGATCTTATTCTTCTCTTTTCTTACTAAGTACCTGTTTCTTTCTTTTTCTTTCTGTAGGGAATACAACTCAGGATTGTTTTTTATTTGAGCATATTTTTCTCGTTTGCGTATCCGATCTTTAGCTAATTTTTCTTCTCTTGTCAACTTTTTACGAGTTTTACCCATATTTATGCTGAAATTTATAAAATTTATACTTAGTAAATTATACGAAAAAACATGTCTCATATAGGTAATACACACAGACACTATACATACTGGAACACAATTATTTTTAAATAAAAATAAGAATTTTTCATTTCCTTCCAAAACTGTTCATTACCTTCCCGCAAAAAAATGGACGGAACGGAAGGTAATGCAGAGGAGATGAATGAAAAAATTCACAATTCATATTGATAACTTCGTTGTAGAATAAATTTAAAATTTGATTTTAAAACAGGACGAATATGGCTTTATTTGATAGACATATTACGTATTTACAATAATTTACTTATTACGGTACCTTGTAAAATCGAAGGAAGGTGATGAGCTGATTTATAGACGAAACACTGGTTACAATTCGAAGATCGTAAATAATTTTATCCACAATACGCGCACGTCCACTCGTCTCTGTTACCAGGGCCGACTGACAAGTATAAACCCGTTTTGACGGGTATCGTATCGGAGACCGTTTCGTATTCTCTTAAATCAAGAAGTTCCTGTGCACGGATGGTAATGAATTTTTTTTTTTGTGACATTTCGTAAAAGAAGCTTTTTACATAAATAGATTACAATAAATTTAAAATAAAAATACATAAATTGTAGTTCAGGCCTTTAGCTTTAATATTGCGTATTAGTTATAGTCATAATCACAAATGCAGAAAAATAAACATCGAAAGACCTAGCGAAGTGCCAATTTGGAAACGGAGAGGAATGATTTTTAAGACAGTTTTGGATTTTTTTTTAAATATTTAACATAACATAACATAACATCACGCCTGTAATCCCCGAAGGGTTAGGCAGAGGTGTACCTACCCATTAGTACACCCACATTTCGCCAGTTATGTTTTTAGTCCCATGTAATAGGGGGCGAGCCTATTGCCATCAACCGGGCACAAATCCAGACTCCGAGGCTGCTACTGAGAAATTCCTGATGGAAAAACCCAATAACACTTTGCCCGACCTGGGAATCGAACCCAAGACCTCATGCACAGCAGTCGCGCTTGCGACCACTAGACCAACGAGGCAGTCAAAATAAATATAAATATTTAATAAAAAAAAATGTAATATTGGCGATACTACTTTTAAAGTTATTATGTCTTTATTTTCTAAGCAAAAATCAGTACACTTTTTCTAATAAATTCATGGGTAAATTCGTCTGGAATTGCTTTTTGCACAAAACCACGGAATGACCCTAATCTTCATTGATAAGCAAGATCTTTATCATTTCGAGTCACAGGCATTTAAAATGACATTTCGCACTGTTTTAATATAATAAACTAATTATTGAAAGAAACATACATTATGTTATTTCACTTTTTGACACTTTATAGTTTTATTTAAGTTAAAAAATTCAAAAACAAAGTTCCGCCCGCGCAATATAAACACAACTGTGATTTTGACGTAGGTTTGACGTCTGTAGGATCGCTCACCATAGACTAAAGTATAAGTATTTTCGAACAACGTCGTAGAACGAGCGATCGACTCAATCATTTCATCTTGGCTACCGACTTAGCGCTTTCTACAATCGCTTACGCCGAAGCGTTATCGATCGTAGAAAGAGATTAGATACGAAGCGTTTGTAATATGGCTAGGCCTGCTGCTTAGATATCAACTCAGTGCAAGAATGCTACGACCATATAACTAACATAATAGACACTAGTCTAAAGAGCGCCCTCATACCAAAGCAAAGAAAAACTAGAAAATGCGCCATATCAACCCACACTACAATGCTAATACAACGAAGAAGCAACCTACATAAAATAAAACCAAAGACGCGAGCTATGAAAAATGAGTTGAAAGCTCTCTATAAACTGGTGAGCAAATACGTCCGAAAAGACTACGCAAACCATCGGAAACTCACTATCGAAAGACATATTAATACTACAGGAAGTCTCAAAAAAGCCTTTAAAGAACTGTGTTCACATAAAACATGGATAGAAGGACTACAAAGCCCGAAAGAAACCACACAAGACCGAAAGGAAATCCTCCACATAGCTACTAACTTTTACAAACACGTTTACAGTGCGCCGATACAACAACATTTAGACCTAAATGAGCCAGTAAATGGGAGTGACAATGACGATGAAGATATTCAACCAGTTGATGAGCTGGAACTTTTAATGGGAATAAAAATGCTAAAAGTAGAGAAGTGTCCGGGACCAGACAAAATAACAAATGAAGCCATAAAACTAGCTTGCGCACATCTTGTAAATCCACTGGCACATCTTTTCAATTTGATCCTAAGTTTGTTTACTCCTTCACAGTGGTCTGAGTCTGATATTATACTGTTGTTTAAAAAAGGTGATCCAAAGAACATAGGTAACTATCGACCAATTAGTCTCCTCCCATCATTTTATAAATTATTCTCATCAACTTTAGAGAAGCGAATTAGTAGCACACTGGAAAGAAGCCAACCAATCGAACAAGCAGGGTTTCGAAAAAGCTACTCAACAATAGATCACATCCACTCTCTGGAACTGCTTGTTGAGAAATATCAGGAGTTTCAACGTCCTCTATACATGGTGTTCATTGATTACCAGAAGGCTTTCGATTCATTACTACACCCCTCTATTTGGAAAGCATTACAGTCACAAAAGGTAGCGAAAAAATATGTACAGGTCGTAAAATACATCTACGAGAAATCAACAAGTAGAGTGAAACTCGAGACTACAGGTCCGCCCATACCTATTAAAAGAGGAGTACGGCAAGGTGACCCTCTATCACCTCGAATCTTTATAGCAGTCTTAGAATCGATAATCGGCAAGTTGAATTGGGAGACAGCGGGTTTATGCATAAATGGCAAACACATAAGCCACCTGAGGTTTGCCGACGACATTATCCTGCTATCAGAAAGTAGTTCAGAGCTGGAAACAATGTTAAACACACTACAAAAAGCAAGCAGAGAGGCAGGTCTAGAAATTAACTTGAGCAAAACAAAACTTATGACAAATTCGACACAAGACTCGATACTTCTGAACAACTCACCAGTGGGGTACGTTGATAGCTACATGTACTTAGGCAAACAAATTTCTTTTAATAAAAATAACAACGAGGCAGAAGTAGAAAGACGAATTACAACGACCTGGAAAAAGTTTTGGAGCTTAAAAGAAATTCTTAAAAGCCAAATGCCGATGAAAATTAAGACGAAGGTCATGAACTCATGTCTGTTACCTTCACTAACCTACGCATGTCAAACATGGAAGTTTACTCACAGAGTTAAAAGTAAAATTACGTCCTGCCAGCGAAGTATAGAGAGAAGTATCACCAAAATCAGAAAAATTCAAAAAATTCGGCACTCCGACATTAGACAAAAAACAAAAGCAACAGAGGCTCTCACCTGCGCCCTAAAGCTTAAATGGAGATGGGCAGGACACGTAGCGAGAATTAGTGACGACCGCTGGACTATTCGCTTGACGTCATGGCCTGGCCCAACAGGCTTTAGGAAACGAGGTAGACCGGTAACAAGATGGGCAGACGACGTTACACGAATCGCAGGGAAAAACTGGATGTCTGATGCCGCCGACCGAGACCACTGGTCATCTCTGGAGGAGGCCTTCACTCTCACCTAGTGAGAGGTTCATGCATGCCATTTATCTAATAGTTTTAAACATTTCCTAATTAATTATACAATTTTTACTATTAAAATATATATTTTTAATAACTCAATAAATTGTAATTTCCATATATCATTAGTTTATATAGTGTAGACAATATATGTCATTAGTTACTACTATTGCTATGATTTCTTTTTACGAATACTATCTTTATTGGTGCGTCAGTCAGTTGCACAAATAAAATAATAAAAACAATGAATTAACGCAGTATTTGTAGTAAATAAATGTCATAACAACCAAGCAATTTTTAGTAACGATTTTAGATATTTGTATACTTCCACTTTGATTGTTCTTATTAGGAAATTTATTTATTTGTTATATCTATCTGGAAATGTTATAAAATTTTTAAACAAATCAACATGTCTACAATTTAATGTAATTTAAATCAATTATTTTTTCTATGGATCAAATTTATTTAATTATTTACTTTTAAAATAAAAGTGATAATAAAATTTATATATTAATATAATTATAATTATAAAACCAATCATGTAAAAAAAAAATTAAAACATATTGCACTTAATAGGGAATGCTAGTGATCTTAGATATGAGATTTTGTCATTATTATTATTTTTAACCATCCATTTATACACTTAGATTAATTGTAACACTGGTTTTTGCATGAAATAAAAAGGCTTTTTTATTTTTATTTTTATTATTTATTTATACCTATAAATATGAACAACCTGGTAGGCTGATTGCCTGACAAGACAATTATGTGAAATGCTATGCTATTAATGCTATTTCGCGCGGTAGTGGCGTATATTTGTTATTTGTATTTTTTTTTTTGCTTTTAGTTTTTTAGACTTAATACCAACTTGTTTTTATTTTGCTTTTTCTTACATGAATTACATAGTGCAATGACATGAGGACCGCTGATGTTGCATCGCGCCAATATTTATTAATTATTTTAATCGCTGATGTATCTAGGGCGCCGATCGTTTGCGCAACTTGTTGTTATCGTTTTCAATTGTAAGAATGATCATTCTATTATCCCACATCGAGTTAGAATCATCATTCATAGGTTAAATTTGTAATATTAATTTTATAGTTAAATTTTATTAAAATCATTTCGGTTTTTTTTCAATCCTCCGATCGCAGCAAACGTAATTGGCGCAGTCGGTAGGATACTCGCGGGAGTAAATTATAGCTAGAATCGCTATTAGGCGCGAATCGCGAGCTACCCGGGTGGCTATCAAGCACCACTTCGAGTATCCTGAATCTACGGTCCTGCTGCAGACGAGGGGGAGAATCCAGCCATTGATTCGCGGAGAGAAACCAGAAATGAAGTATCTGTAAGTACACTTAAATCATTCTCGTGTTGCACCCTTTGAATCTTAAACCTCAAGATTTACCATCCCAGGGCCTTCAGTGCGCGGGAGCCTGAATCACGACAGGCCCGCCAACGTACGGTAGATATTAATAGAGACGTAGCTTTAGGTAATTTAGAATCAGGTGAAATGACTCAAAATCAGCATGGCCCACAAGGCACCATCTTCAAGGCACTTCGCCTAGTTCCAGAGTTCGACGGCAACCCTAACATCCTTACCCGTTTTATTAAGATATGTGATTCATTAGCCGCGCAGTACTTGAGCAAGACACCGGGCAGCGAATTTTCAAACTTGTGCCTATTAAATGGTATCTATATAAATATATATAATATATTTTTATATATATTATATTATATTATTTTATTATCCTAACTAATATTATAAATGCGAAAGTTTGTTTGTTTGTTTGTTTGTTACCATTTTACGCCGAAGCCACTGAACCGATCATCCTGAAAGAATCATGACCATCGACGGTACTGGTTTTTCTCATGCATCAAGATAAATATTATATTACAATTATTTTCTTTATTTTAGAAGTCATTCTGCAATTAGAATGCCAATTTTGTATAGGGGTTTATTTTGTAACCTTAATAAGTTATGAAATTGTTTATAAAATGAATTACCTACTGCCGGTTATTGTTGCCATAACCATAATAAGTAAATATATTGACAACTCTAATCGATTTTTTTTGTATACGATTACAATTGAATATAAATGTAAAGTCATTGGAAAGGTAAATCGCGGGGTTTTTATAAATAACTAGCTGACCCGTGCCCACTTCGTTGGGCAGTAATCATTTTCTTGTGATGAAATTATGAGTGTGGTTCGGTTAGTACTGAGTGCTATGATTTATTTCCTGCCTAAAGACGCTGCGCACGTTTAGCGCTAGATTCCCGAGCACGGGCCTGCGCTGTTCTCGCGCTCTAGCTAGCGAGCCTCTGCGAGCGCTCAGCGCTAGACTCCCTATCCCTTGTTGCAGAGACATGCTGCCTTAAATCACTGAGACGCTGCGCACGTTCAGCGCTAGATTCCCGAGTACGGGCCTGTGATGTTCTCCAGCTTTGGTTAGCAAGCCGCTGTGAACGCTCGGAGCTAGATTCCCCAGCGCGTGCTTTCGAAATATTTTCTCTATTCCTCGAGAGGCGCTGATGAAATAGTAAATGGATAAAACGTCCGTACAAAGCATGTTCTTATGTGGTTCGTGAATGGACGGCGGCATTTTGCGATTTAGTAATTTTATATTATCTTCGAAACGATTTAACCATTTGACATACTGTTTTGGGCAAATCGTATCTCTATGATGTTCTTGTGATGATAATAATATTTTTTTCGATAAGGTTTAATATTTTGTTGTTTAAAAAATCGTCAAAAGGTAAGTACGTCGAAAAATACTTTTTTCAACACATAAAAGCTAATATATCGCTAAAATATAAAAGAAAGAAATATGGTCTCGCGGACTTTTTTGTAGAACTATTAAAGGCGGACCAGGTTGCCATACATTGTTTTCAATTATATACAACTGTTAAGGCAGCGTATGCAAATAACTTTGTTGTAAGAGCAATTTTTTTCCGCCTGGCTATACAAAAATTAAGATAGTTCGGCTAATATGAATGATATCTTTATAATTTATAGCCTATAGCACTCAAGAATAATGCAGCTTTCTACCAGTGAAAGAATTTTTAAAATCGGTTCATTACTTCCGGAGATTACCCCCTACAAACAAACTTACAAACATACAAACTTACAAACTTTCAAACAAATTTTACCTCTTTATAATATTAAGTAAGATAAGTATAGATAAAGCGAGATG
Organism: Hoplodrina ambigua; assembly: GCA_949774945.1. Lineage (NCBI taxonomy): Eukaryota > Metazoa > Arthropoda > Insecta > Lepidoptera > Noctuidae > Hoplodrina > Hoplodrina ambigua. Next base: position 3,381,222 of record OX458964.1, read on the forward strand.
ATACGACTGTGGTGTGAAATAATTAGTATTTCACACACACAGTAGTCGTATTATTTTGCTTTGAAAACTTATTAAAGCAATTTCACTATGTTGGCTAACGATACATATGAATGATTGCATAGATATTTTTTTAATTTTATTATCTTGCTTCGGTTTGATATAAATCGAACCGTTATAGAACTAAATCAGTCATTTGAAATAATTATGTGTCGAGTGTATTTATTCGAGTAATCGATTTTCATTTAAAATCTAAAGTGGCAACATTGGTGTTGGTGTCTCAAATTGAATTGTCATTGTCACTCAAAAAGTCCAATGTCAATTGCGCGTGGTGCATGCTTAGTTTGTTCATTGCGATTTAAATATTACAGTTTTTTTTGTGTTGATCGAGTCCTACTCTCCACAGTAATTGTGATATTCGTTGTAACTATTTGTTTATTTCTTGTTTTCAATCACTATCGCTAACTTTAATGTGAAATTGTGAATCTTACGCCAGGACGTTTTTACGCCAGGAAGTTTTCACTTTGTTTGAAGTTTGTGTGTGATTCGTATTTTGTTGTACTGTACTGTACTACTTAGCGACTACCTACTGAAAATGTCGACCATTTCGCGTGAGGTACCGACAACAAGAACATTCGACTGGCGAAACCGGTGTATCAACTGTTTTTTTTGCAATCCTAAGAACAAACTACTACTCAGATGATCAATGTGTTACAGTCATGGATAACTTCTACTCAGGTAAGCACATTCTATTGACGTTTTCATACCTATCAGTCTATTTCTTGATTTCTCAGACAGTTTAAACCTACCCAGTCATTCTCTCATTTTTATATTTAAATTTTTGCTTTTTATAAATCACATATTAAAAACTATAGACAAATGATAGCATAAAATCAATGTCACAATGCTGAAATTGGAAGCACTCCGTGCTGTAAGCACAAAATATAATTATGTTGTGCGGCCCATTCAGTTGGGCTTGAAGTCGGTGATTGTGACATTTCTTTGCTCATTCTATTATACTATATTCTAATGATCATTTTTTTTATATTTCATTTCAAATATATTTTTTTGATTGCAGCTGTCTCCAGGAAGTATAATTTGTTCCGAGTCTTTTGGACTGCTTCAAAATCGAGTTAACACAATGAGCGAAGGAAGTACTATGCCTTTACCTGCTCTTGGACATAGAAGAATCTGCTTTCTTTGTGGAAATTCTATTTTACGAGCACCAAGAACATACCCTGTGGGACATGATCGACAAGAAAGAAACATTTTAATGAGACTGGTTCCACTGCACTTGGTAAATATTTTTAAGTATCTTATTGAAAATATGGAATGTCTAATACAGAATCTGTCTACTTGGCCTAACAGAAAAAATATTTAAGCACCTTATTTTTTTTAGGTTTCCAGAATGGAACGTGTATGTGCTGCATGTTGGAGATCAGCTACGAGAGAAGTACAGAGGCAACAGCAGCATGATTCAAATCAATTCAGAGGAAGTGAATACTGAAATTGATGAGGATATTCCTCTGATTTTAGGCCTAAATACTTATTTGTTAGGAGGTAGGATTAAATCCAAGCATGTGAACAGTCGTACATATTACACGTATTTATTAATAAGCAGAGACGATGCTGTAGCAAATACATTACAAGCCATAGTAGGTTATTGTTGCAACTGCCTTGTTGGTAAGCGAACTGTTGGCTGCTGTTCTCACATAATGAAAGTGGTGTGGTTTTTATTTTTATTCCAGCATTTTATTCCGATGATTTTTTTAATGAAAATGATGAATGAAGTCATTCGCTGTTCCTATATGTATAGGTACCTACCTACTTACTGTAAGGGTTAGATATGATTATACTATACTATGATTGATTATATACCTACCTACATGTTTAAAGAGCTACCAGTGACACTGGATCAAATTAAAGATCTCTTTGAATTCTATTGTTTTTTTTTTTTTTTTACAGCTCTCCTTTTTTTGCATTTGTAACTGTTTTAACAGGAAATATAAAGGCAAGGTACTGATTTATTTAAGTCTCTATCCCATCAGATATACTAATTAATCTGCTCTCCAAACTACGACCTATAAACTTACCTCTATACACGACGGATATTTCTATTTTGAGGTTAAGTTACGTTTTCTAAAAAAACTTGGAAATGCGGGTTTTGATTCCAAAATGGCAATTGTGGATGGTTATTTGGTTAATTTATAAACCATCTAAAACAACTTTGGAATTGACGCAACTGTACCGTGGTCCATATTGTCGTGGTCATTCTCCTTTTGCATAGACATTGCAAGGTGTACAGGAACCAACATAGGGTACCTTTCATCCCGAAAAAAATTGCTGTTCCCGAGAGAAATCACAATAACGTTCTTATGATCATAGATGGCGCCACATGTCGTTTCGAATCATGATTTTAACCGAAATTCACGCGGACGAAGTCGCGCGCAAAAGCTAGTATATTATGAAGAGGTAAATTTTTTTTGTAAGTTTGTATGTTTGTAAGTTTGTTTGTAGGGGGTAATCTCCGGAAGTAATGAACCGATTTTAAAAATTCTTTCACTGGTAGAAAGCTGCATTATTCGTGAGTGCTATAGACTATAAATTATAAAGATATCATGCATAATAGCCGAACTATCTCAATTTTTGTATAGTCAGGCGGAAAAAAATTGCTCTTACAACAAAGTTATTTGCATGCGCTGCCTTAACAGTTGTATATAATTGAAAACAATGTATGGCAGCCTGGTCCGCCTTTAATAGTTCTACAAAAAAGTTCGCGACACCATATTTCTATCTTTTATATTTTAGCAGATATATTAGTTTTATGTGTTGAAAAAAGTATTTTTCGACGTACTTACCTTTGGACGATTTTTTAAACAACAAAATATTAAACCTTATCGAGAAAAATATTATTATCATCACAAGAACATCATAGAGATACGATTTGCCCGAAACAGTATGTCAATTGGTTAAATCGTTTCGAAGATAATATAAAATTACTAAATCGCAAAATGCCGCCGTCCATTCACGAATCACATAAGAACATGCTTTGTATGGACGTTTTATCCATTTACCCATGGTATTTCTGTTTTTTGGAATATCGGACAGTTTTGGCGATTGTTTATCATGCCTAAAAGGAAATCACAACTTTCCCGTCAGACATCCCAGAGCAGCTCGAGTACGCCGTACGGAGGAGTCTGCTCTTGAAAATCATCAGCGCCTCTCGAGAAATAGAGAAAATGCAAGCACGCGCTAGGGAATCTAGCACCGAGCGTTCACAGCGGCTTGCTAACCAAAGCTGGAGAACATCGCAGGCCCGTGCTCGGGAATCTAGCGCTGAACGTGCGCAGCGTCTTTAGGCAGGAAATAAATCATAGCACTCAGTACTAACCGAACCACACTCATAATTTCATCACAAGAAAATGGTTACCGCCCAACGAAGTAGGCACGGGTCAGCTAGTTCTTAATAAAATAACTGGGACCGCGGCCTGTACAATTAACGCCAACGGAATTCCCGAGAGCTGGTTAGGCATTCGAACTGCTTTGATTAATAATTTCTCAGACCAACGGGATGAGACCGCTTTATACAACGACCTCTCTTTGACTACCCAGGGTAATGTGATGTAGTATGTAAGTACCCATTATTTATATGTGTGTAACCAATATATAATCCGTGTAACAACATAATAAAAGACAGTCTTGTGCTATATCTTGTGATGTTTCATTCAATCTGACACCCGACCTTACATGGAGACCCTGCCACCAAACAGGGCTTGAATCATGTGCGCGACTAGTGTAGACTTTGCTCTGCGCGACTACTGTTTAAGTGAGAGACATATTAAAAGTGACTTTTAATCATGTGTAACTCAAAAGTAACTAATGAAGAGGTATTTCTCAATCAAAATAGCGCCGCTAAAAACACCGCGACGGTGGAGGAATTTAAATTTCATTTGTCGGCAATAAGTATCGTGTTAACAATCATTGCACGATTTTATTCCTTGGCACGCTGTACTTCATGTTTAAAATTTACAAGAGATGTCATGAGTCTTGGACGCGAGAGCAGATAACGAGACATATCTTACGGCGTTCTTTGGATCGATCCAGAAGGTACCGCGGCGGCGCTAGTAGCATGTCTGCAAACGAGGAATGTCGGGTCCATGCTTCCAACAAGGGTCCTTAGCAACACAGAGGCGTGTAACAAAATGTGCAACTCGGCAAGAGTTCTTGTGAGTTCAGTGTCCTAATAAATGTATGAAAGTGCGGCAATTCTAATTCGGACTGTATACGCGTGTCTTATCAGTGGAATCATAATCGTAATCTATAAATATGGACTATAAACTTATTAACAGTTATGTATGAGGAGTTATTGCAGTTATACATCATTGTATAACTGCAATAGAATGGTAAGATAAGAATATATTTAATAAAAATAGGGGCAAGTAGACGAAGATGTGAAGCTCAAAGAGGCCGATAATTTATTGAGTGCTTTCAATGAGAGATTAAATTATTTGCATTTAAATTTGCTTAAAACTGGATTAAAGGACGAGGAAATTTGTAAATTTGATAAATTAAACATAGGTTTTGTTACGTTATATGACAATATTTTAGACTTGTGTAACAATTCAACATCAACTGAAGAATCAAAAATAGAACTAAACATGGAAAAATTTGATTTAAAGATCGCCTTGAGCTTATTACCAGTTTTAAATGACGACGGCACAAATACGAAACAGCTCATTGATGGGATAGAATACTATCAAACAGAACTAGACTCAGTCGGTCAAATTAAGTTAATAAATTTTGTTTTAAAAAGCCGACTTTCGCAGTCTGCTAAACTCAAACTTAATACAAAGTATGACAGTGAAAATGAGTTAGTCAAGGCTATGAAAACAAGCCTGCTACCTTAAAAATCAGCTACGGCTCTACAACAAAAATTGTACAATTTAAAACAAAACGATCTCTCTATAGATGACTATGGTAAGAAGATAACTGATTTGTTTGTTGACTTGACGATTTCCCAATCAGAAGGCAATGAATCTAACTTCGGTATATTAAAGCCTATAAACGAAAAATTAGCCAATAAAAGTTTTGCCGACGGATTAAGAAATCGTCGTCTAAGCACAACGGCTCCGGACGTACTGGACATCATAGTCCACTCCGGCCTCAGCTGCCAGATCTCGCAGGAGGTGATCGTAGATGAGCTACGCTCTGATCACCTCCCTGGGCTCGTGACCCTGTCGGGGATTCCGACCCGACAGGCCCCTCCAGCGCCACGTCGCCACACGAACTGGAAGCAGTTCGGAGAGGAGATGGCGACCACGACACTGACTCGGCCAGTCGCCACCGCCGCAGACGTCGACGAACTGACGGGCGAGATCACCGCTTGCATCCAGCGTGCCTTCGAAAAGGCTACCACCACCGTGCATCATCAGGGGATCCTGCCTCCCCTGCCCCGCCACCTCAAGCAAATTTTAGCCGAGAAGCGGCGCCTACGCAAGCGGTGGCAAGTAACAAGATGCCCGTCCCAGAAAGCAGAGCTGAACCGTCTCGCGGAGAAGGTGAAGGCCGAGCTGCTCGCGCTCGACACCGCGAGCTGGGAGTCAAACATCGATGCCGCAGAAGGCGACTGGCCGGCAATACATAGACTGTGCCGGCGCCTCTCGAATACCCCAGCTCCGGTTCGACCGTTGATACACGCCGACGGGGAAATAAGATACTCCGCTGCTGACCGAGCGGAGATCTTCGCCGAGCATCTGGAGCGTCAATTCCAGCCGAACCCGACTGACGACGTGGATCACGTCGCGGCAGTGGAGAGGCACCTTGGAGAATACTTCGCAACGCCGATAGCTCCCGAGGAAGACCCCATATTTTTCTCGCCCTGCGCAGTCAGACGCGCCATCCTCAACACGAAGCCCAGGAAGGCCCCCGGTGCCGACGGGATCACCAACACAGCGCTGCGCCACCTACCGTTCCGTACGGTCGCGGCGCTGGCGCGCCTGTTCACGGGGATCCTGCGCACGGGGGCCTTCCCAAACCCCTGGAAGGAAGGGCGCGTCATAATGCTGCCCAAGGCGGGGAAGAACGTGCTGAAGCCGGAGAGCTATCGGCCGATCACCCTGCTGCCAACCATCTCCAAGGTGTTTGAAAAACTCCTGCTGCGACACCTCACGCCCCACGTGAAGCTCCGACCGGACCAGTTCGGGTTCCGCTCGGAACACAGCACGACGCTCCAGCTGTCGAGAGTACTGCACCTGCTAGCATCGTCGTTGAACAAGAAGGAGGACGCAGTTGCAGTACTCCTCGACATGGAAAAGGCGTTCGACCGCGTCTGGCACGAGGGGCTTGTCTATAAGCTATCGCTGTCGGACGCGCCCCGTCGCGTGATTAACGTGGTTGCCTCTTTTCTCAGAAACAGGACCGTCAGGGTGGTGGTCGACGGCGCGCTCTCTAGTGCGCGCCCGGTGAGAGCAGGAGTGCCGCAGGGCAGCTGCCTCTCGCCCTTGTGTTACTCATGTTACACCGACGACATCCCCACGACCAAGGACTCGACGCTCGCGCTGTATGCTGACGACGCCGCGTACATCACCACCTCGCTGAACGCGAGACACGCGGCCGTCAAAATGCAGCGCGCCCTCGACCTCCTCCCCGAGTGGCTGTCGAAATGGCGGTTGTCGGTGAACGTGGGTAAGACGCAGGCGCTCCTCTCCGGATGCCTGGTGTACGGGACACCGACGTCCGCCACCGTCGGTGTCGCCTTTAGTTTTCCGACGGCTTCTTTCTTCTGCAGCATGGCGATTCACAGCGCTTTGTTTTGTCTCCGAAGCGGTGGTGGTAGCAGCATTCCCAATTAGAGTCTCCAGGTTTCGGTGCCGATCCACGTTGCGTTGACTGCTAGCGTGAACGGGATCGAGAACGAGGATTGAATGTGCGTCGACGGTACCTGTGTTGTGGGCGTCCTCGACGTAGCTCGGCGATCTCAAGCGTGAGTTTCTCCACCTGCTTTGCCAGCGTTTCTAACTGTGTCATGGGTACCGTAGATGATGAAGATGATGCTGGTGCTGTGACTGCGGCGATGTTGGGACTCTCAGCGTATTCCACCATCTTGTCTGCCATGGCAGCCAGGGTGTCCAAAGATGATTCCTTGTTTACTGATAGGACGACTCGAACTTGTGCGGGTAGGTGGTTGAACCATTCTATTTTCAGACCTTCTTCGGTGATCATGCCGCTTGCGAGTTCTCGCATCTTTCTTAATAGCTGGGAAGGCTTCTGGTCTCCCAGCTCCAATCCGCTGATGAGCTTTTGGAAATTCTTGACATCTGATTTATCGTAGGCTTCAAGTAGGCGCTGCTTAACTTTTTCATATTTCCCAGTTGCGGGTGGATTGTAAAGTATGTCGGTTAAGTGTTGCAAGTCAACCGTTTGCAGTTGTTGTAGTAGGTACCGGAACTTCTGGTCATCTGAGGTCTTCAATGGGTCGATGACGGCTTCAAATTGGATGAACCAGGCACGGGGTATTTCTCTCCAAAAAGGTAAGAGTCTTGATTGTACGGATACTGCGCTCACGTCGTAATTCGTCTCGGACTGGATCTTCCCTTGTTGCTCCTCCGACATGGTCACTTGACGCTACACAATGATCTTCCTTGTACGTGTTCCGTTTTTTTTTTTTTTCTTAAAACGCGGGGTCACCAATTGTTGTGTTTGGTAGGATGGTGAGAAGTCAAAGTCGCGGTACTCAGGGAATAACTGATTTTTTTTTTTTTTTTTTTTTTTTCGGTATTGCACCTCGCAGGTCAACCTATGAGGTTGTCGGCTGCTTAACCGGGCTTTCCTGTGGTGCCTTAAATGAATTTAAGGCCTCCAGCCAGGGGATATTTATTTGTGAAACATCCTACCTTAAGTACATTTTTACAACATACAGTAACTAGGCTGACCAAAATTAATAATTTTCAACTGACCAATGGCAGAGAACAGAACTAGCGGCACCCATCTTGCTCTGGCGTGTGTGCAACGTATAGCGTCGTCTGCTCGCACACTATAAATATTATTGACACGGCCGCGCGCTTAGCCAGTGTGCCGCGCGCCGTTCTGCGGGCACATCGTGCGAATAGTATGACTCCCATACGGCCATAAAATATAAACACATTAGTGAGTTGAATGTACCCATCCACAAAAGGAAGCTTGTTGTAAATGGTATTGGTGGAAAAATAGAAGCGATCGGTTATGTTTATCTCGAATTAAGAGCAGGTGATCAAATACTAAACCTTTCTACGCATTTGAATCTTTACCCTGTAAGGCCAGTGGCATTTTAGGCCAAGACTTTTTGAGCAAATACCATTCCATTATTAACTTTAGAAAAAATACATTGGTTATAAATAGTAATAATAAAGAAATTAGTCTGCCGAGTACCTTACATAATGAGACGCTAACTATACCAGCAAGGTCCGAAAGTACACATTACATTGCGACCGACATAGCGGAGGACTGTGTAGTCTGTGCGTCGGAAATAGGAAACGGAATATTTTTAGCAAGTACACTGACAAAACCCGTGCATGGAAAACTACCAATTAGAATCTTGAATACCACTGGAAATGATTATTATTTACATAATATTCAACCAAATATACATAAAGCAAGTGATTACAATATCTGTATACTTGACAAGCCCAGTAAATATGCAGAACGAGTCAAAAAACTGCTACCTTTATTAAATTTGGGGCATTTAAATAAGGAGGAACAAAGTAGTATTACAAATATATGTGCAAAATATAATGATATATTTTATCTCGAAGGTGACCAGCTCACTACGACAAATATATACAAGCATTCAATAACTATAAAACCCGGTACTACACCAATGTACAGCAAACCTTACAGGCTCCCACATTCACAAAAAGAGGAAATACAGAATCAAATTGACCACATGCTCGAACAAGGTATAATTGAACCATGTAATAGCGAATGGTCTAGTTCCGTTCTTTTAGTACCAAAGAAAACAAACGGAAAGAAAAAATGGCGTCTAGTCATTGATTACCGAAAGCTAAACAACTGTGTGCAAAATGATAAATTACCACTACCAATTATTCATGAAATATTAGATTCACTCTCTGGTTGCATTTATTTTACACACTTAGACTTAAGTCAAGGTTTTTATAATGTGGAACTCGAACCCGACAGTAGGAAATTTACAGCTTTTCATTCAGGCCAATTTCAAATGACTAGAATGCCAATGGGTCTCAAGACAAGTCCTAACTCATTTGCCCGAATGATGACAATGGCAATGGCGGGCCTTAATTACGAAAAATGTTTATGTTATCAGGACCTTTGTAGCCTTAGCGAATTATTATCGCAAATTTATTCCAAATTTTGCAGAAATTGCTAACAGTTTAAACATTTTATGTAGGAAAAATGTTCAATTTATTTGGAATAGTGACGCACAAAAAGCATTTGAGACACTTAAAGAATGTATGACTGCACCTCCAGTTCTACAATATCCGGACTTATCAGATAAAAATCAGTTTATTGTACAAACTGACGCGTCAGGTTACGCGATAGGAGCGGTTTTATCCAATGGCGATGGTCGGCCAGTCGCTTACGCCAGTAGGAGTTTAAACAAAGCAGAACGGAACTATCCGACTATAGAAAAAGAACTCCTGGCTATAGTATGGGCCGTGAAACATTTTAGACCCTACCTGTATGGTCGTTCATTCAAAATAGTCACCGACCACAAACCACTGGTATATTTGTTTAGTTTAAAGGAACCGTCAAGTAGATTACCCAAATTTAGAATAGACTATTTCATTGAATATGTCAAAGGTCAACAAAATGCAGCCGCCGATGCCTTATCTCGAATTCCGATATCGTCGAACGATTTAAAGAACATGCACGAATGTTTATTTGTAATGACACGAGCACAAATCAAACAATTAGAGACCACTACACAGATTCCCGAGCCTACCGTGGAAAACTGTGTCACAGGTCAAGCAAGGATTGTAGGAACTATTAATAAACCTAATAATGCAGTAGAGCTGCAATTTATTCATAAAACATGCCTAAACAGGCTACAAAAAATAAAAAGAATATCTAAGGAAAATGATATATTTTCATATGATCAAAGGAAAATGGTATTGTATATAAATCCATCTGCTCGATCATAACTGACGCCAGCCGCATTTGTAAGAGCGATGAGCCATTTCTGCAATGATAATGGTATAAATGAAATATATTTTGTGAAAAATAAAAACCATAACATATTTTAGAACAAATAACTAATGAGATTAAAGGACATACTAAATGGGAAGGACCACGGTTATGTATTTTAAATGATATAGAAAGAGTAGATAATTTAGAAGATAGGAGAGTCATTTTAAATGACTTCCACTTGTTACCAGTGGCCATGCAGGCATAAAAAGAATGTTTAACAACATTAAAAAATATTATTTCTGGCCGGGTCTCGAAAAGGATATAAATAACTTTGTTAAAAAATGCTCTATTTATCAAAAACAAAAGTATACTGTAATGGTAAAAGAACCCATGGTTATAACCACAACGGCACAATCTTCATTTGAAAAAATATTAAAAAAATATTATACCACTTGATAGGGATTACAATAATTACACATATATTTTAACACTTCAGTGCGAACTGTCAAAATATGTATGTGCCTTTCCATTAGTGAGTAGAACGTCAGCTGAAGTCGCTCGTGAGTTCGTCAACAACTTCATTCTCGTGCACGGGGTGCCTCGGGAAATCGCTACTGACAGAGGTACGGAGTTTATGTCAGAAACATTCAAAGAGGTATGTAAAATTCTTAATATTTATAAACTGAACTCAACAGCGTATCATCATCAGAGCATTGGCGCTTTAGAGAATTCCCACAAAACCCTAGGGGCCTTTTTGAGAATACACATTAATGAAAGACCGGACTCGTGGGGTTCATGGTTACCTTTTTGGGCCTTCGCGTACAATACCACAGTACATTCAGCGACAAAATTTACTCCTTTCGAACTTGTTTACGGAAAGAAATGTAACTTACCAAGTAACCTTTTAAGAACAGTAGAACCACTCTACAATTATGACAGTTATCCCCTTGAGCTTAAATATAGATTGCAGGTTTCACAAACAGAAGCACGGAAAAACTTAATTAATTCGAAATTAGAAAGAAAAAACAGATATGATCAATACGTAAGACCTATAAAATATAAGACAAATGATAAAATTTTGATCAAAAATGAAACTGGTAATAAGCTCTCAAATCTTTATACAGGTCCTTACACTGTTATTAGAGATTTGTCGCCAAATGTAGAGGTAAACATCAATGGTAAAAATGATGTCATTCATAAAGACAGAACGAAGTTGTATTACTAATAATTATGTATAGTAACAACCAAAGGTAACTGACCGACATTACGATTATAACTGTAAAATGATATCCACTCATGTTACACTGAATAGATTATACCAGCAAGTAAGCATAAGCATTGTTTATATACTATAATGGAACATCAGTTGTAATCTTAGGTATAAGTATCATATTAATAACATCTTATTTTTTTTTTTTTTTTACCGATGGGAAATCATCAAATGACTTCTCCCGCCCTGGGCGGGGCGGGAGGGAGTGTCAGACTTTTACTGACTAAAACCCATCCATGTTCCTTCTTGTGCCCTTTGCGTTCCGGGGGCGCGGTATCTCTTTCGAACAACCCGGAGCCCCGGCAGGCATCGGCCCTTAGTGGCCCCTTCAATTGTTTGCTGACATCTCTTTGAGGCGCGCGTGGAACACGAACGCGCCGTCGACACGGTCTGTCGTTATCAACGAACGGACGGTGAGCTACCCATTGCTCACCGCCCACAGACCCGCGTCTACGGTGGCCGGGAGTCGTCTCGCGGCTCCCGACGCCCGGAGCGTCTCCCGCGGCGGCTGGGGCGTGAGGTGGTTCTTTCCCTCACGCGGCCCGCCTCCTCCTTCGCTAGCATTACTGCTTCGCAGAAGGAGGCGACTGCATCCCATTCCCTCTCGCTCCGGACCATGGCTTGCACCAGGGCCGAACGCGAGAGTTCGCCGCCGCCGATGGCCGCCACGAGGACGTCGCGGTGCTCCGCCCAAGCGAGGCACACCGCCACGGTATGCTCCACCGTGTCCTCGGGGCGATCCTCGCAGTGATGACACCCGGGCGTTTCCTCCCGCCCGATGATGTGCAGGAACCTCCCGAAACATCCGTGTCCGGTGAGGACCTGCGTCAGGCGGAAGGTGAGGGCGCCGTGGCGCCGCTCAAGCCACTCCTCAAAGAGGGGACTTACCACCTCGATAGAGGCGTGCCCTAATAACATCTTATTAAGATAATAATCATGTAACCAAATATTTTATATTAGTAATACTCAGACAATTGTAAAAAAAAAAAAAAGAAGTATCCATAGAAAGGAACACTTTTTTTTTTAAATGCGTTGGGAGGTGTGATGTAGTATGTAAGTACCCATTATTTTTATGTGTGTAACCAATATATAATCCGTGTAACAACATAATAAAAGACAGTCTTGTGCTATATCTCGTGATGTTTCATTCAATCTGACACCCGACCTTACAGTAATAAAACGTCACAAGAGTTCTATGATCATTGCCAAACGTTGTTTAGCACGCTTATGACATACGTAACCCTACATGAATCTGTACCGACCACCATTGAAGCCAAACGCGACTTATATAAGAAAGTTACCATGCAGGCATACGTTCGATGGTTAAAAGAACCCTTAGGATCCCGAATACGTTGCATGCGCCCACCAACCATAGAAAAGGCGCTTGAGTTCGTTCAGGAAGAACTTAATGTAATGTATCTGCAGCAACGTGAGACCCCAAAATCCCAGGCTCCTTCTAAAGTCGCTCATCCTAATTTGACCCCTGCAGCGTTTACCCCACTACCTTATAACTTCTCAGCACTAGTACCCAACTGGCCTCTACTCATGGGACAACGCCCCGCGGGACCCGCGCCTCAACCCTTTAAATTTCCTGCACCAGTGCAGCAACAACCCCGAATGCCAACGAACACACAAAGAATGTTCAGTGCGGTACCCCCGAATTACAATCCCCGTAGTAACACATTTAGATTACCGCCCCGAAACAATGCACCACAAGGCCCTCAGCCAATGTGTTCAACGTTTTACTCCCAGACCTCTACCTCCAGTAAATAGGCCTACAGCCCACGATTGGAATAAGTTCGGTAATCCACCACCCTCAGACTACTTCAGAACCCGGGAAATGAATATGAATGAGTGCACAGTATACTATGACGACTCATATTACAATTACTACGAACCGGAGTACTATTACTACACCGGGTGCGATGACCGCGACATTGATCCCCGTCTCGCCGCTGACTCGACTTATTATGACGTAACAACAAACGAACAAGTCTTCGATGAGTCACAAGCTAAGACTAACCATGCTCAGCAGGATTTTCAGGAGGCTTCAACGTCACAAAAACCAAAATAGAATTAAATCTTCAAACACAGAGACAACTTCCCTATACACAAATTAGCGACCCACCTTTAAAACTTTTGATAGACACAGGTGCCAATCAATCTTTTATCAGCCCCGAAGCTGTCGAAAAATACTTCGCTAAATATCCTTTAACACGTTCGGTGCGGTATCGGGTCGATTATATCCGATGCTCATGTTTCCTCAGGTGCGGGGATAAAATTACTGTGCCAACCGCTGGTGCGGGACAGATATATATGGTGTTACTATGAATATGAATGAGATAGTTAGTGGTTTGTAATTACCTCGTAAATAGATAAATATTGGTTCAAAAAAATCGCATCGGGTTCTTTCGACCCGATGCCGACTGGAGCGAAATTTTTTACGTCTAGTGCGTTCATCGGGTCTAAACGACCCGATACCCGATGACCCGATAGCCGCACTAGATTACATGCTAGTTGAGCTAGTGAGGTCCGTGTGTTTAGATGAGTTTTGATGCTTATGAAAGGAGAAAGTAAATGAAACATGAAGCGATCCAGGAAAATGTTGTTTAAGCCATGTGAGGGTGAAAAGCCAACAAAAAATAAAGTATCCGAAGGTCCTCCAAGACAAATAATATTGGGTAAGCGAAAGAAGCTGGCAAAAAAGTTAAAAAGGTTAAAACCATGTGAAACGCATGTAAAAAGACATTATGTCGGGAATGCTATAATGTTAATCATAATAATAATAATATGTCTAATATTATGGAATAATTATTGTTTTTTGATTATTATTATATTAATAAATACTTAAAAATTCTATAAAAAAAAGAAACAAAAATAAAGAAATAACGTCTCATTTTCCTATAAAAGTAAATTATTCTACATAAATCATTGTTTACCCAAACATAGTAAATAAATTCCTAAAAGTTTGAAAGACGTAGTCTATTTACTATTTTTGGTGTTAAGTTTTTATTTTTTTGAGGGATGTTTGTGATTAATCTCTTAATTTTTAGGTCATCAACAGGTCTGAAAAATATATTATAAATTTTATCGCTGTCGATGTTTTTTTTTTATCATCCACAACACTAAAAATGTATCGACACTTTTACTAACCAGTGCGGATAACGGGTCGAAAAGATCCGACAGACAAACCCTTTATTTACATACAAACCACTCAGTGCATCTACCTACGATTTCAGCCTTTTATTGAGTGATTATTTGTCAACACATTACTATAAATAAATCGACGTCCCCCGCGAATAATCCGGTAATGACCTATTACGGGGTTTTTCATGTTATGCGTTTTTCGGCATCTAGAAGTTAAAATACACCATGTAATTTTTTTTCCGAATTTTTCTATCTTTATTTACGAAGATATGAAAAACTACGCGTATATTCCATAAAAATTAAATAAAATGTATTTTAAACGAATAATATGGTTTTAGATCTTTACGATAAAAAATATCAATATGATTTGACAGTAAACATTGTTACGATATTATTCGAGTAAATACACTCGCGAGCAAAAGTATGTAATCACTTACTTGGAATTGATTCCTCGCGATTCTGAGTACTTAATAACTAGTTAAGAATAATAAAAATGGTACCATTTTAAAGGTTTAACTGTTAACTTTAAATTGATACCAAACTCATTAAAATCACGCTATTATTTAAGAAGTTATCCCGGATTACGTGAAGAAATAAAGAAAAAGATATGTTTTAATCGCGGATTTTCTTCGGTCTGCTTTCACACGTTGACAAACACATCTCCGCTACTTTTGACCCTTGAACTTGAAAGACAATGGATACTACACATACAGAAGCAGCACAAATCGTCGCCTTATTGCAAGAAGGGCTCAGCCGGCGGGCTGTCGCTCGTCAGCTCCACATAAGCCAGTCCTGTGTTTCGGAAATTTATAAAAGCTTTCGGGAGACTGGTAGCTTTATCCCGAGACCAAGATCTGGACGGCGTAGGTGCACATTGGAGAGGGATGACCGTTTCATCGTGTCAACCTCTCTCCGAAACCGACATTTGACTGGTGTCGACGTTCAACAGAAGCTTCGAAATGTTAGTGGGGTAGCTGCCAGCGAGTGGACAGTTCGTCGAAGAATTAAGCAAGCTAATTTGACTCCAAAAAGGCCTGCCACAAGCCGGAAACTTACGGCAGGTCACCGACAAGCACGCGTTCAATTTGCTCGCTCCCATCTTGATTGGGATGTTGAGCAATGGAGGTGAGTCTTGTTCTCCGACGAATGCAGAATGTGTTTGCACGGCAGCGACAGAAGGGGTCGGGTCTACAGGCGGCCTGGGGAGCGATTTGCACAGTACTGTTTTTGTGATGTGGGCCGGCATTTCGTTCGACGGTAAAACGGAGCTTGTTTTCGTGCCTGGCGGGGGACGAGGAGGCGGTCTAACTTCAGACCGCTACATTTCGGATATACTGCTGGAACATGTCGTTCCTTATGCGGGATATATCGGTGATGACTTCCTCCTTATGCACGATAACGCTCGTTGTCACACTTCCCGTGCCACAACTGAATACCTCGAAGAAGTCGGTATCGCCACATTGAACTGGCCAGCGCTCAGCCCGGACTTGAATCCCATTGAGCACGTGTGGGATGCACTGAAGAGAAGGGTTTGTTCCAGAAATCCTGCTCCTTCAAGTGTAAATGAGCTGAAATTGGCTTTGATAGAGGAGTGGGACGGTATCCCGCAAGAATCGATTCAGAAGATGATTAGGTCAATGAAGAACCGTATTCGAGCAGTTATTAAGGCGAGGGGAGGGAACACAAATTATTGAAACTTAATGTTAAAGCTAAATATTTTTTTTATTAATTAATTTTTATTGTTCAAGATAAGACAGGAGAAGAGTTAGTGTGTCATACAGTATACCTAACTGTATTCTTTTCAAATATGATTTTGATCAGGATTATATTGAATTGGATTACGATGCAGGCAGTATAATTAATATATAATTATATATATTATTACTACTAATTATATAATATACTTAAGTAAACTATTCGAATAAACAGTAATAGTCATAACAATAAAATGTACGTTACTGTTAAACAATCGAATAACCTATTAATTGCTTTTTACAAATGTTTAGTATACAAAACAAATTACACGAATAACAGCGCAACACAACTTTACCATTTCCGTTGAAAATATAAATTTACACGAATAATATCGCAACAAGATTTTACTGTTGTCGTCGAAAATATAAATTTACACGAACAATATCGTAAGTGATATTACTGACCAGAGCTTGACCTACACTAATATAGTAAAATGCATCCAGCTAAATTATAACGAAGCCCTTCGGACTACTTATTTTTTGTTGAAATAACCAGATAGCTGAAAAAATTAGCTTCCATATGCGATATAATAAGTCTCTGATACTTGTTGTTTAATGGAGTTATTAAGGAAAAATGGTTTTTTATTTTTCCTGAACATTTACACTTTTACGATTACCGGATTATTCGCGGGGGGCGTCGAAATATGCTTTAATCATTAAACCCATAAAGATAAGCCCTCTTAAACAGATGTAAGTCGAACGGGTCTTTTCGACCCAGCGACGCACCAGGAACAAATCGTGCTTCGGATATAAAAGACCCGATGCCGCACCAGCTGAAAGTCATCGAATTTGACTAACGCAGTGAACGTGTTAAACTTCGATCCTTTTGAGATAACGAACATACATGCAACAAGCAGGAACGACTATTCAATGGAAATGACGTTGCCATGTTTTGCGGAGTTCGAAGACAAAAGTAATATGAAGTTGTTCATCTACCGGTTCCAATCCTATTTCGATGGCCTCATCGGTTTAGACCTGTTAAATAATTGGGAAGCTCGCATAGATTTAAAAGAAAATATGTTGGTAACTCGATCCGCGATAAACCCTATTAAAATGAATAACTCGTGTAATGTAAACTTATACGAGGATATGATACCAGCTAGGAGTACTAAAGTAATACGTGTCCCAATCGACGTGCCAAAAGGTGACGCTTTTATTCCGGAACAAATCCTTTGTAATTGTACAATTCATGAATGTATCACCACCGTAAGCAATAATCGTGGCTACCTAGAAGTCGAAAATTCGACGGCAAATGACGTAATATTCTCACTCGATCGCCCAGCACACGCGGAATTATTTAATACCGAGTGCTCGAGCACTCAACAACCATCGACTCGCGTTCAGGAGGTAACGTCGCGTTTAAGAACGGATCACTTAAATCCCGAAGAAAAGGCAAACTCAATAGCTCTTTGTTCCCGTTATTCGGACGTATTTTATATCGAAGGAGAGAGATTACCCTTTACGAGTAAAATAAAGCATCGAATAAGGACTACTGACGAGATTCCTGTGCACACTAAAACCTACCGGTACCCATTCATACACCGCCAGGAAGTTAGGGATCAAATAAATAAAATGTTGGAACAGGGTATAATACAACCATCAGAATCCGCATGGAGCTCGCCCATTTGGGTAGTACCAAAGAAATTAGATGCCTCAGGCAAACAGAAATGGCGCCTCGTGGTTGATTTCCGCAAATTAAATGAAAAGACGTTGGACGATAAATATCCTATTCCTAACATCAATGACGTTCTGGACAAGTTAGGAAACTGTCACTACTTTTCCACTTTAGATTTAGCAAGTGGTTTTTATCAGGTGGAAATGCACCCCCAGGACGTGGAGAAGACCGCATTCAACGTAGAACACGGCCATTTTGAATTTCTGAGAATGCCAATGGGACTTAAGAACTCGCCGTCCACATTTCAACGTGTAATGGACAATGTCTTCCAGGGGCTCCAAAACGAGATATGCCTTGTATACTTATATGACAT
The DNA here is from genome assembly GCA_949774945.1 of Hoplodrina ambigua. Classification (NCBI taxonomy): domain Eukaryota; kingdom Metazoa; phylum Arthropoda; class Insecta; order Lepidoptera; family Noctuidae; genus Hoplodrina; species Hoplodrina ambigua. The sequence continues at coordinate 3,399,518 of OX458964.1, forward strand.
TGTAGTGTTCAGTACGTCCCTACAGGAACACATGATTAACCTTGGAAAAGTATTCCAGAGACTCCGCGATTCTAACTTTAAAATCCAGATGGACAAATCGGAATTTCTTAAACTCGAAACAGCGTACCTAGGTCATATTATAAGTAAAGACGGTATTAAACCAAATCCCGATAAAATATCTGCCATTAAGAAGTACCCTATCCCAAAAACACCGAAGGAAATTAAGCAGTTTTTAGGCCTCCTCGGTTATTATAGAAAATGTATCCCTGACTTTGCCCGGACTACAAAACCGCTAACCCAATGTTTAAAAAAGGGACGAAAAATCACCCTTGACCCCGAGTACGTGAATTGTTTCGAAAAATGTAAGACTCTCCTGTCTGAAGTCTGGACCCTATCTTACAATATCCAGACTTCAGTAAGGAATTTAACTTGACTACAGACGCATCTAACGTAGCCATCGGTGCTGTACTATCACAAGGACCCATAAACTCTGACAAACCCATCTGTTATGTATGCATCCCGAACATTAAATGAAAGCGAGATGAACTATAGTACAATAGAGAAAGAATTACTTGCTATTGTATGGGCTACAAAATACTTCAGACCCTACTTATTCGGACGTAAATTTAAAATCTTAACGGACCACAAGCCATTGCAATGGATGGTAAACATGAAAGAACCAAATTCCCGACTGACTAGGTGGAGACTCAGACTTAGCGAATACGACTTCTCAGTCATTTATAAAAAAGGGCAACACAACACAAATGCCGACGCCCTCTCTCGCATTGAAATTCACACTAAAGAAACCACGTCCCTAATAGAGGAAATTGATGAACTCAACTCCCTAATGGGAAATCCATCAGAAACCATTCTTGGCAAACCAAGCTCTTCCACCGAGACAGTTCATACAAGTATTGAGAACCCAATCTTGGAAATTCCCATAACTGACGAACCATTGAATAAATTCAACAGACAAATATATTTTACCATTGTAGAGGACGCTAAAAAACGACCCACGATTACCAAGCCATTTGACACTCATACGCGCATAAGCATCCAATTATCTGAAGCTAACCTAGAGGAAGACGTAATCTGTGCCGTAAAAGAAATAAAAACACAATACTGCAATGAAAACATAGAAGAAGTTAACACTACAAAATTTCTTGGCCTCCAGATTGATAAAAATCTTAACTGGAAAACACATATTGAGATTTTATGTAAAAAAACTTAGTATATCCGCATACACTTTGCACACACTTTCATTCACATTATATACGAATGCTCTACTTACAGCGTATTATGGTTTAGTAGAATCCCATCTACGCTATGGGCTTATATTTTGGAAAAAGAATCAGCATTCAAGTCTCAAAAAAGATGTTTACGGGCGATGTTTAAACTTGACAAGACCGATAGCTGCATGCCTTATTTCAAAAATTACAAGATATTAACCCTACCGTGCTTGTACTATCGACCACAGTTCCGCATGCTCACCTTTAAGGCGATTATCGCATAGCACCGCTCTCGACTCGATCACCGTCATACATGCGTTTTGACCAAGAGGAAGCGAATTTTAGTTGTGTTCGTCGTAATACAATGACGTGTAGAAGCGGATACTCACACTAGTGTGCGGGCGCACATTAGTAACCAGTTTCCCTCGTTTTGTTAAATGCTCTGTTAATTTTTTCAATGGTCACAAATTTTAATTGTCGTTTCGGTTTTAAACTATGATATTATGGCCCGCGTGAGCTCTTTTATAAATCATTGTTGACAAGAAGTTATTTCGTACTCATTATAATATATTATGTTTGATTTTGAAAATGTGTTATTGGTATTATTTAATAAGTATCAACCTTCCACAAAAAAAAAAAATATTTTGTACTAAGATAACATGTAAACAACTACTTGTGACTCGCCCCAGCTTTGCACGGGTGTTACAAATCACTGAAACGTTCAGTTTTTCTCTAATATATTATATTTACCTATACACCTAAATTGCTATGAACTCTGTATATTGGTAAAATCTCACGTAAATCAGTACTGCAGTTTTTGAGACGCGGCGCAGCGGGCCGCCGGGGTCTGTTTTATTATAATATGTAATGATAGGAATTTTATCCGCTTGAACATTCTATACTTACAGAGCATTTAATACTGGAGAATGAAAATAAAATCCACATTTTTAGTTTATATTGACTCAATAAAAAACTGTGTAGATTTTTTTTTATTAGCACGCTTCTATCAGTTTCATCTGTAACTAACTCTATTATAACATAATTATTGGAAATCCTACCTCTATGGGTAGTTAAGTGCTTATTTAGTTTTTTAAAATAATTATTTATTTTAGGTAGGTAGTTATTAAATATTTTCATCTCATGTATAGTAGGTAAGAGATTTTTGTTTTAAAGTTACTCTTAGTGTGATATATGCACTGGTTGCTTGTAGGTTCTTTATAATTCACTAAGATTTGCCAATTTTTGCAGGAAAAAAAAACAACAATTAAAATTATAATTTATTTTATTTTTATGCATCTTTTCAAGATTGTCCAAAAAAACATTACAGATTTATATTGAAAAAATTACATAGAAAGAAAGAAAAACTGTTTATTTAAACAAAAATGACGCACATTACATAAGAAAACATGTAAGAAAAAGCAGAATAAAAACAAGTTGGTATTAAGTCTAAAAAACTAAAAGCAAAAAAAAAAACAAATAAGAAATATGCGCCACTACCGCGCGAAATAGCATTAGTAGCATAGCATTTAACATAATTGTCTTGTCAGGCAATCAGCATAGCAGATTGATATTTATAGGTTATAATAAATAATACAACAATTACCTAATTATTAACATAAGAAATATATATTTTTTTAAACTAGGTATACATATCTTTTATAAATTATTATATTTTGGACACACACGTTATTTTAACATCATTATCTGCCTAGCCTTTTCCCAACTATGTTGGGGTCGGCTTCCAGTCTAACCGAATGCAGCTGAATACCAGTATTTTAACATGGAGCACACGCGTTATTTTAACATACCACATAATATTATACTTTACACTTACTTTATTACATTATTTATCAAATACTAGCTGCCTCGCGCGGTTTCCACGCGTCTTTAGTTATTGCTCCGTGATGAGCGTGATATTTACGTGTTCCAGAAATGCGTGGCTGAATCCCATAACAAACTATACTGAGTCTTGGTGTTTCTTTGCCTCATCCATTTTTTTTTTTTTTGTTAGTTATTTAGTTTTTATTTTTTAGTTTATTTTGTTACATAGGTGTATAGACGTGAGTGTATGTGTTAAAAATGAGCAGGCATTCATGGAACACGGTGTTTATAATATTTTTCCTAAATCTGGCTATCATACAAAAATAATTACTATATTTTAATATCATATACAATAACATTGGTAGTTTCAGACATTAGCGCGATTAAACAAACAAATATCCAGATTTACTATATTATTAATACACATTTATTTACATTGATTATACAGGACTACTTTAAAATAACTGGCACAATCATTGGACAAAAAAACATTAAAATAATATTATTAAAGAATTAAAATAATAACTGTTAGAAATATTGAAATAATATACCAAAATAAAGGTTGTAAAAAAGCACATCGAACTGACACCACCGTGAAATTTAAATGATTTTTTCCTGCAATGACATGATAGTAAAATCCAATATCTTGGTAGAAAAATACAAAAAAAAAATTGAAATGTTAAAAAAAAAAGACGGGTTGCACTCCGGGAGTGCCGGCAGAAGTGAAAACTTGATTATTAACATTGAGCATGTTTGATATTTTGGAATGGTTAGGGAATAATTTTGCACCAATTGCTTTATTAGTATAAAAGTACTATCATTTATGTGGTAGAATACAATATTCATTTATTGCGCTATCGTACACAAACATGACAATTTATATTACATTAAAAATTTAACACTTTAAAACTATTACAATTATTTTACATTAAAAAGTTATACACGAACATTCGCGCAAGCGCCCTGCGCTGCCTAAACGAAACAGTAGGCCCAGGCATACATTTTCGCCGCGCCGTAGAGAGGGGATAGCTGTCTACTCTCCATCCGTCTTACGCTTTTTCGATCAGGGCACGTGTCCTGACGCGAGTTTAAGATTTTATACCCATTACAGAAAAAGTGCTCAACGCCGCTAAAGAAGTTTTCACTTCAAAAAACTCAAAACTGATCTCTTTCGAACCAATTAATATTAAAGTGAAGATTTTTTATTATTTCTGAAAACAAAAACATCTTTAGTTCTATTTAACTGAGGGCAAATCACTTTGCCGCGGAGAAACAACCATTAAAATTTCAGTGTTTAACATATTTTTGAAGTGCTAACTTTGAGGGGCGGAGGGCGTGCCATTCAAAACATCTTCAACACACACTTTTGAATGGCAATCTCTCCACTCTCAGCAGCTGTCCGCTGCTGAGTTTGGCAAATAGTTCTAGGGGGTAGCGCAGGTCGCGATGATCCCCTAAAACAAGGCCAGTGGACTATCCTTCACGAGGTTGCTGCCCGTTTCTTGACCAAGTGCCCTATGCAATTGGTACAACTAAAACCTCTGGCCGTCTCCCCCCAAACTCCCACCCACAATCCTATCCTTTATTCTCCTCAACCAATCCCGCATAGCCGAACCGTGGCGGCGCATAACCACACCCAGGCCCGCATAGCCTTGAGGCACTAAATCCCCCCAAAAAGATTGCACCACACCTTTCACGGGCAAATAGTGTGTGGAACTCATCCTTAGCCCAAAAAAAAACCAATGTCTGCACAGGCTAAGAATTTACTACCCCAGGAGGGTACCCCACCAGTAGTGGAGAATCCCTCACCGAGCCCAGCTCGGTCTGCCCCGCGTATTCTGGGGGGGGCAACTTGTGCCCTAGACCAGGCTCCAGCTTGGACCTGTCCGGCTTAGTGGAGGCCATACCCACTGTTAACTTCGAGGTAGTTAACACAAATAAAACCTCAAACTGGACCGTAGTCGCTCACAAGCGCCCTTGCAAAAGGGAATCCGCTGCGGAACCCACTTCGGGGCCGAAAGGCAACCCGGAACGCAGTCGCCTTAACCGGCGCGCGAGAAGGGAAGCTCTCCGGCCCTGTTCCAACTCCACCGCCACCTCCTCCTAAACCCAACCGGCCAAGGCAGAGACGGAAGCCGCGGGGAAATCGTGGTCAGCGGACTGCTGCGGAGGTTCCCACTCCTCCTGAAAAGGAGCAGCCTGGCACTGGGATTGGCCCGAAAGGGCGCGCTTCCTCGAAGCGCTCTTGTATGAACGAGACCCAGTCTCCCAGGGGGGATACCAAACGCGCGAAAACTGACGCGAAGCCAAAGCGGGCGGTGAGCTACGCAGACGCGACCCTGTCGCATCTGAAAGTAGCGGTCATCACCGTCCCGCCGAGGGACCTAACATTGGCGCAGGCAGAGCAGCTGCGGGAGACTATCGACGATAGTATCCTGAAGGCTGTGCTGTCTCCACCGTCTCCAGGTGCGCAAGCTCCATCTTTCCGCGGACGTCCTTTCCTTTTGGATGGTGTCCTTGCGATGTGGTGTGAGAACGCGTACGCAGTTGGCTGGTTGGAGAGGGCGGTCAAAACCATGCCATCACCAATCCCAGACACCACCCTGGCTGTTGTAAAACAGTCAGAGCTAAAAAAGAGGATCAAGGCAGGGCTCCTCATACACACCCGCATCACCGAAGCCGCCACGCTGCAGAGAGTCCTGTGTGCCCAGAACCCGTGGTACAAGGTGGACTCTTGGCAGTGCTACGACATGTCGGTGAACGATAAACCACAGGAACCCGGTTGCAGTGAGAAGGTGGTTCACCTACTCCTGGGGATCCCTGAGGACCAAAAGCAGACCATACTGGACCGCGACCGCCGGGTAGCCCATATGTCTGGAAGCGGATACATCCGCTTCTTCACATCTGAGGAACCGACGGCAGCCGACCAACCAAGTGTGGCGCACGGTACAGCAGCCTCCATCCCACAGCAGTCCAGCCCAGCTACTGGACTGGGTCTGTGTGCAAAGGAGGCCAGCATGCCGGCAAAGATTGAGGGAGTTACCAGCGACGAAGATGACGTCCTGCGTAGCCCGTAACTCCCACAACATTAGCGTCATACAAACAAACCTCCAGCACAAACAAATAGCGGCGGCCACTCTACGCAGAGTGCTGGAGGAAGACACCAAGACGGTCGCCCTGATCCAAGAACCCTGGATCAGAAACAACAGAATTTGCGGTCTGAATAACATCGGCGGTAAGTTACATTTAAACACTACCGTTGATAAACCAAGGACATGTATCTTCATGCCAAATACCATCTCAACCACCATGCTTAACCAATTCTGTTCTAGAGACCTCACTGCAGTGAAAATCCTCACGGAAAATAAAACTACCCTAGTTCTAGCCTCAGTGTACATGCCGAGTGAAGGTGAAGTTCCTCCCAAAGAACTAGCCGACCTGGTGCAACACTGCGAGACACTAAACTGGGAACTGATCATCTCCGCAGACTGCAATGCGCATCACCCGCTGTGGGGAAGTAAGGACACAAACAAAAGGGGTGAGTTACTTACCGAATATCTATTTCAAACAAACCTGAACATCATAAACAGAGGCACGGAACCGACCTTTGTAAGCTCCAGGTATCAAACTATAATTGACATCACTTTGGCAACCCACGCGGCGGCCAACCTCATAGAGGGATGGCATGTATCAAACGAGCCATCTTTTGCCGATCACCGCCGCGTGTGCTTCCAAATTCTTTATAAGCCAACAGACCCTGTTCCATATCGTAATCCCCGTAAAACAGATATAACAAGGTACAAAGACTATTTAACCAAAACACTAGGTGACGTACAACCAACCGACGCGACACTTAGCACAGACAACATCGAATCAAACACACAATTCCTCACCTCAACGCTTGTAAAAAGCTATGAATTGGCGTGTCCTCTTGTAACTCCCAAACGTCTGGAGAAAAGTTCCTGGTGGGGACCAGAACTTGAACGACTACGGCAGAGACTAAGGACACTGTTTAACCGAGCAAAAAATTCCCGGAATATTGAGGACTGGGATAAATACAAAACAGCACAAAAACACTACAAGAAAAGAATCAGATTCCGAAGAATGGAAGCCTGGCACAATTTCTGTAGCAGCATAAATTCTACTAACCAAGCCGCAAAAATAAAGAAAATTCTGGCAAAGGGTGACCTCAACCTAATGGGGTCACTCAAGAAGGAAGACGGCACTTACACAGTCTCAGACGAAGAAACCAGTGCTGTACTACTGGAAACCCACTTCCCTGGGTGTCGGGTAACGCCAGACCAGCGATGGCATGACGAGTACTACACCACACCAACAATCCAAGAATGGGAAACTGCCGAAAAGATAGTAACTGCGGAAAGGATCGAATGGGCCCTAAAAAGCTTCAATCCGTTCAAATCCCCAGGACTGGATGGAATATTTCCAGCACTACTACAATGGCACTCTCACCAAATAATCAAATTTTTACTACCAATCTACAGGGCCTGCTTAGCGTTTAAATACGTACCCAAAGCATGGAGGGAAGCGAAAGTAATATTTCTACCAAAACCAGATAAAGATGATTACACCCACGCCAAATCCTTCAGGCCCATAAGTCTAACATCCTTCCTTCTGAAAACGTTGGAAAGACTTGTAGATAGACATCTCAGGGATGGAGCTTTAAAAGATAAACCGCTACACCCTCAACAGCATGCCTACAGAAAGGGCAGATCAACAGAGTCGGCTTTACACGCGGTAGTGTATAAAATAGAGTCGGCCATCTCAAATAAAATATCAACACTTGCGGCCTTCATAGACATAGAAGGAGCTTTTGACAAAACTATGCACAACAGCATCAACCACGCTCTTAAAAAATTCAGAGTGGAACCAGTTGTGAGAAACTGGATCACTGAACTAATAAGTAAAAGGGCGGTCCAGATAGAGGTGAACACTACCACAAGAGCGGAGGTAGTCAGAGGATGCCCACAAGGGGGAGTCCTATCACCTCTATTATGGAATATAGTAGCAGACAGCCTCTTAAAACGGCTAAATGAAAGAGGATACACTACTATTGGTTATGCAGATGACCTAACAATTCTGATAAACGGGAATGCAGAAAATGTGTTATGCAAAGTAATGCGTTCTGCCCTTCAGATTGTAGAAGAATGGTGTGACGAACAACAGCTGTCAGTAAACCCGAAAAAGACAGAACTCATCCTTTTCACCAACAAAAGGAAGTTACCAGAACTACAGTTACCAAAATTATTCAACACCAAACTCTCCCTATCGACGCAAGTAAAGTATCTGGGTGTCATACTTGACAGTAAGTTGAACTGGGCGAGTCATATCGACGCAAAAACAAAGAGGGCCTGTATAGCTTTTGGTCAGTGCAGAAGACTTGTTGGTAAAAAATGGGGTCTTAACCCAAAGATTACTCTTTGGCTGTACACATCAGTTATCAGACCCTCTCTGACCTACGGATCAGTTGTGTGGTGGCCCAGAACACAACTGACCACAGTAAAAACAAAACTCCAAAGTCTGCAACGCTTAGCGAGCGTAGCAGCCACCGGATGTATGAAAACCACTCCATCAGCCGCCTTAGAGTACCTCCTAAACTTGAGACCTCTAGATCTTATCATTTTGGCCGGTAGTTCTTGGGGTGTACATACTACACATTTACGTAGGCTGTATATTTCATTAATAAGAAGTAGGCTTGACTATGGTAGCTTCATTTATGATTGTGGCGCCAAGATTCATTCTAACAAATTAGACAAAATTCAAAATCAAGCATTGCGAATCACGGGAGGATTTATTAAAAGTACCCCTATCCATGTTATGGAGTGCGAGTTAAATATAATGCCTTTATTTTTAAGAAGACAATACTTAGCCTATAAATTTATGTTGAAAAGTGTGTCCTGGTCTAAAAATACAACTGTTGATATGATATTGGATTTGAGAGAGCTTTGCCATAAAATATACTGGAAGAACAAAAAAAAGCCTTTACTCGCCGAAATAGTTGATGATATAATAACATTTCAAGTTTTCTCATCAGATACGCTGAGGATGTTTAGTTTGGATATTTGGGTATCAGCCATTGACTTGCAGGAGCATATTAAAAGTGATCTAGAATGCGTAGGGGGTAGTAAAACTTCATTTGAGCCAAACTTTCTACTGAATAGTGTTGTAGAAGAACTAAATACGAAGTACAGTGGTTGGCATAAATTCTATACGGATGGGTCGAAAAGTGTGCATGGACAGGGGTTTGGGTATTTTTATCAAAATTTTAATGTTAAGGCTGGTGGCAAAATAAATGTTTGTGTATCCATCATGACGCTGGAGCTTATTGCAATCTTTCAAGCCATGTCATATGCAAGTGAACAAAAAGTAAATAAAATTGTTATTTTTTCTGATAGCAAAAGCGCTTTGCAACACGTGGCTCGATGCACCTCTGGTATCAGAGGCTTATCGATAGCCTACGATATTATTAGTACCATTCATAAATTCAATGAAAATGACATTGAATTTAGATTGCAATGGATTCCAGCTCATATTGGTGTGACAGGCAATGAGGAGGCTGATCGAATATCTAAATTAGCAGCAGTACAAGGAAATGAGATTAGCTATTTGCCGGACTACTCAGATTTGATCCCTAAATTTAAAATTAGATGTTACGAGCACTGGAAGAATCATTTTAATGTAAAATCAGAAACCAAAGGAATTTGGTATAAAACCATTCAGCATGAGCCTCCTCGTTATCTTTGGTTTGATGATGGCAAGTTAAGTAGATGTTATGTTAAAACAGCTTTAAGACTCCGATCTGGACACTATCCATCGGCAAAGTTTGCGTTCTTGATGAAAAAAGTTGAATCACCAAATTGCACTACTTGTAATAAAATCGAGGACGTACAACATTTGTTGATGGATTGTGCTAGAAATAAGATGGAGAGAGAAAAGATGGAAAGACAGTATGGTTTGAACAGACTAGATATTGGCTTAATTCAGACGATATTATCATACCCCAAGTCTGATCTAGCAAAACAACTTTGTAGTCTGGCAGTAATCTCGAATCCGTAGTATTATATTTCATTTTTAGTATTAAATAATTTTAAGTGCATTTAGATTGTTTAAGGTACAATGGGGTTGACGTATCCTTGTGGATAAAAACCCCCAAACTAAAAATAAAGATTTAAAAAAAAAAAAAAAAAATAGATCTTATCATACAGGAAGAGGCTAAGATAGCCGCCTTAAGATTAAGGTCGCACGGACTGTGGAAATTAAACGCAGACACAACACACTCCAAAGTTCTGCAAGGGGTTCTAAAGGAAATACCACTCCTTGAGGCACCCATGGACAGAAATTCATGTCACCACATCTTTGATCGAAGATATGATATCCAACTTAAGGCGGAAGCCGAAGACTACTCTGGCATCAATGAAGTTCGGATATACACAGACGGATCCAAAACCAATTATGGTACTGGAGCTGGCGTCTTCTCAAACGACCTAAACATCAAAATGTCAACAACTTTAGATAAACTTAACACGATCTTCCAAGCAGAATGCATTGGCATCACCAGAGCGGCTCAAGCAGTTGCAGCCAGAGACGTCAGAGATCTCAACATTAAAATTATCTCAGACAGTGCATCGGTGCTTCAAGCGCTACAAAACAACACTATAAACTCTGCCCTCGTTTTGGAATGTCATAATACACTCCAACACATTGCGAACACAAACAAGGTAACCCTGCAATGGATAAAAGGGCACAGTAACTCACTGGGTAACGATGCAGCCGATGAATTGGCTAAAAGAGGTATGAAGACAACAGTATACGGCCCGGAACCGCTGCTTCCCATACCTCAAGCCCAAATCAAATCATGGCTACGTAAGAAAACCGAGGAAACACACCATACGGAATGGAGAAACAGTGTAACCTGCAGGCAAACAAAGAATGCAGTTCCGGAAGCATCAAAAAGATTTGCCCGCAGCCTTATTAGATTGAAACGGGACGAAATTCGGATGATCATAGGCATCATAACCGGCCACTGTCCCCTAAACAAACACCTATTCACCATAGGTGTGACAGACAGCCCTCTGTGCAGAGGATGCATGGAGGCGGAAGAAACACCACAGCACGTGCTCTTGGAGTGCAGAAGCGTGGCAGATCAACGGGCACGGACTCTCCAATCGCCGGTATCGCTCCCCGAAGCCTGCAACAGTCTGAAAAGACTGCTGGCATTCTGGGAGGATCTGGGATGGTTGGAGTAACTCCTCAAGGATATCCTTTTCATACGTACAATGGCCCAATAAAGAGGCTAAGTGCGGAAACAGCCCAGCTAACCTAACCTAACCTAACCTAAGTGAAAACTTCTTTAGCGGCGTTGAGCACTTTTTCTGTAATGGGTATAAAATCTTAAACTCGCGTCAGGACACATGACCTGATCGAAAAAGCGTAAGACGGATGGAGAGTAGACAGCTATCCCCTCTCTACGGCGCGGCGAAAATGTATGCCTGGGCCTACTGTTTCGTTTAGGCAGCGCAGGGCGCTTGCGCGAATGTTCGTGTATAACTTTTTAATGTAAAATAATTGTAATAGTTTTAAAGTGTTAAATTTTTAATGTAATATAAATTGTCATGTTTGTGTACGATAGCGCAATAAATGAATATTGTATTCTACCACATAAATGATACTACTTTTATACTGATAAAGCAATTGGTGCAAAATTATTCCCTAACCATTCCAAAATATCAAACATGCTCAACGTTAATAATCAAGTTTTCACTTCTGCCGGCACTCCCGGAGTGCAACCCGTCTTTTTTTTTATATCTAGGCTGGTCCGAATAGTGACGTCATAAATTCATAAATTACGTTTCTTATGCCCAAGCGTAGTCAAAAATACTCTACGGATTCTTGATTGTTACGACTTTTATTATTTTGAAAAGATATAAGGATATACCGTTTAAAAAAAATCTATATCTTTTTACACGCCTTTTTACATTCAGGTTGCTATGCAAATTTCTACTTTATTGAACGGTTATATTAAAAAAAAAAATTTGAAGTAAAAGTTTGTTTGTGTATCACTAGAACGTAAATTCTTCCTTATCGATCAAAATTTTTGCCTCTTTTGATAGGAAGGAATTAGAAAAATGACCATTTTATATCTCAACGATTCTTTAAAACAATAAAAATTGCAAAAATATTCGTATAATAGAAAGTAAAGTTTTTTAAAGTGGATCTCATATCAATTTCAAGGAATTTAATAATTATTTAATTTAAAAAATTATAACCATAAAACTTCAATGATCGCAAATCAATAATTTTAACGTCACTATTTTGGGCCACCTGAATGTTAAAATTAAATTATAAATTATTAAAAAACTAATACTTTGTCGCTGCTCCTCCCGCGTCTATAACTGCATCGCACCGGTTACGCATGGACCAAACCAAGACTTCGCACAAGTTTGAACCCCTTAATGTTTCCCAAGCTTGTTCGCAATGGGTGACAAATGCTTCCTTGGTTCTTTCTGCCCTATTATCCCATTTCTGGACCATAAAACCCCATAAATTTTCAATGGGGTTTAAGTCCGGCGATCGGGAGGGCCATGGCACAGTTTTAATTTGTGGTTGCTCTCGCAACCACTCTCGAACAACTAGCGCACGGTGTATCGGACAATTATCTTGGAAAAAATAAAACTCTGGCACCTCCATTTCTGGATACACCGTGCGCACAGTCGGTAACATAATATGTTCAAGCACATCTTTATATGTGTGGCCATTTGCCCTCCCCGGTATGAAAGCAAGCTCGCCTGGTCCAGCAGCACTCATCCAGCTCCACATATTCACGACAACTCGTCCTGATTCTGCATTTGGGATAACATTTCGAGGTTCGTATCTTGTGTTATCTATACGCCATAAATTCCGACGACCTTGTTGGCTAGAGTGGAAGTCTCTGTAGTCCCGAGCGAATCGTATGCGAGCAGCTTTTTGGTCCTCAGTCAAAATATTTTTTTTTGCGGGCCGTCTGTGATGGACTCCAGCTCTATGTAACTCGTTCCGAATAGTTTGCATTGAAACATCAAATTCTTGTGCGAAATTGCGAGTAGGTGTAAATGGGCTTTCTTGAAATGTGGCTATCATATTGGCCAATTGCCCTTCGTTGATAGCCCGAGGTCGAGGTGCACGAACGCGCTGAGTTAGATCTTCTCCTTCTTCATATCTACGCACCCAACGGCGTACTGTGGTTCTCTGTAAAAAAAAGTAACAATTAGGTTTTTGATCAATTTTTTTTTGTGATAAATAATAATAATAATAATAATAATAATAACCTTTATTTCAGGCAACTAAAGCCCATACAACACAAATACATAAATAAGTACAATAACTATAAACTAATACATATTTTAACAATAAACTTATAAACTACTGAACACGAAGCGACGGCGTCGTGTTACGCTGCGAGGTGTCGCGTAGCTGGCCGCGGAAACGCCGATACAGCACACCTTTCGGCCAAAACTCTTCCTTGAGAAAGGTCATCAAATGTTGGGTCGGAACGCGCACAACAAATGAGTTAAAATTGGTGCTATGTCGCGCCTCCAACTTCACCACCCTCAAGGTCCAGTTTAAATGGAATGGTAATTTTTTTTTGGGTTTTTCCATCAGGAATTTCTCAGTAGCAGCCTCGGAGTCTGGATTTGTGCCCGGTTGATGGCAATAGGCTCGCCCCCTATTACATGGGACTAAAAACATAACTGGCGAAATGTGGGTGTAGTCATGGGTACACCTCTGCCTAACCCTTCGGGGATTAATGGCGTGATGTTATGTTTATGTATGTGATAAATGGAAAGATTATATATAAATTTTATAGCAAAACTATTTTATATTTTCGAAATAGTTCTAAAGTTATTTCAAAATATAAATTTACTTTTGAATCCAGTACCGAAAACCCCCGAATAAAAACGAGCGCGTGTGACGTCATCAAGTTTAGCTGCCAGATGAATTAAGTAAACATTATGAAGTCGCAACTATGGTCACGTGAATTTCTTTTTAAAGAACAATGTTCATTTTTCACCTGACTATGTATAGAAATAAAATAAATCTTAAAATACAGCTAATTGAATTGTATTTTAATTACGTATATCACAATGTTAAAAGAAACGCAGGAAAAAAAGATTTTTTAATATTTCTTTGCGCTTATTCTATGTCAAGGGTTTCATGTATTCATGTTTTGAACGCACCTCAACTACCCTTTTTTACGACGTTCCATTTTACACACATGTACACAGTAGCAGACTTGACTTTATTCAACTCTTTTTCGGAGTTTTATGCATTATTTTACGTTTTATTTAATCAGTGAGTATTTCTTTATTAGTCTTTGTATAATACAGAGTAATTAAAAATACCATAATAATTAAATTAATTAAGCGAACAGTTTATGTAATGAAGTTCTTATGACTGAAACGGATTTTTTTGACATTTGACAGTTCTGCGATTAGCAACGGCGCAGTCCTTCGTTGTTGCGCTTGCGTCTCGTTGTGTACTGTGCCATTTTGTGTGTGTTACTTGTTTTTACGACCCTATTTACCGCCCCTGGACCTCGATATCTTCCTCATCTGACGACCTTTGCTTACGACCCACTGACCTTACATACCGCTGTAAATCCGTTCTCTTGACGATGCCGCCGTCAACAAAAACTCGACGTATACTTTGCATAAACTGCAACGTCTGCTTAAATACGTTTCGCCGATATCTCGTTTATGAGCTCAACACAAGAGTTATTTCGTTACTTAGCGAGTGGATAACACCAGTAATCGTAAGTATTTATGCTTTTTATTTTTTATCTAAAAACACGAGCAATTGTCTATTAACTAAACTAATACCTCTTTCGTCCAAACTCGCACCGAAAGCAGACGTGCTACAAGTTTGCTCTTGATTAATTAGTAGTAACGTCAAGCTATATTAGTAC
The DNA here is from genome assembly GCA_949774945.1 of Hoplodrina ambigua. Lineage (NCBI taxonomy): Eukaryota > Metazoa > Arthropoda > Insecta > Lepidoptera > Noctuidae > Hoplodrina > Hoplodrina ambigua. The sequence continues at coordinate 3,414,527 of OX458964.1, forward strand.
ATATTCCAAATTGTGTAGTTGTCAATCTCGCGCAATAACGACAACAGCTGTCCACCTGTGTATCGGAGGTGCGCCCGGTCACCCGCGCCCCGCGAGGGAAAGAAACAGTCGTCATAATTGCCGTCCTGCTCCTGCGCCGCACATCGCCCGCTACCACTGCAAGCTTCACCACCACTCAGCGTTCTATCACAAACGGGTTTCCGTTACGGCACTGTGAGTGAATTTATTTCTTTGACTGTTTTGTACCAAGTAATGGAGCGCACGCCGCACTGTGGGCTGATATCAGCGTTTCATAGACATTCAAATCATTTTTTCGAAAGTGTCATTTTTTTTTCACATGGAATGCTAGAGGATACTAATTACATGCCTAAAAATATACTTTTTATGAAATGGCTGCGTAAACGGAAGTCTGAGAATTTTTTCTTTAAAAAATTGTATGGAGACAACATAAAAAAATACAATAACTCTGCTATCGCACAATTGGCCCTAATTCCCTTCTAGGGGATTAATCCTTGAATTATTTAGGATTTTTTGACATACTCGGTATCACGGCCTCAGGTGCGCTTTTTTTTAAAAAAATGTATACATTATATTTTTTCTTTTTTGGTTTATGTGGCGCTTTCGTTGGACCAGTTTGGCTTAACATACATGAATATGATCTGAACAATTAACTACAACAGTTTTATTAATAAAAAAACGAATTAAGTCAGAAGAATCAGGTTGAGGTAGCTCCAGAAGAGTTAAAATTTCTTCCATTTTTTTTTTATTTTTCTTTGCATTCATCGTATGCCTTACTGATGAAATAAGTGGATCAGATGAAAGAAGAAGAAAATTTAAAATATCCTTGTTGGAATTCACTCTGCTTTTCTTCCGAGAGTGGTGCTCTCGAAGTCGAAACCTCCTGAAATCTTTGTTACGAGCTTCCGATGCCTCTTCAGAAAGCTTTCCGATTGGTACAATTTTATTCTGGTTGATAATGTCAGATCCATGAAGTAGTAATTTGTGTACTATTGACGACATATAGTAGCAATTATACATATAATGCCACATATCTTTCAGCAGTCTTGTACGTGTATCCTTTGAATTTATCAATAGGTTCACCAGATGTCTAGGTAATGGCAGCAGATTTTGGATTATCTTGTTTCTTGCATCTCTTGAATCCTGCTGAGCTTTGGATTTACAAGACCAAACTTTAACATCCAGTCTGTACCCAATATGCAGGAGACATTCCATCATGTTGATGCATGCATGTAGAGAAGAAATTCCAAGATCCATCATGGAATCTGATGTCCCTTGTTTTTCAATTGCCTTCAAATTGTTTAATCCAGACGGCTTCGCTAAACAAACGTAGCATGACACATTTGACTTTGCATCTGAAATATATGTGCAAACCTTAGCAGCAGCATGCAGCTTATCATGGTCAGCACAAGTTTGTGTCGAACAGTATTGCTGCCACATTCAGTAGGTCGAAGTGCTGATATTTCGGCGTCCATTTTTCTTTTTTCTTCTTTCACTACTGCTTCGCTTTCCTTAACAAATAAGAATTGCACTGGCCGACATAATGAAACTGAGCAAGGCTTTGAATTCTCCCATACTATCTCTTCTTCACATGTAATTTTCAGTGGTACCACTGAGGTCATGAAGATACTCGAATCATCATCGTCAGTGTTTTGCGTTGCTGGATGCTCCATCAAAACCCCACTTAGATATAATTATCAGATTTTTTTCATGAAGATCTTACGGTAAACATTTCGTGATTAGAATCACGAAATGTTTACCGTAAGATGTTCACTGTTAAATCCAACAAAGCCTGCTGCGTAATTTTTGCTGAGGAGTCTGTTTCTGTAACGGAGTCATATTAAGCTGGATAGCACTCATTCTTTTCTTGCTGCCCCTATAGTAAGAAGGGTATAAATTATTAAGACCTTCTCGAATAGCTGACTCTCTCAATGTAATGTATTGCCATTTTGACAGTTTGAGGGATAACAATAAACCAAGAGCCTTTTGAGCAGTAAAAATCTCTCTGTGAGGTGGTTTCTTTATCATGTCTTAAAATTGGTCGACTACTTCTGGATGTTTTGTTAAATATTCAATAATAGATACAAAAAGGTTTTGACCATCTTCTTTCAATTTGGATACAGCTGCATAAACAAGTTCCGTCAAATTACGGTCCATTAGGTCACCACTCTTTTTTTTGCTTTATTCTTAATTCTTCAAACGGCTTCCGAGAGCTAATTTTTCTCTTCGCCATCGTTCCACATGTTGATGTTAAAGACTCCGCAGAAAGTGATGTACCAGGGCATTTTTCATTAGCTATGTTAGTTGCATTCTCATAGTTGCAATATCATCCTTGAGCCAGCTTCCGTATTCTCTTCGAAAATTATCAATTTTCCGGTGTGCTGACTGCCATCGTTTTATAACGGCTCTTGTAAATTTTCGGCAAAATTCTTTTCAAGTAAGAAATAAATCTTCTTCTGATAAACCATGCGTCAACCGAGAAACTACATTTTCAAATATTAAGTTAAACTGGTACACTAAAAATTTTTAATATTTTTTTACTGGTAATTAAAAAATAAAATTTATTAGTTTTGTTAGTTTTTTTTTAATACAACTGTTGTAGTTAATTGTTCAGATCATATTCATGTATGTTAAGCCAAACTGGTCCAACGAAAGAGCCACATAAACCAAAAAAGAAAAAATATAATGTATACATTTTTAAAAAAAAAGCGCACCTGAGGCCGTTATACCGAGTATGTCAAAAAATCCTAAATAATTCAAGGATTAATCCCCTAGAAGGGAATTAGGGCCAATTGTGCGATAGCAGAGTTATTGTATTTTTTTATGTTGTCTCCATACAATTTTTTAAAGAAAAAATTCTCAGACTTCCGTTTACGCAGCCATTTCATAAAAAGTATATTTTTAGGCATGTAATTAGTATCCTCTAGCATTCCATGTGAAAAAAAATGACACTTTCGAAAAAATGATTTGAATGTCTATGAAACGCTGATATCAGCCCACAGTGCGCCGCCGCCGAAATCCCTATCTGTTTCTGATCCTAACATCAACAGATCAGATGAAGAACCACTGCTTCCTAATGTTACTTTAAGAAGTAGTAAAAGGGTCCGCCTGGAAGACGACGTCGTAACTGACTTTGAACAATTCAAAGTTGAGGTGATGGAGATGCTTACTACTATGATCTCTCCCTTGAGCTTAAGATTACAAAGCGTTGAAAAAACCTTGTCCGATATTCTCCTGCAAAATTCTGACATAAAGTCTTCAAATATTGAGATAGAGAAGTCTACTGATTTTATAAAAAATCAGATTATTGAGTTTGAAAGGAAAATTAATGTACTGGAGAAAGAACACACCACTACGAACATTTTGCTGGCAGAGCTAGATGATAAAGCGGAAAATCTCGAGCGAATACTCAGGAAAACCCAGTCGAAATCAGAGGGGTACCTAAAGTAAGGAAGGAAAGTAAGCTTAACATCCTGAACATGGCCACCAAACTCATGAAGTCAATTAGCCTCGAAATATCAACATCTGACGTTAGGGATGTGTACCGTCTCCCCTCTAAAGAAAGTGCTTTATCATCTACTGTTGTCGTTGAGTTTTCCAACACCTTTATCAAAGAAAAATTCTTGAAGGGAACGAAACAGTACAATACTGAACATAAAACATCCACGCTCAATTCCTCACATATGGGCCTGGAAGGCAATACTCCTATTTACTTTTCTGATCATCTTACAAATAAAACAAAAAGACTCCACTTTCTTGCGCGGGACTTCGCTAGTACAGAAAAATATCGTTTTTGTTGGATTGCAAATGGGCGGATTTTTCTCCGTAAGGAAGAAGGTGCTAAATATATCCTCGTCAAAAATGAGAACACTCTTTTGCAACTGCGCGGGAAGTAAACGGTCTTCTGTATTTAATCTTAAGTATTTTACGTTTGCTAAATCTGTATTAACTGTAACAAATCTTATAAAACACGTGTACATGTTCAGACTACTCTCGATGATACTACACACAACACACACTCATCTACACAAATACATAATTCATATTTACACAAAACAAAACAGACCTGAAAATATTACATGTACAGCGAATTCACATCTACCGTTATTAACAATTTTACGTTCTAATTATTTTTCCACTGCAAAGCGAGTTATTATTAGCAGAATCATGTATCTAACTGACATTACAAATGGCTAATCAGGTTGATCTTATCGATGAAATTGATAGCACCGAAATATTCTTCAGCACTAAACACAACCGTCCAGAACAATGCGTGATAGACTTAGGCAACGTCAAGAACCAACTAACCATTGTACACCAAAACATTCGAAGCATTAACAAAAACTTTGACAACTTTACAGTATTTTTAACCAGACTGAATTTCATGCCCGATATTATAATACTTTCAGAATGCAGACTTAATGATTTGACAACTAAAGTGCATCTCAATGACTACGTTTGTCATTACTCCCAAAACTACCTTAATCAAAATGATGGTCTTGCAGTCCTCCACAAAAATAACCTAAATGTCTCAATTACCGAACCCGCATTTAAAGATGCAAATTGCCTGGTGATTCGTGGAGGCAAAGATCTTACAATCTGTGCAATATATAGGTCACCTTCGATTTTTAATATCCGTAACTTCTGTGGCTCTTTGGACACTCTTCTACAAACGTGTACATCAGCATCTGTTGCGATAATTGGCGACATTAACATTGACATCAAAATTGGAACTGAAGACAAACGCGCAGGTGAATACCTCGACGTCGCAAGCTACCACGGCTTCTACCCAGGTCACCAGTATCCGACACGTGAACGCACCTGCCTAGATCATGCTCTGTTTAAAACTAAAAAAGTCACTACGACCATAATATGCGAAAGTGGCCTGACAGACCATGACACAGTATTAATTGGTATCTCATTGGACTCACCAAATCGGTCATCCCCTGTAGAGAAAACCAAATATAAGATTAAGATCGACTATGCAAATTTGGCAACTGATGTTGAGAATGCGGACTGGAGTCCAATACTACGTCACTCTGATGTAAATGAGGCAACGGATGAACTTATCAACAATTTGCGGGAAATCGTCCAACGACATACTAAAAAAGAAATAGTACGAAACTCTAAGTCAATCAGAAGACCGTGGATGACAGAAAGTTTATTGAGGAGCGTAAGAAAAAGAGATGCACTACACAGCGAAACAAGAAAAAAAGAAAATAAAGATAACTACACCTTAAAACAACAATACAAGTCATACAGAAACTACTGTAATAATATCATTCAGAATTTGAAAAATAACTATGAAAAAGGACTACTGGACAGCTCTAAAGGCAACAGTAAAAATACATGGGCTGCGGTAAAACAAATTTGTAACTTAAAGAATAAGACTTCGACTAATATAGCCTTACTAAATCGTTGTCCAGATCCAGTAATTGCGCTGGACATAGCTAATCAATATTTTGCGAACGTAGGTGAACAACTAGCCAAAAACACCCTAACACGTTTGGAAAAATCAGAGGTCGACTTAGCTAACTTGGTCGGGACATTTGAAAAAATGGATGCATCCCCAATTGAGTCCTTCTTTATGAGCCCTACCGATGAAACCGAAGTTAAAGCAGTTTTGACTAGCCTAAAAAATGATTCAGCTCCTGGATGGGATGGGATATCAAATCGGGTCCTCAAACTTGTCCAACACTGTCTCGCAGCTCCTATTGCACACATCTGCAATTTAAGCATGTTTAATGGAACAGTACCTGCCCAAATGAAAGTTGCAAATGTGTATCCAATTCATAAAGGAGGTGATGCGACCATAGTGTCAAACTATAGACCCATATCCCTACTCACGTCACTTTCAAAAATACTGGAGAAACTGGTGAATAGGAGACTGCTGACCTATTTAGAAAAAACAAGCCGGCTATCTCCAAATCAATACGGTTTTCGCAATGGCAGGTCTACGGAGGACGCAGTCACTAATTTGGTAGATTTTGTTGTTGATAAACTTGATAAAGGGCAAAGATGTGGCGACGTCTTCCTGGACCTCGCTAAAGCATTTGATACCGTATCAAAACCGATATTAATCCAGAAAATGGAACGCACTGGTATTAGGGGTACTGCACTGGATTGGTTCATCTCGTACCTGACTGAACGCAGGCAAAGGATCTGTCTCGGAGATTCCCAGAGTGCCTTTGCCAGCGTAGGCTTCGGTGTGCCTCAGGGCAGTGTCCTAGGGCCTACTCTATTTCTTCTATATGTCAATGGTCTTTGCTCAATAAGCCTGAATAAAGCACAGATCTTTGCGTATGCCGATGATACAGCTATCGTATTCTACGGTGATTCCTGGGAAGACGTTTACAGAGTCGCGGAGTGTGGAATGCTAACCGTTTCTAATTGGCTACAACATAATCTGTTGACTTTAAACGTCACAAAAACAAAAATAGTCAACTTCTCAATCAACAAAAAAACCTCTGCTCCCACACAACTGTCACTTAAATTCCACATATGCAATTTCCTCCCGGGCTGTACATGTAGTTGTCCAACATTTGAACAGGTTGACTGCATTAAGTATCTTGGCATTAACATTGACCATCGGTTGACTTGGAGTAGGCATATCGAATCTCTAAACAATCGCGTAAGAAAACTAATTTATATTTTCAGAAAATTGAGATCAATAGCAGACCAACACACCTTAAAAACTACTTACTATGCGCTCTGTCAGACGATCCTGGAGTATTGCATAATAACCTGGGGTTCAGCTGGGAAAAGCTTTCTTATCGCTGCTGAACGAGCACAGCGAGCCATACTAAAGATATCATTCAACCGAAAGTTTCGTTACCCCACAGACTTGCTGTACCGAGAGACTGGTATGCTTTCGGTTCGTCAACTATATATCAAGGCGGTAATTATTAGGTTTCACTCAACAGCATCCATCACCATGGTTAAAGATAAACGTTCGCGGAGGCTACCAACATGGGAAAAAGGGGCCTGCCGAAGGGCTTTTGGACACAAATCGTTTTCCTACATGGGGCCTCACTTATATAGTAAAGCAAACAAATACCTGAACTTAGTCTCCATGACCAGGTATAAATGTAAAAAACGTGTCATGGAATGGCTCATAGGTTTAAATTATAATGAAACTGAACATGTGATAGCAATCTGTTAGCTTACTCAAATCACCCCACACACAAACCCTCATAAAAAACACACACTCATCTTCACCCACACCCTCTCACAATCATCTTCACCCACATCTACACACTCATACTACACCCTTTCACTCACACCCACACTTAAATCCTCGAATATTAATAGTGTTCTGTTTTTAGTTTAGTGTTCTTATCTCTGTTTATATTTTTATCACAACTGTAAATTATTTCTTTTGTAATTATTGTTCTATTGTTTTACACTGGACGACAGAGACTGACCCCCGCGACACAGGGTATCCTAGTGTGGGGGTCAGTGTCACATAAATGATGGATGTATTCTTTTACGAGCAATAAAAAAAAATATTATTATTAATTTATTATTATTATTATTAATACAGTTTTGTATTGGTTCATGTTTTGTTTGTAACTGTTAATCTTTGCTTGTTATTTATTGTTAATGTGGAACCATTTGTTCAACATGTGCTGCAGGCATTAAGCTATTGTATCAATTGTAAATAAAAGAAGTTTATATTGATTTTCTTGTTGTAGATTACTGAGGAAGATTACATTTGTGAACCTTGTAATGAACTCCTCATGAGAAGCATTAACCAGCAATTAACAACAAACTGTGATGGTGCTCAAGCTTCAGGGTCATCTCAACCAGGTCAAAGACAAGTGTGCAGTCTTTGTGGACGGTCAACACGTAATCGTCAGAGCCATTCTATTGTTTTTGACAATTCTTCAGAAGAGCAAAGACAGATAAATGCTGTTATACAAACAAGAATTGCTCCACGTCAGGTATTTATGTTTCTATATTATTCATTATTTGCCAGTATAATACTTCATACTGTAACTCTAGATGATTTCTCTTTTTGTCTTCGGGACAGAAATGATTATATCTGTCAGGTAGTGATTGACTGATGTTAAAAATCATAATTATTACTTTTTGACAATGAAAATCACATGAAAATGTCTTTTATTAATATATTTACAATACCTGGTATTAATTCAATGTTTTCTTTCATAGATATCACCATCTGATAGAATATGCCATTCATGCTGGATGAGTTGTAAGCGTGCTGCCATACATATTCAGCATGTCGATGAAACTCGTGCAGTTTCTACTACTGAAGAAGTCGACGTTGAAAGAGGTGACTCTGAGCCAATCACTGCTGAACCAGTTAATGAAAGTCTAGAAGTGGTTTCTGGAGTTGTATCTAATGATATAACATTGGAAAATTATAGACGGGCAGCAAATACTGCTTCTCACTGCCTTTTCCCTGAATGTACTAATATTAATCTGCACAATGTGGCAGATTTGTTTAGAGCAACAATACTCAGTACATACAAATATTATATCCCCGTGCACAGCCGTGTCTGTACAGAACATAGACACAGTAATGAGTGGAGTAATCTGTATGAATCAAGCAATAGCATGAGTACATTCACTCCACAACAAATAGAACACATTTTTTCATTTGTTAATGCTTTCAAGCCCTGCCTTAATTTCACAAATATAGAAGCCATTCAAGAAATTGAAGATAATATATTTTTCTTTTGGACTGGAAGATGCAAACAAGACTTTTTCACCCTTCTTAATGAAGTTCCTCGCATACGAGACATGCACAGAGGCATTTTGGTATTAGCTGCATTGTTAATGAAAATGAGGACGGGTGAATCAGATGTTCGGTTGTCTACATTATTAGATGTACCGCGTAGCACATTAGAGCGATTAATTAACAAATGCAGGGAAATCTTGGTTCAAGATTTTGTACCTATGCACCTGGGTATTACTCACATATCGAGAGAAAGCCTAATGGATCATAACCTTACAATACCAAATGGTATATACAATGAAAACTATAGAAACGCCATAATTATCTGCGATGGGACATACATATATATAAATAAAAGTTCCAATTACTCCTTCCAGAAAGATACATACTCCTTACACAAATATATAAAAATCTATTAAAGCCATTTTTATTAGTGGCATGTGATGGTTACATCTTAGATTGTTTCGGTCCATACAAAGCTACCACATCTGATGCTAACATAATGATTTCCCTTTTTGATTACGAAAACTCTCCTCTTAGATTATATTTTGAAGAAAATGATGTGTTTATATTGGATAGGGGTTTCCGAGATTCTATAAGAATGCTAGAAGGTTGTAATTATCGCCCATATATGCCTGATTCTCTATCAGAAGGCGAACACCAATTAACAACACAGCAGGCCAACCGGAGCCGCTGTGTAACAATATGCCGCTGGGTAGTTGAGGCAGTAAATGGACATTTTAAAAGAGATTTTAAGCTCCTGAGGCAAGACTATTTTAATAAATCAGTGCCAAATATGATGCAGAACTTTCAGATAGCTGCCAGCCTCCTTAACCGATTTGGTGTTCGTCTCCATGATAGAGATGATTCTAATAAAATAGTCTCAATAATTAGAGAGAGAATTAATTTTGAAAATAATTTAGCCCTACTGGTTGAGGAACTCAATATGAATAGAAGGTCTACTGTTTTTCAGAGTATAACAGCTAACCGAGATAATTTATTTATGTTTCCAAGATTAAGTTATAATGAATTAATACTATTTGCTCTAGGTACTTACCAGATAAGACAAGCCAGATCGTATTACGGTGAACATATTAGATTTCATGGATCTTATAGAATAGAAATATGTAGGGATACACAAGATTTTCCTCAGTATAATGTAAGAGGAAGTGGTGACACAACATTAATAAGAGGAAAAATTAAGTCCAGGCACATTTCAAAGAAACAATATTATGTTTACATTTTAATAGAAAATAATGTGTCTGGCAGAGCTGGTATAGCCGAATATTGTTGTAATTGTTTGGTCGGTCGACGAACAATTGGATGTTGCGCTCACGTTATGACATTGGTGTGGTATCTTGGATGCTAGGTATCAAGAAAACATCTCTGCTCCAGCAGGATTTCTGGATGATGTAGTCATAAGAGATTTAGATGAAAATGATGATAATTAATAAACCATTCCACTTTAAAATGTTGTTTTATTTGTTTTCCCGTTTTGTTCATCAGGTACCTTTGTATGTATGTATGTAGGTACCATAGGCCATGATATATGTGTTGGGTAGATTAAAGCGATCACTTTTGACAATACAAGAACTAAGACTTTAGTGGTATAGAAACTATCTATGGTAACTATCGTTTTTTTACTTAAAATCTCAATTTATAGTGACAATCATCGGGAGTCTAAGCAGTTACGCAAGGGCAGTTTGTTTCAAGGAATTCACAAAGTAAAAAAGACGTTTTAGACCATGGTTAGGTACCTAAGTATTCCTGTTTTAGACTAAATAAACTTCGAGTGTTAATAATTAGATCTAACACATTTATTTCTTTATTAACCTATTTGGTAACTGCAAATCCTAACCTAAAAAGTAATATTAATATTTTTTGGACTTTGTAGCGTTTAAATCGTAAAAATGACTATATGACATTATTTTCTAAACTTACAGGTAGCCCTTCTAATAAACCATATTACTATACATAAACTTTTGTTATCAGGTTTTTAAATGTATGGAAAGTGGGCATGGTACTTTTTCTAATTGTTTATAATTAATTGAAATATTTTATTTTTAAAGTTTTTTGCATTAAATATCAATATTATTAATAATATATTAAATACATAAAAAATATCATTTTTTTTTCAAATTCCCAGTTAGCATCGAATTGTCACATAAAATAGGAATTAAACAATACATTACTAGCAGTATGCAAAAGGATAAGTTATTAACAAATAAACCCTAACTTTTTAAATATCTATTTTAGTTATTAAAAAGTAAGTTAAGTTAAGTTGCGGATTTATCTTCAGAACAATTAGCAAGAGTTTTATCATAAATATCCTTTCTATTCTTTTTATAAAATATGTATGTATTTATGAGTATATATATTTTATATATATATATTATATATGGTATATATATGAGTTTATGTACTTGTGTACGATTAAACTTGTTTAGATTTTGTTTTCAATTATTTTAAAATTTCTTATCTGATTATTTCCTCATGTACAATTTTTTGCACCTGCTTTGTTATCTCTTAACCACCTTTGGTTGACTGGTAGAGAATGCCTAAGGCATTAAGTCCGCCTTTGTACTTTTTTGTTGCATAAAGTTTAAATAAATAATAAATAATAAATATTAACATTGTTATCTGTATTTTATATGGGTAGTAGACCACAAACAGATAATTATTTAACGATGGCATTGTAGTAAATTCCAACATTGTGTAAAACTCTCCCAAGCAAATTTGTGCCTTATTGTTAACGACTTAAGTGCGGTAACTCAATTTCAAAATACAGTGATGACTTAAAATGAAGGGCCATTGTTTAAGTAGGTGTTGAAATATTCGTTATCGGGTCATAAAATGTCCAAACAATGTCTTTGAACGCGCCGATATTAAAAAAAGAAAGGAAAAAACAAACCTCTTTTTAAATTAATATTTTGAATACGTAAACGTAATTTCTTATTTTATTTTTGCAAAATTCTAAGTTATGTATTAAATTAATATTTATCGTAAATTAGCGATCTACCTCGACTTCGCACGGGTCTTACAAATCTCTAAAATACTCGGCTTTGCTTTATAATAATTTGCATGCGCATAAATACCTTCCAAAAAAATCTCTAAATGAGAGTGAGAACCCATATCATAATACGTTGATTTATTTTGAAAAAAATAGAAAAAAAAGAATCAGACAGACAGACAGAAACAGCGACTTTGTTTATACTACGAGTATTAAGAGACTCGAGGTAGAGATTTAACATGAAATATGTTCGCGGTCAGCAATCATTAATATATATCCCCTTCCGTCTGGATCGCGAAAGCGTATAGACGTGTCCACTGTGTATATTTTTTTACCGAAAAATACAAATTTCTAATATTAACTACAAGAATTCAGAGTGAAAATATTTCTGTAAGATACCGTAAAATGGGGGGAATAGGGATCCAGGGGTGAATAGGGAAAAAACCAGGAAACATTTTTGACGTTAAATATTAGTTTGAAAATCGTTCCAACTTTTACCATTTTTTGAGAGATAATAGTAGATTATTGGAACTTTTCTATGGCAACATTGAACAAGCGTGAAATTAGCTGCAAACTGTCAAAAATGTCAGTTGAAAATAGTATATGCAAGACGTCGGTTTTTACAGTGTTTAAAACTTTACTGTGTAAAAGTTATTTTGCATTAAGCGAATACGAGTGTTTGTTTTATATGTTATTTAGTGTTTGGGCCATCATATAAATAAAAGGTAAGTATCAGTTATTAATTAATATTACTATTATTTCGATTTTTAAAATGACATGAGAAATCTGTATTTTTTGGGGTGAATAGGGACGTCTCAGGTATGAATCACAACGAAAGCGGGGTTAATCGGGATGAGGATGGGATGAATAGGAACGACTTATGTCTGAATAGGTACAGCTTTATAGGGTTGTCACTAATAATTAAGTTTATTTCTTTATATTTTATATCGATTTTTTTAGGTATTTCATAAATTAGCGGTTCCCGGGTCGGGCCAAGTTTTGTTGGAATTTCGAAATATTGTACAGAGTTCGAAATTGTGTCCGGTTTAATAGGCTCGCCCCCTATTTGTTGGGACTGACAACATTACTGACGAACAGTGGGTGTCACATATAATACGTGCCTCAATTTTTTTTGGGATGGGAAATTATTAAATGACACCTCCTGCTCTGGGCGGAGCCGAAAGTTTTAGTGTTGATATATTGAGAGGAAATATTTATACAATAATGCAAATTTATTTTTTCAGATATGCCTCGCGTGTATATCTCAAAAAGTAGAAAACCTTATAAGAGGTATGATCCCTTAATATTAAAAACTGCAATAGAAACGTATGAAACTGGAAATAAATCTCTAATTGAAGTAGCTAAACAATTTTATATTCCTAAATCTGTTTTGCATCGACATGTAACGAGAACAATGAAGAGTCAAGGTGGACAAAGAGCACTAAGTGATGAAGCAGAAAAATACATAATAAAATACATAAATATTTGTTCTGAGTGGGGGTATCCACTTGATACTTATGACTTACGGATAATAATAAAGGGATATTTAGATAGAGTTGGTATAGAAGTAAAAAAAAATAAAAATAACTTACCTGGCGTGGATTATATAGAATGTTTCTTAAAGCGTCACAAGAAGGAAATTTCAGAAAGAATAAGCCAGAACATCAAAAGATCTAGGGCTGCAGTATCTCCACAAATTATAGAAGAATATTTTAGCCAACTTGAAAATTCCTGAAAGGATGTACCTTTATGTAACATCGTGAATTACGATGAATCCAATTTAGCTGACGACCCTGGAAAAAAGAAGGTTTTGACTAAAAGAGGCGTCAAATACCCTGAAAGGGTTATGAACCACACAAAGTCATCGACATCGCTGATGATGGCTGCATCCGCCGATGGAACACTGTTGCCCTGCTACGTAGTTTATAAAGCTAGCAATCTTTACAATACCTGGACTACAAATGGCCCCCCAAACTGTAGATATAATCGCACTAACTCAGGCTGGTTTGACGGCAATACGTTTGAAGATTGGGTGGAAACTGTAGCCCTTCCATACTTCAATAATAAAAATGGAAAAAAAATATTGATAGGAGACAACCTGTCTTCACACCTGTCTTTAGATTTAATTAAAAAATGTCAAGAACAAGAAGTACATTTTGTATTTCTGCCACCGAATTCAACGCACCTGACGCAGCCACTTGATGTAGCCTTCTTTAGGCCTGTGAAAATTGCGTGGCGTAATATTCTTTTTACTTGGAAAAAATCTGAAGGCCGGGTAATGCCCACAATACCAAAGAATGTTTTTCCAAAGTTACTCAAGCAGTTACTAAATAAAATAGAACCAAATATAAAACAAAATATTTTAGCCGGATTTATGAAAGCAGGAATAAGCCCTCTGAATAAAGACAAAGTACTCAGTAGATTGCCTGGAAATAACTTAAGACACGAATTTTGTTTGGAAGAAAAAGAAGCAATTGATGAAACAGTGTTGTCATTATTAAAGGAAATGCGATATGGGCCAGAAAATACTAGAACTATTCGTAAACCAAAGAAAATAAATGTGATACCCGGAAAAAGTGTAGAAGACAGTGATTATGTAGAAAGCGATATTTCAAGTTCAAATGCACTCTCGGATGTTGATTCACAAGTTGCGAGTGCGTCTAAAAAATCCAAAAGAAGCCTAAGTCAAACAAACAATAAAAAGAAAAATCCAATACCTACAGGAAAAGAAAATGTAATAGCGGAAGTACCAAGACTAAAAGGTAAAGGGATAGGCAAGAAATCTAAACTACAAAAATGTAACAATAATTTAAATAAAGAAACTGAAGTATTACAAGAGAAGCAAATTTTAGAAGAACAACAACAACAAAATTTTGATATTGACCTTAGTAACATTGACAATATACCTGTTTTATTACTTGACGACAATTTTACTGTAACAGAAAATAATTGTATTGCAACAGAAGAATATTCTGCTTTATTAGAAGACAATTTAACCGTAACAGAAGATAATTTTATTGTAACAGAAGACCACCGCCAAAAAGACACACAACCAAAGATACGCATTTTATCTGATGTTATATACAAAGGAAATATGAAAAAACCTATTCAACTTAAACCTTGTGGTAATCGCCTCAAAAAATCTAATTATTATGAGAATAACTCGGAACCTTCTTTAAAACCTAAGCCTAGTACAAGTGGTCTCAGAAGACCTAGTTACTATAAGGATGACATGGAAATTCTTCGAGATCTGATGGACGCAGATGATGAGTAATTGTTTTCTTTTTTCGAGAGTTTTATGTTTTCTTTTATACCAAACCATGTATGATCTCATTTGCGGTACCTGTATACCCGTAGGATTTAGAATTATTTTTAATGTTAAGTAAAACTGATTTGTTAAGTCTATGGGTGAGGCCAAACGAGCGTAATTTTGTGAGTCGTGAGTTGCAGAATTTCGGTCGCTTACATAGAAAAAGTCTTTCGCGACGCAAAATGAGTGGTCTGCACCGTACCAAAACACGAAATTCTGCGATTCACGACTCACAAAATTACGCTCGTTTGGCTTCACCCTATGTCTACAGTGGTTTTATAAGATAACGTTTTTATTGAAATTGACGTGTATTTTAAGAGTAAGTTGTTAATTAATGACTTTTAATATTTTACTTGCTAAAAGCTATTTTATAGGTAATAACTACATTATAATTATGTTTGTTGATTAAAAATAAAATATGGAAGTAAAAGTGGATTTTATTTCAGTGACTAAATAGTAATCAGAAACTAGTATTCTGTTAAAATGCAACAATTAGGTACATAGTGGTTATAAGTAATAATGTTGAAAAAATTAAATAAATAGAAATAGATAATATGTACAAAAAAAATAGTTAAGACAAATTATAATTTATTACACAAGTGGCAGCCCTAGAGAATTTCTCTATTGACCTCATTTTCGTCCCGATTGACCCCAATTTCTGGGTGAATAGGGATAGGCTATATTTTAGCTTTTTTAAGCATAAACTGAAATGCTAATTACATAATTTATATTAAATCACAAAGATACCATCACGACTCATTATTACGATCGCCTTACATCGAATTTTCTTTAAAAAAACGCCTTAACTTTCTTTATGAAGTTCAGATTTGTCCCTTTTCACCCCAATTTACGGTACCAGGGCGCAAGGAAGCGATAAGAAATCACACAAAGAAGCCGCACGTACAGGACAGGCACACACAAACAATCAAAGTGAGTGAATCTTCCATTACATACAAGTAGAGGTCAACTAACACTGGACGGATAGCAGTTTTGTTCTAAAACGTCGATCGTCGACCAGCTAGCTAGACCCCTGATGCGCATGCGCGGTTTGTGCTACCGTGTGACTAAGACATTTTTTTTTTTTTTTTGGGACAAGCCCGCCACACTGTTCCCACCCACTGCAACTCCTGAAAGCCAGAATCAACAGTGGAGGCCACCAGAAAAGCGTCGAGGCAATGAAGCTCGACGAGTCCCAGAGAAACGATTAACTGTCTTGGGTCCCGCAACGAAATTGACTAAGACAGCAATATTATTGATTTCTTAGAGGAACCTACCAAGAGGAACAAGGACGACTATACCAATTCGCATCACTATATTTCTCTGCAGTAACTAAGCTCCCTAATATCGCTAACCGCCTAGTACCAGGAAGTGATTTACGTATACTCTGATTAGTATTTCACCATAATGTTATCTACTCAACGGACCCCCCCTCCAGGAAAGTCCACATCTTTATTGAAACCGAATATAGGACAGGAGTCTGACACTGCATCTGACTACGTAGTCTCGGAACCAGACTGTGGAGGAGGACAACACAATGTCACGCGTCGCTATAAGCGTAAACATAATGATTCTAGTTCTACCTTGTGTGAAATAAAAGATATACTGGCCGAATTGCAGCTTCAACAAAAAACCCAAGCGTCAAAATTTGAAGCAGAAATAAATAAAATGATTCAACAAAATACTGAAATTAAAGAATCAATTCAGCACATGTCGGACAAATATGATGACATCTTATCTCAGCTTCAGCAAACCAAAACTGAAAATGCTGCTTACAAAAATAGAATAAAAACACTGGAATTAAAAGTCGAACTGATTGAACGTAATTCAAAAGCGACCTGCTTAGAGCTACGAAATGTACCGGAAAACCCCCAAGAAAACAAATCATCCTTAACCGATATGATGAAAAATATTGGGGATGTATTAAATGTCCAGGTACTGGATTCTGATGTTCGTAATATATTTAGACCTAAAATATCACAATACAAAATATCTCCTATAATAGTGGAATTTTCTACGACTTCTCTCAAATAATATAATAAAATCATCGAAAACTTATAAATCTAACACAACAAAATTAAACACTTCGCATCTCAAGTTAAAGGGTGAACCCAAGCCTATTTTCGTATCTGAATCTCTCACTACCTATGGAAGACGCTTGTACTACTTGGCTCGAGAATCTGTTAAAAATAACAAATACGCCGGATGCTGGACCTCGTATGGGAAAGTGTATATGCGCCAGAAAGAAGGTGACCCGGCAACATTAATCTCCTGCGAAGAAGATTTAATTAACTCAAAAACAAAATGACTAATTTTTACTTTAAATTTGATAAGTACTACCTCGAGCTATGTTATAGGATTCCGTTTTCTTTTCTACTACACAACTAGCTATATTTTTTATTTAATTATGTACGTTGTGGACTCATATTTTGTACTCACTCCCAATTTTCAACTATATTACACGCAACACCTGCAAAACACACTATTCATGCACAATTACACTATTCTACACAATCTAAGAAACGCTATATACAAAATATACACAAATACAAAATTAAAATATTATCAATTCCTCACTCAAATACTATTATACCACTATTATGAATACATCGTAAAGTTCGTCAGATTGCTACATAAGTGCTGCTGTATACACTGTAAAACCTTATCTGTTAGTAAGCTACATACTCGTGTATACATTATTCTACATCTACCTGGCCCAAAAATAAAACTAGCACCAAAAATATCTTCACTAGTTATAACTATGCTTTACTTTCGATGACACTAGCAACCTAATGCACTCTATTGACAAATTTAATCTTGCTGTACCTATCTCATGTGACCCCGAAGAGTGCTCAACATACCTCGAATATCCGACACATTACCTAAATATCTTGCAACAGAATATTCGTAGCATTAATTGCAACTTCCAAGAGTTACACATTCTGCTGAAAAGACTTGAACTATCTTGTGATATTATCGTGCTCTCCGAATGCTGGTTATCACGTGTTACAAACATACCAATACTGCAGGGATATGACTCATACAAGACCAATGACAACTTCAATCAAAATGACGGTGTCGTTGTGTACACAAACAGTAACTTAGAATGTATAGTACAGGAACCTTTATTAGCTGATGCAAACTGTTTAACAATAAAAATAAAAAATCACACAATTATAATCGCTATCTACAGACCTCCCAGTTTCAAATCACCTGATAACTTTAATAACTCATTAAACAATTTGTTAGAGGGCTTGAAATCATATAAAAATATAATTATTGTTGGTGATATCAATATTGATTTAAAAGGAACGAGACAAGAGACAGTGGCATATTTAGATATTATTGCTTATCATGGACTCCTCCCCGCCATAAATACGGCGACTAGAAAAAAATCCTGCCTAGACCACGTAATATTAAAATCAAAACTAAATGCCTTCACTTTTTCTTTAGGTACTTGCATCACCGACCATGAGGCGGTGTTGTTCAGTTTAAAAACGATTTTAAAAAAAAATAATATACCTATAAAATTGAAATTAAACTATAAAATTGATTTCGAAAAATTAAATGCTGAATGTGAAAATTATAACTTTAATAAAGTATATCAAGATATAAATTTAAATGTTGCTATGAATAATTTTATTGACATACTGCAAAGAATGATAGCAAATAATTCTATACGCCGTTTAATTCCTAGAAATAAATGTATAATTAAACCCTGGATAACCGCCGGTTTGCTACGTTGTATTCGCACTAGAGATAGGATGCATAAAAAATTTAAAACAAATGATAATGACGTCATCCTAAAAATCACATACTTAAGGTACAGAAACTACTGCAATAATCTACTTAAGAAACTTAAAAAGCAGTACGAACGAGATCAACTACTATTATCTAAAAATAATTCAAAAAAACTATGGACTACCATTAAAGAAATAATAAATAGCAATAATCAAAAACAATTGCCGATGCAATTACTTTCGGCTGATAATAACCCTAAAGATGCAGTCAATAAAATTAATAAATATTTTACAAACATTGGAAAAAAACTATCAGACATGATACCTGCTCATTTACCTAATTTTAAAAATGCTAACCACCCTTCACCTTTAAAATCTTTTGTCCTCTTACCGACCGATAATGAAGAAGTTGAAAGAACTATCAAAGCATTGAAAAGTGACTGTTCTCCTGGATGGGACCAGATAAATGCTAATGTTTTGAAGCACATCTCTAAAATAATAGCACCTGTTCTTACCAATTTAATTAACCGATGTTTTGATGCTGGGATATTCCCAGATGCTCTGAAAATAGCTGTAGTGCACCCGATTCACAATGCGGGAGACGGGCAGTGTCAATAACTATAGACCAATAGCAATTCTAACAACATTATCTAAACTGTTTCAGCGATTAATCAATAATAGATTAACCAAATATCTAGAAGACGGGAACATACTCTCGGACTCACAATACGGTTTTAGGTCAGGTCGTTCAACCAACAGCGCAGTGCTTGACCTAGTCAACTTTTTGGTTAACAAAATTGATAACAAAAACAAATGCTTAACAATTTTCCTCGACCTGGCAAAGGCATTTGACACTGTCTCTGTTCCCCGGTTTGTGCAAACGCTAGAAAATCATGGCATCAGGGGTACCCCGCTGAAATTACTTGCAGATTATTTAAAAAATAGAAGCCAATACGTAAAAATTGGAGATCATATTAGTGACAAAGCATCAATAGAATTTGGAGTGCCACAAGGCAGCGTATTAGGGCCTACGTTGTTTCTCTGCTACATCAATGAACTCTGCTCCCTAATAAAAAGCTTTTTTACAAAAAAAGATCACCGCCTTCAAAGACCACAAAATAAAAAATAACTTAAGCTAGGAAGTCGGCGGCTTTGGTTTTATTTCTTGTTATGTAGGTACCTATTGCCACCGACTTCCAAGCTAAAGTTATTTTTTATCCGCCTTCAAAGACCACAAAGTCTTTGAAGGCGGTGATCTTTTTTTGTAAAAAAGCTTTTTATTTTTCACTTTTTAGTGCTTGTGTGTTAATGTTTGAAATCCTTACATAAAGCCCTTTCAAACAATACCTCACACGATATATTTAATTTTGGAAAGTGGTAAGAGGGGGGTTGACGTACCCCCTCCCCACTTCCTTCAGTCAGTCATCGATTACACGTTTATACAAAGCAATTTTTCTTGTTACGGCGGTTCTGCTGTGATTTTATAAGGAGTTCCGTTCCATATCTCCAAAGTTCATCATCAGATCATGACAATATTCCTATGGGACCTATTCGGGACCACACTCTTTCAAACATAAAAAGAATCATCCAAATCGATTCATAATTGGCGGAGTAATCGTTGAACAAACACACAAAAAAAAAACAAAAAAAAAAAAAAAAAAAAAAACATACGCGTCGAATTGAGAACCTCCTCCTTTTTGAAGTCGGTTGAAAATTAAAAACTGTCGTATTTCCGCGTATGCAGACGCTACTGCCCTTACATTCTTCTCAGACTCATATAACGAACTGTTTGAGCTGGCACAGGAAGGTTTCAGCACAGTATGTCACTGGCTTTCCACAAATTGTCTCACTATAAACGAAGATAAAACGAATTATATTATTTTCTCTATTCATAACCGTACGGACGTAAATAACCTAACTTCAAACATAATTGCACATAAATGTA
This sequence comes from Hoplodrina ambigua, assembly GCA_949774945.1. Classification (NCBI taxonomy): domain Eukaryota; kingdom Metazoa; phylum Arthropoda; class Insecta; order Lepidoptera; family Noctuidae; genus Hoplodrina; species Hoplodrina ambigua. The sequence continues at coordinate 3,435,248 of OX458964.1, forward strand.
ACTTTCCTCCATCCCCCAACTGCAACTGTACGGTCATAAAACCAATTAAATGCATAAAATATCTTGGAATTGAAATAGATGCCAACTTAACATTTGAAAACCATATACACTCTCTATCTCAGCGAATTCGTAAACTTACCTACATTTTTAGGGAGCTTCGTGGTGTAGCAGAGAAGCAAACTATACGGTTGGTATACGAGGCTTTGGTACAATCCGTTCTAAGTTATTGCATCACTACATGGGGTGGCGCTTGCAAAACTAAACTGATAACACTCGAAAGAGCTCAAAGACTTATCATAAAAGTAAGCTTTTCTAAGCCTCGTTTATACCCTACCACTAAACTGTACGAAGAATCGCAAGTGCTCTCAGTACGACAACTCTACATATTACTTACCGTTCTACTTAAACTTCCTAACATATCGACGGAAAGAAAACAACGCATAGCCACCACAAGAAGAAATTATGCTATATGTGAGTCCATCTATGTAAATACTCATTTTGCACAAAGATTTTTCCCTTACAGAGGAAATATGCTATTTAATAAACTAAATAAGATAATTTCTATGTCTAACTGCAATAAAAATGAATGTAAAAATAAAATAAAACAATGGCTATTAAGATTAAATTATTACGAAACTGAGAAAATAATTGAAGTGGTAAGGTAGTTTTATGCTTATATAACATATATACGTATATATATAAATATAGCATGCATAGCACGTATATTGAAATATACACACACACACACACACACCCTCACACACCACATACACCACACACACACACATTTAACATGTATCTACCCGCTGACTTATAATTTTTCATAAAATATTATGTGATGGGGGGCCTGGAGTTCTATAGTACAGGCCTAGGCTTAGTTTAGACTCCAGATCTCCCACAAATTACATTTACGTAATAGTCAACTTGTATATTTAACTTTAAGATTGTCCTCGTACATAATGTGTAATTTGTGGAGATGAATAAAAACATTTTTTTTTTTTTTTATTATTATAATATATAATATACACGATTTCGTTAGAATACAATTTTTAATAACAACAACAGATATATGAAATATAAAAAATGCATGTGGGTTTCTTTTAGGCATTCAAATATAATATGAATTATTAAAAATTTGTTTGTAACCTACCATTTAATCTATAAAACTCTTTTGTCGGGCCGACGGCGGCGTTGGTGTCGGCTCGCGAAACAATAATTTTTAATTCGGTCTGTGAATTACGGTAACAGAAGAAAAAAATTGAGATCTATCTAATAGTGCAAACAATAAATATATAGGTCAGTAAAGTAAACCAACATGCACTTAATTAATTTCTATCTCTTGATAAAAAAAAAATAACTTACTTGTAGATTTAACTCCAGCGCAATTTGGGATATATTCAATCCTTGTCTATGCAAGACAATGATTTCATTTCTTTCTTCCTGATTTAGGTTTCGGGTTGTCATCGTAATTGACAAATCACAGCCCACAGGTAGTCACGATACACAGTCCAGGATACGAGCAAGGGTCAAAAAGAGTTTCACGATCACAGTCCGGTATACAAAGCAAAGGTCACAGTTGGGCAGGCAATCAGTCCGATAGAAATAAACAGGTCGTAAAATAAAATTGGGATGAAAACGGGAAGCGTGAACAATTAGCGAGATGCAAATTGGCACTGGCTAATGTTTGTTGATATTTTTTGCCGCACGCACTTACTGCACTCACACAAATATGTATTGTCTCTAATTGGGTGGAGCAAGGAAGGGGCGTGGTCTGTCACTATCTGCGCTTCCGCAGAACTATTTTCTTAACTGAGCATGCTTAAGTTTGGCCGATAGTACATATTAGAAGTAGCTGTGTTTGTTAAGTCGAATCCACATTACTATAAGCGTCTAGCCGACATATTCCCACGCAATAGACGTGACAATGATCAACTTTGTCTCCAATCCGCTAAGACGGAAAAGTGTATACTGTATGGCTCCAGTCATTTTTAACAAAGTACCTAAAAGTTGGAAAGAACTACCTTACTCTATGTTTAAAAATAAACTTCGTACTTTTTTGACCACCAGGGCATATTATAGCGTTACTGAGTTCCTTAATGAAAAAGAATTTGTCTTAACATAGTAGATTCATTTGGAGGTACTTACACAATAATGCTAATTTTACTCTTTAATTTTATATAATTTGAATAACCCATTAGTAATTAAGTATGACAGCTTTAAATATTTTGTTGTTTTGATTTATTTATTTTTTTTGTTTGAGTAATAAATTTAATAATTTAATAACTTTATAACATTAATTGTTCGAATTTTGCACGTCACGTAGTGACAAACATGTCTGCACTTAATTCACTTTTATTTTCATCTTGTATGAATTTTCTATGTATGTACTATCGGCCAAAATTCCGCACGCTCACCTTTAAGGCGATTGTCGCATAGCACCGCTCTCGAGTCGATCACCGTATGCATGCGTTTTGACCAATAGGAAGCGAATTTTAGTTGTGTTCGTCGTAATACAATGACGTGTAGAAGCGGACACTCACACTAGTGTGCGGGCGCACATTAGTAACCTGTTTCCCTCGTTTTGTTAAATGTTTTTTCAATGGTCACAAATTCTAATTGTCGTTTCGGTTTCAAACTATGATATTATGGCCCGCGTGAACTCTTTTATAAATCATTGTTGACAAGAAGTTATTTCGTACTCATTATAATATATTATGTTTGATTTAGAAAATGTGTTATTGGTATTATTTAATAAGTGTCAACCTTCCACAAAAAAATATATTTCGTACTAAGATACTAGGGTGGGGGGGTGGGCTTAAGGTGTACTAATGGGTACACCTCTGCCTAACCCTTCGGGGATTACAGGCGTGATGTTATGTTATGTTATGTAGATAACATGTAAACAGTACTGCAGTTTTGAGACGCGGCGCGGCGGGCCGCGGGGTACTGTTTTGTTATAATTATGTAAGGATAAGAATTTTATCCGCTTGAAAATTCTATTTTTACAGAGCATTTTATGAGAATTATTGTAAATAGATATTGACTAATAATATCCACATTTTTAGTTTATAAATCTTAACTCGATAAAAAACTGTTTAGAATTTTTTTATTAGCACGCTTTCATTAGTTTCATTTGTAACTAACTCTATTATAAAATATTGGAAATCCTACCTCTATGGGTAGTACAGTGCTTATTTAGTTTTTAAAATTATTGTTTATTTTAGGTAGTTATTAAATATTTTCATCTATGTATAGTAGGTAAGAGATTTTTGCTTTAAAGTTACTCTTAGTGTGAAATATGCACTGGTTGCTTGTGGGTTCTTTATAATTCACTTAGGATTTGCCTATTTTTTCAGAAAAAAAACAACAATTTAAATTATAAATAATTTTATTTTTATGCATCTTTTCAAGATTGTCCATAAAAATGACGCACATTATATAAATAAACATGTTAGAAAAAACATAATAAAAACAAGTATTAAGTCTAAAAAACTAAAAGCAAAAAAAATACAAATAAGAAATATGCGCCACTACCGCGCTAAATAGCATTAATAGCATAGCATTTCACATAATTGTCTTGTCAGGCAATCAGCCTAGCAGGTTGTTCATATTTTTAGGTAAAAATAAATAATACAACAATTTATTACCTAATTATTAACTAGGTATACATATCTTTTATTAATTATTACACACACGTTATTTTAATATACCACATAATATAGATTACACTTACTTTATTACATTATTTATCAAATAGCTGCCTCGCGCGGTTACCACGCGTCTTTATAGTTATTGCTCCGTGATGAGCGTGATATTTACGTGTTCCAGAAATGCGTGGCTTATTCCCATAACATACTATATCGAGTCCTGGTGTTTCTTTGACTTATCCATTTTTTTTTGTTATTTTTTTGTTAGATATTTAGTTTTTATCTAGTTTATTTTGTTATATAAGTGTATAGACGTGTGTGTAAGTATGTGTTAAATATGAGCAGGCATTCATGGAACACGCTGTTAAAATATTTTTCCTAAATCTGACTATCATACCAAAATAATTACTATATTATAATATCATATACAAAAACACTGGTAGTTTCAGACATTAGCGCGATTAAACAAACAAATATTCAGATTATTAAAGAATAAGAATAATAACAGTTAGAATGATTGAAATAATATACCAAAATAAAGGTTGTAAAAACACACATCAAACTGACACCACCGTGAAATTTAAATGATTTTTTCCTGCAATGAAATGATTTATCTTGGTAGTAAAATCCATAAAAAAAAATGGAAACGTGATAAAAAAAAAACTCAAAACTGATCTCTTTCGAACCAATTAATAGGTATTATAATGAAGATTTTTTATTATTTTTGAAAACAAAAACATCTTTAGTACTACTTAACTGAGGGCAAATCATTCTGCCGCGGAGAAACAACCATTAAAATTTCATGTCGTGTTTAATATATTTTTTTATATCTAGGCTGGTCCGAATAGTGATGTCATAAATTAATAAATTAGGTATCTTATGCCCAAGCGTAGTCAAAAATACTCTACGGATTCTTGATTGTTACGAGTTGTATTATTTTGATAAACCATAAAAGGGTACCGCTTCAAAAAAATATAGGTATATCTTTTTACACGCCTTTTTACATTCAGGTTGCTTTGCAAATTTCTACTTTATTAAATGGTAATATACACCCCCCCCCCTCCGCCCCTATTACATGAGGACTAAAAACATAACTGGCGAAATGTGGGTGTACTAATGGGTACACCTCTGCCTAACCCTTCGGGGATTACAGGCGTGATGTTATGTTATGTTAAATGGTAATATTTAAAATAAAAATGTTTGAAGTAAAAGTTTGTTTCTGTATCACTCGAACATAAATTCTTCCTAATCGATCAAAATTTTTACCTCTTTTGATAGAAAGGAATCGTTAGGAAAATGACCATTTTATATCTCAAGGATTATTTAAAACAATAAAAATTGCAAAAATATATTACGTAAAAAATCGCATAATAGAAAGTAAAGTTTTTAAAGTGGATCTCATATCGATTTCAAGAAATTTTGAAAAAATATAACAAAAAAACTGTGAAGGATCGCAAATCAATATTTTTAACGTCTCTATTTGGGCCACCTGCTGAATGTTAAAATTAAATTATAAATAATTAAAAAACTATTATTTGTCGCTGCTCCTCGCGCGTCTATAACTGCATCGCACCGGCTACGCATGGACCTAACCAAGACTTCACACAAGTTTGAACCCCTTAATGTATCCCAAGCTTGTTCGCAATGGGTGACAAATCGTTCCGAATAGTTTGCATTTAAACATCAAATTCTTGTGCGAAATTGCGAGTAAGTGTAAATGGGCTTTCTTGAAATGTGGCTATCATATTTTCCAATTGCCCTTCGTTGATAGCCCGAGGTCGAGATGCACGAACGCGCTGAGTTAGATCTTCTCCTTTTTCATATCTTCGTACCCAACGGCGCACTGTGATTCTCTGTAAAAAAAAGTAACAATTAGGTTTTTGATATTTTTTTTTTGTGATAAGTGGAAAGATTATATGTATAAGTATAAAGAACCATGCCCACTTTCCATACATTTAAAAACCTGATAACAAAAGTTTATGTATAGTAATATGGTTTATTAGAAGGGCTACCTGTAAGTTTAGAAAATAATGTCATATAGTCATTTTTACGATTTAAACGCTACAAAGTCCAAAAAATATTAATATTACTTTTTAGGTTAGGATTTGCAGTTACCAAATAGGTTAATAAAGAAATAAATGTGTTAGATCTAATTATTAACACTCGAAGTTTATTTAGTCTAAAACAGGAATACTTAGGTACCTAACCATGGTCTAAAACGTCTTTTTTACTTTGTGAATTCCTTGAAACAAACTGCCCTTGCGTAACTGCTTAGATTCCCGAAGATTGTCACTATAAATTGAGATTTTAAGTAAAAAAACGATAGTTACCATAGATAGTTTCTATACCACTAAAGTCTTAGTTCTTGTATTGTCAAAAGTGATCGCTTTAATCTACTCAACACATATATCATGGCCTATGGTACCTACATACATACATACAAAGGTACCTGATGAACAAAACGGGAAAACAAATAAAACAACATTTTAAAGTGGAATGGTTTATTAATTATCATCATTTTCATCTAAATCTCTTATGACTACATCATCCAGAAATCCTGCTGGAGCAGAGATGTTTTCTTGATACCTAGCATCCAAGATACCACACCAATGTCATAACGTGAGCGCAACATCCAATTGTTCGTCGACCGACCAAACAATTACAACAATATTCGGCTATACCAGCTCTGCCAGACACATTATTTTCTATTAAAATGTAAACATAATATTGTTTCTTTGAAATGTGCCTGGACTTAATTTTTCCTCTTATTAATGTTGTGTCACCACTTCCTCTCACATTATACTGAGGAAAATCTTGTGTATCCCTACATATTTCTATTCTATAAGATCCATGAAATCTAATATGTTCACCGTAATACGATCTGGCTTGTCTTATCTGGTAAGTACCTAGAGCAAATAGTATTAATTCATTATAACTTAATCTTGGAAACATAAATAAATTATCTCGGTCAGCTGTTATACTCTGAAAAACAGTAGACCTTCTATTCATATTGAGTTCCTCAACCAATAGGGCTAAATTATTTTCAAAATTAATTCTCTCTCTAATTATTGAGACTATTTCATTAGAATCATCTCTATCACGGAGACGAACACCAAATCGGTTAAGGAGGCTGGCAGCTATCTGAAAGTTCTGCATCATATTTGGCACTGATTTATTAAAATAGTCTTGCCTCAGGAGCTTAAAATCTCTTTTAAAATGTCCATTTACTGCCTCAACTACCCAGCGGCATATTGTTACACAGCGGCTCCGGTTGGCCTGCTGTGTTGTTAATTGGTGTTCGCCTTCTGATAGAGAATCAGGCATATATGGTCGATAATTGCAACCTTCTAGCATTCTTATAGAATCTCGGAAACCCCTATCCAATATAAACACATCATTTTCTTCAAAATATAATCTAAGAGGAGAGTTTTCGTAATCAAAAAGGGAAATCATTATGTTAGCATCAGATGTGGTAGCTTTGTATGGACCGAAACAATCTAAGATGTAACCATCACATGCCACTAATAAAAATGGCTTTAATAGATTTTTATATATTTGTGTAAGGAGTATGTATCTTTCTGGAAGGAGTAATTGGAACTTTTATTTATATATATGTATGTCCCATCGCAGATAATTATGGCGTTTCTATAGTTTTCATTGTATATACCATTTGGTATTGTAAGGTTATGATCCATTAGGCTTTCTCTCGATATGTGAGTAATACCCAGGTGCATAGGTACAAAATCTTGAACCAAGATTTCCCTGCATTTGTTAATTAATCGCTCTAATGTGCTACGCGGTACATCTAATAATGTAGACAACCGAACATCTGATTCACCCGTCCTCATTTTCATTAACAATGCAGCTAATACCAAAATGCCTCTGTGCATGTCTCGTATGCGAGGAACTTCATTAAGAAGGGTGAAAAAGTCTTGTTTGCATCTTCCAGTCCAAAAGAAAAATATATTATCTTCAATTTCTTGAATGGCTTCTATATTTGTGAAATTAAGGCAGGGCTTGAAAGCATTAACAAATGAAAAAATGTGTTCTATTTGTTGTGGAGTGAATGTACTCATGCTATTGCTTGATTCATACAGATTACTCCACTCATTACTGTGTCTATGTTCTGTACAGACACGGCTGTGCACGGGGATATAATATTTGTATGTACTGAGTATTGTTGCTCTAAACAAATCTGCCACATTGTGCAGATTAATATTAGTACATTCAGGGAAAAGGCAGTGAGAAGCAGTATTTGCTGCCCGTCTATAATTTTCCAATGTTATATCATTAGATACAACTCCAGAAACCACTTCTAGACTTTCATTAACTGGTTCAGCAGTGATTGGCTCAGAGTCACCTCTTTCAACGTCGACTTCTTCAGTAGTAGAAACTGCACGAGTTTCATCGACATGCTGAATATGTATGGCAGCACGCTTACAACTCATCCAGCATGAATGGCATATTCTATCAGATGGTGATATCTATGAAAGAAAACATTGAATTAATACCAGGTATTGTAAATATATTAATAAAAGACATTTTCATGTGATTTTCATTGTCAAAAAGTAATAATTATGATTTTTAACATCAGTCAATCACTACCTGACAGATATAATCATTTCTGTCCCGAAGACAAAAAGAGAAATCATCTAGAGTTACAGTATGAAGTATTATACTGGCAAATAATGAATAATATAGAAACATAAATACCTGACGTGGAGCAATTCTTGTTTGTATAACAGCATTTATCTGTCTTTGCTCTTCTGAAGAATTGTCAAAAACAATAGAATGGCTCTGATGATTACGTGTTGACCGTCCACAAAGACTGCACACTTGTCTTTGACCTGGTTGAGATGACCCTGAAGCTTGAGCACCATCACAGTTTGTTGTTAATTGCTGGTTAATGCTTCTCATGAGGAGTTCATTACAAGGTTCACAAATGTAATCTTCCTCAGTAATCTACAACAAGAAAATCAATATAAACTTCTTTTATTTACAAATTGATACAATAGCTTAATGCCTGCAGCACATGTTGAACAAATGGTTCCACATTAACAATAAATAACAAGCAAAGATTAACAGTTACAAACAAAACATGAACCAATACAAAACTGTATTAGTTTAGTTAATAGACAATTGCTCGTGTTTTTAGATAAAAAATAAAAAGCATAAATACTTACGATTACTGGTGTTATCCACTCGCTAAGTAACGAAATAACTCTTGTGTTGAGCTCATAAACGAGATATCGGCGAAACGTATTTAAGCAGACGTTGCAGTTTATGCAAAGTATACGTCGAGTTTTTGTTGACGGCGGCATCGTCAAGAGAACGGATTTACAGCGGTATGTAAGGTCAGTGGGTCGTAAGCAAAGGTCGTCAGATGAGGAAGATATCGAGGTCCAGGGGCGGTAAATAGGGTCGTAAAAACAAGTAACACACACAAAATGGCACAGTACACAACGAGACGCAAGCGCAACAACGAAGGACTGCGCCGTTGCTAATCGCAGAACTGTCAAATGTCAAAAAAATCCGTTTCAGTCATAAGAACTTCATTACATAAACTGTTCGCTTAATTAATTTAATTATTATGGTATTTTTAATTACTCTGTATTATACAAAGACTAATAAAGAAATACTCACTGATTAAATAAAACGTAAAATAATGCATAAAACTCCGAAAAAGAGTTGAATAAAGTCAAGTCTGCTACTGTGTACATGTGTGTAAAATGGAACGTCGTAAAAAAGGGTAGTTGAGGTGCGTTCAAAACATGAATACATGAAACCCTTGACATAGAATAAGCGCAAAGAAATATTAAAAAATCTTTTTTTCCTGCGTTTCTTTTAACATTGTGATATACGTAATTAAAATACAATTCAATTAGCTGTATTTTAAGATTTATTTTATTTCTATACATAGTCAGGTGAAAAATGAACATTGTTCTTTTATAGTAAAACTATTTTTTTATTTTCGCTATAGTTCAAAAATTATTTCAAAATAAAAAAAATACTTTTGAATCCAGTACCGAAAACCACTGAATAAATACGAGCGCGCGTGACGTCATAACGTTTAGCTGCCAGACGAAGTAACTAAACATTATGAAGTCACAACTATAGTCACGTGATATTTTTTGAAATTTTATCAATTTTTTATTGTTTATAATTATTTAAAATATATTTTTTTAGTTAATTTTTGCATTAAATATCAATATTATTAATAATATATTAAATACATTTTTTTTTTTTTTTTCAAATTCCCATTTAGCATCGAATTGTCACATAATATGACTGTTTTGCATTAAAACAAAACAGATATTATGTGTGTGGAAAAACACACGGCATTGTTGAAGATGCGTACGATAAATTAAGCCTAAGACATGCCGTATACATGTCTAAGATCACGCAATTTCATCTTACCTGTCCTTTTCTATGCTACCTGTCTCTTTCACTCTCAGCAGAGCGCGGCAGTATTCCTTAACTGTCAGCGCACCTGTCAATGTCAACTCATAGTCTTCTAACCACCAGCAAGCACCTTGCTCCAATGCCGTGTGTTTTTCCACACACATAATATCTGTTTTGTTTTAATGCAAAACAGTCATATTATATGTGTTTCCAAAACACACGGCATTGTTGAAGACCTGTTTGTTATCTGCTGGTGAAAAAACCTGTAATGGGTAGCCACAGGTATTATGAATGCTATGTGAAAATAAGTAAATCCTATTAGTCAATTTTTACTATGACAATTACCAACTTTGGCAACTTAACAAAACTTATCATAAAAAATAACAGAAAACCAACTATTATTTTAAATGTCTCAGAAAACCAAGTTAAATTTTTTATCAAATATAAAAAAGAGGTCATCTCATGAGATCACAACTCAACTAGAGTATACCAAATGCGGTGGCTATTCTTATAAGACATAACACAACAAGACGCAACTACAGAATATTGTAGTGCAAGCATATAATATCTTCATTAATTATGGAGTAAATTATTATGTTTCACATACTTACTACAATTTAAAACTCTGTAGAATTATACAGTTATTTGAGAGATAGTCACCACTGTCCTTACAAGTAGTTTTCTCGAATATGCGACAATAGAACTTCCTGAAAGTCTCAGAACTTTTCCAAATTAGCTTGCTTTAACATCTCTCCATACGGTCTGTTTTCTAATAAGCTTCTTGACGCCACTGCTAATCTCACACTGCTTAGTGGGGCATCTGTTCCAGCTTGTTTAAAGACATTCTTTATTCAGCCAGCTATAATGGTATGAGTGTCTGGTCTAATTTTGCCCATGATTGATATAAACAGGCTAGTCTGATTTCTGTAACCTAATTAATTTTGTTAAAATGTCTAAATGAACATACATTGTCAACAGCATGTTGTTTCAAAAACCATCCAGATTGTCCAGAATTTGGTTGAAACTAAATTATGGCGACATTGTCACCTCATGCCTGTTGTTCTCAATAATAATAAGGTTTAAGATAACTCTTAAAAGGTCACAGATTCTTCCACCTGAAACCTAGTAATAAGATTAATACAGTTCTATAAAATATGTCAAATAAAGACAGATTCTTTATTCTGAAGTTTTGTTCATGCAGTTGAAGAATGAATTTGAATTCAGATAGGTGTTTTCTTTTCAGGTGGTTTAACTAAGATGGGATTTTAGGACCTGCTGTACAAAGAAATTCAAAGATATTGCAGCACCTGTTACTGTTACCTACTGTGTGTGTAGATTATGTAGGAGTCCAGACCTATAAGCATGTTTGTCAGTAACACACAACTTAGTTAAAACCGAGCAGATCATTGCTCTGGGACAAATTAAGGCTGATATTGTTTTACACACAATTCAATCCAATTGGAGTTTTGTAAGTTGATAATGTGGAGACTCTCTAGGAGATCTCTTCCTTCGGAATACCATCTGAGCTATTCGACACCCTTTTTCAATGCTAGAAACTTTTGTGACAACTGTCACTTCTGCCTTTGAGGAGGTTTCCTGATTATCAGGTTGTTGAATAGCTCCCATATTGGTACTGCTTCCGATAAAGCCCGCGGCCTTAGATCTGCTAGCCAAAGACACTCTAACCAGTGCGATACTATTACGACATAAGTCCCGGTTGCCGTGTTAAAATAGCGCAGCAGTCATGGAATAAGATTCGATGGTGGTACCCAAGCCAACTCGAATTTCCATGGTGAACTGAAGGCGTCGTAAACAAAATTGCTAACTCATCTCTGGAGTCTCATGTTGCATAGTTTACGATTGCGCCTTGCCTTGAATCAAACGAGTTCACGTTTAATCCGCCCCAAATTCTGAATACGGCCCCCGAGGCCGGGGGCAACAAATGCCATTCCGGCACTGATTAATTCCTAGATTGGCGGTCGGCTATGCCGTGGTACCTCCCCGAGAGGTACGCCGCCGATAGCATGACGTACAGGTAGTCAGTCCGTTCCACAAGCTTAGTTGTCAGCTTGAGTCAGCCCCTGCTGGCTCCTTATCCCTATAAGGATCGTGTCCCGTCCTCGTTCCGGATGCAAGCCACTACACAAGACATGTTGTCTAACTGTACTGATGTGCTCATCTTGTCGGAACCCTTGACGACGATCTCGATGGCACCGTACACTGCAAACAGTTCTATTACGGTACATTGTCTACCTGCCTGTCATATACTTTTTGTTAAGATGATTGCCCCAGCCTGCATCCGCAGCGCCTGTGGTAAAAAAAATAAATAACCTCATTTTGGTGCAGGACTACTGAACTGTGGTTTATGGCGCTCAGCCACCAGCGTAACTCTCGCTGCACAAACAGAGGAAGATGTTTCCGAAAAGTCTATATTTGGAGTGAGATTCGTACTCACGGCTCACTCTTTCACGCCTCTTTTTGCAGGCGCTTATCCGATAGGCCATCATATCTTTTGAGATCGTCTGAGGTGATTGGACGCTTTTAGGAACCTCAGTATTTATTGACAATGTAAGCACCCTCGGCTTGTAAAGTTTTAAAAATTCAGTAGTCCTAGTAAGCATTGACTCTGCCGAAGAGTACAATGTTCCCTCTCTAGAATTCTTACTAGAAAGGAATTTATTTTTGCCACCTTCCATGGTAAGGCTACGGCCTTGTTCCATGACAGACTTGGATATTTGAGTTCTTGACAGGGTACTGTGCATGGATTTTGGGAAATTGGCATACCAACCAAGACCCTCAATGTTTAAGGTCTCCGAGACCTAATTCTGTAACCTGTTTTTATCCTGACTGACCAGGATATAATCGTCTTGGTAAACTTACGGTCTTACATGCCGAGCAAGTAAGATCTCTGCAATCCAGTTAGACAGAGTAGGAAGTTCTGGAGACAATAGACAGGCCAGAAAGTAGAGCTGTTAATTGAAACAGTTGTTATAACATGCCCTTATTAAACAACAGTAGCATTCTCATATGAGAAATTGGCAATGCACTTGTTGGAAGTCTATTTTTGCCATCCAATTTTTATATAATCACAAATCTGCAATACTGTCTAGATAAATATTAAATAAAAATGCTTGGTTGCTACATATCTGTTGAGTCCCCTGAGGTCGCATGTAGGGCACATGCCGTCCATCTTGTTTCTTTACAAGAAACATTTTGGAAATGAATTTAAAACAGTAGGTACCTTCCAAATGCCCTTCTCTGTTAAGTCTTCTCACAGCTGCCATCTCTATGGATGCTCTAGTGAGAAACCATTTCATTAAAATTTATGTTAAATGCTGAAGTGGCAGTTTTACCTTTAAGAGCGAACAGCCCCTGGTAACTACATTCCTACTACTATAGGATCCTTTCACTTGTACACAGTTTTTTGAGCACACCCTCTGCCAGAAGGTATGGTGGTGGTGGCGGCTCTATATTAATGTTATACATTTTGTTTTGTATTCCGATGTAAAAGTTTTTATTTTTATTATTATTATGCTGTCTTTCAAAAAGCTATGATGAACAGATATAGAGGGGCCTTTATTATCTAGTTTAAACTTCTACTTATAAAGTCTAGTATTTTCATTATAAGAGTTAGGTCCTCTTTTTATCATTCCTGCTAGAAGAGAGCAAACTGGAAGGATTTGCTCTTCCTTTTTTAATATATCTAGTTTGTTTATTCATAATTCAGTTCCACCCAAACAATTATGAACTAGTTAAAACTTCCATCTAAATAAATATTTTGAACTTAGAGGACAAGTAAAGAAACCTACAACTTGTAAAGACACCTTCTATGATTCCTTTTAAATTAGGGTTGTTATTCTCTATAAGAATCCTATCTCTTCAAATGCACATCCCATATAATATGTATACTGTTTTCTAAACATTTATGCAATGGCGAGGCAGGTAATAAACATGTTATCTTTTCAAAAAAGAATTTGAATTTAAATCATTTAAGTTTTTCAGCGGCTGATTTAACAAGTTTTGTAAACCTTGTATTAACAGTTCCTGTTATTCTAATTCCGCATAGGTCAATCCAGCTAGCATATTCTCTGCAGAGGTTAAAGAACCCTTTAACTTCTTTTGTTAATCATGACAGAGTACTTTATTAATATTTCAGCGGCTTATACCCAGTAAGTCAGGCAGAGTGGCCAAATAAGTCCGCAATTGACTTGTATCTCATGCCTTTATATGCTTAACTATTAAAACATGTCAGCTTACTTATATAGCTTCTACAACCTTTCCTTTGTTGGAATAACTTTCTTTTGAACAAAAGCTGTTCACATAATATGGTAAACTTCAAAGTTACATAAACATTCTGAATATTCTGTTACCTTACTGAAGCCAGGAAGGATAAGGCCTTCAGTACTCTGATGATAACGATTAGACATAGGCAACTGTGACAAACAACTAGAAATGTAAGGCATTTGGCTTAACAGAACATCAATATGCGAGTCGGTAGTGATATTGTTTGTACTTACGTTTGTTCGGTGGTGGCTAAGCATAGCCCTCATCTTCTAGAGACGAGGATATACTACAATCGCCACTGAAGAATACAAAATTGGCGTGGGTGTCGAGAAGTCTGTTCTCCGTCCGAAGTAACAGCAACCGAACTACCACATTCAACACCAGCTTGTTCTTACCATAAATATTACTCTCCAATTGAGTATACTTACTCACTAAATAACTAAACAATCACTTGTTTAAACGTGAAAAACTTAATTTTCCAATTTAATATTTGCAATGAGAAAATTTTGCGTGTTTTGGCGGCAAAATTTATGAACGCTATGAGTTGACATTGACAGGTGCGCTGACAGTTAAGGAATACTGCCGCGCTCTGCTGAGAGTGAAAGAGACAGGTAGCATAGAAAAGGACAGGTAAGATGAAATTGCGTGATCTTAGACATGTATATGGCATGTCTTAGGCTTAATTTATCGTACGCATCTTCAACAATGCCGTGTGTTTTGGAAACACATATAATATAGGAATACATTACTAAACTTAAAAAAACAATACATTACTAGCAGTATGCAAAAGGATTAAGTTATTATTAAATAAACTCTAACTTTTTAAATATCTATTTAAACAACATTGTTATCTGTATTTTATATGGGTAGTAGACCACAAACAGATATTTAACAATGGCATTGTAGTAAATTCCAACATTGTGTAAAACTCTCCCAAGCAAATTTGTGCATTATTGTTAACGACTTAAAATGAAGGGCCATTGTTTAAGTAGGTGTTGAAAGATTTGTTATCGGGTCATAAAATGTCCAACCTATGTCTTTGAACGCGCCGATATAAAAAAAAAGAAATGAAAAAACTTCTTTTCTAAATTAATATTTTGAATATTATCTAAACATAATTTCTTATTTTTATTTTTGCAAAATTCTAAGTTATGTATTTTATTATTATTTATCGTTAATTAGCGATCTACTTCGACTTCGCACGGGTCTTAAAAATCTCTAAAATGCGCGGCTTTGCTTTATAATAATTTGCATGCGCATAAATACCTTCCAAAAAAAATCTCTAAATGAGAGTGAGAACCCATATCAAAATCTGTTGCATTGTTTAGAAAAAAATAGCGGAGAATCAGACAGACAGACAGACAGACAGACAGAAACAGCGACTTTGCTTATACTACGAGTATTTAGAGACTCAAGGTAGAGATTTGATATGAAATATGTTCGCAGTCAGCAATCGTTAATATATTTGTGTGTTTCTTTTACACAGAAACGCATAATACGCGATTTCGTAAGAATAAAATTTCTAATAACAACAACAAATATACGAAATATAAAAAATCCATATAGGTAATGCATTTTAGGCATTCAAATATAATATGTGTATTAATAAAAAATTGTTTGTAACCTACCATTTATCTATAAAACTCTGTTGTCGGGCCGAACGGCGACGTTGGCGTCGGCTCGCGAAACAATAACTTTTAATTGGGTCTGTGAATTACGGTAACAGAATAAAAAAATTGAAATCTATATGATAATGCAAACAATAAATATATAGCTCAGTAAAGGAAACCGACATGCACTTAATTAATTTATATCTCTAGATAAAAAAAATCAGGAGATAAGACTCGAAAGCCTTGATGACGGGCCAGGACTTCTGCCCTTTAAACTTGGACAAATGAAGCTCACGACTCATCATCATACCTTCATACAATACGTGCAACTAAGTGACATCGAAACCCACGTCCACTCCTTACAGACTCAACTAAAGATATGCCAAAATCAAATGACTAACGACACTTACGCACTATACGAAATTCAGTTGGAATACCTCGCTAACAAGCTTGGTAATGTCCTTAAACAATTACAATCCTTAGAGCCCAATAGAGTCAAAAGAGGTCTCGTAGATGGACTAGGTTCAATAATAAAAAGCTTAACCGGGAACCTAGATCACGAAGATGCGTTAAAATATAATCAGGCAATTAAAATTTTGGAACGTAATCAGAATAAATTAGTGAGCGAATTCAACGATCACATTAGTCTAAGTTAAGAGTGGATGTCAAAATATAATAGTGTAATTACACAAATAGTACAAAATCAGAACAAAATTAACACTAACTTAGATACCATATTACAAAGTAATGCACTAAGTGAAAATAGCTTAATGAAATACGCTCATTTTGCCCAACTACTAGAAGTTATAAGCGATAACGTAGAGGATTTAACTCAGGAATTAACTAGGATAAAAAACAGCTTAGCTTTTGTTCATGCGAGTAGTACACACCATTCTATGATAGATATAGAAATACTTTTTTTTTTTTTTTTACCGATGGGAAATCATCAAATGACTTCCCCCACCCTGGGTGGGGCGGGGGGGAGTGTCAGACTTTTAGTGACTAAAACCCATACATGTTCCTTCTTGTGCCCTTTGCGTTCCGGGGGCGCGGTATCTCTTTCGAACAACCCGCAGCCCCGGCAGGCATCGGCCCTTAGTGGCCCCTCCAATTGTTTGCTGACATCTCTTTGAGGCGCGCGTGGAACACGAACGCGCCGTCGACACGGTCTGTCGTTATTCAATGAACGGACGGTGAGCTACCCAT
Source organism: Hoplodrina ambigua (assembly GCA_949774945.1). NCBI lineage: Eukaryota > Metazoa > Arthropoda > Insecta > Lepidoptera > Noctuidae > Hoplodrina > Hoplodrina ambigua. The sequence continues at coordinate 3,452,397 of OX458964.1, forward strand.
TGCTCACCGCCCACAGACCCGCGTCTACGGTGGCCGGGAGTCGTCTCGCGGCTCCCGACGCCCGGAGCGTCTCCCGCGGCGGCTGCTGGGATGAGAGAGTCTGCGCCTCTCCCGTCCCGCCTCCTCCTTCGCTAGCATTACTGCTTCGCAGAAGGAGGCGACTGCATCCCATTCCCTCTCGCTCCGGAACATGGCTTGCACCAGGGCCGGACGCGAGAGTTCGCCGCCGCCGATGGCCGCCACGAGGACGTCGCGGTGCTCCGCCCAAGCGGGGCACACCGCCACGGTATGCTCCACCGTGTCCTCGGGGCGATCCTCGCAGTGGTGACACCCGGGCGTTTCCTCCCGCCCGATGATGTGCAGGAACCTCCCGAAACATCCGTGTCCGGTGAGGACCTGCGTCAGGCGGAAGGTGAGGGCGCCGTGGCGCCGCTCAAGCCACTCCTCAAAGAGGGGACTTACCGCCTCGATAGAGGCGTGCCCTAGATATAGAAATACTAGAGTCAATGGTAAGGAAACTTAAAACTATCTACGCTGAAGTTCAAACCCTAGATCTGGAACTCAGGGATTATTACGACATTATAAAACCGGGATCATATTATGTAGATAAGCAAATAGTATTCGTATTTAAATTTCCAATCTTTTCTAAAAATAGTTACGATTTTTATAGACTCTCCGTAGTACCTAACAAACACGCACAGGCTCTTATTCCACCCTTTCCCTTCCTTGTAACTAACGAGATGTCACATGTGTACATAGAGGCTGAATGCCCGAAGCTGAAAGACTGGTACCTCTGTAAAAAAGGTATCACCCACCAGTTTCGCAACAAAGCTGACTGCATCCAGGAGTTGATCACCAACCAGGCTCTACAGGACTCCTGCAAGTTTACCACAGTCACCTTAAAGAGGGAAGCCATGGAAAAGCTTGATGACCAACACTACGTGATATCCTTTCCTCATGAGACGAAGATACAGCTAACATGTAACCAGAAAGACTACACATCGCTTCAGGGTAGTTATCTTGCTACGATTCCCGTCGGATGTCATCTGAAATCCGAAGAGTTCACCATTGCCAACGTTTATGACGAGATTAACGGCCAACCACTGAAGTTAATGAAGATACCCTATGACGCTGCGAAACAGGCTGCCACAGCTACCCACGTAAACCTGAACTCCATCGTTCTCCAAGGACTACATAGCATCCAGGACCAACTCATGATCCAGACTCCTATTGAGCTTGAGAACGCTTTCTATCACACTACAATCCCATTCCACTACAGGAGTACTATTGAGTCTAGGCGTACTCGTCATCGTTGTATTGACCCGATGCTATCTATGTGGATGCACCAACACCGGGAAGAAGGATCGGGAGCCATCGACCGCAACCCCAGAAAGGGATGAATGTCCTGACAATCTACCGGCAACATTTTCACTCAACGTGCTAAAATAGTCGCCGTTCTAAAGGGGGAGGAATTACATAGTGCAATGACATGAGGACCGCTGATGTTGCATTGCGCCAATATTTATTAATTATTTTAATCGCTGCTGGCGCCGATCGTTTGTGCAACTTGTTGTTATCGTTTTCAATTGTAAGAATGATCATTCTATTATCCCACATCGAGTTAGAATCATCATTCATAGGTTAAATTTGTAATATTAATTTGATAATTAAATTTAATTAAAATCATTTCGGTTTTTTTTCAATCCTCCGATCGCAGCAAACGTAATTCATGTTTTCTTATATCATGTGCGTCATTTTTATGTAAATAAACAGTTTTTCTTTCTTTCTATGTAATTTTTTCAATATATATCTATGATGTTTTTTGGACAATCTTGAAAAAATGCATAAAAATAAAATATTTTTTTATAATTTAAATTGTTGTTTTTTTTCTGAAAAAATAGGCAAATCCTAAGTGAATTATAAAGAACCCACAAGCAACCAGTGCATATTTCACACTAAGAGTAACTTTAAAGCAAAAATCTCTTACCTGCTGTACATGAGATGAAAATATTTAATAACTACCTAAAAGAGACTATAATTTAAAAAAACTAAATAAGCACTTTACTACCAATAGAGGTAGGATTTCCAATATTTAATAATAGAGTTAGTTACAAATGAAACTAATGAAAGCGTGCAAATTTGACGTTCAAAAGTGCCTTATTGGCCTAATTGAAATAAATGATTTGACTTTGAATAAAAAAATTCTAAACAGTTTTTTATCGTGTTAATATAAACTAAAAATGTGAATTTTATTAGTCAATATCTGTTTACAATTCTCCATTATAAAATGCTCTGTAAAAATAGAATTTTCAAGCGGATAAAATTCTTATCCTTACAAAATTATAATAAAACAGTACCCCGCGGCCCGCCGCGCCGCGTCTCAAAAACTGCAGTACTGATTTTCGTAGGATTTTACCAATATACAGAGTTCATAGAAATTTAGGTGTATAGGTATATATTTTATATTAGAGAAAAACTGAACGTTTCAGTGATTTGTAACACCCGTGCAAAGCTGGGGCGAGTCACTAGTAGTTGTTTACATGTTATCTTAGTACGAAATATATTTTTTGTGGAAGGTTGATACTTATTAAATAATACCAATAATACATTTTCTAAATCAAACATAGTATATTATAATGAGTACGAAATAACTTCTTGTCAACAATGATTTATAAAAGTGCTCAGGCGGGCCATAGTATCATAGTTCGAAACCGAAACGACAATTAGAATTTGTGGCCATTGAAAAAAACATTTAACAAAACGAGGGAAACAGGTTACTAATGTGCGCCCGCACACGTCATTGTATTACGACGAACACAACTAAAATTCGCTTCCTATTGGTCAAAACGCATGCATACGGTGGTCAACTCGAGAGCGGTGCTATGCAATAATCGCCTTAAAGGTGAGCATGCGGAAGTTTGGTCGATAGTACATGTTGATTCACTACATCATTTTTTCCTACTATAACAATAAAAACAGGTATTTTATAGACAGTATTGAAACGAAGACACTTCTTTTTTATCAAGTTCTAGCTCAAGTAGTTTATTTTCCTAACCTGAGGGGTCCAAACGCCTCCTGCCGGAGGCTCTACGCGGGGGTCGTGCGGTCGATGGCCCTGTATGGGGCCCCGGTGTGGGCACGGGGGTTGAGGCGACGTGCCGCCCACTACCTAAACGCGTCCCAACGGGTGATCGCCATAAGGGTCATCCGAGGATACCGCACGATCTCCGGTGAGGCGGCGAGCCTCCTTGCCGGACTGCCGCCGTGGGATCTGGAGGCGCTGGTCCTCGCGCGCCTGCACGAGTGGCGCGTGGAGGTACTAGGCCGGGGGGAAACTCCGCTGCCGCGGCAAATCGCCGCTCAGCGGACAGACCTCCGGCTTGATCTCATGGCGACATGGATAGAGCGACTGTCGCAACCCCGTGCAGGGCACGCCTCTATCGAGGCGGTAAGTCCCCCCTTTGAGGAGTGGCTTGAGCGGCGCCACGGCGCCCTCACCTTCCGCCGAACGCAGGTCCTCACCGGACACGGATGTTTCGGGAGGTTCCTGCACATCATCGGGCGGGAGGAAACGCCCGGGTGTCACCACTGCGAGGATCGCCCCGAGGACACGGTGGAGCATACCGTGGCGGTGTGCCCCGCTTGGGCGGAGCACCGCGACGTCCTCGTGGCGGCCATCGGCGGCGGCGAACTCTCGCGTTCGGCCCTGGTGCAAGCCATGGTCCGGAGCGAGAGGGAATGGGATGCAGTCGCCTCCTTCTGCGAAGCAGTAATGCTAGCGAAGGAGGAGGCGGGACGGGAGAGGCGCAGACTCTCTCGTCCCAGCAGCCGCCGCGGGAGACGCTCCGGGCGTCGGGAGCCGCGAGACGACTCCCGGCCACCGTAGACGCGGGTCTGTGGGCGGTGAGCAATGGGTAGCTCACCGTCCGTTCGATGAATAACGACAGACCGTGTCGACGGCGCGTTCGTGTTCCACGCGCGCCTCAAAGAGATGTCAGCAAACAATTGGAGGGGCCACTAAGAGCCGATGCCTGCCGGGGCTGCGGGTTGTTCGAAAGAGATACCGCGCCCCCGGAACGCAAAGGGCACAAGAAGGAACATGGATAGGTTTTAGTCAGTAAAAGTCTGACACTCCCTCCCGCCCCGCCCAGGGCGGGGGAAGTCATTTGATGATTTCCCATCGGTAAAAAAAAAAAGTAGTTTATTTTACATTTATTCTAACTTTTTTTATATGTTTTAGCTTTATACTATGACTAGCTGACCCGTGCCCACTTCGTTGGGCGGTAACCATTTTAGCTTGTGATGAAATTATGAGTGTGGTTCGATTAGTACTGAGTGCTATGAATTATTTATTGCCTAAAGACGCTGCGCACTGTTATATCCATAAATTGTGTGCAAGCAATTGCTGACCGTATCAACTTAATTAATATAAAACTGTTTACGTCCATGTGGACAGTTCAGTCGCAAATTTGAATCCAAAGAGTCAAAGTCAAAACATTTATTTCAATTAAACCATTTACAGGCACTTTTGAATTGTCAAGGAGTCTGTCAGTTAGTCCGAAAGTTGAAGCTAGTTGCTCGTTCCAAAACGGAGGTAGGCCTCTATGGAGAAGAACGAGCAAGAAACTCCACGGCACTCTTTTAAATTAGGTTTTTACAAAATCCTGGTTACATAATTCTTGTTGATTCTACATGTGTTCACAATGAAGATGAATATAAAACCGTAGTAAAAAATAATAAAAATAAAGATGTAAGCCATAGCAGTTAAGAGATGACCAATCCCAACTGACAGCACCCGTTCACGAGCATGACGCATGGATCAGCACCACCGAGCTCAACCATCATGGAGGGAACCAAATGATCCAACACACGCGCCACCATCAGCGAGACATTTGAGTGAGCATGACAAGCTCTCAACTGCCATGCTCATTAGTAGCAAACCGCGCTCCCGCGTCAAAAATCCCGTAAAGAAAAGTGAGGTTCGCAATAGTGTGTGTAGTTTATTCAAATAAACGTAGTGCAAAGTACTAAGTGGTTTTTACTAAGTACTAAGTGCAAAGTACTAAGTACTTTTAAAAAGACATCCAGCGGCTGCCGCCTAACATTGGTGTCAGAAGTGAAGGATTTCGAAAGAGGTTTCCACAACAAACCCCGAAATCCGAACCCGTGGTCGTCGCGATTGTCAAACTGATCGACGGTCAGTCTCAACCCCTCGTGTTGAGCCCGCATCAGCCACCTGTCCAGTATCGTGGTCGACAGTAAGTCTCCACCTGCATCGAGCCTGCACCACCGCCGGACCTGCACCCGTAGTCGACGATAAGCCTCCGCCCGCGCAGTGAGCCAGCACCACTGCCACACCAGAATCTCCACTTTCTTCTCTCCATCTTCTCTTCGGGTCAAGTTCTGTTACTGCTACTCGCCACCTACCACCTGTGACCTGAGCCTGCGACTCTGTCTCAGCATCGCCTGCAAGGAAGCCACGTGATCGTACTTGCCGTCCGCCACGTCACCCTCCGCGGTCGCGCCCACGTGTCGTATCTACCCAGAACCACATTTCAGAACTTTAATATTTACTCATTAGTGAAATTAAGAATGCTCCTGACTGTGCTGATTGTGTAAGTAGTTTAACACTTTTCTATTCTATTTCTTTTTGTAAAACTTTATATTATTGTGTAAATTTGTGTATCCGCTCTAATCCTTCAACCCTCCTAAATCATGTCGTTGAAGCCCCAAACTGACGACCTTACCGTCCATTTATCCAGGACTACGCGCCAGGGTAACCAGCCCCAAACAGACAGTCCCGGAACTAAATATCCACCGATCACAGACCACTTGTCTGGCTATTCAATGTCAAAGACCCCGGTAGTCGACTTATTCGCTGGCGCTTAAAGCTGGAAGAATACGATTACGAGATTGTTTATAAACAAGGCAAACTTAATTCAAACGCGGACGCCTTATCGCGTCACCCAATACTCGCCATAATATAACATAACATAACATCACGCCTGTAATCCCCGAAGGGTTAGGCAGAGGTGTACCCATTAGTACTCCCACATTTCGCCAGTTATGTTTTTAGTCCCATGTAATAGGGGGCGAGCCTATTGCCATCAACCGGGCACAAATCCAGACTCCGAGGCTGCTACTGAGAAATTCCTGATGGAAAAACCCAATAACACTTTGCCCGACCTGGGAATCGAACCCAAGACCTCATGCACAGCAGTCGCGCTTGCGACCACTAGACCAACGAGGCAGTACTCGCCATAACGCGCAGTAATATTCTGAATAATCAATCTTATGAAGAGTACTTTAAGTTGCAATTCACAAAATCCATTCCTTCTATTAACACGCTAATTGAAGAATACTCGCAAGCTCTTCATCTCACTAAATGTAAACTAATAGCTTGTCCAACATCTCTAGATTTCGACAATTCCATGCCACACTGTGAAGATCTTCTTTCTCAAATTGAGAACTCTTGCGAAATAATTGCAACTGAACGCGAATCAGATTCGGTATTTACAACATTTTCTAACGGGAAGCATTACTATTTCTTATTCACCAGGGTTCATCATTACGAAGAAGTTAGTTATAAAACGATTTATTCACTCGTAATGAAATTACGTGACTCTATCATGGATCAAAATACAAATGAATCCGAGCTCGCTATATCAGACTTCAGTGAACCTTTTTCTAAGCTTTCTTACAACAAAATATATAACATGCTTCTGCATTCTTTCACAACACTAATATTAAAATTCATATTTATAAAAATCAAATTATTTACCCCACTCCGGTCGAAGTACCTAAGATACTTAAAGAAAACCACGATTCACCCATCGCCGGACATCCGGGTATGAAACGTATGCTGAGTCGTATTAAAGCATCCTATTATTGGAAATCAATGCGCTCAGACATCGAAAATTATGTCAAAAATTGTAAATTATGTCAAACAAACAAGCCGTTACGTCTATCCAATAAAGCTCCTATGGAGATCACCTCTACCAGCACAAGACCTCTCGAAAGACTGGCACTGGATATTGTAGGGCCTCTCCCAGAAGCTGATTTTCAAAAATTCAAATATATCTTGACATTACAAGACGATTTAACTAAGTTTACTTGTGGTTATCCTATGATTTCGTCTACTAGCGACGAAGTTGCACGTACTTTAATACATTTTATGTCACTTTTCGGTTTCCCTAAAACCATTCTTACCGATCTAGGCACATGTTTCACATCTGATCTTTTCAAACAAGTAACAGATATTCGTAAAATAAAATCTATCTTCACTACGCCTTACCATCCGCAGACAAACGGAGCTTTAGAGCGCAGCCACGCTACTCTTAAAGAGTACTTAAAATCTTTTGTAAATGAGAATCAGAATGACTGGCACTGTTACTTAGCAACCGCTCTCTTATCTTACAACACTACTCCTCACACTACTACTCGGTTCACTCCCTTTGAACTCTTATACGGTTACAAACCGATAATCCCGAATTCTCTTTACGGAGTTAATGACAATAACAACTATCACGAATATGTTCGCGCTCTACAGTATAGAATGAAGTTTAGCCGTCAAAAAGCTATAGAAAACATCATAAACAGTAAAGAAAATTCAAAGCATGAATCTAGTCGTAGTGTTACTTACAAGACGGGTGACATGGTATACGTGAGACACCATCACCGACTTCGAAAGGCCTTATTTGGAAAGGTCCTTATAAAATCATAAAACTTAATGGCAAACATAATGTAACTGTTTGTATTAATCGAAAACACGTTAAATACCATACCAACGAAATCAAACCCGCTCAAACATAATCACTCTCTTTCCAGAACAATATGGCATCACAGTCTCGCCGAGCCTATCCTAACACCGATAGTACACAGTCCCGGAATTTATTTCGACCCTATCAATACCGTCTATTTTTATAACGATTACTGGAAAGTAATTACACATTTAGATATTGTATCAATTGAACCACATCTTGATAATATTGAAAATTTAATTAAAAGAACCTTAGATCTGTGTATTAAATCTGAATTAAGTGCATGTATACAATGTAAAGATTTATTTAGTCCAATTGAAGTAAACCTACAAACTAACTTTATTAAATTAGATTCCTTATCCCATATTATAACCTCAGATTCGCCAAACAGATTCAAGAGATCTATAGAGTTTGGTGGCGAAATCTTGTAATTCTTCTTCGGAACATTAGATGCCGATGATGCTCGAAAATATGATGCTGCTATTGATTCATGCCAGAAAAGTGAAACCGAATTATTTAATCTTATGAAAGAAAATATTCACATAGTTAAATCCACTATTAACACTTTTAATTCAAATATTTCCAGATTAAATATGTACGAATTCAGACTAAAATCTCAAATTGATAAACTTAACGAAATTCTATCTCAAACCACAAAAAATAACAATGAAGTTATTTACATATCTAAAATAAATAAATTAGTGAATATGATTGAAGGTTCCTTGTTAACTATTACTAATTTTCTAGACTCTGTTCTAAATGCTATTTTATTTGCTAAAGTCAATGTGTTACACCCTTCAGTTATTACCCCAACTAACCTGTTAAATAAACGGTTAAATTTTCCAGTCCCCCTTAATATTGAAACTATTCACACAATATATTGAAACTATTCACACAATATATTGAAACTATTCATATTTGACTGCCTCGTTGGTCTAGTGGTCGCAAGCGCGACTGCTGTGCATGAGGTCTTGGGTTCGATTCCTAGGTCGGGCAAAGTGTTATTGGGTTTTTCCATTAGGAATTTCTCAGTAGCAGCCTCGGAGTCTGGATTTGTGCCCGGTTGATGGCAATAGGCTCGCCCCCTATTACATGGGACTAAATAAAAAAGAAAAACATAACTGGCGAAATGTGGGTGTACTATTGGGTGCACCTCTGCCTAACCCTTCGGGGATTACAGGCGTGATGTTATGTTATGTTATGTTATGTTCACACAATAATGGACGTGTCGACACTAACTGCTTATTATTATAAGAAAAGAGTTGTGTTTGTCATGCAAATCCCTCTTATCTCAACTATCAAATATAATGTTTATAAATTGATTCCATTACCTACTCCACCTGATCATTCTAATCTAAATACGTTTGCCCTTATTCACCCAACAAATCCTTATCTCGCTATCACAGACGATAGGCTAAACTACGCAATGCTATCCAGCATCAATATCAAAGAATGTCTTAAGATAAGTAGTGACTATTCAATTTGTCAATTATTAACCATTTATTCTAGTAATTCTAACCCATCCTGTGAAACTAAATTGTTAACGGAAGTAGTATTGTCATTACCTAACGAATGTGATTATAAATTATTGTACGGTCAAATTGACATTTGGCATAGATTGCATAGCGATGAATGGATTTATGTACAATCAAATCCAAATAAATTAACTGTAAAATGTAAAACAGATATGAAAGATTATTCTATCGTTGGAACCGGATTGTTAAAGTTAACTCCTGACTGTATTGGCTATTCTAAATCTCTACAGATTATCCCATCAACTACTTCGACTTCTGAATATAAAAACAAATTTATAATTGACTTTGATATTACAAAGGACGACTGTTGTAATAAAGATATAGTTAATAAAAATATTCCTTTACTCTCACCATTAACTTTAAGTAATATAGATCTAGATTCGTTGAAGCACACATCTCATAAATTAGACAATCTTGAACTAGAAATAAATGAATTTTAAGAGCAATCTCATTTTGTTAAATATGCAACTTATTATTCTGGTTTCACGTATTTTATTGTAACTGTTATATTTTTGTTGATTGTGTATAAATTATTTAGTTGGTATCTTAATAATAAAAAACAAAATTCATTGTGCTGTATTCAAATTACACGAACATAGAATAAATAACTTTATTGAAATGATGGAACATTCCTTATCTGATAAACATTCATCTAATAGAAATCTTAATAATTAATATAAATAAATAAAAAATGTATTATTTTAAGTTTAGCTTATAGGATGTTTCATTGTAACTGAAACATTGTTATGGGTATTTTAATATTTTACAATATTGTTCAATTTTTATTTTTATTATCCAAATGGGTTCTTTTAATTCTCTTTGAGTTTTGTATTTGTATTTCTTTTGTATTATTTACGCAGAATGTTTCTAAGTATTTTTTGATTTTTATCAATTTTATTTGTTTTCTTTTGTATTAGATTTAAATATTTAATTTTTAACTCTTCAATTTCTGTAAAACCTCATTCTTCTTCTCTCTCGACTCCGCTTCATCATTTGGGATAAAGCTCCATCTAAAGGAGGGAGATGTTATATCCATAAATTGTGTGCAAGCAATTGCTGACCGCATCAACTTAATTAATATAAAACTGTTTACGTCCATGTGGACAGTTCAGTCGCAAATTAGAATTCAAACCGCGCTCCCGCGTCAAAAATCCCGTAAAGAAAAGTGAGGTTCGCAATAGTGTGTGTAGCTTATTCAAATAAACGTAGTGCAAAGTACTAAGTGGTTTTTTTAAAAAGACATCCAGCGGCTGCCGCCTAACAGCACGTTCAGCGCTAGATTCCCGAGCATGGGCCTGCGATGTTCTCGCGCTCTGGCTAGCGAGCCTCTGCGAGCGCTCAGCGCTAGACTCCCTATCCCTTGTTGCAGAGGTATGCTGCCTTAAATCACTGAGACGCTGCGCACGTTCAGCGCTAGATGTCCGAGCACGAGCCTGCGACGTTCTCTTTGGTTAGTAAGCCGCTGTGAACTAGATTTACCAGAGAGCTAGATTTTTAGAGCTAGATTTCCCAGCGCGTGCTTGCGAAATATTTTCTCTATTCCTCAAGAGGCGCTGATGCTTTTCAAGAGCAGACTCTTCCGTACGGCGTACTCGAGCTGCTCTGGGATGTCTGACGGGTAAGTTGTGATTTTCTTTTAGGCATGATAAACAATCGCTGAAACTGTCCGATATCCCAAAACAGAACTACCATGGGTAAATAAATAAAACGTCCGTACAAAGCATGTTCTAATGTGGTTCGTGAATGGACGGCGGCATTTTGCTCGCCGACCGCTCTTCAAATCCGGAGATAGCAAGGACACCAATAATTACAGACCTGTTTCGGTTTTGCCGGTTTTCAGCAAGGTGTTTGAAAAAGTGATGCTCAATCAAATGCTCAATCATTTTAACTGTAACAACATCCTACACGATCAACAATATGGTTTCACCAGAGGACGTTGTACTACTGACGCCGGTGTTACTTTAATTAAGCACATCTTTAATGCATGGGAGGACTCCCAGGATGCTGTTGGCATTTTTTGCGACCTCTCTAAAGCGTTCGATTGCGTGAATCACGAAACACTGCTCCTAAAGCATTACGGTCTCGGTGATCTAGCACTTAACTTAGTAAAATCGTATTTGAATGATAGACTACAGCAAGTTCAAATAAACGGTGTAAATTCATCAAGCTTAAAAGTAAAGATGGACGTTCCGCAGGGTTCAATATTGGGTCCGTTCCTCTTTTTAGTATATATATATAACGATTTACCTCATTTACTAGAACACCAACCACAAATGGTGTTATTTGCTGATGATACTTCACTCATTTTTAGAGTAAATAGACAAGCACAGCACCTTGACGGTTTACTGTTAATAATTTAGTGTTAAATGAGAAAAAACGAAATGTATAAGATTCGCTTTACCTAATGTTAGAAGGAGTAAATGTAACGTCATATTGAACAAGGACATGCTAGAATTCGTTGAGAAGACAGTTTTTCTAGGGATTACGCTCGATTCAAAGCTGCAGTGGAGTCCCCACTTAACATCTCTTGCAGGGCGGTTAAGTTCAGCCGCTTACGCTGTCAGAAAAATTAGACAATTAACAGACGTGAATACCGCGAGACTAGTTTATTTTAGTTATTTTCATAGCATCATGTCTTACGGTATTTTGCTTTGGGGACGAGCTGCAGATATAAATTCTATCTTTGTTCTGCAAAATAGGGCTGTCAGAGCCATCTATAATCTTGGCAGACGCGAGTCTCTAAGGGAATTGTTTAAAAAAATTAACATCATGACGGTACCTTGTCAATATATATTATATATGAAAACATTATGCATGTTCGAAAAAATCTTCATCTTTTTAAGAAAATTAGTGATAGACATGATTTTAATACTAGAAATAGGAACAAATTAGATCAACCAAGTTTCAGATTGTCGAAAGTAAGCACTTCTTTTATGGGGTACTGTGTAAAATGCTACAATAAAATACCAGTCGAGATTCTCTAACTAAATGAGAGAAAATTTAAGACATGCATAAAACGCACACTATGTAGTCAAGCATATTATAAGTTAGATGATTATATCACGGGCAAAACAAACTGCACCGACAAATGACCCGAGCAATACAAACTGTCAATAAAACTCACGAACAAATTGACGTATTTACGTGTGCTAGGAGTGAGCTCGCAAGGGTACTATTATTTATATTATGCGTCCATTGAACGTATAAAAAATAAAAAGTTTTTGGATTGTATATATTTGTGTAGTATTAAGTATTAAATGTTATTTTAATGTTGATGTTATGTTATGCTATTGTTGGTTGTTGTGTGATACATACATACACATACATAACATCACGCCTGTAATCCCCGAAGGGTTAGGCAGAGGTGTACCCATTAGTATACCCACATTTCGCCAGTTATGTTTTTTTTTAATCCCATGTAATAGGGGGCGAGCCCATTGCCATCAACCGGGCACAAATCCAGACTCCGAGGCTGCTACTGAGAAATTCCTGATGAAAAACCCAATAACACTTTGCCCGACCTGGGAATCGAACCCAAGACCTCATGCACAGCAGTCGCGCTTGCGACCACTAAACCAACGAGGCAGTCAACGAGGTTGTGTGATGTATGTTATGTATGAGAATTGGTATAACTAAGGTTAAATTATATGTTTTAAAGTTTCTTATTAGGTTAATTAAGTATTGTTAGTTTTTAAAAATACCACACTATCGCATTAGGTTATTCCTGTAATGATAGTTGTTAAGGTTTTATAAATAAATAAATAAAAATGCTTGGCTAAATGCTAGTCCTGCTCCACAGCCACTCCGGCTCACTAAATAGGATTGTTTTTTTAAGAAAATAATGTTTCTTACCCTTTTTTTTATGTCGACCTGAATAACTTTTACTGTTATCAGTACGATTACTTTTTATTTTATTTTTTTTACATATCACAGTCATCCAACGAATAAGTACACTGAAAGTGTTAGTATTGTATAATTTAATATCATTTATTTCAATTTTGTAAATGTGAGTACCATGGAGCATTTTTTATTTATTAAGTTACTATGTGTTTTGACTTAATAAGCATGGCAGTTGAGAGCTTGTCATGCTCACTCAAATGTCTCGCTGATGGTGGCGCGTGTGTTGGATCATTTGGCTCCCTCCATAATGGTTGAGCTAGGTGGTGCTGATCCATGCGTCATGCTCGTGAACGAGTGCTGTCAGTTGGGATTGGTCATCTCTTAACTGCTATGGCTTTAATTTCTTTATATTTTTTTTTACTACTATTTTATATTCATCTTCATTGTGATCACATATAGAATCGACAAGAATAATGTAACCAAGATTTTGTAATAACCTAATTTAAAAGAGTGCCGTGGAGTTTCTTGCTCGTTCTTCTCCATAGAGGCCTACCTCCGTTTTGGAACGCGCAACTAGCTTCAACTTTCGGACTAACTGACCGACTCTTTGACAAGTCAAAAGTGCCTGTAAATGGTCTAATTGAAATAAATGTTTTGACTTTGACTTTTGCGATTTAGTAATTTTATATTATCTTCGAAACTATTTTACCAATTGACATACTGTTTTGGGCAAATCGTATTTCTATGATGTTCTTGTGATGATAATAATATTTTTTTCGATAAGGTTTAATATTTTGTTGTTTAAAGGTCAGGTGCGGAGTACTCTACGGCGTGTACTACTACGGCGTGCTTGTATGACGAGATGTATGAACGTAGATGAGGCGAAAGAAGTATGTAAGGATCGTAGCAGGTGGCGTTCTGTATTTTTTGCTTACCCCCATGGGAAAAGGGCGTGAGTTTATGTATGTATGTATGTAATTTAAATAGCAGTAGATTATTAAGTCTCTTCAAAACGTTCAATTTGTCAAATGTGTTTCTAGAACCAAAACGAATTACTACCACTATTCACACTACTCTACCACTGCTACATGTATTGATAATGTTTTTTGTTGCTGTGACTACTTAGAATAAAGGTATAGTAATTTATCTTCCTTCGGATCACAGCGGACTTACCGTCACTTTTGAGTGCAACACACCATTACAAAAAGTGTAATCCTAGTAATTTAAATAAATTGAATAGCATCTTAATTAGTAAATTATGTGTCCAGGGTCTTAATATAAATAATGGTAATATTTTGTATGAAGAATTATTTTCAATAGTTTATACAGAATTTAATAATATTTAAAAAAAAAAAATCTAAAACTATACTGCTAACTGCCCTAAGTTTTTATTTAGTGACTGGGCGACTAAAGGTATCAGGAGAAGCAGGGAAAGACTTTTTGAGTCGCATGGCCTTAAGCCTTATATAAATACTTAATCTTTTAATAAGCATGTTTAACTACTTACTCAATTTTTTTTTAATGCGTGTAAAGCAGCTTAAGCCTTGTACATTACCAACAAACATAAATCAGCTGAAAATAAAATAAAAACTGAAAAATCATCAATAATGAAACAAATAGGAACCAAAGACACAATACTTACTGACTACACTCTGGAGACTTCACAAGGTGTCTTAAGCAGTAATATAGATGTTGCTCAAGAATTTGCAGAATTCTTTACAAATATTCCAATTATAACTACTGAATTCTTAGATTACTCACCCTCACTTGCTATTGACTCACTAAGAGTGAATGCCTGCACTAAGGAATTTAAATTTAAACATATTAACCCTGTGGTCGTTATGAAGCTTTCAAACAACTTAAAATCAAGGTTACTGAAGATCTGTGGGGCATGTCTACTAATATTTGTAAATCTATTATTGCGACAATAGCACCCTATTTAGCATACAGAATCATACATAATGACACGTGAATACAATGTAGCTTATATAAAACTACTAAATCATAACGTATAAGAAAATTAAAAATTAAGAGGTTAAAATAGTTTCTAGATTCGAGGTAATTAACGAAGCGGTTATTTAAAACTTTTTCTAGAATTTTTGACATTGTGGGAAGGACTGAGATCGGCCGGTAATTGTTTACAATGTCTTTGGCTCCACTTTTATGGATCGGGTGAACGATGGCCTTTTTGAAAGCGTCTGGAAATGTTCCTTGAGCCAGTGATATATTGCATATGTGTGTGAGTAAAGGTACGAAAATGGCTCGGGACGACTTCAATAGGGTAGTAGAGATTCCGTCGTATCCTGTTGCACAATTATTACGGAGATTGACAATAATCCTATCTACCTCCTCGGGATCAGCATCCAGTAACATGATAGAATCGACTTGGGGGATTGTGTGTTGCGATTTATACGTGCTATGCTGAGGGAAACCTTTTATTGTGCTGACTAGTTCTTTCCCAATATTTGCAAAGAAATGGTTTACGTTGTTTACAGACTCTAAGGGGGTGGGGTGAGATAGGAGTAGTGTATCAGAAGTAGACTTGGAATGATTCATGTGAGTGATGTTTCTGATGGCGCGCCATATAGCTTTTGATGTTTTGGCGTCGATAAGAAGTTTTTTTAAGTAGGTCCTTTTCTGATCTTTCAGTAACTTATTAAGGAAGTTTCTATAGCGTGTGTACGTAATTTTTAAGATGCAATTGGTTGGATCTCTTCTTTGTTTTATATGCAGGGTGTCTTGATTGCGAATGCAACGAAGAAGACCTGTCGTGATCCAAGGTTTTATAGGCCTTTTGGTACGAGAAGTAGAAAATGATTTTGTGTGTTTTTTTATTAGGTTCAAGAGATTAAATAATTTGTGGCAACATTCGGATCTTGTGACGAGAGTACTGGGGTGAAATCAGTTATGGCAAGTTCTTGTGCAATTAGATCAAGATCTATTTTGTTTCTAGTTGTGGAGGGAATCGTGTATTTATTATTAGTGGTTGAAATTAGGAGTGTGGGGCAGTGGTCCGTAATATATGACTGAATCACTATGGCTGTCGACACGAGATTGGATTTTAACATTACATGGTCTAGGCAGTTATTATTTCTTGTGGGGAGAGTGTGGGCTGGGAGGAGATCGTGGGTTGATAAAAGGTTTAAATATTCTCCTGACCGATTGTCGTTGTTATTATCTTTAATATCTAGATTGATGTCTCCCATTATGCAAATATTCTTATACGTTTTTAAAGAGTGTAAAATATTGTCCAGACTATTCGTAAAATTATCAGTGTTATGATAAGAGGGGGACTGATAGATGGCTATGAAAGCGAATTCCTTGTCACATGTCCGTTTAAACGTGTATGTGCTGCATGTTGGAGATCAGCTACGAGAGAAGTACAGAGGCAACAGCAGCATGATTCAAATCGTCCCACTGTAGCACATGCTGTGTTAAGTGATGATTTCAATATTCCTGAGCCACCTCCTCTTCCATCTTCAAGACCAGTAGCAGTTCAATTAGCGGCACCAAAAATCACATCATCTTTATATAGACGTGCTGCAAACACATCTGGCCACTGCATATTCGTTAATTGTTTTGAAAATGAACGTCTACTTGTACCATGTGCTATAAAAGATTTATTATTGTATCCATTATAAATTCTAGTATCATCTGGTACACGTGTTTGTCGTCACCACTTGGATCACGGTTCTTGGAATGAATTAACCTCCCAATTGAGGGATTTTACTGGTAGTCAATTTAATAATATTATGACTATGATGCAGCGAGCAGCTAATAACAGATTTGATTTTTCAAATATTAGGATAATGCCTCCATATTTATGTCATTATTGGCTTGGATTCAATGCTGACCAGTTTTATGATTTACTTAACAGTATCCCAAATCTAGCAGAATAGGTACCAAATGCTTCTATAGCCTTGTGTATATATTTAGTTAAGCTAAGAACTGGTGACAGTAATGAAAGTTTGGCTACTCTTTTTAATAAACCTCGAACCACTTTAGAACGGTGGATGTCAAAAGCAAGAAATTGTTTAATGAGTGATTTTGTCCCGTTGCACTTAGGATTTAATCATCTTACTGTACAAGATGTTGCTTCTCGAAATAAGATTATACCAGAAGGACTGTTTAGTAATCTTGATTTGCCTCCAGATGTTAAACCTGCAATAGTTATATGTGATGCTACCTACGTTTTTGTGTAAAGTAGTTCCAATTATTTGTTTCAGAAACAAACCTACAGTTTACAAAAACTAGACAACCTAGCTAAACCATTTTTGATTGTGTGTTGCGATGGCCACATTGTGGAATGTCCTGGTTCATACAAAGCCATTCTTAATGATGCTACAATCACAAGTTTAAATTTAATAATGAGGGATCTTGTATAAGATAATTTTTTAGAAGAGGTGATATTTTTCTTCATGATAGAGGATTTCGAGATGTTATAAATGAACTCCACTGGACCCCACTGAGACCCCACTCCACTTGAGACCCTCCGGCAAAGATTGGTGACACGCAGTTTCTGGTCCGAATTCATTTTACCATCGCCGACAAGAGTGCAAACTTCATTTAGAATGCCATCTATAGATTCTATCCACTTCTGGATCTCCGCCGTACTGATGACTTCAATCGACAAATCATTCTCCGCAGGCGCTGGTGGGTTTGGGTCGCTCGGGGGTAATGGATCGACAGGCGTCGGTGGAGGACTTCGCCGTAGTAATTGGCTACGACCAAACGGGCTCGATCCTGGGTTGGACATTTTACCAGAAACACAAATTTATTTATTGTTTATAAAAACTATTTAGTTCATCTTGCAAAACGGTAATAACCATACAAGACACTCTCGACACACTTTAATTTTTACTGACGGAGCAATATTGATATTGATTTGTTGTAATTGTTTATTACATTATAATCAAATACAGAGCACACGTCCGCTTAATCTCGCGATCAAAATCCGAATCGTAATAAAGTTAGTGTAATCTATAATATTATGTGGTATGTTAAAATAACATGTGTGTAATAATTAATAAAAGATATGTATACCCAGTTTTTAAAAATATATATTTCTTATGTTAATAATTAGGTAATAAATTGTTGTATTATTTATTTTTACTTATAAATATGAACAACCTGCTAGGCTGATTGCCTGACAAGACAGTTATGTGAAATGCTATGCTAATAATGCTATTTCGCGCGGTAGTGGCGCATATTTCTTTTTTGTATTTTTTTTTTTTGCTTTTAGTTCTTAAGACTTAATACCAACTTGTTTTTATTTTGCTTTTTCTTACATGTTTTCTTACATAATGTTGCATTTTATGTAAATAAACAGTTTTCCTTTCTTTCTATGTAATTTTTTCAATATATATCTATGATGTTTTTTGGACAATCTTGAAAAAATGCATAAAAATAAAATATTTTTTTATAATTTAAATTGTTGTTTTTTTTTCTGAAAAAATAGGCAAATCCTAAGTGAATTATAAAGAACCCACAAGCAACCAGTGCATATTTCACACTAAGAGTAACTTTAAAGCAAAAATCTCTTACCTACTATACATGAGATGAAAATATTTAATAACTACCTAAAATAAACAATAATTTAAAAAAACTAAATAAGCACTTTACTACCCATAGAGGTAGGATTTCCAATATTTTATTATAGAGTTAGTTACAAATGAAACTAATGAAAGCGTGCTAATAAAAAAAATCTAAACAGTTTTTTATCGAGTTATTATAAACTAAAAATGTGGATTTTATTAGTCAATATCTCTTTACAATTCTCCAGTATAAAATGCTCTGTAAAAGTAGAATTTTCAAGCGGATAAAATTCTTATCCTTACATAATTATAACGAAACAGTACCCCGCGGCCCGCCGCGCCGCGTCTCAAAACTGCAGTACTGTTTACATGTTATCTTAGTACGAAATATATTTTTTTGTGGAAGGTTGACACTTATTAAATAATACCAATAACACATTTTCTAAATCAAACATAATATATTATAATGAGTACGAAATAACTTCTTGTCAACAATGATTTATAAAAGAGTTCACGCGGGCCATAATATCATAGTTTGAAACCGAAACGACAATTAGAATTTGTGACCATTGAAAAAACATTTAACAAAACGAGGGAAACATGTTACTAATGTGCGCCCGCACACTAGTGTGAGTGTCCGCTTCTACGCGTCATTGTATTACGACGAACACAACTAAATTCGCTTCCTATTGGTCAAAACGCATGCATACGGTGATCGACTCGAGAGCGGTGCTATGCGATAATCGCCTTAAAGGTGAGCATGCGGAAGTTTGGTCGATAGTACATGGTGATGGGACTGGGGCGGGGGGTTAGGGGTAAGCGCGGTTTAGAGAAGAGAACCGCTTGGCTCTTGTCAGGGTTGACCTCGATTCTCCATTTCTGGAACCAAGCGCCTAGGGCGTTTGCAGCGATTTGGAGAGTGCGAGCTATGGAGGCTGAGCTGCGACCGGTGTAATAAATGGCCGTGTCGTCAGCGAATAGGGCCAGATGGAATTAGAATTAGAATTTATTTTATCCATCTTTGATACAGTAGGTACACCAGACGTAAACATAAAATCGTTGTTATAACTAAAGTACTTACATAGTTTCTAAGTTTTTAATGTACACTCGCGGAGTTTTTAGGTACACTAGCACAAATACACAGTAAAATCAAAACTTAGATAACGATTATTAAGTATAACAAAGTAACATTGCAACTATGTGAATAAAACTTGCTTAATTTCTAATAACATTTAACGAATGATAATTAATGTCCATTGACGGTATACGTAAATAAAGTTCTTTACCTTCCGTGCTAGTTAAAACTGTGTTACGGCAAGGTAAGATTCTCATTCGATGATTAATTTTCAA
The DNA here is from genome assembly GCA_949774945.1 of Hoplodrina ambigua. NCBI lineage: Eukaryota > Metazoa > Arthropoda > Insecta > Lepidoptera > Noctuidae > Hoplodrina > Hoplodrina ambigua. The sequence continues at coordinate 3,472,416 of OX458964.1, forward strand.
TCGTATCGTAATGAACACAAAATACAATCTTGCTTACAAAAAAAGTCTTACAATGATGAATAGACGTCGATGACGAATTACAAAATTAGCGTAAACAAGTAGTATATGCAAAATTACTAGACAAGCATGATGTGTAGTAAAATAAAATACTATTTATTAGATTTAAATGTGGATAATAGAATAAATATAGTTTAATAATGAACATACTACATTTTGTGTTATGTCTGTAATACTTATGTATTATACATATATGTTTTATGTGTTTTTTATATATATATATATATAGGTAGGTACACATGTTAACAATAGGCTATTTGACTGTGTTTAAAATATGGAACAATTTGTTGTCATCCTAATAAAATGTAATGTAAAAAGCATATTTTATATGAAAAAATAAGGTCATTTTCTGTTTAGAAAACATAAATGATTTTTTTTTGTGGTTTTATCACGTGTTCGAAAACGCTCTGTGATTGGTTGCAACTCAGATGACGTCACACAGAAGTAAACATTAGTTTCAGTGCATGCTTTCTGTTTTTCTTTATATTTATCATGCGGTCTACGTGTTAGTTACGTTATTCCCCAGCCGTCCTATTACAGTTTTGTTTATTTTAAGTTCTGTGCATAAAATGCAGAGAAATTTTGTGCAAGCTGACAGCAGTAACTTACCCAAAGTAGATGCGACTATGGTTGGACAATTTTTAGAAATAATCCAGATTTTTATGCAGCGGAACTCAAAAATGTAAAAACGGCAGCGTAAGTACCTATTTTCTACTTATTTAAGATAGCAATTTTCAATTACTCGTACAAAGACATTCATTTTTTAGGTTATGTTAACTCCTACATTTCTTTGGTGTCACGCACTGCTGTCACGTAACCTAAAAAAATACTTTATGTTACAGATCTGCAAGGGAATCGTATGGCGATGATGCGATTGATTATTGCGAATGCCAATTTTACCTTCATATAGTTGACTACATCCTTCTCCATCTGTAATATAACACACTAGTTAATATAAATGCGGAGCACAGATTGAAGTTTCCCTGAAATAAATAATTCGTTTTTAATCTCCGTAAGTATGACCATGTGTCCGCGCATCGGTCTCTCTTAAAATGGTTACCCATCAGACAGCGCAGAGTGTTAAGGGCTTTAACAACCTTATTTTCTCTCCTAGACAAACCTAGTTCTCCTTCTTATCTAACTTCTCACTTTCAATATTTATGCTCTGCGCACAGCAAGAACCTTCGTTCCACCAATAATCGTCTTCTGCGATGTCCTTCCCACCGCTCTGGTTTTCTCAAATCCTCTTTTCCTGTCCAGGCGGTTTTCTTATGGAACGCACTCCCTCTGAATATCAGGATGGCCACCAATCGGTTCACGTTCAAGGTTAAAGCTCGCGAACACTTACAAAAGAAGTTGGCAGACTCGTCCCACAATTAATTTGTTGTAATTCAACATCTATGTATTTTATCTCTCTCCCCACTTTATATATATATATATATATATATTTATTTATTTTTTGTATGTATGTATATATGTATGTATTTTCTGTATCTGTGCACCTACTTTGTTTTTGTCTCTACATCACCCTAAGGTAGACTGGTAGAAAATGCCTAAGGCATTAAGTCCGCCTTTGTACAGTGTATTTTTTACATGTGCATAAAGTTTTAATAAATAAATAAATACATCAGACATTGTAAACACCTGTAAGTAATTCAATGGCCTAATTGTACTGTTATCTTAGAGGTTATGTACATATAGGTATGTTAGCGTGAGCTTGCTTCTCTAGTAAAAGCTATTTATTTTAATATTTTTTTTTAACAATACAAATATTACTTGCATTAAAATGATCTACACACATATAAACACTTGAATTAGGTCCAATGCTTTCAGGGTTTCGACGAGCTACACTCAACCACTTTTTTCGTCTCTCAGGATCTATCGGAACCATATCTATCTACAAATAGTTTTTCCGGAGTCTATATCGATGTACTTGTACATTTTGATAAAACACACCACTTATAAACCATTATATATATTTCAAAACTATTTCAATAGTTTGTTGTTTACTTATGTGTGACGTCATCTGTCAAAAATTGCGTTTTGGCGCGTAATTTTTCAATTCAACATTAATTTTCTCCGTATATACGACAGATCTCCAGGAAATATTAAAATGGTTTGCATTTTATGCAATAACAAATAACATAAAACTATTTTCCAGCAGTAGTAGAATAGCCTATTAGGTGACGATTTAATATCAGTCTGTAACTATTGTAAATAGATACATAAAATATTTTGTATACTAAATCAATGTGTACCTGCACTTATACTTGTATAGTTATATTTCATAAATAGTAGAAGTAGTTAAAATGATTAATATAAATATTTTAACATATAAGGGTATAAAATAAATACATCTTAATTATCTTAATTACATATTTTTATGATTCTTTCAGTCCGTTCGTAATCCAATTGACTAAGAAACTCATACAGTGCCTTTCTACAAACATATCTAGTCATATCTTTTAGGGGTTTTATTTTACTAATACGATTGTACAATAACGGAGCCAGGAAAAAAGAGAAACTCTGTGCAAATGCTATTTTACATGCTGGAACATCGTACACCTCATGTGATCTTCTGGTAGATTTATTAATTGGTATTTCACGGATATGTTGTTTTAGAACTATATTCTGTATAAAGAGTTGACGAACGTTAAGGACTTCAAATGCTTTGTATAGTGCAGTCAATGGATACCTAAATCCTTTGAAATTAATAACCTTCAGAATACCCGATGTATTCTGAAGGTTACCTGTACCCTTTCTATTTTTATGATAATACTTTTACTAGCACCACCCCAAGCAGAGAGACCGTAAGAAAGTATTGATCGACATAGGGTAAAATAAACAGTTCTGTTAATGTTTTCATCTTTTAAATTTCTTATTTTTTTGAAAATTGGTATCAACTTGCGTATTCGAGATTTTAAATTACGAATATGCTGTTTCCAGTTTAAATTTTTGTCTATTTCGATGCCAAGATATTGTTATCTTCAACAGATAGTGTTGAAGATAACAATGAACAATCGCAATTATTAGTATTCACACAATTTGAATAATGAGCTTTCAAGGAGAAATCTGAAGGAGCTTGTAAATTATTTTTTATACTGAAAGTTATGTATTTTGTTTTTGAAGTATTCAAAGTAAGTAGGTTGTAATCAAGCCATTTAATTATCTTTTGAAGTCCCTGCTCGGCTGATAACTTGACGTCGTCCCAAGTAGCTTGTTGGAATAACATTAATGTATCATCAGCGAAAGAAGTCACCTTAGCGTCGGCTATTTCAATATCACAAAGATTATTTACATAAATCAGAAATAGTGTGGGTCCAAGGACTGATCCCTGGGGAACACAGAAATTAACAGGTTTCTTAGGGCTACAGATGTTACCAATTTTTACAGTCTGTGACCTGTTTGTCAGGTAGTCCCGGAAAAGATTAAGTGGTATTCCTCGAATACCTATGGCCTCCAATTTGCTTATGAGTAGGGGAATTGAGACAGTATCGAATGCCTTGGCTAAATCTAGAAAGACACTAAGGCATTTATTCTTGCAGTCAAGATTGCCTGCTACAGTTGTAACAAAGTTTTCAACTGCATCTGTAGTCAACTTATTTTTTTTAAACCCGAATTGGTTTTTAGCAAGAATATCATTCCTATCAAGGTAACCAATTAGCCGGTTATTTATAATTTTTTCAAGAATTTTAGCTAAAGTAGGCAAAAGTGATAACGGACGATAATTTGTTATACTATCTCTTTCCCCCGATTTAAATACAGGTATAACTAATGAGTCTTTCAGTATGTCTCAAAACTTCCCGGAAGAAAAACACAAGTTGAATATGTGTGTTAAGGGTGTAATGGCACGGGCCGGACCTTGCGGAGAGCCAGTTCGGCTTCCGCAGGGGGCGCTCCACGGTGGACGCCATCATGCGCGTGAGGGCCCTCACGACGGGGGAAGCAGTATCCCGGGGCAGGGTCGTCTTGGCGGTGTCTCTCGACATCTCCAATGCCTTCAACACCCTGCCCTGGAGTTGCATCAGGGAGGCACTCCGTTATCACCGGATGCCGACCTACCTTCGTCGAGTTGTCGAGGACTACCTGACGGATAGGGCCGTCATCTACCCCGGCCAACGGGGAGAGTGGAACCGGCGAGAGATGTCGTGCGGTGTCCCACAGGGATCGGTCCTGGGACCGCTTCTGTGGGACATCGGATACGACTGGGTGCTGCGCGCCGACCTCCCTGACGGCGTCAGCGTGGTCTGCTACGCTGACGACACGCTCGTCTTGGCACAGGGAGAGTCGCACCAGGCGGCGGCCGACCTAGCGACGCGAGGGGTTGCGACAGTCGTCGAAAGGATCCGGCAATTGGGACTCGAGGTGGCATTGCACAAATCCGAGGCCATGTGCTTCCATGGTCTTCGGAACGCGCCACCGTCGGGTTCCCAAATAACGGTGGGAGGGGTTCACATCGGCGTCGAGGCGACGATGAAGTATCTGGGTCTCGTCCTCGACAGCCGGTGGAGCTTCAAGGAGCATTTCCGACGTCTGGCTCCGCGATTGGACAGGGCTGGGGCTGCTTTTTGGCGGCTCCTGCCCAACCTCGGGGGACCAGGCGCCTCCTGCCGGAGGCTTTACGCCGGAGTCGTGCGGTCCATGGCCCTCTACGGGGCCCCTGTGTGGGCCCCTACCATCAGGCGGCGGCCACCAGCCAAGTTGGTGGCATGCCAGAGGGTCATGGCCATCCGGATGATCCGGGGATATCGCACGGTCTCCGGCGAAGCAGCAAGCCTCCTTGCCGGATTGCCGCCGTGGGATCTGGAGGCAACAGTCCTCCAGCGCGTCTACGAGTGGCGTGTGGACGCGCAGCGCCGGGGCGAAACCCCGCTGCCGCGGCAAATCGCGGCACTACGGAGTGAGCTCCGGTGCGATCTCATGGCGGAATGGGAGATGCGACTGTCGCAACCCAAGTTCGGGCACGCCGCAATCGCGGCTATAAGACCCCTCTTTGAGGAGTGGCTGGAGAGGCGCTACGGCGTCCTCACCTACCGCCTGACGCAGGTCCTCACCGGACACGGTTGTTTCGGGAGGTTCCTGTGTCGGATAGGGCGGGAGGAAACGCCCGGGTGTCACCACTGTGTGGATCGCCCGGAGGACACGGTGGAGCATACGGTGCAGGACTGCCCCGCTTGGGCAGAGCACCGCCGTGTCCTCACGGAGGCGATAGGCGGCGGCGACCTCTCGCGTCCGGACCTGGTTCAGGCCATGCTCCGGGGCGAGAGGGAATGGGATGCAGTCACCTCCTTCTGCGAAGCTGTAATGCTAGCGAAGGAGGAGGCGGGCCGCGTGAGGGAGAGAACCACCTCACGCCCCAGCCGCCGCGGGAGACGCCCAGGGCGTCGGACGTCGCGAGGCGACATCCGGCCACCGTAGGCGCGGGCTTGCGGACGGCGAGTAATGGGTAGCTCGCCGTCCGATCAAGGACCAGGCCCGGGACGACGGCGCGTTCTGTTCGCGCGCGCCTCAAAGAGCTGTCAGCACAGGGACGGGGCCCCCAACGGGGCCAACGCCTGCCGGGGTTGCGGGACGTCTTAACAGGATACCGTGGCCCCGGAACGTAAAGGGCAACAGAAGGAACAGGGTGGTTTTTTAGTCAGTAAAAGTCTGACAGTCCCTTCCGCCCCACCCAGGGCGGAAGGAGTCATTTGATGATTTTTACCACCTCAAAAAAAAAAAAAAAAAAAAAAAAAGGGTGTAATGGCAAATTTAGAGGTTTTTTTAATAAAATCAGCGGATATTCCATCCCATCCAGTAGACTTCGTGTTTTTTAATGACAAAATAGTTTTATGTACCTCTGCTTCATCAGTCTCCCACAAAATAAATGAGTTTGTTATATATACATAGCTGACGGAACCCCACAATTATATCAAGGAACCCTAACATGCAGCAACAATGGTGACTAACTCCGCACAGCTATGCTATTCTCTAAGAGACAACGTTTTGGCTGTACTCGTCGACGAGCTCGTCGTCGAGACAGCGTTGAGATCGACCGAGCGTGCAGCGCTGATTTAAACGGTATTCTCTAACACAGTTGTGGTCGTCGACGAACTCTAGGCTGTAACCTCCCGTTGCTGTATCGTAGACGAACTAGGCCTGGCAACAAATGTCTTTAAATCATAATCGATCAATCTCGACTGAGGGTTTTATGCGTTTAAAATATAATTATAAGGTCTATTTTTAACTATTTTAAGGAATGGAATATAACTATATACGAATTTTCGGTTTAAAGACATTTATTTTCTCAAAGAACAAATTACAGTTCACTTAAAGAGAAACTTAACTAAATTAACAATAAGTTGTAGTTTACATTATGACGTTCAAGCCATCCAAAAAAGAGTAAAACTGCACACTATAGTTCCATTTATAACATAATATAACAAGTAATATATAAAATTAATATTATATAAAATTAGTAATACATAAAATACGAAGCAGTTCAAGTCAAACTTATGTGTCTAATAAATGATTCCTTAGGGCTTTTTTAAATGCTGGTATACTTGTACACTCTCTGACTTTTTTAGGTAATTTATTGTATAGCCGAACCCCCTCATACTGTATAGTTTTCCTGCCATACAGGGTTCTCACTCTTGGTACTTCTAGGTCGTCTTAGTTACGGGTATTATATCTATGAGTCTTTTGTGTAAATGAAATATTTGTGTGTAGGTTGGTCTTTAGGATCTTTCGGATAGTCATGCATGTGTGATACGTGTAAAGTTGTTTTAAGTTAAATAATTTTGTCTTTTTGTAGAGTAGTTCTGTAGAAGTGTAGTAGTTGTAATTGAAGAGGACTTTGATGATTTTATTCTGTGTTCGTTGTAGGTGTTGTTGATTTGTTTTTGCAGCTTGTCCCCATACTTGGACAAGATATTCCAGATGTGGTTTAACAAGCGTGTTGTAGATAGTATGTCTTAGCTTGTAGGGTATACATTTTGCAATGTTCCGCATGGCTCCGGTTAGTGGGAGTATTCGTGATCTTACGTAGTCAATATGCGCTCTGAATGTCAGCTTACTGTCCACAATTAGGCCCAAATACTTTTCATGCGTTGATTTCCGTAATGGTTGGTTATTTATTGTAAGATTTGTAAATGATGGAATTTTTTTATTTTTAGCTGCGAAAATTATGTAACCAGTTTTACTTACATTCATAGTCAGAAGATTGTCATTAAGCCACATATTCAAAACATTTAGATCCTCCTGTGCTTCTAAGATAATATCAGTGATAGAATTGCCAAAATAAAAAAGACATGTGTCATCTGCATACAGTGATATGTGTCCAGTCAGTCCAGCGGCACTAATGTCATTGATATATATGAGAAAAAGCAATGGTCCCAGGACCGATCCCTGGGGTACTCCGCATTGTATATTGGCCGGGACACTTGCAACTTTATCAAGTTTGACGATCTGTTGCCGATTAGTAATATAGAGTCAAACATTTTGTAAGCTGTAGAAGTAATTCCTATGACTTTTAGCTTTTTTAGAAGGATAAAATGACTAACGGTATCAAATGCTTTTTGAGGTCGATAAAAACACCTAGAACTAATTGTTTTTTATCTATGTTATCTTTTATTTTAGTAATTAAATCAACAGTAGCTGAAAGAGTATTCGAGTGTGGACGAAAGCCATATTGGTGCGAGTAAAGAAAGTTAGTATTGATTAAATGTTGATATAAGCGTGTGTATAAAACTTTTTCAAAAACTTTGGAAATGACAGGCAATACTGAAATTGGTCGGTAGTTTCCTGGGTCAGTCCTAGTTCCAGACTTATATATAGGGGTTACTTTAGCTATTTTAAGACTGTCCGGAAACACGCCGCTGTCCAAGCAATTGTTAATGCAGTTAGTGAGGTTAGTTAAAATTATGTTCTTAATGCATTTTATAGATTTTGTTGTTATTCCATCAATTCCACAGCTGGTGTCATTATCTAAATTATCTATTATTTTAGATATCTCATCCTCAGTACAATGTTCTAAAATGGTAAGTTGAAGGTCTGAATCTGGCGCATTTAATGTAATTTGTGGGTTAGGATTAGTTTGCATTATATTCTGGGCCAACAGAGAGCCAATAGTAGAAAAATAGTTATTAAACGCGTTACAGATTTCTGTACCGTTTGTTATTTCTTTGCCTTCAAGCGTGAGTTTAGGGAGAGTACAGACGTCGTTTATTTTATTTTTAGCTAGGGTATTTATCAATTTCCACATTTTTTTGGGGTTCTTGCTACATCTGGAAAATGCGTCATAATAATAATTCTTTTTATCTTGTTTTATTTTACATTCAACTCTTTTTCTGGCAGCTTTATATTTAGATTGTAGTTGTACATTTTCTGGATGTGTCAAACAACCATGCCACAATTGATTTCGTTCATTAATGTAATTAATTGCAGTTTTATTGATCCATTCCTTCTGTGGTAGATTTAGTATTTTGTATTTTGTTATTTTCGAGTCATTTATATTTTTTAATATATGTTGTTCAAGAATGGCATAGTGGCTTATTGTTTCTGTCGAGTCGAATTTTAGCATGTTTTCGTGCAGAGCTTTGTAATCAATCGCATCATATTGAACTTTTTGTTTTAGAGTCTGTTTGTATTGTTTGAGTTCCAGGTAGATTTGTTTGTGGTCGGATAGCACTGATTCAATTATTGCCATGTGTACTTTGGCGTTCCATATGTTAGTACATGCATGGTCGATTATGCTTTTTGTGTGCTTGGTTTGTCGAGTACAGTAATTTTCGTGTTTATTGTTTAATATATAGTATCCTGATTCTTGTATAGCATCTGTGTAGTCGGTTGTTTTGCGCTCACTGCTTAATAAGTCGATATTAAAGTCCCCGAAAATAATTGTTTTGCGTTTGCTCTTTTCTAAACTTTGTGTGTAGATGTTAAGAAAGTCGGTCAGGTTGGTATTTGGGGGTCTATAAATTAAGCAAATGGTCAGAGGGTGATTTGATAAATTTATCCATAAAAAATTAGTACCGCATTCGTATTTCTCCTCTTTTATTTCAAATTTTAAATTTTGTGTATGTACATTGAAATACCTCCGCCTATACAACCTTTCCTTAAATTAAATATGTGTGAACCCGAATGTGCTGACTAGGTTTATTCAATTGTGTGATCAGTTAGTAAAAGAATAACATAATGTTCAGGTTGGTTCCGAATTAATTAACACGGCTCTTATTAACGGAATATTGAATAAAATTGTAGGGTCTGCTGCTCGCTTAATCTACTCAAATGGCATAGCAAGTGATTGGAATGGCATTCGTAAGGCACTAATAAATAATTTTGCCGACCAAAGGGATGAGACCGCTCTTTATAGTGATTTATCTTCGCAAAGCATAGAACAAGCACTAGAATTTGTTTATGAGGAAACCAATACCATGTACAGTCGGTGATAGCTGTTGTCTGACCCACCCTTAAAAGAAACGAATTTGAACCCTCTGCAAATAACATTAAGAGTTATTCAATTGGTATGAGTTAATTAGACTAGTAAGACTCGATGAACGAATACAATATTGGGGCAAAGGTGGGTATTTGAAAAACAATTTGCGTATTCATTATAAAACTGATATTCAAATGTTAGTAAGGATGTGGGTAGGAAAATAAAAATGAACCGTGACACCTCAAGCCAGTCAACACGCAATTGCAGTGACTACGCGCAAACATTTCTTACCTTGGCTTGAACGTAGTATTATATTATCTGTGCCTTGACTTGGTAAATTGCAAAAATCTTCTTTTCCAATGTTTTTTATATATATTTTATTGTTTGATTATCATGTCTCAATGTCTCAAATGAGTGATTATTTGAAATACAAAAAAAAAAATCTATTTGCTGAAGGAGAATGTTGGATGTTGTTGATCAGAGAGATTGCTTGGAGATTTAACATAGAAGTAAGTGTGTTTGTCTATTTTATACCTAAGTATTCCTTATGCTGTGACAATGCTGTGAAATTATTTTTTAAATATTTACTTAAACATAAGTGACACCCGTTTTATTTATTTGTTTCAGAGAAATACAGTCAGATTTTGGTTTAGACATTTTGAAGAAACAGGAAATGTTCAAAATTGGCGTTCGTGACCAAAACCTGTAATGTTAGTAGACATACTCATGCATGCTGCTGGATTGAAACAATTCAAGCCGGCACGTAAAATTCAATAAACTGCTGTTCATCGCCAAGTGAAAGTCCACTTTGCCCAAGAATATATAGATTTTAATTGGGGAGAACATGTTGTTCAAGAGATGGTGCTCCACTTCGCTAATAAGACAGCACCACCGTCAGCAGCCCACAATACTAAAGTGTCAGTGTGTGTTTTAAATGAACTATTGTTATCGTAAATTCTAAGGAAGTGTTTCAAACATTCTTATTCTTATAGAAGGTCCTTTTTACGATCATAACTATATTAAAAATCAAATCTCTAATAAAAAAATTATAAAGTAGGTAAAACACCAAAGTATTTAGTGCTATTTTCACTTTTATTTTATAAGTAGGTATGACAGTTAATGTGGTGATGTTATTGTTATGAAAAAGAAATATTATATTTCTAAACATATAACATGTTGATTCACTACATAATTTTTTACCTACTTTAAAAATAAAAATATAGATATTTTATAGACAGTATTGAAACGATGACACTGCTTTTTTATCAAGTTCTAGCTCAAGTAGTTTATTTTGTATTTATTCTAACTTGTTTTATATGTTTTAGCTTTATAATATGACAAGTAATTATTATTGTCAGTAATGATTTTACTTTTAACCATATTGAATAAAATCGTAATCAAAATTATTGTTGTTTTTTGTTTCTGTTGTGATTTTTGTATTTAAATAGTTAAATTTAATTAACCATTTTAATTTAATATAAATAATATTTAGAATGCAAAAAATATAAATGAATATTGTAAACGAAAAGTGTCAAAAATGCAAACTTGGGTTTGATTTCACTACCATGTTGCTACCACTTGGTCAAATCGTCTTTACAAATGAAGTTGAAATTAACTAGTCCATTACGTGTCAAAACTGTATTCAAAAGATTATCTACCCTAACATAAAGTTTTAAAGATCAAATTGGCATAACAGTGTTCTTTAATATTTGCGTCCTTGAACAAGTCGTTCGAGCTCATTAAGCTAATACGTATCGAATTCATATATTATCCACCGCTAATTGCACAAGGTTCAAATTCGCCTAACTTTATTCAGCTAGTTAGGTGGGTTAGATAACAGCTATAACCGACTGTACCTGCAAAATCGTAACGACTCTTTGCCTGATAAAAGAAATAAATAATAATCCTAAAATGCTCGCACAATTTGATGTGCCTATTCCTAGGCCTAACAACTTTAGCATGCCAGCTCGTTTTCAATTTCCAACTCAACCAGCACCGCAGTGGACGCCAAATAATTTTCAACCTCATCAGTTTGGGCCGACCCGTACGATGCAAATTTTTAGAGCACACCCCCCGAACTATAATAGACAGAATATTCCAGTTCAGGCACCTCAGCAGACTCCTCCTAACCAGCAGAGTGGAAAAACGCAACCACGGCCAATGAGTGGTATTAGCCATTACGTCGCTAGGCCGTTACCACCGACTAACGCTATCTCAAGGCATGATTGGTAGGGCACGCCTCTATCGAGGCGGTAAGTCCCCTCTTTGAGGAGTGGCTTGAGCGGCGCCACGGCGCCCTCACCTTCCGCCTGACGCAGGTCCTCACCGGGCACGGATGTTTCGGGAGGTTCCTGCACATCATCGGGCGGGAGGAAACGCCCGGGTGTCACCACTGTGAGGATCGCCCCGAGGACACGGTGGAGCATACCGTGGCGGTGTGCCCCGCTTGGGCGGAGCACCGCGACGTCCTCGTGGCGGCTATCGGCGGCGGCGAACTCTCGCGTTCGGCCCTGGTGCAAGCCATGGTCCGGAGCGAGAGGGAATGGGATGCAGTCGCCTCCTTCTGCGAAGCAGTAATGCTAGCGAAGGAGGAGGCGGGCCGCGTGAGGGAAAGAACCACCTCACGCCCCAGCCGCCGCGGGAGACGCTCCGGGCGTCGGGAGCCGCGAGGCGACTCCCGGCCACCGTAGACGCGGGTCTGTGGGCGGTGAGCAATGGGTAGCTCACCGTCCGTTCGTTGATAACGACAGACCGTGTCGACGGCGCGTTCGTGTTCCACGCGCGCCTCAAAGAGATGTCAGCAAACAATTGAAGGGGCCACTAAGGGCCGATGCCTGCCGGGGCTGCGGGTTGTTCGAAAGAGATACCGCGCCCCCGGAACGCAAAGGGCACAAGAAGGAACATGGATGGGTTTTAGTCAGTAAAAGTCTGACACTCCCTCCCGCCCCGCCCAGGGCGGGGGAAGTCATTTGATGATTTCCCATCGGTAAAAAAAAAAAAAAAAAAAAGGCATGATTGGTACAAATCAGGTAATCCACCGCCCAATAACTACTTTAAAACCAGGGAAATGCATTTTAGTGATTGTTATAACGATTCTTTGTTTAATGATTTTTATACAGATTACGAAGGATTTTATTACGATTTTTATGAGCATCCAGAAGGAATATTTTATGAATATCAACTGTACCCTCAGATTCAGGAAAGCCTAAAAAATACACAGACACCGCCTTCTGCGTCCACGTCTCAGCCTCAAGGTGATAATGAAAAGGATAAGGATTTTCAGAAAATTCTGAAGTCGTATTAAAATAGAAATAAATCTTCAGACTCAACGACACCTACCATATATTGAAATTGCGTCACCGCCTCTTAAGCTTTTAATTGATACAGGCGCGAACCAGTCGTTTCTCAGTCCCAATGCTGTTGAAAAATACTTTATCAATTTTCCTTTAACATATTCTCCATTCGAGGTGCATAGTGTTCATGCTAAAACTAGAAACGACTATTCGATTACTTTGCTGTCTTTTAACGAATTTAACGATTCGGATACAATTTCGTTTGACATTTATAAGTTCCATGATTATTTTGATGGACTTATTGGTACCGACTTGTTAGAAAAATGGGAAGCTACAATAGATTACAAAAGTAAATTATTCAGTACTAAGTACGCTTCAAATTCTATTAAAGTCTATGATTCACGGAACACTAATTTATATGAAGACGTTATTCCAGCAGGTTCGTCTAAATTACTAAAAATTCCGGTTAATGTTTGTGACGGAGATGCCTATATTCCCGAACAATTGTCTATTCAATCTATTTCAAGTTGTATTATACGTGAATGTCTCACAACGGTTAAACAGAATAGGGGTATAATAGAAGTAAGAAATTCAAGCCGTAATGATGCAATCTTTTCTATAATAAAATAATAATAATAAATAATAAATAATCTTTATTGACATAAAAGTATGTTACATTATTATATGGAAACCCTGACTCCTGCGCTAGGTAGTAACCTGTGTTACAGGAATCAGTGTCTTCTCCCAGTAGTTTACACAGAGATTATGCAATAAGATTTAAACAGTTATACATTATACAATATCTGCTTAAGGCGTAAGGGTGGGGAGTGTATGAATGAATGTGTGTGTGTGTGTGAGGGTGTGTGTGTGCGTGTATGTTTGCGTGTGTGTGTGGTGTGTGTATCGAGGTATATATATGTTTATCGTGCATGTTTATGATGGGAAGCGCTAATTGCCAGGTTTATGTTATTAAGTTTTCTGTCTGTATGTAATGTAGTGTTTGTAGAAAGGTGTTTATTTTAATTTTAATTTCTTTTTTAGGAAATGGGTTAATATCTAGAGTCTTGTTTATCTTATTATAGATACGCGTAGCAAGAAAAAGATGTTGCCTTCTAGCTTAGGCAGTCTTACATTTGACGTATTTGCAAACGTTAGCGACCGTTCGTTTACTCCTGTAACTGTTGTTTATAGGTGTGATTAGGTGTTGCTTCAATGTGATATTGAGAACATACAGCTGTCTCACTGTGAGTACTCTGCAGTTTTGGTACAATGTTACGGTCGGGAAGCGGTATGGTTTGAAGGTCATGACTTTGAGCAATGATCTTTGAGCTCTTTCAAGGTGGATCATAATTGTTTTACAGGCTCCTCCCCACACCGTAATACAGTAACCAATTATCGATTGGGCTAAAGAGAAGTATAGAGTGCGAAGAAGTTCAAAATCAGCCACGAGTCGAAGTTTCTTAAAGGCCCAAATAAGTTTCCTCACTCTAGAGGCAGTTAATTCAACTTGGGGCCGCCAACTCAATTTTTCGTCCAGTACTACACCTAAGTATTTTATGTTTGTTGTTTGTGATATTGTAAGGCATGAGCACTGGAGCCTATTTCCAGGAAAATTGCAGAAATGTACCTTAAGGGCTACTGCTACTGGCTTGGTATTGGCAAACCTGAACTGCAAGAATGAAGTTTTGGCAATATTAAGGGTAAGTAGGTTTTCTTCCAGCCAGTTACTGACTTTACAAAGTCCCAGCTCAGCCACACGCTGCGCCTCCTCCCAATCTCTCCGTGGAATATGAGCGCGGTGTCATCAGCGTAACTGAATATTCTACCGTTAAAAAGTTGTTGCTGACACAGATCGTTTACATATACCAGGAAGAGACTCGGGGAGAGCGCACTGCCCTGCGGTACACCACATGTAACGTTTGCTTCGCTACTGACGAGTCCACCTATCTTTACCCTTTGTGTCCTATCACTCAAAAACTCCGTAAATATACTGAGAGCTTCTCCCCGGATTCCTATGTGGTCTAGTTTCGTCACAAGAGTGGGAATAGAGACGGTGTCAAAGGCCTTTGCCAGGTCGAGAAAAACTCCTATGCATTTTTGTTTAGCATCGACCTTCTCAGCGACATGATCAACTAGTTGACCAACCGCCTCTTCTGTGCTTTTCCCAGACCTGAAACCGAACTGAGCTTCTGATAATATATTATTTTTATCTAAAAAACTAATGATTCTAGTATTCAATATCTTTTCTAGGATTTTTGACAGTGTGGGTAAAACTGATATGGGTCTGTAGTTCTTAACTTCGTCACGGTTCCCACCCTTGTGAACTGGCGTGATAAGAGATTTTTTGAAGACTTTAGGGAAGACTCCCTGCTCAAAGCAAATCCTAATGAGTTTTGTGATCTGGGGTATCAGAGTTGCTTTGCCTGTTTTAAGTAATTTAACTGAAATAGAATCCCACCCTGTAGCGCAGTCTGTTTTTAGGTTGTTAACTACAGATTCGACTTCAGCCTCGTCAGGGGATAGTAGAACCATCGAGTTAAGTGCTGGCGGTGAATTTAATTTATACGTGGTGGGTTGGGTTCTTCAGTTTTGAGTGATAGCATCTGCAAGTTCTTTACCTATACCAGAAAAATACCTATTTATGGTCTCAATTTCTCTTGTTGCATCTTTTGTAACAGGCAGTAATTCAGTCGCTACTGTTTTTTTTTCAACTCGGTTTGTAATGGATTTAATTATGCTCCATGTTTCTTTGCTTGTTTGTGACGATTTTAAAGCAGATTTTTCATCATGTATTCGTAACTTTCTAAGTAGCAAATTGCAGTAGTTACGGTAACGTTTATAAGAAATCTCCAGAGTGGTATTTTTTGGGTTTTTTTAAAACTCTCTATGGAGATTATCCCTATGTCTAATGCACCGTAATAAGCCTGGAGTTATCCAAGGCTTAATGATTACCTTGCGGTTGGGCACAGTTATAACTTTTGTGTGTAGTGAGATTGCAGTCATCAAACAATCTACAAATAGTGAAGCCGCCTCATTTGCATCGGAGTCACTTGTTATAAACGAGAAATCAGCATTTTTTAAGTGTTCAACAGTAGCTTCAATATTTAATTTTGTAGTGGATCTAATCTTATTAGTTTTACAGGGCTTATTTAAGCATAATAGTACAGAGGCGTGGTCGCTTACAGTGGAATCCATCACCATCACGGTCGCATCGGTAGAGGCATTTATCATAAAGTGATCAAGACAGTTGTGTAGTCTTGTTGGGTACGTATGATCGGGTAGGAGGCCCAGTTCTGCGGTTAGGTTGAGGTAGGATGCACTGTTTCTATGGATCGCGCTATCACCGCCGAACATCGATGTATAACGTTGAGTGCAGGCGCACTAAACAGCAAGAGCAACGCATAAAGGACATACTATCGCGCCTTCGTACAGAGCATTTAAATCAAGAGGAACGTATTAATCTAGAATCATTGTGCTCGCAATATGCAGACGTTTTTTTATATTGAAGGCGAACAATTAACGTTTACGAATAAAATTAAACATTCAATTAAAATCACAGATGAGATTCCAGTTTACACTAAAAGCTATAGATATCCATACGTTCATAGACAGGAAGTGCAAGAACAAATAGGTAAAATGTTAGAACAAGGAATAATTAGACCTTCAAACTCAGTCTGGAGCTCTCCTATTTGGGTAGTAGCTAAGAAACCTGACGCCTCAGGAAAAACCAAATGGCGTATTGTAGTAGATTTCCGAAAACTTAATGAAAAAACAATCGATGACAAGTATCCGATCCCCAATATAGCAGATGTCCTAGACAAATTAGGCAACTGTCAATATTTCACTACGCTAGATCTAGCCAGTATATTCTATCAAGTGGAAATGGACCCCCAGGATATCCCAAAAACAGCATTTAACGTAGAACATGGGCATTTCGAGTTCCTTAGAATGCCTATGGGCCTTAAAAATAGTCCATCCACATTTCAAAGGGTCATGGATAATGTATTGCGAGAACTCCAAAATACTATTTGTCTAGTATACCTAGATGATATAATAGTTTTTAGTACGTCACTCCAAGAGCACATAGTCCCACCGTCGGGTTCCCAAATAACGGTGGGAGGGGTTCACATCGGCGTCGAGGCGACGATGAAGTATCTGGGTCTCGTCCTCGACAGCCGGTAGAGCTTCAAGGAGCATTTCCGACGTCTGGCTCCGCGATTGGACAGGGCTGGGGCTGCTTTTTGGCGGCTCCTGCCCAACCTCGGGGGACCAGGCGCCTCCTGCCGGAGGCTTTACGCCGGAGTTGTGCGGTCCATGGCCCTCTACGGGGCCCCTGTGTGGGCCCCTACCATCAGGCGGCGGCCACCAGCCAAGTTGGTGGCATGCCAGAGGGTCATGGCCATTCGGATTATCCGGGGATATCGCACGGTCTCCGGCGAAGCGGCAAGCCTCCTTGCCGGATTGCCGCCGTGAGATCTGGAGGCAACAGTCCTCCAGCGCGTCTACGAGTGGCGTGTGGACGCGCTGCGCCGGGGTGAAGCCCCGCTGCCGCGGCAAATCGCGGCACTGCGGAGTGAGCTCCGGTGCGATCTCATGGCGGAATGGGAGATGCGACTGTCGCAACCCAAGTTCGGGCACGCCGCAATCGCGGCGGTAAGACCCCTCTTTGAGGAGTGGCTGGAGAGGCGCTACGGCGTCCTCACCTACCGCCTGACGCAGGTCCTCACCGGACACGGTTGTTTCGGGAGGTTCCTGTGTCGGATAGGGCGGGAGGAAACGCCCGGGTGTCACCACTGTGTGGATCGCCCGGAGGACACGGTGGAGCATACGGTGCAGGATTGCCCCGCTTGGGCAGAGCACCGCCGTGTCCTCACGGAGGCGATAGGCGGCGGCGACCTCTCGCGTCCGGACCTGGTTCAGGCCATGCTCCGGGGCGAGAGGGAATGGGATGCAGTCACCTCCTTCTGCGAAGCAGTAATGCTAGCGAAGGAGGAGGCGGGCCGCGTGAGGGAGAGAACCACCTCACGCCCCAGCCGCCGCGGGAGACGCCCAGGGCGTCGGACGTCGCGAGGCGACATCCGGCCACCGTAGGCGCGGGCTTGCGGACGGCGAGTAATGGGTAGCTCGCCGTCCGATCAAGGACCAAGCCCGGGTCGACGGCGCGTTCTGTTCGCGCGCGCCTCAAAGAGCTGTCAGCACAGGGACGGGGCCCCCAACGGGGCCAACGCCTGCCGGGGTTGCGGGACGTCTTAACAGGATACCGTGGCCCCGGAACGTAAAGGGCAACAGAAGGAACAGGGTGGTTTTTTAGTCAGTAAAAGTCTGACAGTCCCTTCCGCCCCACCCAGAGCGGAAGGAGTCATTTGATGATTTTTACCACCTCAAAAAAAAAAAAAAAAAAGAGCACATAGTTAATTTGCCAAAAGTTTTAAAAAAAAGTTCAACTTCAAGATACAAATGGACAAATCAGAGTTCCTATAATTAGAAACTGCGTATCTTGGACATATTATAGGTAAGGATGGAATAAAACCTAACCCAGATAAAATCGCGGCTATACAAAAATATCCTTTACCTAAAACCCCCACAGAGGTAAAAAGGTTTTTAGGACTTCTTGGTTATTATAGGAAATTCATCCCCGATTTTGCAAAAATAACCAAGCCAATGACTCAAAGCTTAAAAAAGGTATCTAAAATTACATTTGATCAGAATTATGTCGATTGCTTTGAAAAATGTAAGACCCTTCTGGTCAACGATCCAATTCTTCAATACCCGGATTTCGCTGATGAATTTATACTTACTACTGACGCCTCCAATTTGGCAATCGGAGCAGTCCTTTCACAAGGGCCTATTGGTTCTGATAAACCTATAGCTTATGCCACGCGTACGCTTAACACCAGCGAAATAAACAATAGCACTATTGAAAAGGAATTATTGGCTACAAAGCAAAGGCACAAAGGCTGGGCTACAAAGTATTTCAGACCATATTTATTTGGACGGAAAATTTAAAATAGTGACTGACCATCGTCCTTTGCAATGGTTCACGAATATAAAAGAGACAAATTCCCGTTTAACTCGTTGGAGATTACGTCTAAGTGAATTTGAATTTACAGTTATCTTTAAGCAGGGCAAAATTAATACCAATGCGGATGCTTTCAAATTCATAATGAAGAATCCAGTTCGATAGTAGTTAACACCTTAGAAGGAACACCTTCAGAATTAAACTCAAGAACTGAAAGCGCGGATTCTAGAACTCTAAGCGCTCATAGCGATTTGGAAAACCCCATACTGGAAATACCTATGATCAGATGATCCCCTTAAACTCCGCTGCCGCGGCAAATCGCCGCTCAGCGGACAGACCTCCGGCTTGATCTCATGGCGACATGGAGAGAGCGACTGTCGCAACCCCGTGCAGGGCACGCCTCTATCGAGGCGGTAAGTCCCCTCTTTGAGGAGTGGCTTGAGCGGCGCCACGGCGCCCTCACCTTCCGCCTGACGCAGGTCCTCACCGGACACGGATGTTTCGGGAGGTTCCTGCACATCATCGGGCGGGAGGAAACGCCCGGGTGTCACCACTGCGAGGATCGCCCCGAGGACACGGTGGAGCATACCGTGGCGGTGTGCCCCGCTTGGGCGGAGCACCGCGACGTCCTCGTGGTGGCCATCGGCGGCGGCGAACTCTCGCGTTCGGCCCTGGTGCAAGCCATGGTCCGGAGCGAGAGGGAATGGGATGCAGTCGCCTCCTTCTGCGAAGCAGTAATGCTAGCGAAGGAGGAGGCGGGCCGCGTGAGGGAAAGAACCACCTCACGCCCCAGCCGCCGCGGGAGACGCTCCGGGCGTCGGGAGCCGCGAGACGACTCCCGGCCACCGTAGACGCGGGTCTGTGGGCGGTGAGCAATCGGTAGCTCACCGTCCGTTCGTTGAATAACGACAGACCGTATCGACGGCGCGTTCGTGTGCCACGCGCGCCTCAAAGAGATGTCAGCAAATAATTGGAGGGGCCACTAAGGGCCGATGCCTGCCGGGGCTGCGGGCTATTTTCAAGAAGTCGGAGATATAAAAAGCAAGCCTAGAGTTACTAAGCCATTCGAAACCAATACCAGGACTAGTTTAGAACAGGACGTTACTAATTCCATTAAAGAATATTTTGATCCAAAAATAAAGACAGGTGTTCTGATTAACCCTATGTTAGAGATGTATTCTATAGTACCAATAATTCAAAAGTATTTCAAAAATTCTGCAATGAAATAAGTACTTACTAAAACCGAAGTAGAAAACGTTACGGATTATTATAAGCAACAGGACATTATAAAAAAATATCATGAAGGCAAAACAAATCATAGGGGCATTAATGAGTCTTATCTAGCACTATCACGCAGATGCTATTGGCCAAAAATTAAAGAACATGTGGCCAGGTATATTAATGAATGTAGAATATGCGGGCAAGCTAAATATGATCGCCATCCAGTTAAACCAAGGTTTCTAATAGTACCCCCACCTACTAAGCCTTTTGAAATTGTGCATTTAGATTTGCTAAGTGTTGAAATGAATAAGTACTTTGTTATAGTAGATGCATTCTCTAAGTGTGGTCAAGCAAATTTATTGAGAGATGCCACAGCTACTAGTGTCGTGCAAGCCTTGTTAAAATTTTCTACTCATCATGGTACGCCTTTAACTATCGTAACAGATAATGGTCCGGAATTCAACAACCAAATGTTTGCTGAATTGCACAAAATTCAACACCATAAAACTTGCCCTAATACACCTAATGAAAATGACATGGTTGAACGGCTAAACTCTACACTACTAGAACATTTGCGTATATTGAAATTAGAACAGCAAACAGAACCAGTAACCAATCTCATGCCCTATGCCATATTAGCATATAATAGCTCAATTCATAGTTTCTCGAAATATAGGCCCATCGATATAATAACCGGTCATTTTGATCCCCGGGATCTATTAAATATGAATATTTCGGAACATCTTTTACAGCAATATATCCAAGAACACCGTAAACGAATGTTAAAAGTTTACGATATTCTCAATGACACTTCACTTCAGCGTCGTACTGAAATTACTGAAAATATCAATAGGAATCGCGAGCCTGAAAAACATTATGAGCCACAACAACAAGTGTTTGTTAAAAACTCATTATGTCATAGACAAAAACTAGCAGCTCGATATACTCAAGATACAGTAGCAGCGAATTTGCCTATTCATATCTAAAAAGAAAAAAGGCGTTGTGCCTAAATCACGTTTAAAACGGGTGCCTAATAGTGCTCGTTTGTTACAGGACACCGAAAATACTACCAGTCCTGGCACTGGCTCTGACCCTGGCTCGAGGGAACGAGATAACGCTCGACAGTCTTAAAGATGGACCAGGTATTTTGCCCTTTAACCTGGGATCCGCAAAAGTTATATCTCACTTCCATTCCTTTCTCCAAATTATAAATCTTGATAGTATGCGTAGTAATTTAGAAACTATTAACGAGCAATTGCGTAATCAAACGCCACAACTGATTAATGTATCGTCAGCCTACGAGCCCCACATTAAATATCTGGGTAAGAAAGTAGAAGAAATATCAGAACAGCTAGATACACTTAAAGCAAAACGTATTAAAAGAGGTCTTATAGACGGTCTTGGTTCAGTTATAAAAAGCATTTCTGGCAATTTAGATTATACTGACGCAATAAAGTACGATAACGCGATTTCAATCCTAAAACAAAATGAAAATAGTTTAGCATCTGAAATAAATCACCAAATAAGTTTAAACAAGCAGTGGGTCTCACGTAGTTCGAACGTTACAGATAGAATAATAGAAAACCAGGTTAAAATTGAGGAAATGATAAATTACATTTTAGCTAATAATACTAGGCATGAAACAGTTACTGTTGAGTATGCTCATTTAGCACAGTTACTTATGATATTGGGAGATTACATAGACAAATTATCGAAAGAATTTTACACATTATGTTTTATATATATATATATATTTTATACATGTAGCAATAATAAGTTTAAAAAATACATTAAAATTAACAAAATAATAAAGAAGACACAAAAATTAATTAAAAATAATAAAAACTCATATCCCAAAACCTGTAAATCATTGAGAAGTTGTAAATTACTTAAAGAAAAAATTAGTAATCATGATATTGTGAATAAAATTCAAAACAATTGTGAGGCTGAAATTCAACGATCACAGTCGGAGATTCTCCATTTACGGGATTCCTTGAACTTAATAACAGCTAAATATGAAAATTCTCAAAAGGAAATGGGAGAATATATTCTGGCTATGAACAGCTTGGTGGAACAATGTAGCGAGAATGAGAGAATGTTTAATTCTTTGACTAATAATCTAACACCAGATTATAATCATGATTCATCAAGCTGTTCACGGTCAGCTATCCTTCATGAGTCTATACCATCAGAGACTCAGTCTGTGGAATTGTTTGACAGTCTTGTCAGTACTTCCCTCGCCACACAAAAATCAGAAATAATTGTAAATAATAATAATAATGACCAAATTTTCATGTACTGTGATGAAATGGGTAAAAATATGGGTCATGTACTACACCATCATTTAAATAAACAGGTAATTAATTGTTGTATGCCTGATGCCAGTTACAGTGGTATTCTGGAGGATGTATTAAGTAAGGGGTACAGCCCATCTACTACTATTTTAATTTTAATTGGGAGAAGGGGAAATGCAAACAGTGCCAAAATAAAAAAAGTATTTTGATAGTTTAGCCATGTTAAATGTACATAAAATAGTGCTGTTTGCCTTTCCTTATGGCAATGACCTGTCACAGACCGAAAATAACATTAGATATAGACATAATAATTATGAAAATAAATACTATGACATTGTATAATAACAAGTTTGAATTTATTGACTCTAATGTACTCATTAGTCAAAGATATTTTACGACCGAAGATAATTACTATCTTTGCAATTTTTATAAAGGACAGGTAGCAAAATCGCTATCATATTGTATTTATAAGTCAGCCAAGTGTTAGGCTAACTATACTGCCTCTATTGAGCAGTCAAGTCATACACTTCATTTCAATAAGCAGAGCTTGGAATTTGATCCAAGTAATTTTAAATACAACATGGGACAATAGAGTCAATCTCTAGCACTAATTCAATTACCAAATTAGACTTGTACCCAAATTCAAGGGGTTTTTAGACAATAGAGTTAAACTCTAGCAATAATGTAAGCCATTCTTTAATATCACACCCATCAGATTCTTGTAACATAAGTGAACTTATCAGCAATAATTTAAAAATAGTTCATCAAAATATACAGGGTGTGATAGGTAAAGAATTAGAATTGGAGCTGTTCATGAACTGTAGTTTTGTTGATATTTTATGTGTAACTGAACATTGGTTAAAAGTCCACCAGTTCATGTTCAGCTTTAATAATCACCTGGTGGCCAGCTCGTTCAGCAGAGTGAATATGATACGGGGTGGCTCCCTCATCATTGTTCGCAACAATATTAAATTTAAGGAACGTAAGGACATAGTAAGCTTTTCTGTTGAGCGAGTTATTGAAATAGCTTGCATCGAGCTTGAGCAGTTCATTGTAATGAGCGTGTACAGGCCCCCATGTGCTTGCTATGATATTTTTGAAAAACATATGGAGGAAGTATTATTAAAGACTTGTAGCAGTAATAAAACGGTTGTTGTCTGTGGAGACTTTAACATTAATATACTAGAAAAATCAGCTAATGTAAATAAATTTTTAACTTTATTGAAGTCATATAACTCGTACCACACATTCCTTGAGCCAACTAGAATAACTGCCACTAGTGCCACCTGCATTGACAATATTTTTACAAACTTAAGACCATCCAGATGTTTAATTAAAAACAAGTTGGACTCGGATCACTGTGGCCAGTTAGTTACTTTCCCTCAGAAAATAGTTGAAGCTCAAAGGAAGTTTGTGAGTTTTATTCCTGTATACAAAAGTCGTTTAGTACAATTTAAAAGTAATTTAATGGAAAAGCTACCGAGTTTGCCTTATCACATCAACCCGGACAATGCATATAGTTTATTATTTAATCTTATCAATTGTGAATTCAGGAAAGTTTTCAGCTAAAAAACATTACCTGCTTGTGACCGTGTTAAATTTAGTGACTGGGCAACACCGGGTATTTATAAAAGTAGGGAAAGGTTATCTGATTTGTACAGTGAAAAATCATATAACCAAGATGAAACTTTTAAAGAATTTGTAAAAAAATACTCTAAAACTTTTAAAATAGCCTGTTCCTCAGCAAAAGCCATACACATAAGAAATAAAATAAAATTATCTGGTAACAAAATTAAAACAACTTGGAATATTATTAATTCAGAAGCGGGAAGAACTACAGTACGCAACCGTGATTTCCATTTGAAAATCAACAATGTAGATTTTAAAGCAGACATGGACGTGGCAACAGAGTTTGAAAATTTCTTCACTAATATTCCAATTTTAACAACCAGGACTCTGCCGTCGTCGTCCACTTCTGCTTACTCTATATTAAAAGAAAGTGTACCAGAATGTGACAAACATTTTAAATTTATTGTAGTTACTGCTAAAGATATTGTTGATTTCTTTAGGGATCTAGATGTAAAAAAAACTGCCGACCTTTGGGGATTATCGGTACATATCATGTCCGAAATAATTGATGTTATTTCTCCTTTTTTATCAATTGTTTTTAACTCTTGCGTTGCATCTGGTGTATTTCCTGACCTGATGAAACTTAGTAAAGTGATTCCACTGTTCAAATCTGGTAGTACAACTGATCCTTCGAATTTTCGGCCCATCTCAATATTACCCACATTGAGCAAAATCTTTGAAAAAATAATTTTGAATCAAATGTTAAGGCATTTTAATAAATATAATTTACTTCATCTGAGACAGTACGGTTTTACAAAGGGTCGTTCAACTATAGACGCGGGCGTGAAGTTACTGAAAAACATATTTGAGGCCTGGGAGGAATCGCGGGATGCTCTTGGCATTTTCTGCGACTTATCTAAGGCCTTTGATTGCGTGCATCATAATACACTCATCAGGAAATTGCACCACTATGGTATAAGAAACAGAGCTCTCGACCTTCTGACTTCTTATCTGAACAACAGAATTCAGAGGGTTGGATTGAATTGTTCGCGGATGACACTTCACTAATCTTTAAAATCAAGCGACAGTTAGAAAATTTTGACGAAGTTAACAATGCACTCTGTAAAGTTGTCCATTGGTTTAATGTAAATAATCTTCTGTTAAACGAAAAAAAAACGAATCTCATTAAATTTTCAACGCCAAATGTCAGGCAGCTAAGCACCAATGTTCAGCTTAATGGAATAGAGTTGAATCCTGTTGAGTCAACGGTGTTTCTTGGAATTACCATTGACGCCAAATTACAATGGGGCCCGCACATAGAAAAATTGTCAGGCAGGCTCAGTTCGGCCGCTTATGCTGTTAAAAAGATTCGACAGATAACTGATGTGGATACAGCCAGAGTTGTTTATTTCAGTTATTTTCATAGTCTCATGTCGTATGGGATTCTTCTCTAGGGAACCTGTGCGGACATTAATACTATCTTTGTTCTACAAAAAAGGGCTGTTCGAGCCATTTACAACTTAGGTCCACGGGATTTCCTTCGAGAGAAATTCAGAGACATCAATATTCTGACTGTAGCCTCACAATACATATTTGAAAACCTCATGTATGTACACAAGAATATTTCAAATTTTAAGAAAGTGTCCGATGTCCATGGACTTAATACTAGAAATAAGCACAATCTTGTGTTACATCGCACTCGTCTCTACAGAGTAGGCAACTCGTTCATGGGTCAATGTATACGTTTTTACAATAAACTTCCCATTGATGTTCGAAGTTTACCAATTAAAAAATTTAAAAGTTGTATTGAAACCAAACTATACAAAAAGGGCTACTATAAAATTTCGGATTATTTAGATGATAAAAAAGCTTGGGATTGAACTGCTCGCTCTGCTAAGCCTTGTGATTATGCCCTTTGCAAATTACATTTCACTTTTTGACATATTTTACTAAACATGACATCTTTTAATTTTACGTTAATATGACATTTAGAGACTATTGTATTTTTATATTTATTATATATTTATGTTTTTTCTTCTCATTTGGATATACCTTGAAGAGTATTTTTTTATATATTATATTGTAAATATGTGGACTATGTGGGTTGTTGCATTTTTTCTGATTAGATTTCATGGTTGTCTGACAGTTTGAGTACTCGATGCGGCCTACCCAAATGTCCCTTCTTTGGTATTGT
This sequence comes from Hoplodrina ambigua, assembly GCA_949774945.1. Lineage (NCBI taxonomy): Eukaryota > Metazoa > Arthropoda > Insecta > Lepidoptera > Noctuidae > Hoplodrina > Hoplodrina ambigua. The sequence continues at coordinate 3,498,478 of OX458964.1, forward strand.
TCGTCGTGTCGTTCAGCTCCTTAAAATTCTGAGTCGAGCTTGACGATTTCTGACAAATGCGTGCACTGACTGTCCAGTCAGTGCACGCATTTGTCAGGCCGACTCAAATTTGTGTGCCTCCTCAAGAGACCACCTCGGACATTAACCTACTTGGTTCGCGTATGATTTGACCAATACAAGTAATTGTATGGACTTTAAAAGAGACTTTGACCTCTGAGTTTGTTTCGGTGTTTCTTCTCAGAGCAGTCGGCTAGGAAACACTGGACTTATCTAGTTTAAAATGTGACGTGTAAAAGTGTTATTTATAACCAGTTTACTGAATAAATATCATTTCATTTCATTTCACATTACAAAATTTATTGGCATTTATTAGAGCTAAAAGTACGCATAATTCTATCCTGAACTACGCTATATTTAAGGAAATGATAAGTAAGTTAAATATGTTATATGATAAGAACCAATTTTTAGATATCAGCCTTAGAGAATATTACGACATAATTAGATTAGGTTACTATTATAATGAGAATAAAATAGTAATAATTGTGAAATTTCCAATAGTTTACCCTACTAACTATATCCTGTATAAACTCTCCCTGGTTCCTAATCGTTACAATAGGGTCCTAATTCCAACTTCTCCTTTCATAGCTGTCCAGGAAAAAGATCTATTGTATATAGAGACAGAATGTCCGAAGTACAGTCACGGGTACCTTTGCGAAGATAACTTAAGTCACCACCACGGCCAGCAGTCAGACTGTATCCAGCATCTTATACTCAACCAAAGAATTAACGAATCCTGTCAATTCACCTCAGTCATCCTGTCTTATAAAGCTATGGAGCAGCTAGACGACCAACACTTTGTCGTGACCTTTCCCAACCCAACTCAAGTTCGTTTAACCTGTTCTGAAGATCACTACAGAAAATTACAAGGGAGCTACTTATCTATCATACCAAAAGGCTGCGTGCTAAGAACTACGGCGTTCACTATAAGCAATCGTCATGATCAAGTAAAAGGGAAGATTTTGAAAATGATGGACTTATCAATCAATAAGGAAAATTCGTATAACTTTACTACGAAAACCATAAAGTTAGAAACTATAGATCTTGGCAGTCTGCATTCAAGTAACTCTGAAATCGCTCTACAAGAACCAGTCTCGCTACAACCGTTGAACATGGAAGCCATATACCACACTACTATACCAGTATATATTCTACTATCCGGCCGTAGATTAAACCAACAAAAAGAAGCCACTAATGAAGTCAGTAGTAAGGCACAAGACAAGGAGGCCGGCGACACAGAGATCGATCCAACTTCGCCATCGTCACTATTCTCAACTACAGTTTTCAAATAGTTGCCGATCTTGTGGAGGGAGATGTTATAAATACATAGCTGACGGGACCCCACAATTATATCAAGGAACCCTAACATGCAGCAACAATGGTGACTAACTCCGCACAGCGCTCGGCCACCCGGTACCGTGTGATTCGCCGTCTCAGCGTTCCTAAAATTTCGCCTTTGTGTGATCAAAGCATCGAACCACCAATGACTAATTTTTCATGTAATTATGTGTTACTTATCGTTCTCACATCGAACATTTGTCACGCCTTTAGAATAAGCTAATTACTGGAATAATTTCATTAATTAAATAATTTAAGTAAAACATATCGGTCTTTTTGTATTCTCATCTGCAGCCGCACAGATCTAGTTCATCTGGCTATTTGTAAACTTATGTTTGTGTACGAGATCATTTTCAGTAAGCTGTAACTTTTGTAAGATATTGTTTGATAAATTAGAGCCCATATTAACGAAAAAATTGTTTATGAAGTCCACAGATTCTTGCGGTGTTGACTTTAATTTTAATAATTCAGTCGGTACCTGCGACTTATTGGATACATTTAAATTACATACACGTTTTATAACGTTCCATGTTCTTTTTATGTCATTCCTGTTATTATTTAAATCTGATTTATCATAATCATTTTTTAAATTGTGGAGAATGTTATTGCAGTGGTTTCTGTAGCGTTTGTAGGTGATTTGCAGATCGCGATCATGTGGTGACTTTAGACATCTTCTATGCAACGTATCCCTAGATCTAATGCAGCGCAATATACCCGGCGTAACCCACGGTTGGAAAGTTTATCGTCTATTGGGCACAGTAATCGTTTGGCTGCATTTTAGAATGATTTCAGATATGTTCTCTATAAGTTCTTCAGCAGCTTTATTGGGATCTTTTAAAGATGTTATATTGGCCCAGTCTGATTCTTTCAGCAATTTAAATACCTTTTCATAATTTAGCTTTTGCAGAGTATTTTTTTGTTTCTTATTACATTGCTCAGTTAAAGGTATATTAATATAAATGCTGCTATGATCAGTAACCGGTGATACACAGACAAAAGTTATTATTTTGCGTTTAGACTTGACAAACCAATGATCAATACATTTATTAATACGCGTCGGAAGCTGGTGGCTCGGTAGAAGACCGTAAGTTGCTAGAAGATTCAAGTAGTCATCCGATCTTTGGTCAGTACTACTAACACTGATATCAATATTGATGTCTCCCGTTAAGTAAATATAAGGCACGAGTTTAAAATCTAGCAAAATTTCCTCCAGGGAACCAAGAAAATTGGTGAGAGATGCAAAAGATGGTGATCTGTACATGCAGATAAAGGCATGACTCGTGTAAATTTTTACTATCAGGCAATCAGCGTCATCAAAATTTGGCTCATAAACTGTGGTATCCGTTAAATGACTTCTTATAAAGACGACTACACCACTGTTCTGATTTATGTGCTTATTAGTGTGAAATGCCGTATATTGGTCCAGACTTGGTATCATACTTGAACCTTGTAGCCAACATTCCGTAAGTATTATAATGTCATAATTAATGTTAGTCCTTGCAAGAAATACCTTAAAATCTTCAAAATTTTTGTTAATGCATCGTATATTTTGTACAATAATTCTCAAACTGTTCCAAGTTTGTATTCCGAAAGCACATCTGGATCCTCAACCAAAAACGAGTCACCGACGTTCATATTTCTATCAACTTCGGTGACTACCTCATCTATGTAATCCATAGTAAAAACTTTAGTATGTATATATAATAATAGAATGTTTTTGGTTAATGATAAGAGCTTCCGCAATAAGTATTACTTTACCTTCTGTATTGGACTTGTAATAAACATAATAGAATGATATAATACGCAAATATAATACATATAAGTTATAACTTTTGTAAAATAAAAAGCTACCCAGCATGCCTGTTATTTTGTGACACAAGGTAAGACTAAAAATACTGATAGAGAATCGAAAAAAATAATGTAAAGTAACTAAGCTAGAAAAAAAGTAAGGTAGAATGAAATACCTCAACTTCATATGTTCTTCTTCAATAGATAGTCATTCCGTGGTGAGATCCATAATTTGACATAGTAATTTGATGACAATCGCAGGCTGTCCTTCGTGCTTACGCAGCAGAATGTTTCCTCTTGAAGCCGAGCAGTACTTAAGCAATCCATTCTTCACCAGCTCTTTGGCCGCTGTTAAAATCTGCTTCGACATGGAGGTTAGAGGCTCAGAAATATAATTATACTGTTGAAGACGCTCCTGTAGATCCCAGGAAATCGGTGCTAAGCGACTTATCTTTGTTATCAGAGTTGTATTTTCTAGCAGCTTTAATTAGTGTTTCTTTGCTTTTGCTGTCCGGATACTCGATAGCATACATACATAACATCACGCCTGTAATCCCCGAAGGGTTAGGCAGAGGTGTACCTATTAGTATACCCACATTTCGCTAGTTATGTTTTTAGTCCCATGTAATAGGGGGCGAGCCTATTGCCATCAACCGGGCACAAATCCAGACTCCGAGGCTTTTTTTTTTTTTTTTTTACCGATGGGAAATCATCAAATGACTTCCCCCGCCCTGGGCGGGGCGGGAGGGAGTGTCAGACTTTTACTGACTAAAACCCATCCATGTTCCTTCTTGTGCCCTTTGCGTTCCGGGGGCGCGGTATCTCTTTCGAACAACCCGCAGCCCCGGCAGGCATCGGCCCTTAGTGGCCCCTTCAATTGTTTGCTGACATCTCTTTGAGGCGCGCGTGGAACACGAACGCGCCGTCGACACGGTCTGTCGTTATCAACGAACGGACGGTGAGCTACCCATTGCTCACCGCCCACAGACCCGCGTCTACGGTGGCCGGGAGTCGCCTCGCGGCTCCCGACGCCCGGAGCGTCTCCCGCGGCGGCTGGGGCGTGAGGTGGTTCTTTCCCTCACGCGGCCCGCCTCCTCCTTCGCTAGCATTACTGCTTCGCAGAAGGAGGCGACTGCATCCCATTCCCTCTCGCTCCGGACCATGGCTTGCACCAGGGCCGAACGCGAGAGTTCGCCGCCGCCGATAGCCGCCACGAGGACGTCGCGGTGCTCCGCCCAAGCGGGGCACACCGCCACGGTATGCTCCACCGTGTCCTCGGGGCGATCCTCACAGTGGTGACACCCGGGCGTTTCCTCCCGCCCGATGATGTGCAGGAACCTCCCGAAACATCCGTGCCCGGTGAGGACCTGCGTCAGGCGGAAGGTGAGGGCGCCGTGGCGCCGCTCAAGCCACTCCTCAAAGAGGGGACTTACCGCCTCGATAGAGGCGTGCCCTGCACGGGGTTGCGACAGTCGCTCTCTCCATGTCGCCATGAGATCAAGCCGGAGGTCTGTCCGCTGAGCGGCGATTTGCCGCGGCAGCGGAGTTTCCCCCCGGCCTAGTACCTCCACGCGCCACTCGTGCAGGCGCGCGAGGACCAGCGCCTCCAGATCCCACGGCGGCAATCCGGCAAGGAGGCTCGCCGCCTCACCGGAGATCGTGCGGTATCCTCGGATGACCCTTATGGCGATCACCCGTTGGGACGCGTTTAGGTAGTGGGCGGCACGTCGCCTTAACCCCCGCGCCCACACCGGGGCCCCGTAAAGGGCCATCGACCGCACGACCCCCGCGTAGAGCCTCCGGCAGGAGGCGTTTGGACCCCTCAGGTTGGGTAAGAGCCGCTTGAAGGCGGCCCCAGCCCGTTCCAACTTGGGAGCCAAACGTCGGAAATGCTCAACGAAGTTCCACCGGCTGTCGAGGACGAGTCCCAGGTACTTCATCGTTGACCCGACGCCGATGTGAACCCCTCCCACCGTGATTTGGGATCCCAACGGTGGCGCGTTCCGAGGCCCATGAAAGCACATGACCTCGGACTTGTGCAAAGCCACCTCGAGTCCCAATTGCCGGATCCTCTCTACGACTATCGCAACCCCGCGTGTCATGACGTCGGCCGCCGCCTCGTGCGACCTCCCCTGCGCCAAGACCAGTGTCGTCCGCGTAACAGACAACACTGGCGCCCTCGGGGCGGTCAGCACGCAGCACCCAGTCGTAACCGATGTTCCACAGGAGCGGCCCCAGCACCGATCCCTGTGGAACACCGCACGACATCTCCCGCCGGTTCCATTCTCCAGTTCGACCAGGGTAGATCACGGCTCTATCCGTCAGATAGGCCCCGACCACTTGACGGAGGTAGTTCGGCACTCGGTGATACCGGAGTGCCTCCCTAATGCAGGTCCAGGGCAGGGTGTTAAACGCGTTGGCGATGTCCAACGACACCGCCAGCACAACCCCACCCCGGGACACAGCATCCCCCGTCGTGAGAGCTCTCACGCGCATGATGGCGTCCACCGTAGAGCGCCCCCTGCGGAAACCAAACTGGTTGTCCGCAAGGTCCGGCCCCATCCCAGACAGGTGCCCGACGAGGCGGCCCGCAATGACTCTTTCGAAGAGCTTGCCCACCTCGTCGAGCAGCACGATGGGCCGGTATGCAGACGGCGAGTCCGCAGGGCGCCCCGGCTTCCGAATGAGGACCAGTTTCCCCGTCTTCCAACGAAGTGGGAACTGGCCCCTCTCCATGCATGCGCTTAGGAGCCCCTCCAGTCGGGGCCCTAGAGCCTCTGAGGCCAGGACCCAGGCTTTCCAAGGCAAGCCATCGGGTCCCGGGGCGGTATTTTTGGCCTTCAGCCGGCGTACCGCCACCCTCAGGTCTACCCCAGTCACCTCTGGAATGTCGTCGTCGGTGTGGTCCGCTTCCGGCATCGCGAGCGGCGGAGCCATGGGCGGGGGAGGATGTTCCCCCCGCGAGGGGAACAGAGCGCTCACCACGTCCTCAACGAGCTCCGGCCGGAGACTCTGCGTCAGCGGGGGGGCCCAGGTGCGGAGTTTGCCCCGCACCGTCTTGTAAGGGCGCCCCCACGGATCTCCGTTGAGAGTCTCCAACAACTCCTCGCGGGCCTGAGCTCTTGCCCGCAGGATGGCCTCGTTGAGGGCGGTCTTCGCCTCTCTGTACCCCTCGTACAGCTCCGCCTCTATGACTGCCGCATTCGGTGGCCGAATGCGGAGTTTGCGATGCCTGGCGTACGGGTGCCGCGCAGCGACGCATGCCTCGCGCAGAGACGTCAGCTCTCGCGACCACCAGTACACCTGCCGGCGGGCGCTTACTGCCCGAACTCGGGGCATTGCCACGTCGCATATCTCGGACATGGCCTCCTGGAACCACTCCACCTCACTGTCGATATCGGCAGGCCTGACCGGTGATGACACCCAGGCCTGCACGATCGAGGCCTCCAGGAGAAGCTCCCGGTCCAGCTGCTTCAGCGCCCACCGCGGACCACTCGGGGCCTGTATGACCGGCGCGCTGGAGTTCTGGGCGGAGACGTCAAACCGGATGTACCGGTGATCGGAGTAAGTCTCCACCCCCTCCATAACGCGCCAGTCAAGCACCCGCGGTGACAGAGCGGGGCTGGCAAACGAAATGTCCACCACCGACTCGCCCCGCATCCGCACGCACGTTGCTACAGAACCCCGATTCAGGACGACTAGGCCCCTCTTCAGGGCCCAGTCCTCCAGCATCCTGCCCCGCACATCCGTGCAGCGAGAACCCCAAGCCACGTTCATGGCATTGAAGTCCCCGAGCACTAGCACGGGGAGGGAATGGCTTCCGACGACGACACTCAACTCCACGAGGGAGTTGTGGAACTCGGCGAGAGTTCGGTTCGGGGAGAAGTAGACACCAACTACAACAATCCCCCCGAACCGGGCTGCTACGCACCCCTGTCCTTTCTTGACTCCCTCAAGGGACGGGGTGCCGGCGGCGGCCGACGCAATTATGGTCACCGAGCCGCTAAGGTCTTCCACCCAGTCTTCCCTGGGCGGGACGAAGTACGGCTCGGCGACCACGGCGATATTTATCGACCACTGCGCCATGCTCTGGAGCAGCAGATCCTGAGCGCAGGCGCAGTGGTTGATGTTCGCCTGGAGGAGGCGCAATGGAGCCGTTATTGGCAATCCATTGCAGCCCCCTCGAGGGCCCCTTGTGAGGGCCCTTGTACGGCCTTTGCGGCGACGGCGGCGACAGAGGCCGTGGGTGCGACCGCGGCGGCGGCGGTGGCGGCGGCGGCGACAGCGGCGGGGACGGTGGCGCGGGGCCCTCCCCGGGCCCTGGCAGGTACGGCGCAGGCCTTGCCCCCAGCCCGGTGATCCGCGGGCTTGCTAGCCCCCGCACATGCGTCGCAGTGCGGCGGGGCATCGCATGTCGCGGCCTTATGACCGGGCTGACCGCAGCGGAAGCAGAGAGCGCTGCGGTCCACCTCCGAGGCGCATCGGCATGCCACGTGATTCCCCACGTGGCAGCGGAAGCACCTCAGGGGTCTGGGCTCCAGCAGTTTGACCTGCGCCGCGACCCAACCCACCAGCAGCCTTCGGCCACCAACAATAGCTCTGGCCGCCGTCACGGGGCAGCTGACCGTGATGGTCTGCATGCCCGCGCGCCCCGGACGGATGGTGCCTGCCTTCACCTGCTCGGCAGGGCATCCACCCGTCCTGGCGACGGCGGCCACCACCTTCTCCACGGTGACCGAATCGTCCAGCCCTAGGATGCGCATGTCTGCGCATCTGACGGGTCTGGACACTCGGGCTTCGTCCTCGTCTAGGGACGCTCTGAGCTTTTCGGCCAGAGCGTCAGCAGACGGGCCGCTGGTGGCACCGGGGATCTCCAACATTCGGGCCCCTGTTGCGGTAACCCTGAGCTTGAGTCCCCCGGTGATCCCGAGCTCGGAGAGGTTCACCGCCGAGACTCCGAGGCTGCTACTGAGAAATTCCTGATGGAAAAACCCAATAACACTTTGCCCGACCTGGGAATCGAACCCAAGACCTCATGCACAGCAGTCGCGCTTGCGACCACTAGACCAACGAGGCAGTCAATACTCGATAGCAATTGCTCCATTTTGTCTTCCTCTTCTGAATATAGTTGCATTTACATTCTTTTCGGGTATCCCTAAAGTTTTATATATCGCACACCCAGATCTAAAGGGAACTAACTCAAAAAAGGACTTTTTTGAGAAAATGAAAAAAACTATTGACCATGTCCTAGTAGACTGTATGAGGTTTCTGTAAAGATCAACGCTTTTTTTATAAAATTAAAAGAAAGATGTTTTTGAAATTTTGTGTTTTAGTCAAGTAATGGGGGTAAAAACAAGTTTTTTTTAGTTACTTCCCTATCGCTTAACAGATTAGTGTATTTTCTTTAATTATTTTGAGTTGGGTCTGTGTTCATAAATTAAGTTTTGAGTTAGCTCTCTTTTAAAGAAGAAATCTAGATTTTTAATTTAAAACTATTTCGTATTATTTATAATTACTCTAACAAGGAGTAATAATATGACCAACAGTAAGGGAATATTAGTTAATGGACTGGAAATGAAATACTATGTTTACTCCAATCAAATATATTTTTATTAATGATAGATACTTTGAAAATAATTAGTGAGTCTTTTGTCTCTTGACAGTCTTATATCTATAAACAAAATAAAATATTCTTATAAAGTTTAACAAAAAAATAATAAACCTGTCTTACATTCTTTGGAAAATAATTTCTTGGCACATGTATAATCACATTTAAGTACTTACCTATGACCTGTCTCTACAACTTCTGAAGTAGTATTGGCACTTTGAGATTATAATTAAACATATTAAACTTATAGTATACCTACCGTAAAAGAAATAAACAAAGGTAAAAGAAATTTCAGTCTTAAAAGAAACTTCAGTCTTGCATCAGGAACATTTAGGGAATTTGTTAATCTAATGTAACCAAATATTTTAGTAACAATAATATACCTACTTAATCAATTGTTATTACCACCCAGAACGTCTTTATAATACACATCATAATAGGACTTTGGAATAACATTCTTATCAATCAATTCTTTTATGTCTTTTTTTTTTGCTTCCGATAGTGCAAGTTTTTCAGTATATGCCTGAATTAAGCCAACTGAAAATATCGAATCTGTTGCTGATCCGTTGCCCCTTGCACGGAGACCTCTCTTTCGTACGCAAGATTTCTTGTAAACTTCGTCTGAAAATGACGTTTTGTAGAAAAAAAAAATCAGGGTGCTCTTTTTCAACACGTAAAACCTTAATGTCATGCCACTTGATTTGATTTTTCTCTTCGTCTATGTTGAAATTTGTACCCCATGATTCTTGTAGAGCTTTTACGTCATAAAAGTTATTGTGAGTCATTTCTACGACTCGGTAAGGTTTTCCAGTCTTTTTTGCGGTGCCAATCAATGTTTTATACTGTTCTGGTATGTAGATTGGGCTCGACAGCAAATATCTTTTAATTTGTTTCACGATCACACTATGAACGTTGTCACCCTCATTTTGGGAATGACCGCGTATTAAAAATTTGTGGGTAATCGACTTAACCGACAACTTGTTTACAGCATAGGCATAGGCAGACAACAAAAACTTATTTTTTTGTTGACCGCCACAATTATCAGAGTAAAAAATTACGTTAATGTCTTTATTTGAATTCTGGTCTATGTGAGATTTAATAAATTCAAGTATGCAGCTCCCAATTTCAATCGCTCCTCTGTTTCCTTCTGTTTCGTCCCAAAAGTAGCACACGACGTCTCTTGCCCTTAGATCACTAACAGTAAAATTGAGGCAGTTGATCCTAGATTTATAATAGAACAGGGATACTTGTCCTTTTGGAATCTGCATAACTGCTTGCAGGTCGTAAACTGCTACGATGGTACCATCGTTCCTTTGTTTATCAAACTCTTTTTCAGTTCTTGCTAAAGTCTTTTCTCGCTGGTGTTGTTCATATTCTTGGCTTAACTTTTGCTTTTCTTCTCCGTCTGAGTTCTTATACCTTTCGCACAGATCACACTGATCTTTTTTCGGTATGAAAAATGAAATGTTGAATTCGGTATTGAATATCCTATTAAATGTGGAAGGCGTGGCAACAGGTAAACCATTCGTTTCACGGTATAATTTGTAGTCTCTATAGATATCGGCCAATGATTTTTCACTTGAAATATATTCTCTCGTGGTTTGCGATCTTAAGTAGTGGGACTCAACCCTTGGAATAGAATTTATATAATTTATAACGCTCTGTTTAACTTCTGGGTCAATAGTTGGATGATGGTCGTGTTTTCCTCTCAAATCAGTTTGAATAACACCTGATTCTGATTTTTTCAAAAGTGCGGTTTTTATTGCTTTGTCGCTCAAGCTAAGAGTAGATTTGAAAAAAAGTTTGCATGTCCTTATTTTGGATCCACTAACTTCAAAATAAAAGGCGGTGTTAAGAGCTCTAAAATCTTGTGTAGTTGAGTATCGATATTTAGGCTTTATTTCGTGTGTATGTCGCACTATGAATTCTCTTTGCCTCTCAAGATTGCCGAGTCCCCAATAGGCATCGAACAGCTGCTGCCTTAATATTTCATCGATTGCATCTTTGCATTTAAAGCGACATTTTTCTCCACAAGGAGGGCCAACTTTTCTCGCTGGTATTTGTTTTTTTGATTTGGACAAAGATTGGTATGATTTGCCAGAATTTCTAAGCACTTTTGCCACTTTCGATTTCCACTTCGCAGGTTGGCGTATTCTCTTCTTACTCTTTTTCTCTACTTGCTCTCTATCATCTTCGGTGTCTGACGAACTAGAACTCGAGCTGCTGCTGCTACTTGTGCTAGATGAAGACAAAGACCTAGTCGGTACCACCTTAGATAATGCCGTACTTTTGGGATCCAATCGGAAATTAGGATCCGCATCGGAGTCGTCAATGTCACTTTCGTCACTCCGGATTGGCGAAACGTAATAGTTTGGAGTGTCAAGGTTCTGTTGTCTAGACGTACTTGGAATAGGTTCGTCAACTACAGGCAAGGGAGCGTGAGAAATCTTAAGACTATCTTCTGAAGTTAGAGGTTGCGTAATATTAATAGAATTAGAAACATTTTCTTTGTCCCTGTCTTGAATCATATTCACTAAACACCGTCCACGTTTCATTGTCTGACTGAAATAGAAAATGTAATTTGTCTTAGTTGAGATACAAAACGACTTAATAAGCAATCGATTAAATATTTTTGATTTTCATGAAGTAACACAAAATTTTGTTTCACAGAGCCCATCTAAAGGGACTTAACTCAAAATTTTATTATCAAAACGGAACTTAAAGTGTGGTTGCTAAGATAGCTAAAAAATCGTATTGACATGAAAAGACGCTTTACGTTACTAACAAAAAAGTTCAATTTCACTTGCATTTTAATGAAATATTTGAATTGTAAAAATGACTCAATTAAACAGACGCAACTCAAAATCTAAAAAAAAAACAAATAATACGGAAACAACTCTAAATAACAAACTAAAAATTACTTACCTAGCCAGCAATACAGGTCCAACTCAAAATGTGTTTTGAATTTTGTCAGCGTTATCCAAGAAAACGGCAACAACTCAAAATATTACTGCTTATATTTGCACCAATATGGACGCAACTCAAAATAAATCCTTTTTTTTAACGGGAGATACGTGAGCTCCGCTTGCAATAACGATGGCAACTAGCGATGTATCTGTTTTGGTGGGGTACGCGGGGGGCCCGCTCGTTCATCAACAGAGACTTCGGACGACATCTGGCGTCGAGTAGTGGAGATATCTTTAAATCTGTTTTGTTGGTCGATAGGTAATAAAATGAGGAATTAAATGTTGCGCACAACTCAAAAATACATTTTTTTGAGTTGGTTCCCTTTAGATCTGGATGTGCGATATATTAGCGACAATATTACGTACATCTTTTTTGTCATCGTGCGGGATATTTCTAACTTTAACCATAACATAACATCACGCCTGTAATCCCCGAAGGGTTAGGCAGAGGTGTACTCGTTAGTACACCCACATTTCGCCAGTTATGTTTAAGTCCCATGTAATAGGGGGCGAGCCTATTGAGCCTACTTTAACCATATTTTTCAGAAATTGGTTTTGTAATATGTTAAGCTGCGTCTCCAATTGATTAATGCTTTCCACAGCTGGTTCATGCTTAGTTTCAATTATTTGAACTCTGTTGTAAATTTCCTTATAGTAGGCAGCATTTGATTCCAGTTGATTTTTTAATTCCGCATTAGACTCCAGTATCATGGCATTTTAATTCTTAATAACAGCAATCTCTGCAATCATCATTTCTTTGAATGATTGTAACAGGTCTTCTTTTAAGTCCGCCATTTGTTGTTCATCAAGGTTTTTCTTCCTTATGTTTTTTCTTATGTTTACATTTCTAGTAATTTCTTGATCTTGGGATGCCATTTCAGAGAAAAGATCTGGTTGCGAAGAGAACTTTATTTGTTATGGTGATCGTTGCATTTTATCCGAGTTCCTTGCATATACTACACGATGACTCAAAATGACTAGAGGGGCTATGGGCCTTGCTATTCTTTGGGATGTCGCTGGTGAACAGCTTAATAGAAGCGGGGATAGGACGGAGCCCTGAGGGACTCCGGCGCGTATGGGGTGGGGGGAGGAGAGCGCACCTTCAATGCGATACCGAATGGTACGATTTGACAGAAAATCTCGTATGATGAGTACGAGGCGGTCGGTAGAGCTTGTATATTAAGCCATTGTGCCACACTTTACCGAATGCTTTCGCTATGTCGAAGAAGAGAGCGCCCGTCAGAGAGCCACGTTGATAGCCAACGCTTATGTGCTCGACGATGCGGTGGACTTGTTGGACGCAAAATTTTTTTTTTTCTTTGAGACGCTTATAAATAAACCTCTCGTAGATTTTGCCGAAATCGTTGAGCAGACTGATGGGACGATAGCTCGAAGGCTCTGACTTGGGTTTGCCAGGTTTAGGGATGCCTATGACGGTGGCTTGTTTCCACGTCCCGGGGAACATATTGTTGCTCATGGCGCCATTGAAGATGGCGGTCGAAAGCATTATGAGAGGGGCAAGGAGTTCAGTTTATTTTTTGCTTTTTATTGCAGAAGTGTTTTTTGGTTTAGTTTTTAGTACACTAGTACTCTGCTTTTTTTGAAGTCGGTTATTTGTTTTCCTTAAAAAGGTTTTTTATTTTTCAATTTTTTGTGTAATTAGAATTTTTGCCTTTGTTAAGAATCACTATGGGCAGACCAACTAAAGGGGCCGCCCGCATGAGGTCAAATAGAAATAAAGAAACTAATACTGCAAATAAGGAACGATTAACTAGGTGTCGCGAACGGAGCGCTATGTCCCGTTCCCAAGAATCAGAGTTAGCTCGTGACGCTAGGTTATCTCAGATGATAAATTACAGGTCTTCTCAATTATAACAAGAGTCGCCCAATAATAGAATCTGTCGACTCTATCGTATTCAAGAACGATTGAGTGACGAGTCGTGTGAACAGCGTGAACATCGACTCGGTGTTGTACGAGAGCGGTTGAGCAATGAGACTCCCCCGGCAACCTTTGTTAGGATAATTATACAAAACAAAAACTCGCAAAAGAATTTCACTTTAAGAAGTATTTATTATTTTTTAGACTAGATGCTGATAATCCTGGCTGCAGCATCAGGCCAGACTTATGTCAACATTGCATTGAACTTAAAATTTAGTTCTGTTTAAAATGAGCCCAAACACGACTGCGGTGCTGTAATTTCAAGGTTTGTACTTTTCTGATGCTCCTGGCTTCAGCATCAGGTCTCTGTACTTCGGTGTTCCTCATTAACAATACGTTTATCCACACATCAAGCCCTTTTCAATGAGCCTAAACACGATATATCTGCTGTTAGTTGTCGAGGAGTTAGGTACTCTGCAGACTACCCTGACTGCAGCATCAGGTCATGACTTGGTGATCATGAGACCAAATGTGGCAAATGCCCATATCAAACATCAAAACAATTTACTAAAACAGTCCTTGCCTGTTTGAGTAGCTTCTTACTGTTAAGGAGTTGTACCTTCCATCATCATCCCAGCTACCTGAGATGGTGACAACCATACGCAAATACACAAGATACTTCATAAAATATGCGAAAAACAAGAACACGGTTTTGTCACCCATATGCCAGAGTCTCTCCTCGAAAATGAACACCAATTAACAACCCAGCAGGCAAATCGGTCTCGTCTAGTAACCATGTGTCGCTGGGTTGTAGAAATAGTCAATGGTAGGATAAAAAGAGACTATAGACTATTCCGTCATGTATTCAATAATAGAGCTGCTATGCACCTCAATAATGATTTTAGGATTTGTTGTGCCTTATTAAATAAGTTTCATGTTGCCATAGATGACCCACCGGAGGCTTTGGAATATATTACAATAGCTAAAAGTAGACTTTTCTAGTAAACCATCTGGCAACATATGTAGAGCAAGAAAATGTTAGCAGAAGGAGAGCTAGCTTCCAAACAATTGATGGCAATCATCCTCATTTGGATAGATTCCCATGACTCACAGTTACTGACCTTAAGCGGTTTGCTCTAGGTACTATCGGCCAAAGTTCCGCATGCTCACCTTTAAGGCGATTATCGCATAGCACTGCTGTCGACTCGGTCACCGTATGCATGCGTTTTGACCAATAGGAAGCGAATTTTAGTTGTGTTCGTCGTAATACAATGACGTGTAGAAGCGGACACTCACACTAGTGTGCGGGCGCACATTAGTAACCTGTTTCCCTCGTTTTGTGAAATGTTTTTTCAATGTTCACAAATTCTAATTGTTGTTTCGGTTTCAAACTATGATATTATGGCCCGCGTGAGCTCTTTTATAAATCAATGTTGACAAGAAGTTATTCCGTACTCATTATAATATATTATGTTTGATTTAGAAAATGTGTTATTGGTATTATTTAATAAGTATCAACCTTCCACAAAAAAATATATTTCGTACTAAGATAACATGTAAACAACTACTAGTGACTCGCCCCAGCTTTGCACGATTGTTACAAATCACTGAAACGTTAAGTTTTTCTCTAATATAATTTATACACCTTTTCTATGAATTCTGTATATTGGTAAAATCCTACGAAAATCAGTGCTGCAGTATTTGAGACTTTTTTATTATATGTAAGGATAAGAATTTTATCAGCTTGAAAATTCTATTCTTACAGAGCATTTAATACTGGAGAATTGAAAACAGATATTGACTAATAAAATCCACATTTTTAGTTTATATTAATTTAATAAAAAACTGTTTAGAATTTTTTTATTCGCACGCTTTCATTAGTTTCATCTGTAACTAACTCTATTATAAAATATTGGAAATCCTACCTCTATGGGTAGTAAAGTGCTTATTTTTTTTTTAATTATTGTTAGTTTTAGGTAGTTATTAAATATTTTCATCTCATGTATAGTAGGTAAGAGATTTTTGCTTTAAAGTAACTCTTAGTGTGAAATATGCACTGGGTTCTTTATAATTCACTTAGGATTTGCCAATTTTTTCAGAAAAATAAAACAACAATTAAAATTATAATTTATTTTTATGCATCTTTTCTTGAAAAAATTACATAGAAAGAAAGAAAAAAAGCTTTTTTACAAAAAAATATGACCGCCTTCAAAAAATACAAAATAAAAAATAAAAAATAGCTAAAGTTATTTTTTATTTTGTATTTTTTGAAGGCGGTCATATTTTTTTGTAAAAAAGCTTTTTATTTTTCTCTTTTTAGTGCTTGTGTGGTAATGTTTGAAATCCTTACATAAAGACCTTTCAAACAATACCTCACACGATATAATTAATTTTGGAAAATGGTAGGAGGGGGGTTGACGTACCCCCTCCCCACTTCCTTCAGTCAGTCATCGACATCATATCTCCAAAGTTCATCATCAGATCATGACAATATTCCTATGGGACCTATTCGGAGCTATACTCTTTCAAACAAAAAAAGAATCATCCAAATCGACTCATAATTGGCGGAGTAATCGTAGAACAAATAAACAAAAAAAAAACAAAAAAAAAAAAAACATACGCGTCGAATTGAGAACCTCCTCCTTTTTGGAGTCGGTTGAAAACTGTTTATTTACACAAAAATGACGCACATTACATAAGAAAACATGTAAGAAAAAGCAAAATAAAAACAAGTTAGTATTAAGTCTAAAAAAAAAAAAAAAAAAAACAAATAAGAAATATGCGCCACTACCGCGCGAAATAGCATTAATAGCATAATTGTCTTGTCAGGCAATCAGCCTAGCAGGTTGTTCATATTTATAGGTAAAAATAAATAATACAATAATATTATTACCTAAATATTAACACAAGAAATATATATATATTTTTAAACTTAGTATACATATCTTATAATAATTATTACACACGTTATTTTAGCATACCACATAATATTATACATTACACTTTCTTTATTACATGATTTATCAAATACTAGCTGTCTCGCGCGGTTTCCACGCGTCTTTAAATAGTTATTGCTCCGTGATGAGCGTGATATTTACGTGTTCCAGAAATACGTGGCTTATTCCCATATCATACTATACTGAGTCTTGGTGTTTCTTTGCCTCATCCATTTTTTTTTGTTTTGTTTTTTTTTTTAGTTTTTATCTAGTTTATTTTGTTATATATGTGTATAGACGTGTGTGTATGTGTTAAATATGAGTAGGCATTCATGGAATACGTTGTTTATAATATTTTTCCTAAATCTGGCTATCATACAAAAATAATTACTAGATTATAATATCATATACAATAACACTGGTAGTTTCAGACATTAGCGCGATTAAACAAACAAATATTCAGATTTACTATAATTAATTAATATCTTGGGACAACTCACACACGGCTATCTGATCCCAAGCTAAGCAGAGCTTGTATTATGGTAACCAGACAACTGATATACATACTTATATAATTTAAAAATACATACATATTATAGATAAATCACACCCAGACACAGAACTAACAATCATGCTATGTTTTATTTACATTGATTAAACAGGACGACTTTAAAATAACTGGCACAATCATTGGACAAAATAACATTAAAATAATATTATTAAAGAATTAGAATAATAACTGTTAGAATTATTGAAATAATATAACAAAATAAAGGTTGTAAGAAAACACATCAAACTGACACCACCGTGAAATTTAAATGATTTTTGTCTGCAATGAAATGATTTATCGTGGTAGTAAAATCCATAAAAAAAAAAATTTCATGTGATAAAAAAATCTCAAAACTGATCTATTTCGAAACAATTAATAGGTATTAAAATGAATATTTTTTATTATTTTTGAAAACAAAAACATCTTTAAGGATTCTTTAAAAGAATACAAATTGCAAAAACACATTATTATTTTTTAACGAGGATCTCATATCAATTTCAAGAAATTTAAAATACATATAACAATAAAACTGTCAAGGATCGCAAATCAATATTTTTAACGTCACTATTTGGGCCACCTGAATATTAAAATTAAATTATACATTATTAAAAAACTAATACTTTGTCGCTGCTCCTCCTGCGTCTATAACTGCATCGCACCGGCTACGCATGGACCTAACCAAGACTTCGCACAAGTTTGAACCCTTAATGTATCCCAAGCTTCTTCGCAATGGGTGACAAGTGCTTCCTTGGTTCTTTCTGTCCTATTAACCCATTTCTTAACCATAAAACCCCATAAATTTTTAATGGGTTTAAGTCTGGCGATCGGGAGGGCCATGGCACTGTTTTAATTTGTGGTTGCTCTCGCAACCACTCTCGAACAACTAGCGCACGGTGTATCGGGCAATTATTGGAAAAAATAACTCTGGCACCTCCATTTCTGGATACACCGCGCGCATAGTCGGTAACATAATATGTTCAAGCACATTTTTATATGTGTGGCCATTTGCCCTCCCCGGTATGAAAGCCAGTTCGCCTGGTCCAGCAGCACTCATCCAGCCCCACATATTCACGACAACTCGTCCTGATTCTGCATTTGGGATAACATTTCGAGGTTCGTATCTTGTGTTATCTATACGCCATAAATTCCGACGACCTTGGTGGCTAGAGTGGAAGTCTCTGTAGTCCCGAGCGAATCGTACGCGAGCAGCTTTTTGGTTGTAGAGTCAAAATATTTTTTTTGCGGGCGGTCTGTGCTGCACTCCAGCTCTATGGAACTCGTTCCGAATAGTTTGCATTTAAACATCAAATTCTTGTGCGAAATTGCGAGTAGGTGTAAATGGGCTTTCTTGAAATGTAGCTATCATATTGGCCAATTGCCCTTCGTTGATACCCCGAGGTCGAGGTGCACGAACACGCTGAGTTAGATCTTCTCCTTCTTCATATCTACGCACCCAACGGCGCACTGTGGTTCTCTGTAAAAAAAAGTAACAATTAGGTTTTTGATCAATTTTTTTTTGTGATAAATGAAAAGATATACAATATAAATTTTATTGCAAAACTATTTTTTAATTTTTTATTTTCGTTATAGTTCAAAAGTTGTTTTAAAATAAAAAATTACTTTTGAATCCAATACCGAAAACCCCCAAATAAACATGAGCGCGTGTGACGTCATACGGAAAAAAGATCAACAGCATTGAAATATATTTCATATGAAAGCTTATAGTTAATACTCCATTTTATATCATGTCACCAAGTATCAAAGACGCGGGCGGGAGAACAGGGTTTAACTGTTTTAAGAAGTGCTATACTTTAATACATCTGTACATGTTTAACAGGCATATGGACAGTGTGAAGTTGTGCCCATGCAGTTTTCATTTTTTAACATAAAAAAGTTATTATTTTAAAATAAAAAAATACTTTTGAATCCAATACCGAAAACCCCCGAATAAACATGAGCGCGTGTGACGTCATACGTTTAGCTGCCAGATGAAGTAAGTAAAAATTATGAAGTCACAACTATAGTCATGTGATATTTTTTTTAATTTTAACAATTTTTTTTGTTTGTAATTAATTGAAATAATTTTCTTAACGTTTTTTGTATTATTATTAATAATAAATTAAATACTATGTATTAAATACCAATATATTTTTTTAAAATTCCCTGTTAGCATCAAATTGTCACATAATATTGGAATTAAACAATACATTACTAGCAATATGCAAAAGGATTAAGTTATTAACAAATGAACCCTAACTTTTTAAATATCTATTTGAGTTATTAACATTGTTATCTGTATTTTATACGTATAGTAGACCACAAATAGATTTTTAACAATGGCATTGTAGTAAATTCCAACATTGTGTAAAACTCTCCCAAGCAAATTTGTGTATTATTGTTAACGACTTAAGTGCGGTAACTCAATTTCAAAATACATCGATGACTTAAAATGAAGGGCCATTGTTTAACTCATTGACTGCGGGAAAACACACACGTGTTAGCAGGTGCTGAAAGATTTGTTATCGGGTCATAAAATGTCCAAACAATGTCTTTGAACGCGCCGATATTAAAAAAAGAAAGGGTAAAAAACAAACCTCTTTTTAAATTACTATTTTAAATATTATGTAAACGTAATTTCTTATTTTATTTTTGCAAAATTCTAAGTTATGTATTTTATTAATATTTATCGCAAATAAGCGATCTACCTCGACTTCGCACGGGTCTTACAAATCTCTAACATGCTCGGCTTTGCTCTTTAATAATTTGCATGCGCATAAAAACCTTCCAAAAATTTTTTCTAAATGAGAGTGAGAACCCATATCAAAATCCGTTGCATTGTTTAGAAAAAAATTGCGGAGAATCAGACAGACAGACAGAAACAGCGACTTTGCTTATACTACATTATTTCTTTTACACAGAAACGCATAACACACGATTTCCTTAGAATAAAATTTCTAATAACTACAACAAATATACGAAATATAAAAAATGCATGTAGGTTTCTTTTAGTGTTATTGGGTTTTTCCATCAGGAATTTCTCAGTAGCAGCCTCGGAGTCTGGATTTGTGCCCGGTTGATGGCAATAGGCTCGCCCCCTACTACATGGGACTAAAAACATAACTGGCGAAATGTGGGTGTAAACCTACACTGGGTGTTACTGACGTCACATCGGACCACACACGGCGACATATGCCTTGGACGCCCCACCGCGATCACCGACGTTGGACGGTCGCAGCGGTCACTCACTCACTCGTGGACGTGCGCACATATCGGTCATCTCGTAACCTCACCTATTTACAATATACAGTCTTTACGTAGCATCGAAGTTTTATTCATCGTCCAAAAACAATAGCCAAGACCACCAGCAACACACCTGGAGCTTGGTACTCAACATATGGTCCTTCGAACAAAGAAGATCGCCGTCTTTATTGTGCAAGCGTACCGCGTCATCTGTGGACTTTGGACTGGCCGTCCGTACCGCGAGCTTACTGCGCCTTAGAGGACACATCAAGGACAGTCTACCCAGAGGGGCATGATTCTGAGTGAGTCCGTTCCATTATCCTTAATTTCCTGTCTTTTTACTATCTTCTTCCAGGAATTTAAAATAGTGCTATACGGATCGGCATAAATTGATCCCTTCATAATAGTTTTTATACACAGAACTTACAAGTTATTTATTTTATGTTATTATTCTAAATAACATAAAATCAATTCATCGTCATTTCGCACAGTACCATTTTCATTGCCTTATCATAATCCTTTGTTTGCCTATCGCACGCTTAAATGCTTTAAACGCGTAAACAACCTCATTAGTGTTTTAAATATTTTTTTTACTTATTGAACCGGTTTGCATACCGAGTCTTATCTGCAATAACAGCTGATTTACCGTTAGCTTGGCCAGTTGTCAACGCATTACTTTATAACTAGCTTATATTTTAATTAGTTCTTTGTCTTCGTTTGCACTTCGGCCATTTTGCTTTGTCTTAACCTCACTACCTACACATTATGTCTGATGCAAAAATAAGAGAACTTATAAAGAGGCGTGGTGGCTTCAAAGCTAAGCTTACGCATTTTAGCAACTTTTTAAGGTTGTTACCTAGCACTGGCTTAGACAGTTTCCAAGCAGCGGAGTTAAAAAGCCGTCTTAGCTTGATGGAAATATTATACAAGGAATTCGACGTGTTACAGACAGATTTGGAGCTGTTGTCGGAGGATGCGGACGACATGTATGCCGAGAGGGAGCAGTTCGAGACGCAGTACCATGCGCTGGTGGCCCGTGCGAGAACGAACCTCGAACCCGCGCGCGCCCCCTCGCCTGCGCTCGTGTCTGCCACCTCCATCGACGATCTCCCACGTCACGGTTCTGGCTGCAAACACGACTTTGTCCGGCTACCGAAGATAGACTTGCCTCACTTCAACGGGGACTATCAGCACTGGCTTGAATTCCGAGATACGTATCTTTCTCTTATTCATAATAATAACAGCATACAAGAAATCAACAAATTTCACTATCTACGTGCAGCCTTAACCGGCAGCGCGTCGTTAGTGATAAAAAGTATTGATTTCAAAGCCGATAACTATGACACAGCTTGGCAGTTATTATCCGAAAGGTACGACAACGAAAGATTACTTGTAAATAATCACGTGCAGGCATTATTTAATTTTGAGCATATTCAATATGAATCTTGTACCTCATTACGGAACATGATCGACGTAACAAATAAAAATCTTCGTGCCTTGTCAACTTTATTACAGCCAACTGAACATGGTGGACTAGGGGAAACTCTTATAATATA
Source organism: Hoplodrina ambigua (assembly GCA_949774945.1). NCBI lineage: Eukaryota > Metazoa > Arthropoda > Insecta > Lepidoptera > Noctuidae > Hoplodrina > Hoplodrina ambigua. The sequence goes on from OX458964.1 coordinate 3,520,396, forward strand.
CATGATGTCAGATAAACTTGACAGGGTCACACGTAGAGAGTGGGAAGAGTATAAAAACAATTTAGATACTTTTCCACATTTAAAAGATTACATCAAATTTTTAACTAACAGAGCAGATTTACTTGAATCCTTAAATACTAATAAAAACACAACTATTACTAAAAATACTAATGAAAATAACAAAACTAAAAACTATCTTACAACTATTAAAACTAAAACAAACAATTCAGACGACGTGACATGTCCTATGTGTTCACAAAATCACTTTTTATTCAGCTGTCAACCTTTCAGAAATCTTGAGGTTGAAGCACGCATCAAAAAAGCTTCAGAAAGCAATGTTTGTTTGAACTGCCTTCGACCTGGTCATACAGTCAAGCGTTGCAGTCTATCGCATTGCAAATATTGCAAGATCAAGCATAATACCCTCTTACATAGGGAATCAATTTCAGATAAACCTACAGGGGACAATATTGCATTGTCAACGAACGTCGTGTTACCCTGTTCAGACAATAATCAGATTAACATTTTGCTATCCACAGCTTTGGCAAAGGTGACAGATGTCAATGGAGAGCTTCATACAGCCAGGATCCTGTTGGACAACGGCAGCACCTCCAACTTCATCACCCAAGAGTTCTGTGGGAAGCTCGGTCTGGCAAAACACAACACTAGCTCCACTGTCTCAGGTATTAACGGTCAAGTTTCTAGTACCTCGGAAACCTGCAGTCTTCATTTGCAGTCTTGTAATGGTGGTTATCGGGCGAAAGTAAACTGTTTTGTTATACCGACGATCACACAATCGTTACCTGGTTCATACGTAAACAAAAGGTACGTCACCATCCCGCCAGGTATTCAATTAGCAGATCCTTCATTTAATATACCTAATGCTATTGATATTCTAGTAGGCGCAGAGGTATTTTGGGACGTCTTAGGTTCCGATACCATTAATTTAGGCAATAATCAACCTAGATTGCAGTCTTCCAAACTAGGTTGGCTTATTTCAGGCCGCGTCATTCAGCCACGTAGACAACCCTTTGTTTGTCACTTTCTTTCACAACAGGAGTCTGATCAGCTGACTCGTTTCTGGGAACTTGATACTGTGTCGTCAGCAAGCTGTTTCTCTTCAGAAGAACAGGCTTGTGAAAAGCTCTTTCAAGAGACCACACGTCGGGACACGCATGGTCAATTCGTTGTCACCATACCATTGAAGGACTCGCCTGAGTGCTTAGGTGACTCATATACAATGGCGAAGCGTCGTTTCCTCTCCCTAGAGCGTAGATTCGAGCGGGACTCCACATTCAAAAACAGATATTTACAATTTATTCAGGAATATATTGATCTTAATCACATGTCAGAATATACAAAAACAAATCGATCAGAATTTAATTACTTTTTGCCTCATCATGGTGTAGTACGCGAGTCAAGTTCTACCACAAAACTCCGCGTAGTTTACGATGCTTCGGCCTCCAGCACCTCGGGCAAGTCCTTCAATGACATTCAAATGGTAGGTCCAACTGTACAGGAGGATTTACTATCCATACTCTTGAGGTACAGGCAACACAAGTTTGTTGTAACGGGTGACATTGAAAAAATGTATCGAGCCATTTTAGTTGAGCCATCACAGCGCCCCTTACAACAAATTGTTTTCAGATTTAATTCTTCACACCCTTTAAAGACGTATGCACTGAATACAGTGACTTACGGAACAGCTTCAGCCCCGTATCTAGCAACAAAATGCCTTGTGTCTCTTGCAGATCAATGTTCAGACCCAGAGGTTAGTCAGTCTATCAGACGCGATTTTTATGTCGACGACTATTTGAGTGGTGGCGATTCTACGGAGTCAGTCATACAATTATGTCAAGGAGTTATTAATACTCTCGAGTCCGCCAAGTTTCACCTTAGAAAGTGGCAATCAAATAGTCCGAAAATATTAGAATCAGTCAGTAATATTAACACAGATCTAGATAAAAAATTAAACCTTAATGACAATCCCAGCAAAACACTTGGGCTATACTGGGACTGTGAAACAGACAGACTATTATTTTCAATAGATTTAAAACAAATTTCAAAAATTACAAAAAGAAACATATTATCTTTAATAAGTCAGGTTTTTGATCCTCTTGGCCTCGTCGGGCCATGCATAGTTCAGGCCAAACTTATGTTACAGCAGCTGTGGATACTTAAATGTAACTGGGATGATGAAGTACCAACAGAAATCAAATCAAAATTCCTTGAATTCATAACGACACTTTCAGCGCTTAACTCAGTTCACATTCCTCGTTGGATATCCTGTAACAATGCTTCTTTAATCGAACTGCATACTTTCACAGACGCTTCTGAACGCGCCTATGGCTCGTGCATTTACGTAAGAACGGTAGCAGTCGACGGAACAGTTTGCGTTCGCCTTTTAGCTTCCAAAAACAGGGTTGCCCCTATAAAGCCCACAACCATTCCAAGGTTGGAGTTGTGTGGTGCTTTACTGGGTACAAGACTTTTTCAGAAGGTACGTAAATCACTCACTCTAGAGTTCAATCACTGTTTTTTTTGGTGTGATTCGACGATCGTGTTAGGATGGCTGTCTACATTGCCAAGTCGACTCAGTCAATTTGTTCGAAATAGAGTGAGTGAAATCCAAGAAGCTACGACCGGGCAGACGTGGAGCTATGTGCCTTCAAAGAGCAACCCCGCTGATCTCACTTCTCGGGGGGTGAAGGCTGATTGCATCAGCTCGTCCACTCTGTGGTGGTCGGGTCCTGATTTTCTTAATCAGAGAAAAATACAACTTCCCGTTGTACCAAATACACAAATTGACTCTTTACCTGAAATTTCTTTACACACAACTTCTGACACACTAAAACAAAATAATACTAATATAATTTTAAATTTAATTCATACAAAATCATCTTTTACATCACTAATCAGAATCATAGCTTATATACAAAGATTTATCTATAATTGCAAAAATCAGAATAACAAAATATCATCCTACTTATCATTATCAGAATTACAAACATCAAAAAATCTTATATTACAGATTTCTCAGCAAGAAATGTTTCCTGAGGAATATACATGTTTACAAACTAATCAGGCCTTACATAAGAAGAATCGATTAATAAGTCTTTCTCCCTTCATTGATTCACACAACTTAATACGCGTAGGTGGTCGCCTTAACAACTCCAACTACAGTTATGATGTTATGCATCCTATTCTTTTATGTAGCAAACATCACTTAACAAAAATTATCTTTGAAAAAGAGCACAAAGCACTCTTTTATGCAGGGCCTCAATTACTTTTAGCGCACATAAGACTCACCTACTGGCCTTTAGCAGGCAGGAACTTAGCTAAGCACATAGTGCGTAGCTGCGTTCGCTGCAATCGCTTCAAGGCTCAGCCTATTCAGGTCATCATGGGCAACTTACCAACCGATAGAACTCATCTTGAGTACCCTTTCCTGAACACAGGGGTTGATTATGCCGGGCCAGTGCTGATAGCCGACCGTAGGGGTAGAGGATGTAAACTACTTAAATCTTACATTTGTGTTTTTGTGTGCTTTGCAGTCAAAGCCGTTCACCTGGAGCTGGTTTCCGACCTCACTAAGGAAGCTTTTCTAGCGGCTTTCAGTAGATTTATTAGTCGTCGGGGCAAGCCTCAGCGCGTGTACTCCGACAACGGCACTACATTTGTGGGAGCTTTCAACGAGCTTTCACGCTTCTTAAAGGTTTCTTCCAGCAACATAGAGTCAGATCTTGCAAACGAAGGCATAGACTTTAAATTCATACCCCCTTACAGCCCACATTTCGGTGGGATTTGGGAGAGTGCAGTAAAATCCACGAAACATTTATTGCGTAGAGTCATGAGCCTAACTCATTTAACTTATGAAGAGCTCTCAACATGCCTGATTCAGATAGAGGCTATTTTAAATTCCAGACCTTTAACCCCTTTATCAACAGATCCATCTGACCTCTCTTATCTTTCTCCTTCACATTTCCTTATCGGACGATCACTCACGTCATACCCTCGTCCTCAGATCACCGACGTGAACATCCAGCGGCTGCAGCGCTTCGAACGAGTCGAAAAATTACGGCAACATTTTTGGCAGCGCTTCTCTAATGAGTATGTGTCTCTCCTGCAGCAGAAAACCAAATGGCAGACAGCTGGGCAAGATCTGAAGACAGGCGCCATGGTCTTAGTGAGAGACGCTACTCTTCCTCCTCTTCTATGGCTGCTGGGCAGAGTGACGGCAGTGAAGACTGGGTCTGATGGACATTGTCGGGTCGCCGACATCCTGACGAAGAAGGGCACCATCACACGTGCATACAATAACATATGCCCTCTTCCGGTGTCTTCAACATCATCTTGAAGCCTTCACTTCAACCGGGGGAATATGTTACTGACGTCACATCGGACCACACACGGCGACATATGCCTTGGACGCCCCACCGCGATCACCGACGTTGGACGGTCGCAGCGGTCACTCACTCACTCGTGGACGTGCGCACATATCGGTCATCTCGTAACCTCACCTATTTACAATATACAGTCTTTACGTAGCATCGAAGTTTTATTCATCGTCCAAAAACAATAGCCAAGACCACCAGCAACACACCTGGAGCTTGGTACTCAACACTGGGGTACACCTCTGCCTAAACCTTCGGGGGTTACAGGCGTGATGTTATGTTTGTTTTTTTATGTTTCTTTTAGTCATTCAAATATAATATGAATTAAAAAATTGTTTGTAACATACGATTTAATCTATAAAACTCTGTTGTCGGGCCGACGGCGACGTCGGCGTCTGAAAAATGAGATCTATATAATAATGCAAACAATAAATATATAGTTTAGTACAGGAAACAAACATGCACTTAATTTATTTCTATCTCTAGATAAAAAAAAATTAACTTGTAGATTTAACTCCAGCGCAATTAGGGATATATTCAATCCTTGTCTATGCAAGACAATGATTTCATTTCTTTCTTCCTGATTGAGGTTTCGGGTTGTCATCGTTAATGAAAAAACACAGCCCTCAGGTAGTCACGATACACAGTCCAGGATACGAGCAAGGGTCAAAAAGAGTTCCACGATCACAGTCCGGTATACAAAGCAAAGGTCACAGTTGGGCACGCAATAAGTCCGAAAGAAATAAACAGGTCGTAAAATAAAATTGGGATGAAAACGTGAAGCGTGAACAATTAGCGAGATGCAAATCGGCACTGGCTAATGTTTGTTGACATTTTTTGCCGCACGCACTTACTGCACTCACACAAATATGTATTGTCTCTAATTGGGTGGAGCAAGGAAGGGGCGTGGTCTGTCACTATCTGCGCTTCCGCAGGACTATTTTCTTAACTGAGCATGCTTAAGTTTGGCCGATAGTACATATCCTAACCCCCCCCCCCCCCCCCCTAGGCCTAATAGTGCTGCCTAAAACTAGAACCAATTATGGCAAAAAAATGGTTACATTTGAGGGAGTGCAACTATATAATAAATTACCATCAAGTATTAAAAATGCACACTCACTCAATGCATTCAAAATTCAGCTCGGCCAGTTTTTAACAGCAAAAAGAACACCCTCGCAGAAATGAATGCGTCGGGTGGGTCGTGTTTGTGAAATTGTACATAGAGGTGAAGTCGAACCTTTTTATATTGTTAACATTAATTTATTGTTCTAAAGTAAGTGACATTTGTGTATGTTTTATTAAGAATAAAGTTTCTTTTAACCTATATCAATTAAAACAGGCCAGATCTTACTTCGGGGAACATGTTCGTCAGTCTGGAATATATTCAATGGAAGTGAATACTGAAATTGATGAGGATATTCCTCTGATTTTAGGCCTAAATAATTATTTGTTAAGAGGTAGGATTAGATCCAGGCATGTGAACAGTCGTACATATTACACATATTTATTAATAAGCAGAGACGATGTTGGAGCAAATACATTACAAGCCATAGTAGGTTATTGTTGTAACTGCCTTGTTGGTAAGCGAACTGTTGGCTGCTGTGCTCACATAATGACAGTGGTGTGGTTTTTGAGTTGGGCTCGATACAATGATATCACTGCTCCAGCATCTTATTTAGATGATTTTTTTAATGAAAATGATGAATAAAGTCATTGGCTGTTTCTATATGTATAGGTACCTACCTACTTGCTGTAAGGGTTAGATATACTATGATTGATTTTATACCTACCTACATGTTTAACCTTTTAACCGCCTACGTCGATTATCGTTATCCGACAAATATTTTCGGGCCCATTTCGCCAGAGTCGGATTTTTACGACCAAAATATTACTGCTCGTTTAATCAGCTTTTTTATTTAATTACGCTGTATTCTATCAAAAATATGTTAATATTACGTAAATATAGTTAACTAAGTAATCATTTACAGTTTAATACACTTTAGGCTCTTAATTAGAAGTCCTAAAAATAATGTCCAAAGTTAGATGAAATACTAACATTATTTTTAGAAAATTGTATTGATGTGCAACGCCCATGACGACAAAATCCGACATGAGGGACGGGACATATGCCAAATCAAAGTATTTCTCGTTATACTGACTAATTTACTTTAAAACAAATACAGAAATTGTTAATTAAACATTTTTTACAAATATTTGTGAGTATTTCATTTAATTCCTTTAAAATTAAGTAAATTTACTTATGAAATGTCAGCGATTGAATTTATGATTCCCATCCCTAGCCTACATGTTCCGAAACTTACTTTGTTAGGACGCCCTGCGCCTCAGTCGAATAAAGACGACCGCTTCTTACGTCATAAACGAGTGCCGACTTCTGGAATTTTCCATCAGTGTTGTGCTTGTGCATGAAGTTTTACGTTCGCATGTCGATAAATGTACATTTTGTCATGACGACTACTAAAGAGTTAATACGAATCAGAAGGCGATGATAATTGTTTGGGGTTCGGTCGGGATGGCTTGAATTATCAAGGAAACTGCATTGGACTGCTCTTTTATAAAGATTTTATTTATTTAGCACTGTACACGACATGATTCAGGTTGACGATGAAAGAGAGCGGGGGACCTCGTCCTTCCACAGACAATAACATATTTTTATAATCATAGACTAGAACAAAAATTAAGAATTTTTATTTTTAGACCTTGAATCAGCTGTTCTCCTGAACATTTATGTTCGTATATCTCGCCAAACTCTTCTCTGGACTGATTTTATTGTGAGTAGCCTAAGTACTAATTAATCAATCGTTCAAATTTTTAAACACTTTGTTTTACTGGCTTGCGAAAAATGCCGAATAATTTCGTAAGGTAAGTAGTATTCAAGTAGGTAGGTACCTATATCTCCACCGAGCTAAGTTTACCCCTCGCTGGAATGCGGCGTGTACCCGTGTACCTACGTATAATATAATGTTAAAAACAAAAAATGCAAAGTAAAATCTAACAAACAATTGTTTACTTTTTTAAAGTCATAGCGAATCCTTTTTTGCAGCCCGTACCTAAGCGTCAGTGTGACGTAAACGACGCGAGGTGCAAACTAAGCTTGGTGAGATGTAGTTGTTAGTTAACCACACTTGCAAATGCAAATGTCGTTATTAAAACGAAATATCGACATCGCTTAGTAAAATATTGCACATCCCTCTTTTTTGTAGGTATTTAATTTTTGATTCACTGTGCCGGGCGCTGGGGGCACGCCAACTGCTTTGAAGTCGGGCGGTTAAAAGGTTAAAGTGCTACCAGTGTCACTGGATCAAATTAAAGATCTCTTTGAATTCTATTGTTTTTTTTTACAGCTCTCCTTTTTTTGTATTTTTAACTGTTTTAACAGGAAATATAAAGGCATGGTACTGATTTATTTAAGTCTCTATCCCATCAGATACGCTAATTAATCTGCTCTCCAAACTACGACCTATAAACTTACCTCTATACACGACGGATATTTCTATTTTGAGGTTAAGTTACGTTTTCTAAAAAAACTTGGAAATGCGGGTTTTGATTCCAAAATGGCAATTGTAGATGGTTATTTGGTTAATTTATAAACCATCTAAACAACTTTGGAATTGACGCAACTCTGTACCGTGGTCCATATTGTCGTGGTCATTCTCCTTTATTGGTAGAACGTAAAGAGTAAAGTAGGTACTTATCCTCTTGACGGTCAAGGAGACCGTTTCAATCCTAGAACAATAGCATTTCTATTGTTTCTATATAACGACTGTTAAAGATCTATCAGAGATACTAGACGGCTCCTCATTGATTCAGATGACGAAAATCAACGATCTTCTACGTCATCGCCAATAAGATAAATGTCTCCAGAAACGGAAAAATTGTTCAATATTTTGTCAACTGAGATGCTTGAAGAAATTAGTGATGAACATTTTGTTGAACGGTGCCCTGAAAATCCACTTGAACCACACAACACTCCACATCACCACTCCACACCACACTCCACTCCACTCCACTCTTGTGGACTTCTCAGATGGCTGTCTTGTACCAGTCACTGAAGGCAAGAACGATCCTGGCCCACACCACAATCCAGCATCTTCAGGCTCAGCAGAACGTTGTGAACTCTCTCCAGCAGTTCAGGGAGGTCGTAGAGACTAAATTAACCCCCATGGAAAATACTTCGTATGCTAGCATGCTGAAGAAAGGCACCGATAACTTCGTCCGGCCTGCAAATTTAAGTTTAATCGCCATCTATCCCAGCGATAAGACCCAAACATGTGACGACACTAAGACACTTGTCCAAAAGATCATCTCGCCGGAACAACTCAAGCTTCATGTCCGTAGCCTGAAAAAAGTGAAAAATGGGGGCGTTCTGATTAGCACCGAAAACAAAGGCGATATTGACAAACTTAAGAAGTCGGAAAAACTGGTCTCATCGGGCCTTACAATCGAAAAACCCTCTAAACGCCGCCCTAGGGTCGCTGTCATAGGTGTCCCTGTTGCCCTTACTGAAAAAGAGGTATTTGATTGTATCTACGAGCAGAACCTATCAGACAAGTTGCCGAGTATGACTCGTGAGTCCTTTCTTGAGTGCATCAAATTAAGCCATTAATCGGGTAAGAAAGACCTTCCTACGTGTAACTACATCTTGGAACTACCCGCTAGTATAAGGACAGTTATTATTAATCAGAGCCGAATTTTTATCAATTGGACATCATACCCTGTTAGAGATTTCACGATAGTCACCAGGTGCTTCAACTGCCAACAGTTTGGTCATGCAGCCAAATTTTGCCGGGAAACTAGTCCTACTTGCAACCACTGTGGAGAGAGTGGACACTCCTTCAAGGACTGCAGCAGTCAATCTTCTCCCCCTCAATGCGCGACCTGCAAACGCTTCAAGAGGAGATGTGACCATCCAACTGGTAATGTAGACTGCCCGGCCCGCAAATATGCAGAAATGAACTATATCAACTCCATTCATTATGAAGGCCCCTAAGAGCGTCACCTAACACTTTAGTTAGTTAGCAGTTAAACAGGTACTTAGTTTATATTTATTTTTCCTCTTTTGTAAGTATCATGACAAATCAGCTAATATGCGATCTAGACGGTTTTTCTGTGTCGGAATCTAAAATGTGTTATATTGAGGACTGTAAACACCTTCTTCCTTCTGGTAACAAAACATTAACCCTGCTCACACAAAATATTCGCAGCATAAATCAAAACATGAACGGTTTTGAAGTGTTATTACAAAATCTTGACGTGAGCTGTGACATTATTGTTTTAACAGAATGTTGGTTGTCAAACCTGACGGTTAACTTACCATCCCTTGACGGTTATTACTCCTACAGAACTGACAGAAACATAAACCAGAACGATGGGCTAGTAGTTTATATAAAAAATAACTTAAGAACAATAAAAGAAGAACCGGTGTCCCTGGACAGTAATTGTCTAATAATTAAAATTATTCCAGACACGGTAGTTATGGCTATTTATAGGCCTCCTTCTCAAAATATGGACAGATTTTTAGACTCACTTGACACCAACTTAAAGGACATATCGTATTTTAAAAGCATAATACTTTTGGGCGATATTAACATTAACATTGCTTCCGGGAAATCATATACCCATGTACATAACTATCTGAATATTTGCTGATTTCATGGACTTCTACCAGCTCACTATCACCCCACGCACCAGAGCGGCTCGTGCTTAGACCATATCATTCTAAAATCAAAAAATCCATCCACAACATTGGTTACTAATTCTACGCTTACCGATCATCAAGCTGTTTTACTAATATTACAATTAAATAATATATATATATATATATATACATATATATTTAATTATTATATTTCGAGTATGTATGGTGTAACATTGAACGATAGAGTGAGGAATGAGGTTATACGGGACCGTTGCGGATTAAAAGAAGATGTAGTGACCAAGATAGAAAAGGGTATGCTTAGATGGTTCGGTCATGTTGAGAGGATGAGTGAAAGACGATTGACAAAAGGTATTTATATGGCAGAGGTGAGTGGCAACGCCGGGAGGGGTCGCCCTAGAAAGACCTACACTGACCTTATTAGTGAGGTCCTTCAGAAAGGTCAGGTGCGGAGTACTCGTAACCGGCGTGCTTGTATGACGAGATGTATGAACGTAGATGAGGCGAAAGGAGTATGTAAGGATCGTATCAGGTGGCGTTCTATAGTTTCTGCCTACCCCCATGGGAAAAAGGCGTGAGTTTATGTATGTATGTATGTAATATTACGAATAAACTCACCTAGAAAAAACTGCATGCGTAGCTACACTAAAGTCAATATGACAAACCTAGAAAATGACATACGCTGTATTAATTTTGACCCTGTTTATAATTCCGACGATGCAAATAGTTCTTTAAAGTATTTCATAAATTCACTACAATCTGCAATAAGACAAAATACGTTTACTAAGACAATCCCTAGAAAATATAGTTGTGTTAAACCATGGATCACACCCGGCCTCGTTCGTTGTATAAGGCATAGAGACAAACGTCACCAAAAATTGGGATTCGCTCCTGACAATGAAGTACTGTCTGTGACTTATAAAAGGTATCGGAACTTCTGCAACAATCTTTTGAAAAAACTAAAAAATCACTACGACAGAAATGAGTTACAGAAGGCGGGAAAAAATAGTAAACTTGTGTGGAAATTTGTAAAAACATACAGCCGTAGATCTAAAAATCCCGAACCTCCGCTTGATATACTATCAACAGAGATAAACCCATCCGAAGCAATCAATAAAGCAAACAATTTTTTTGTTAACGTTGGTAAAAACCTTGCTGAAAAATCATTAAACTCAGGTATTTTTTCACAACAAAACCCGACCACTACATGTAACACATTAAAATCGTTTGTTTTATTAGATACCAACGTTGCCGAAGTAGTCAGAATAATAAACGAGTTAAAGGAAGTTTGCGCCACTGGGTGGGATGATATACCTAACAGTATACTAAAAAGATTTAAATACCTACTCGCCCCTCCTCTAACACACATTTATCAACTGTGCCTTTCTAAACGAATTTTCCCAAAATTGCTTAAAAAGGCTGTGGTCACACCTGTATTCAAATCTGGAGATAAAAACTGTGTAAATAATTACAGACCCATTTCAGTGTTAACAGGACTCTCAAAAATTTTTGAAAAAATCATTAACAGTAGATTAATAAAATATTTAAAAGATAACAGACTATTATCAGATAGTCAATTTGGTTTTAGGGCCAAAAGATCAACTAGCCAAGCAGTCCATGAATTGACTAACTATATTACTAATAACCTTGATAATGGTATGCACACAATTGGGATCTTTTTTGACCTTGCGAAAGCCTTCGACACAATTTCTTGTACTTTGCTTTTGCATAAGCTTGAAACACTTGGGATAAGAGGAGTACAACTTCTGATATTTTCTGATTATCTCAGCGATCGTCATCAATGTGTAAAAATTGGTCAGTACACTAGCTCTGATCTTATAAATAGTAGTTTTGGTATCCCTCAAGGTAGTATTTTGGGCCCTACTTTAATTTTAATTTATATAAATGAACTATGCAGCCTGAGACTCCAAAATGGTGCTATAATGTCTTATGCAGACGACACCGCGCTATTGTTTTCAGCGGAATCAGGAGTTGAGGTCTTTGAATATGCTCAAAATGGTTTTAACACTGTGTCCAATTGGCTTCGTAATAATCTCCTAACATTAAATACAGATAAAACAAATAACATTTTATTTACAATGAGAAATACTAACATACCGCTTACGAATCTAAACATTCACGTACTTATTGTTGCACGTATGCTGAAACTGCATGTTCTTGCCCTACGCTAGTTAGAGCTGACCATGTAAAGGATCTAGGTATCACCATTGACACAAATCTAAATTTCCGTAAACATATCGATTTATTGTGTACACGAGTGCGCAAATTAATGTATGTTTTTAAAAACTTACGGAACATAGCCGACTTTAAATTAATTAATCAGGTCTATTTAGCTTTGTGTCAATCCATTCTTACACATTGCATAACTTCTTGGGGCGGTGCGTGGCCAAAACAAACTTACTTCCATTAGAGCGTGCTCAAAGAGCAATTCTAAAGGTGGCCACATTTCGCCCTTTTCGATTTCCCACGCACCAGCTTTACACATCTTGTAATGTGCTTACGGTGCGCCAATTATTTATTTTGCACACAATACTACACCAGCACACTGCACTTCCTTTCGAACCTGTACCTTCTAACAAGAGAAGAAAGGTCTTGGTTTGTATAAAGCCACAAACTAAACATGCGTTTGCTCACCGTTTTCATGTGTTTTTAGGACCTTTTCTATATAATAGGCTCAACAAGGTACTAAGCCTCTATTTTTTTTTTTTTTTTTTTTAGGTGGTAAAAAACATCAAATGACTCCTTCCTCCCTGGGTGGGGTGGAAGGGACTGTCAGACTTTTACTGACTAAAAACCCACCCTGTTCCTTCTGTTGCCCTTTACGTTCCGGGGCCACGGTATCCTGTTAAGACGTCCCGCAGCCCCGGCAGACGTTGGCCCCGTTGGGAGCCCCGTCCCTGTGCTGACAGCTCTTTGAGGCGCGCGCGAACAGAACGCGCCGTCGACCCGGGCTTGGTCCTTGATCGGACGGCGAGCTACCCATTACTCGCCGTCCGCAAGCCCACGCCTACGGTGGCCGGATGTCGCCTCGCGACGTCCGACGCCCTGGGCGTCTCCCGCGGTGGCTGGGGCGTGAGGTGGTTCTCTCCCTCACGCGGCCCGCCTTCTCCTTCGCTAGCATTACTGCTTCGCAGATGGAGGTGACTGCATCCCATTCCCTCTCGCCCCGGAGCATGGCCTGAACCAGGTCCGGATGCGAGAGGTCGCCGCCGCCTATCGCCTCCGTGAGACTAAGCCTCTATAGTGTAAGATATAAACTATGTAAGAAAATGGTATCAGCATATTTAGCGTCACTAAATTACACAGACACAAAACAACTATTAGAAATTTTGTCATGATGATATTTGATACCTTCGTGAGTTTTTACTTTTGTATAATTCCATAGTTTTATGTATAAATGTTTGTAAGCTTATTCTCGTAGTTATACTTTTAATTTACATCTTACTGTCCTAATGTAATTGGATTTATATGTGATGGCCTGAAACACAGGTTTAAATTAACCTAGATCGGGCGGGTCGCTACCTAACATTGCAATTCCGAACTATCGATACTTGCTCCTTTAATTATTTAGTTTTAGTTAATTTTTAGGCACTGTAATTTTATGAAAAATCTTTTTATCTGTTTGGTTTTTTGTAAACATTTTTATTTGAATAAATTATTGGGTTCTGATGCAGAATGCCAACTTCTCATAATGTCAACACGACGCAAAACGCCAACTTCGCAGAACGCCAACTTCGCAGAATGCCAACTTCGCATAATGCCAACTTCTCAAAACGTCAACTTCGCAGAACGTCAACTTCGCAGAATGCCAACTTCTCATAATGACAACTTTTCGAAAAAGTCAAATGTTCGTGTAATAAATATACAGAATTTTCAGTATTTTCTAATAAAAATAAACATTACTTTATAATATGCCGTCTGTATTAATTAACATAAACACACAAACACGCGAACAATTACGTAATCAACAAATAAAATCAAAATACGGTGAAATATATTAATCTAAATTCACAAAATATTAAACACTAAACAGTTTTAGTCACTATTTTATAGAAAAAATCGATCGTAAAAAAAAATTATAAAGACTCCAAATCGTAGAATATAATTTCTGCCGAACCACGCATACAGTACCTTCGTATTTGTTGTGTGTTTATGTTAATTAATACAGACGGCTTATTATAAAGTAATGTTTATTTTTATTAGAAAATACAAAAAATTCTACAATTATATTTTCTATTACACGAACATTTGACTTTTTTGAAAAGTTGTCATTATGAGAAGTTGGCATTCTGCGAAGTTGACGTTCTGCGAAGTTGACGTTTTGAGAAGTTGGCATTATGCGAAGTTGGCATTATGCGAAGTTGGCATTCTGCGAAGTTGGCGTTTTGCGTCGTGTTGACATTTAGAGAAGTTGGAATTCTGCGTCAGAACAGTTTATTTCGTTATATAAGTGTATAGACGTGTGTGTATGTGTTAAATATGAGCAGGCATTCATGGAATACGCTGTTAAAATATTTTTCCTAAATCTGACTATCATACCAAAATAATTACTATATTATAATATCATATACAATAACACTGGTAGTTTCAGACATTAGCGCGATTAAACAAACAAATATTCAGATTTACTATATTATTAGTTAATATTATTAAAGAATAAGAATAATAACTATTAGAATGATTGAAATAATATACCAAAATAAAGATTGTAAAAAAACACATCAAACTGACACCACCGTGAAATTTAAATGATTTTTTCCTGCAATGAAATGATTTATCTTGGTAGTAAAATCCATAAAAAAAAAATGGAAATGTGATAAAAAAAAACTCAAAACTGATCTCTTTCGAACCAATTAATAGGTAATTATTCTAATGAAGATTTTTTTTTATTTTTGAAAACAAAAACATCTTTAGTACTACTTAACTGAGGGCAAATCATTCTGCCGCGGAGAAACAACCATTAAAATTTCAGAGTGTTTAACATAATTTTTTATAGCTAGGCTGGTCCGAATAGTGACGTCATAAATTAATAAATTAGGTTTCTCATGCCCAAGCGTAGTCAAAAATACTCTACGGATTCTTGATTGTTACGAGTTGTATTATTTTGATAAAACACAAGGGTTCCGCTTCAAAAAAATCTAGGTATATTTTTTTACACGCCTTTTTACATTTAGGTTGCTTTGCAAATTTCTACTTTATTAAATACACCCCCCCCCCCCTATTACATGAGGACTAAAAACATAACTGGCGAAATGTGGGTGTACTAATTGGTACATCTCTGCCTAACCCTTCGGGGATTACAGGCGTGATGTTATGTTATGTTAAATGGTAATATTTCAAAAAAATGTTTGAAGTAAAAGTTTGTTTCTGTATCACTCGAACATAAATTCTTCCTAATCGATCAAAATTTTTACCTCTTTTGATAGGAAGGAATCGTTAGGAAAATGACCATTTTATATCTCAAGGATTCTTTAAAACAATAAAAATTGCAAAAATATATTACGTAAAAAAATCGCATAATAGAAAGTAAAGTTTTTAAAGTGGATCTCGTATCAATTTCAAGAAAATTTGAAAAAAATTAACAAAAAAACTGAGAAGGATCGCAAATCAATATTTTTAACGTCTTTGGGCCACCTGCTGAATGTTAAAATTAAATTATAAATAATTAAAAAACTATCATTTGTCGCTGCTCCTCCCGCGTCTATAACTGCATCGCACCGGCTACGCATGGACCTAACCAAGGCTTCACACAAGTTTGAACCCCTTAATGTATCCCAAGCTTGTTCGCAATGGATGACAAGTGCTTCCTTGTTTCAATGCAAACTAATCGTTCCGAATAGTTTGCATTGAAACATCAAATTCTTGTGCGAAATTGCGAGTAGGTGTAAATGGGCTTTCTTGAAATGTGGCTATCATATTGGCCAATTGCCCTTCGTTGATAGCCCGAGGTCGAGGTGCACGAACGCGCTGAGTTAGATCTTCTCCTTCTTCATATCTACGCACCCAACGACTCACAGTGGTTCTCTGTAAAAAAAAGTAACAAATAGGTTTTTGATCATTTTTTTTTGTGATAAGTGGAAAGATTATATATAAAGGCGATCGGCAGGCTTGTATGGGAGTTTCGTACACCTAATAAAATATCGTGTTTTGAGATATTTTTGCTTTAATTGGTAGTCAATACGATAGGCAAGCCCTTATAAAATTCTTAGATTTCTAGAGATACCTCTAATGTATATACTCCATGAAAGCGAAAATGCTCACCCACATATGAACGAGCCTGGCGAATTTGGTACCACAAGCAAATTACGTTAATTCCTCCATGGATAGCCGCGGAAAGGAGATGGTTGTCGCGTCTATGGGTACAAACCAGGAACCGCGCCTGTTTAAATTATGTAACCTAACTAATTCAGCTACAGTATTCATTAAAAACAGGCGCTCAAATATGATG
Organism: Hoplodrina ambigua; assembly: GCA_949774945.1. Lineage (NCBI taxonomy): Eukaryota > Metazoa > Arthropoda > Insecta > Lepidoptera > Noctuidae > Hoplodrina > Hoplodrina ambigua. Next base: position 3,536,933 of record OX458964.1, read on the forward strand.
GACACAAACTGCTCTGCATGTATATTTTCCGTAAATGGCGGAGTAAACGCATTCAGCAGAGCAGCTGCTATTTTAAAATCTGCCATTAAATGGCGACAACCACGGTTGAAATATTCATGGCGGAATATTTTAAAATCTCTCTTGAAACGGCCATTCACAGCTTCTATTACCCACCTGTTAATAGTGACACAGCGTGAACGATTGGCTTCAAGAGTAGAAAGCTGTGATTGGCCGTCTTCTTTGGTTTCAGGCATATGACCTATGTATCCTTTCTGATGCAGACTATCCATGCAGTCACGAAAACCTCTATCTACAATAAAGATATCGTTTTCATTATAAAAATCATTAAATTCAGTTTTGTTTAATAAATTATTCATTATGGTGGCATCATTTGTAGTGGCACTATATGGTCCGCGTACATCTATAATATATCCATCAGAGGCACAGAGGATAAATGGCTTTAATAAATTCCTATATTTATGAAGGGAATATGTATCCTTTTGAAACAAGGAATTACTACTTTTTTGAGTATATATATATATGTTGCATCAGCTATTGTGATTGCAGGTTTTTGATCAGCTGGCGCATTAGGCTCACCAAATGTGACCGGCAATGTATGTATTTCTTGCTGCCACTTGCTCCCTTCTTAAATGAGAAAAACCAAGAAATTGTGGAACATAATCAGTTAGCAATATATTTCTTGCTACAGACATTAATGTCTCTAGGGTCCTTCTCGGAACTTGAAATAGACATGATAATCTGTCCCCTGAATCCCCAGTTCTTAATTTACACAATAAGACTGTTAATGCAAAACTACCCCGATGCATATTCTTAAGCCTCGGTGTTACATCTAATATTTGTTGATGTTGTTGTTTATTTATGCCTATAAAATACTGAACTTGGTTATCGGGGTAGTTTTGAATATTCTCATAAGAGATGTTACGTAACCATTCCATTAATATAAAAATGATCTCCTCTATGTGTGTGGAAGTAAAGCTATTAAGGCTATACTCAGCAGTATAAAGGTTTTCATAATTAGCCTCCTGTCTGTGTAAGGAGCAAATACGAGCACCTCTTGGTATAAAATATTGATACCTAACCAATACATATTGCCTGGTTTCTTCAGGCACAATATTCTTCATGCACTCTTGGAAAATGCAATGCCTTGTTGTCTCAGCTGCTCTTCTTATATTGGGCAACACAATATGTAAAGACCCCAACGTTCCAACATTGAAGCTCAAATCTCGAGCTTGGCCCCAGCAAACTCCACAAACTTCATTCATGGATGACATCTGTAAATATAAATAACATTGATGAAACAAAAATTAAACACTAAGTTTGAAGACATAAATTGCGCCCATCATGGCCAAGTTATAGAATAGTTCTTGACATACAATTATTGCTTTTCACCTTTCAGAAAATCTTTACCAAACATAATCTATGTTATATTAATATGAGTCAATAGATTTATTGCTCACTGGAGTAGAGAAGAAGGGCTATGTGACAATGGAAAAATCAGTATCCTTTTGTTGTTAGTAAAGCCAACATCATGACTGTCCCAGATTTAGCAACATACAATAGTATTTTTCAAAAAAAATAAACACTATGCCCCACACTAGGAATTTCTCCTGTGACGTGGGTGCGTTTACAAACATAGAAACTCACATACACAAACATTCAAACCTAGAACAACTACTTATAGATCATTCAAATATTTGTTCCGTACGGGGATTGAACCCGTGACAGACAGCGCAGCAGTCCAATTGCCCTTTGCATGACACTTATTTATAAGCTAATTACTATAAATATAATTATTATTTCATAATATACCTGCTGGTGCTCCAACAAACGAGCAGTATTATCGGGATCCCACTCTTGATCTGATGTCGGGGAGGCTAGACCCTGACCACATACAGCACATATCATATCAGAATGATCACCCTCCAGATGATCAGGTACAACGGGTTGAATATCATCATTTGGTGAAACAACCCTAGTTCTTCTAGCTCTTAGCCAACACGGCACACACGCTTCATCTTCAGAACGAAGCTAAAATAAAAAACTATGAATAAAGAAAAGCTTGCATTTAAAAATACATGGTATTAGTGAAAATATATTTACATTGACTTATTTCTTAGTTTAAATCAAATCAAGATACCTAATTGTTATAAGTTATAATAGGTACATGGTACACTCTAGGTCTTGCCCCAGCCCTTCTGCAATTCATTGCTGATTACCTTCGTAACCACCAGCAGTTTGTTCGACTTGGCCAGTATGACTCTCCTCCCTATCACACGCGTTCCGGAGTAAGTGTTCAGTGCTCGGACCTCTTCTCTTCATTCTCATGATCAACGATCTCCCTAGGGTTATTAAATATGCTAAATGTCTTCTGTACGCAGATGACTTAAAGCTATTTATTGATATCAGGACTGAGGAGGACTGTTTACAGCTTCAGCAAGACATCGATGCCGTGTACCAATGGAGTGTTGAAAATAAAATGGAGTTCAATGTCAGTAAATGCTTCCAGATGAATTTCGGTCGAGTGCGGCACCCAATCGAATTTCACTATAAACTAGCTGGTAACATAATATCAAGATCAACCACTATAAAAGATTTGGGTGTCACATTAGACCGAAAGCTCACATTCCACGACCATATCGCGGCGTTGGCCAAAGAGTCTTTTTGGCGGTTGGGTTTTGTTCTTCGGAATTCTAACGATTTCCAGAATATGGGGGTGATCAAACTTCTTTTCAGTGCCTTGGTTAGATGTAAATTAGAAGCAAGTGCATGTGTGTGGCATCCATACGAGAGCACATATGCACTTTTATTGGAGAAAGTAAGTACAAAAGGCCTTTCTGAGGTACCTGTACAAGCGCATGTATGGATACTACCCATACATGTACCCAAATAGGTTTCTTTTGGGATGCTTGGGGTACAACTCACTGGAGGTCCGAAGATCTAATGACCAGTTAGTTGTCATGTGCAAGGTGCTTAGAGGGAAAGTAGATGCTCCTGAGTTAAATTGTGAACTGTGTCATTTATTTGTCCCTAATAATTATCGCCGAAGCAGGAAGCACAGGCTGTTTGCAGTTCCAACAAGTAGGACTATTGCTCGGGCTAGATCTCCCATACCGCGTACCCTCACCGCGCTCAATGCTCTTCTGGACACCAGACCGGACTGTGATGTGTTTGCGGATGAATGGAAGGTGATCCTGTCAGAATGCTTGAGGTCAGTACCTCAAGCATTCTGACAGGATCACCCTACATGAGACGAATGCATAATAAGTGTATAATTTTTCGTACCATGTCTTCTTTTATTTTATTTCTTTTTAAACCTTTTTTTTTTTACCATGTTTTGTTGATGCATATGTTTATTGCATTATATGTAATAACGTTTATCAGATTGATTTACTGTAATTGGTTTAACCGTTGTAAATTAAATTAAATAAATAAATTAAATGTTGTTATACCTCTCATGGTTGGATCCAAGTAGCAACTGTGTTAGCCATTCTTTGTTCTTCTTCATTTGCACCTTCAATCAAAATCCTGCGTCAACTGATTCTTAGTATGGATCGTCCGCATACAACACAAACACTTTGATGGCCTATGCGTCTCCTCGGCATATAATCAGAAGAACGTGAATGAGTAGCTAGCTGCCAACATGCATGGCAAACATGGTCAGCAGATGTTATCTGGAAATAATGAAGTGACTTTGAGTATGGTTCAACATTGCTTTATATGACTATAACAGTCATACTGACAAAGAAATAACTATTATAACAGTGTTAAGCAAACCAAGTTAGGCAACCAAGTGTTAGGCAAGTAAACAATACATGTAAAAGATCACTTATGTGTTTGTTAATGTACAAACACAAAAGTGATCGTTTACAGGACAAATTGTAAACATTTTCAACCACAACAGTGTTTGTTTTTTTTTTCAAATAATGTTTAGATTAGTTTTAGTTACATACATATTATTTTAAGTATGTGATCGCGTAGTATAAATGGCAAATCTACGTTATATCACGTAAAAGTTATCACTTCGTAACTAGCACACTCGTACTCAAAATGTTATTTGGAAACTACTTACATCTCTAGGATATGTCCACAGCCGAAAAGTATTGACGATGTCGGGTTGGGTTTAGTATTCAGCTGCAAGCGGAGAAGGTAACAAAGGGTTCAAATTGGTAGGGTTTAAGTCCCCGATTGTAGTTCTACCACTAATTTTATAAGGAAATGTATTTTTCGAGAATTAATGGAGAAAAATGTTTCTAACCTCAAATCACATAGAAAGCGAAAACGGAACGTAAAAATGGGCGATTGACAACCTATATTTATACCACGTATTGTCTATGGTGCAAATAAACCGATTACAAACGTAAAACGGAACGTAAAAATTAATGTCATCTGTCATTTTCATTCGTTTGTTTATTCCGTTTCTCTTCGAGTTGCGTGAATGTGTTCCTTGCGTTTTGTGTTTTTCTTGTGGCTTTTTTCGACGACCTTGGCATTTCCCCTGGACTCGAATTGTTTGCCCTTACGATTTACCAAAGCTTGCATACTGGACACCGATTTCTCGCTGTATCGACTGACATTTGCGCGTATCCCGGACATAAGATTTACAAGGAGGATGGAGCCCCAACCATCAATGAGCCGTGTTGCGGGAGAGGTTGAACCCCAACCTGCAACGAGCCATTCTACAGGAGTGTCCGAACCCCAGCCGTCTACCAGCCGTTCAGATTTATGTTGTCCAACAACAAGTAGCAGCTCTTCAGACGAGGACGCACCGCCAGCTAAGCGCCATCTGTACGTGGAGGAAGTGCTCACAATGTGGAATTTAGTAAAAATATACTGCCGATTGGGAACGCGTGAGAAGGCCGTAGCATTTGCGGAAGAAAGGGGCATGCTACCCGTACAAAAGATGTGCAGTCGCCATAGGCAACCTATGACAATACAGTATAGCACAAATAAAACTGTGGGCTCTTTTGTTTGTAATCGAGGGCCTTGCAGAAACAAATCAAAAGTAAGCAGAGGAAAAGGAACATGGTTTGATAATATTAAAATAACTATGCCGCAGGTGTTTTATTTAATGTATGCTTTCGCGAACAAATTTAGTTATGAAAGAGTTATAAAAGAAGATTTTTCTGAAGGCGAGCACCGTCTCTCTAGAGCAACAATAAGCGACTGGTATAATTATTGTCGTGAGGCGGTTGTAGCATATCAAAAACATAAACAAGAATTAAACGGGAAGATTGGAGGACCTGGAAAAGTGGTTCAAATAGACGAAAGCAAGTTTGGAAAACGCAAATATAATAAAGGTCGACAAGTGGAAGGGCACTGGATCCTTGGAATGATCGAGGATGGAAGTGACGACCTACGTCTGGAAGTGTGCCCAGACAATATTCGGTCCGCTGACATTTTGGTGCCCTTAATTAAAAAAACATGTTGCTGAGGGCACTACCATACATACTGACTATTGGCGGGCCTATGATTGTCTGGGTGATCACGGATACACACATAAAAAAGTTAATCATAGTGACCCAATAAACCCATTTGTGGCTAGCGATGGCACCCACACACAAAGAATAGAATCTCAGTGGCGTGTCATCAAAAGATTTTTTTGTAAAGATAATTATAATAACAGGATAAATATGAATGATTTGGTATATGAATATTTGTGGAGAATACAAATAGAAAGAAATAAATCTGATCCTTTCGAGGAATTAATTAATGTAATTAATTTTAGTTTTAATAAATGAAAAATTAATTAATGTTATGTTGTTTCTTTTATCAAAACCTATAAATGCTTAAAGCAGCCCTACTGATCCAGAGCGAGCGAAGCGAGCTCGGGACTTGGGACACCCCGACATGGATAGGTTAGGTTCGAAGGGGATGGCGGGGTCTGAAAGACCCCGCCATCCCCTTCGTGTTAGGTTACTTTAAACCTTGAACGCAGAAGTAGGAGCCCCGCGAAGCGGGGCTCCGTCGAGTTATTTTGATGGGAAGTAATCAATTTTTTGGGTGAGACATGAGAGTGGTGTCAGGATACAGAGGGCACCTCCCTCCCTATGCTAAACGATACCAAATTTCTGGAATACGCCTTTTACGTGACTATAACGAGTTTTGAGGTTAGGTTACAAAATTTGGTTTTTCTCAAGAACGGTGCATTTCCTTATCATGGGAGTGGTACCGGGGGGTAGGGGGGTTCCCCCCTTCCCCCTTCACCCCCCCCCCTCCCCCCCCTCCGCCTGCAGCTGAATACTAAACTTTACCCATAATGGCAATATACTTGTCCTTAAAACCAATATATTTTGTCCATTTTGTCAAACGACTTGTGCTATCACGCATTCATAACGGTATCGGTTTCTGAATACACTTAGTATGGTGAGATTTATACCTAATATTATTTTATGTTCGCGTTATGTTGTCGATCACTTCAGAGCGGTGGTGGTGCGGGGGGTGGGGGAGCGGCCGCCTAACGAAGCATCAGACAACCACCAACTTCATTCATTCAAAATATCGTCCGAACATAACTTATAGATGCAAATACTAACTATCACCAACAGTATTTACATATAATATAATATTACCTTGCTATCATATGTAAATCACCAACAGGAACAGGATGTAGTAAAATTAAAGATACACGGTTTACACAAAACTGTCTTGTATTTTCAACAACAATATACAATGGTCGATACTTAGCACTAGATTACAGATTACTCTTTTTCTTTTACAACTATCAGATCCACTTATCGCGTTGAATTTCCAAATCCAAGTGAGCGCGCAGCCGGCCTAACGTTCCGTTAACCCCTCCATTTTGAGCGGGAAGGAGCGAGTTCTCTGATTGGTTCCCGCCGATTTGCGTCAACCAATCACAGAACGACCACAAATATTCTTAAAGGTTAAAGTTGCCAGCGTAAAATATCAAGTAAAGTTAAATTAATGCGTTTATAAATTAAATAAATCGATTAACAATATTAAAATTAACAAACCCTAACAATCGACCGTCCTGACAACGTGTACGTCCCCGGACACGACACCAGGTGGAACCCTAACAATCGGACCGCTGGCAGGCTGCTCAGTTTTTGTTTTTTCATCATTACTTTTGACTCATTAATGAAAATAAGAAGCTCCTAAAAAAAAATTCAACTTAAACGACACGTCTGCGATTTTACAGATTAATGACAATTTTTATAAGAATTAAGCTAATTAATATAAATACTTAATTTAAATTATGTACATGTTCAATAAAGTGTATATAAATGCAATAGCTAACAGTTAACACGTTCATCGCCATGGTGGGTCAAAATGACCGGCACTTGATCTAGCCATTTGGGCCATGGGGGGTCAAAATGACCGGCACGCCAGACCTACCTTTGCGAAGCCCGTTCGCGCCGCAGAATGCAAAAGCTGTGTATTCAACCATACAATGTGACCGGCGCGGCCCCAATGAACACCTGTAACTACTTGGTTTTTTGATTTTTTGATGGCATACCTGTTTTTAGGACTTAGAGAAAAAAGTTAATGAAAAAACATAGGATTTCGAATCATATATTTTTATTTCTGTTATAAGTTGCATTTATGCATAAAAATGAAAAGACAACAGAATATTATTAATTTTAGGCATGTTTTTATCAAAATTTAAGAAAAAAAGAAAGACAATAGAACAAAAAATATTAGGAACGTTTTTTATCAAACCACAATTACAAATCGTCATACGAACAACAATCAAACTAAAGATTAATTCAACTCTAAATGGATATTCAAACATTTTAGTGGCATTTGTCAAAACATTGACGACATAAATGGGGATTGCCGGGACAAATAGTGCAAAACCAAGAAACCTTCTTTGTTTTGTTCTTGGCCACATTTCTTCCATGCAACTCAACATTTGATTTGTAACAATCACGACAAAATTTTCTTGTTGATACTGCTGCACCTTCTTTTTTCTTAAGCTCGTGTTTTTGTCTTCTGGGTCGTGGTGTGGTCAATCCCGTATTTTCTTGACTACCCTCAATCAACTGCTTTGCCAACAGTCGCCTAAAATCGACGACAGATATCTTCTTCTTCGTTGTACTTTCATATAGTACTCTTGCATTTACTACAGCAGTATTGAGTAATAATTCGATACCGAGCTTCTTATACCACTTTAACGTCTTTCGCAATGGACTCGAATAAGCACTCATTTGGTCAGACAAGTCAACGGCTGCTTTGGCTTTATTATAATCAATCACAATTTTCGGTTTAATTGTTTCAACCCCTCTTTTGTTCTTTTTTTTTGTAAAACCAATTGAATGTTTGGTTGACAACAAACACACGTCCCTCTTATCCTTCCACTTCATAACCGTGACTCCGTTTTTGTTTTCTTTTGCCATAAACTCACCCGGTTTCAGATTTCCAGTCATGACGTCCTTTGGTAAGTTCTTCCTGTTTTTTCGTAGGGTCCCTACTAAATGAGTATCGTGTTGAACTAACTTCTCAGCTAGATCTAAGCTTGTATACCAATTATCTACGAACATGGTATGACCTTTTCCAAAGTAGTTACGTGCTAAATTCAAGACAACGTTGGTTGGAGTATTATCCTGTGAATCTAATGTCTTTCCTCCATATACCTCCACCTTTGTCGTATAGCCAGGAGTAGTACACAATTTAAATAGCTTGATGCCATATTTATGTCTTTTCGACTTATTATATTGACGGAAAATGATACGCCCACGAAATGGTATCATACTTTCATCGACGCATAAACATTCATCGGGAGTATAATGAATTGAAAATGTTTGGTTCAATATTTCAACCAATCTTCGTATTTTACCCAGCCGGTCATTTTTTGGAACTTCTTCGTTGTTGGAAAAGTGGAGCATTCTAAGCAAAACTTCGAAGCGGTTGCGACTCATAGTCTTTTTTGCAAAAGATTGACCCAACATTTCATCATTAGACCAATAGTCTACGATTTTTGGTAACTTCACTATACCCATCCAAATAATCACGCCTAAAAATCGTTTTATTTCTTCTTTGTCGGTTGGCGTCCAGAGCCGTAGTCTCGACTTATCTTTAATGCCACCTTTATCGATACTTTGTTGGGCAAATATATTCGTCTGATGTGCTATATTTTCAAATAACTGGTCAGTGACTAAGAGGGAATAGAAATCAACAGGTGTAGCATTGGCTAGTTGATTTCGAAGTGAGTAAGGTTTCAGTCCCGGTATTTCGGTAAAAGGAATTAAACGAGGCTGCTTACCACGTGGCTGGTACCACTCACATTCAGGTGTATGGCCGGATAAAGCTGGAGATAAGTCACGGTCATCTTCTTCACTGTCCGACAAAATAACTCGACGTTTTCTGGTACGTGGAATATTTATCACTTCATCACCCTCACTTATGACATGGTCAGTACTGCAATGTGACCTCTCTAAACTGTCAATTACATGTAATTGTTCTTGTGTAAACTCAAAGTCAAAAAAAGTGTCCATTTTAACAATAAAACTATTTTTTCTGCTAAACAAAATCTTAGCGTGCATTTGATGACCAAAACAAATGCGAACTAACGAAAACAATCCGTGATTGGCTTGAGTCATAGGGAGAGGTGAAAGGGGTGAAGGGAGGCGGGAACAACAACCGCACGCACGGTGTACTCCCGCGCTAGCATCCATTAGGCGCGCGGTACCCGTGCGTAGTAGACGTGTCTATAACGTTTGTAAGTACGCTGACCGGCATTGTGACCGGCAAGGCCTGAATGTAATAATTATTCCGTTTAGGCCGCGCCGGGTCGTAATGACCGGCACTTAAAAAAACCCTAAAATAAAGCCAAAATAAACAAATATCACTGTAAAACTTTTATATATGAACAAATAAACCTATAAATAATCATAAAAACCAATGACATTTTTTTATGATTTTGTAAAATAATAGTCGGCGATGAACGTGTTAATTGAGGTAAATATCTGATATAAATACTCAACTTCTATCAAGGAATGTGAAGTACAAATCAACTTAATAAATTCATGAAACAATTTCTAAGTCTAGTTACTGAATTACATCCTTCGGATCAGTAATATCGTGTATAGATTATATTATTAAATTTTTCTTTTGAATTGGATCAGAAAACAGCGATCGATATATCGACGTCCCCGAGGAATAAACCGGTAATCGCAAAAATCAAATTTTACAGGAAAAATGTTTTAGTGTTTTTGGGATATATTTCTTCAACAAAAGGTAATTATGCCAACATTGTTATGCAAAAGTTTGAAGTATTAATTGTAACTATTAAATATACACAGAATAAGTTATTCACCAAAATACATATTACCGCAAATGGTTTCATACATTTTTTAGGGTATTGATATCTTACGATCCTGACTTATCAATATTATTCCAGTAATGTTTACTTACCGATTTATTCTTGTAAATTTCTTAAAAATCATTGGCATAATATTGCTTTACTGGATTATTGAACGTTTTTTTTCATTACAGAGAGGATTGTAATGTTCAGTTACCGACTTATTATGGTAAAACTTTAAATAACCATAAGAGGGTAAAGAAGTGTAACCCGTATTTTATAGAAAGTTTTTGGTAGTCATATTATGGTAATCATTGAAAACCAATTATGTAAAATAAATTTGTCGTCGGTATCTTCGAGGGAATTACTAAAGAAAACTCATAAAATTAATTAAAATTATGACGTTTATAGGAAACAAAGTTCTCATAGCGATCACAAATTGCAATCAGTAATAAAAGTATAAAAAAGTAGCAAAGTAAAAACATTAATAAATAATCGGTATTATTATTGGCATCATCATCGCGATTCTCACTAATTTCTATAAATCCTTAATTTCTACAGAAATAAGGATTTATAAAATGCGTGGTAATACCGTGGCATCACTCCACTATATGAACAAAGACAGTAAATCTATATGCATCGCCTTGCATAAAGGAAGAAGTTGATGATAAGCACGTGCCAATGCAGAATCTTCTATCGAAGCATCTGATTTAGGTTTTCGCCCACGTCGTATGGTTTGAAACGAATTTAAAATACCTATTTAATTCAAGTATGACTCATTACTGACTCTCTTTGTTAGTAACAGCGTTGCAGTCCACTGCATTATCCACAGGTAACATATTTAAAGAACTGTGGTTGTCACTAGATGAGCATAACCACAAATAACAATTTTGAAATAAATTAATTAGTTACTATAAAGCTATAGCTACCAAGCAAAATCAAATAAGAAACAAATTGATTAACTTAGATTATACACTAAATAAATGATAATAATGAGATTGCAATTTTATTAAGATATGATTTTTATAACATTAGATTTAAATTTATTTTTCGAGCATGCAAATATGTCAATATCAATAAAAGTTGAATTATAGGATTCCAACATTCTATGAATAGGGCAGCGTGATCCAGAGTTTGTACGACAGGAGTTTAGCACGAACAGAGTACGTGCACGAACCTGACGCACATGAACCGTTCGGGGGACAGAATAGCAAAGACCGCTCGTCAAATCAATAGCATCAAAATGGTTATGAACAATATCATAAAGCACGCTGGCCTCCAGGTATATGCGGCGGTTCTCCAAGCTCAGTAGCTTGTACTTATTAAGAAGTTGAGAGTATGAAAGATAAGATTTAGTCCCATAGCATCTGTAGTACATAGCGCGGAGGTACTTGCGCTGAACCCTTTCTATTCCAGCTACGTACTTTTGGTAGAAGGGGTTCCAAATAGGGACCGCATACTCTAACTGAGACCGTATGAGCGTCTTATACAAATAGAGATAGGTTGAGGTACGCTTAAATTCTGTACAGGATCTCATCACAAATCCATACATTTTAAAGGCATTATTGACTATGGATTCAACATGCTGGTTTAAAGAGAGTTTGGCATCAAAGAGGACACCTAGATCTTTCACTATAGAAATATTATTTAGAGGGATACTATTAAGGTTATAACTGAAATTTAGGATTAAATTATTCATAGTAAAGTGCATATAGTTACACTTAGGGATACTGGGATGCAGCTTATTGTCAATACAGTAGGCAGTTAGTCTGTCAAGGTCCTCCTGAAATGACCGGCAGTCATCCATGGTACGTACCACTTTAAATGCTTTCAGGTCATCAGCGTACATCAAAAATTTAGACTTTTTAAAACATTTTTTAATATCGTTGATATAAATAATGAATAATAGCGGACCCAGAATAGAACCCTGTGGAACTCCAGAAGTAATACTAACAAAGACAGACTGGTGACCATTAACAACAACCCTCTGGGATCGGTTTTCGAGGTAGGACATAAACCAGCGCAGTAGATTTCCGCGTATTCCATTGTAAGCAATTTTACTCAAAAGAATTTCGTGATCGACCTTGTCAAAGGCTTTTTTGAAATCAGTATAGACCGCATCTATTTGTAACCGTCTATCAACATTCTCAAAAAGGTAATTAGCAAATATTAACAGATTAGAAGTCGTAGATCGGCGCTTAACAAACCCATGCTGTTCAGGAATGATAATATTATGCAGAAGCGGGTAAATCTCGTTGTGGACAAGTCTTTCAAATAGCTTTGACAAGGTCGTCAGGATCGAGATGGGTCTATACTGTTCCACATCATGCTTTGAGCCAACCTTATGCACTGGAGTAATGTTAGCTTGCTTCCAAACCGCCGGAAACACACCCTCATGCAGACATCTATTAAAAAGGATATAGATCGGCTCACAAATATTATCAGCCGTAGCCTTAAAGAAGGCCACCGGAAGACCGTCAGGTCCAGCCCCCTTAGAGGGATCCAACCGTTTCAGCTCGCTGAGTATTTTTGACTTATCGATATGTAAATTACTAATTAAGCTACAGTTCTCTGCGTACTGCTGCGGTGGACCCCACGAGGCGAGCTTTGGTGACACAGGCTCAAATACGGACAAGAAAAAGTCCGAGAACATATTGCATACAACATTAGGATCACTTGATTTGACATTCTGGTACTGCATCGTGGACGGGATGCCTGAGTTACTCTTACGATTAGAGTTGTAGGACCAGAAATGCTTTATGTTACTAGAGAGACTATCTTCAACTGAGTTAATATAACTGGAATAACAGGTTTTACACATAGTTTTGAAGACAGACCTACATTCGGAAAAATTATTATAGTCTTTGACGTTTCTGTATTTTTTCCATTTTATCCACAAACGTTGCTTCTTTTTAAATATTTTAATTAATTGCGGAGTAAACCAGATTGGGAAGTCAAGTGATCGAGTTCTTGCAGGGGGGACTAGGGGGCTGATTATGTCACCCAACATACTATAGAAAGCCTCCACGGCTTCTTCCGATGACAGATTGTCAAACAGGGCGGCCCAATTGACCTCATCCATATGTTTGTTGATGAGATCGTAATTAGCTTTATGGAAATTATTTTTATTAATTGGTTTTCTCATCATCGTTTTTGTGGATAGGCTAACAGGTGCGGTTATAACAAAAGGGGGGTGATGGGGTCGACTGGTAATAACGGATCATTAAAATGGACAGTCGAACAGCAAGTGTTCGTGATAAACAAGTCCAAGGTCTTTCCTCCACTATTAGGCGCACTGTTGTATTGGTGAGCATCAAGCGAAGACATGAGATGCGTCAGCTCAGAGCTCAAACAGGGTGTGTACAAACACATGCAACACAGGCCTCCAGTCCCGCCGACAACGCACTCCACGTGATATTAGGAAGGTTATAATCACCGACGATGTAAATATTCAAGACGTTAGGCGCGTTTAAGGAGTCCTGTAGGAAGTCAAAATGAGATGTATATACATCACAGCTAGTCCCCGGCGGTATGTACACAGCGCTGATAACATGTATCTTATGTTTATCGCATTTGGAAGGCAGCGCAACCATGAGGTGCTCAATACACACCGAGGGCTTATACTGTGGGTTATTGAGAATATCAAGCGTGGCTGACTGAAGCCCACGCAGTATTGCAATGAGCACTCCACCCCCATCTCGCTTCCCCGTAGCGTCACGATCACGATCACAGCGGAATACAACGTAGCGAGGGTCAATAAACTCACTATTTGCTATTTCTGGCACCAGCCAAGTCTCTGTCAATACTATGATGTCATATGAAGATGCCAAGATATTCACGAACAGTGATTGTAGCTTAGTTCTAATTCCCCTACAGTTCTGGTAGTAAATTAACAAATTATCAGTGCTATCCATTAACAGAGTGCAAAACAACAAATTTATATAGGTCACGCGTTCGTTTGCAAAACTTGATACAATGTGGAATCCAATTAATTCTAATAGTACATTTATAGCTGGTGAAATATATTAATAAGATAACATTAATGTTTGTATATAATTTTGAGGTACATGGTATTACATTTGGTCGATTAAAATTTAATTTTGGGTATGATTTTGAGTTACATATTTTCATAATAAGTGTATTAGATTGTATAAAAATTGCATTTGAAATTTATTTAAATTTAATAGTCAGTATATTTAGATTGTTTAAATTAGTATTAAGTTTCATGGCATGCATTATAACAATAGTGTTCAAAATTGATTCAAGTGTTATAATAAATGAATTAAAATTAATTAAAATAGTTATAAGTTTCACGGCATGCACAATTTTGAAAAAATAGGTAACGCAATAGATTAAAACAATATAGGTATAACAGTAAAAACTATATAGAATAACGATACCTAAGTGAGCAAGAAGTTTATTCGACGGATTTGGGTCGAATTATTTTTATCAAGGTCTCTTTCTCCACGTATCGCAAACGACGGTTCACCTTCACGCTCTCGGACAAGTATTGTAGCATTTCTAATCCACACACATTTGTAGTGGTGGTCTTTGGCAGCATCCCGGGGTGGTCTTTGGCAGCATCCCGGGCTTTACGAAATAACTGTTTCTTCTTCAGGGTTAAGTGCTCGTTAATGTAAATGGAAGATGAGGTTCCAGAAATGCCAATTTGTTCAGTCTTGAGAGACGACGCCTTACGGAAGGCACTAAGCAAATTATCCCTGTGTATGCACGACGTGAATCTGACGATGACGTTTTTTGGTCTAGCGCTTTGTTGGTGAGCATGTGGCACTCTATGAACGGCGACGATATTCTGTTGAGTCACTGGGGACTTAAGCGCAAGACCAATTGCTTCAATAAGGGCCATTAGGTTTTCGTTGCGCCTTTCGGGCAAATTACCTATTTCCACATTGCATTGCCGAGCCTGTTGTTCCAGGATATCAATTTTGGTCTCTAGAGTGTTGACCATCAGCTCCACATCTGCAGCCTTAGTGCCTTTTAGCTCACTGGTACGCTTCTCAAGGATGTCATAATTCAGCTTCAAATCCTGAGTAGTTTCTTGGAGGCTAGCAACATCATTGCGCAGGTCATGCACATTCTGTTTCAGAAGGGACTGCTGAGTACGCAGTGAATTTATTTCCTTTTCTACATTAGCCATAGTAGATTTGATGTCGTCGCGAATTTGAGTCAGATCTTTATTCATCTCACTCCGCCAGTTGCTGAGAGTTTTGTTTAGGTCACTCGAGAATCTTTCAAAGTCTGAACTAGAAATGGTTTGAACAGGTTTATCCATAACTTGGCGATGATCATTGTGCGTATGCGGAGGACTGCGTTCCTCTAAGGTGTCATATGACATGTCCATGGAATTATCCACGACCGGAGGTTCCGCGTAGCTACGTACAGGCGTGTTAACATTCGACCTAAGACGCCTGGTTACATTGTCGCACGGCGGGCATTTCCATGAGGCCTTAAATTCAGCGCTTAGCGCCGCATGTTGGCTATGCGATATATTGAGACACTCATAGTGATATTTTCCTTGACACGCACAGCACGAAAATATGTTATCACAGGCAGTATTCGGTTCGACTTGGCAGCAATTCATTTTAAACTAGATGTAAACAAAGTTAGAGTATAGGACAGCGCCACCTAGTTTGCTAATTTGAAAGTATGTGGTACCCGGCAGCAGTGCGATGATCGTAGTAACGTGTCAATATTTAAGTTCAATCACGATGGGTAAGATGTAGTAGCACCAAGAGAGGTCAACAGATGGCGCCAGTATCGGTGAATGACTTGCGAATTTGACTTATTAGCAGCTTTGTTAAGGTGGTAAACAAGACTTCACAAATGCACTGGGGACACTGTAGTAGATTAGTTTGTGATGAATAACCAATCCGACAATTAATGGAGACAAATAATAGTGTTTGCAGGCCGACTTCTTAGTTTTTTAAACAAACCTTGAGCATCGCGAGTAACATCGTAAGGAAACCTGGTCTCAGTTTATATTAGTACATAAAATAAGTCCAGGTTTCCATCACCGATGTTGTTTAAGATAAACTTAGAAGTAAATATGAAATAAAAAAATATATTTTACAATCACAAATTATTAAAAATAATTGAAATATAGGTATATTGTTTCACTTATGACAACAGGCACTCGTGTGGCACTGGGTCGTGGAGGTGCCTAACATAGGTAGGTATAGGTAAACCGCTTCATTGAGTCCTCGCTTGTCGGAAATAAATATTATACCACGAGTCCCAAAATTCAACGACAAGCGGGCACCAGAGGGTGGACCTGCTCATGAGTACCTCCTACCTACTCGAGAAAAATATAAAGCGTTCTCCGAATTCATAACACGTTTACAATAGCTGTTGATGCAGAAAAGTACGCAACACTACATTTCTACACCAGACAATTATGCAAAATTACTTAAACTTATGTATGACATGAAAACAACTACAACAACTAACTAACTAACTGAAACAACTATTGTTGTTTTTAACATTCTTAAACTGTCAAAATTTATTTTAATTTAGGAGCATAATCAGACAACTACACTGTGAATGCTGTGGTCTCTTAGAAGTGAAGGAGTACACCTACCTAATACCTTGTCGTCCTTTATCTAAATTTATTTTTGTGTATACCTTTGTTGGAGATCCTAAATAAATAAATAAATAAATAAAATTGTTGCTCATGAGGTAGGTACATTTTATTTTAAATTGTTAAGTAGCTTGTAGTGGCTACAGGTTTCGGTTAAACTTACATAAAACGAAATTACTTAATATCAATTTCATGAATTAATTTCGTCGAACCATTTAAACTTGCCTCCCCCTTTAGGAGTTGGCCCTGTATTGTGGGTGCCTTTAAAAACATATACCTAAACTCGCTTAAGAAGTGTCTAGTTGTTTGTGTAGACGTACAAATAACTAGACACTTCTTCTTCTTTATCGTGTGGGCAATAAGGTCTTACGACCCCACACACCCTAGTGTCAGAATTTTTAAACAGCCTCGAGGGCCTCTGACATGGTTTGATTGGAACAGTAATAGGCTGGACCTGGTATAAGTCCAGGTTTCCTCACGAGGTTTTCCTTCACCTGTGGGTCAGCGGTATCGTCCAACCGTATCGTCTATCGTCAGTTATGTGTCGCGCCTATTGGCACAACAATGACTCGTCATCTCGGGATTCACTGAATATGCTATGTGGCCGAACAACATCTGATTGCAAATACATAATATGTAAACACTGTGTATACAACTGTAAGGCGATTATCGCAAGACGTCGCGCACGAACCGAATTTCACGTCGCATTGTCTTGACTTTTCTCAGTTAGTTTTAGTTTTATTACCTTGTCTAGTTTGTTGCTTACAAACTTTTGACTTCTACATTTTACTGTGAATATTATGTATTGTATTTATGTATGTATAATTGGTGTGTACATTAGAATTAATACTTCGTAACAAGTACATTGTAAGTACCTACTTCTATAAATGTATACGCTGTTAGTGTACTTTAATAAATAAATGAAATTGGCTTGTGTATTATATACCGTTGATATTTACGTTTCTGTGTACAAGTTAAGTAGTTGTTTCTTCCCCATGTGCCTCACAACCTGCATAAAAAAAGCCTTCCGCTGTAAACGGCGTCGTATGAGAATCGCCTTAGTATTTCGCGATTAAATGTTTCTGCAATTTATTCCAGGCCATGTCTCAACAGTACAGTTTGCGTTGGAACAACCATCAGTCGAACTTTGTTTCTACATTCAAAACTCTGCTGGACACGCAAACGCTGGTGGACGTCACCTTGGCTGCAGAAGGCGAAAAAATCATGGCACATAAAGTGGTGCTGTCTGCGTGCAGCACATATTTCAGAGTGAGTTAATATCTATCTACTGTGTTTCTTTTGAAATTATTCTCTAGTTTTGTGTCATCCCTAAAGTCACGCTTAAAATCAAATAATTTATTAAAATTAGACCATACAAAGGCACTTTTGAACGTCATAAACTAGAAAATATAATAATTTAAGTCAAAGTCAAAAACATTTAATTTAATTAGACCGATTACAGGCACTTTTGAATTGTTAAGGAGCCTGTCAGTTAGTCCAAAAATTGAAGCTAGTTGCTCGTTCCAAAACGGAGGTAGGCCTCTATGGAGAAGAACGAGCAAGAAGCTCTACGGCACTCTTTTAAATTAAGTTTTTACAAAATCCTGGTTACATTATTCTTGTTGATTCTACATGTGAACACAATGAAGGTGAATATAAAACTGAAGTCAAATATAAATTAAAGATGTAAGCCATAGCAGTTAAGAGATGACCAATCCCAACTGACAGCACCCGTTCACGAGCATGACGCATGGATCAGCACCACCTAGCTCAACCTCATGGAGGGAGCCAAATGATCCAACACACGCCCACCATCAGTGAGACATTTGAGTGAGCATGACAAGCTCTTAACTGCCAAGCTCATTAAGCCAAAGCACATAGTAACTTAATAACTAAAAAGCTCCATGGTACTCACATTTACAAAATTGAAATAAATGATATTAAATTATACAACACTAACACTTCAGTGTACTTAATCGTTAGATGAACTGTGGTATGTAAAAAAGAAAAAAGTAATAGTATTGAAAACGAAGCAAGTTATTCAAATCAATAAAAAGGGGGTAAGAAACATCATTCTTTCTAGTATACATTAATGATTTACCTTCTTTATTAGAAAACCAACCACAAATGGTGTTATTTGCTGATGATACTTCACTTATTTTTAGAGTAAATAGACAGGCTCAGCACCTTGACGACGTAAATAACGCCATGCTTAAGGTTCATAACTGGTTTACTGTGAATAATTTGTATTAAATGAAAAAAAAAACGAAATGCATAAGATTCGCTTTACCAAATGTTAGAAGCAGTGAGTGTAAGGTTATATTGAATAAGGACATTCTAGAATTCGTCGAACATACAATTTTCTCGGGGATTACGCTCGATTCAAAGCTGCAGTGGAGTCCTCACTTAATATCTCTTGCAGCGCGGTTAAGTTCAGCCGCTTACGCTGTCAGAAAAATCCGGCAATTAACAGACGTGGATACCGCGAGGCTGGTCTATTTTAGTTACTTTCATAGCATCATGTCTTACGGTATTTTGCTCTGGGGACGTGCTGCAGATATAAATTCTATCTTTATCCTGCAAAAGAGGGCTGTCAGAGCCATCTATAATCTTGGCAGACGCGAATCTTTAAGGGAATTGTTTAAAACAATTAACATCATGACGGTGCCTTGTCAATATATTTATGAAAACATCATGCACGTTAGAAAAAATCTTCATATATTTAAAAAAAATAGTGATAGACATAATTTTAATACTAGAAATAAGGACAAATTAAATCAACCAAGTTTCAGATTGGCAAAAGTACACACTTCTTTTATGGGGTACGGTGTAAAATGTTATAATAAAATACCACTCGATATTCTCCAACTAAATGAGAGAAAATTTAAAACTTGCATAAAACGCACACTATGTAGTCGAGCATATTATAAGTTAGATGATTATATCACGGACAAAAATGCTTGGCTAAATGCTAGTCCTGCTCCACAGCTACTCGGGCTCACAAATTAGAATTGTTTTTTAAGAGAATGATGTTTCTTACCCTTTTTTTTGTCGACCTGAATAACTTGTACAGTTATCAGTAAGATTACTTTTTTTTTTTACATATTGCAGTCATCGAACTTATACGGACACTGAAAGTGTTATTATTGTATAATTTAATTTATTTCAATTTTGTAAATGTGAGTACCATGGAGCGTTTTATTTTATTTTATTTACTGAGATACTATGTGCTTTTACTAATGAGCATGGCAGTTGAGAGCTTGTCATGCTCACTCAAATGTCTCGCTGATGGTGGCGCGTGTGTTAGATCATTTGGTTCCCTCCATGATGGTTGAGCTAGGTGGTGCTGATCTATGCGTCATGCTCGTGAACGGGTGCTGTCAGTTGGGATTGGTCATCTCTTAACTGCCATGGCTTACATCTTTAGTTTTATTATTTTTTACTACGGTTTTATATTCATCTTCATTGTGATCACCTGTATAATCAACAAGAATTATGTAACCAGGATTTTGTAAAAACCTAATTTTAAAGAGTGCCGTGGAGTTTCTTGCTCGTTCTTCTCCATAGAGGCCTACCTCCGTTTTGGAACGAGCAACTAGCTTCAACTTTCGGACTAACTGACCGACTCTTTGACAATTCAAAAGTGCCTGTAAATGGTCTAATTGAAATAAATGTTTTGACTTTGACTTGACTTTGAATGCTGTTATCAGTATCGTCTAATACCAGTCATCTCCATATTTTTTAATATAAATATATTTTTACATTAGGTATTTAAGAATCATTCATAATATAAGATTTTTATATAAATATTTCTTTTTAGTAATCCTTGGTTTCTGAGCCAAATTATTCCTATTGCAAATGATAACTTTGTATCCCGCGTTTAAAACGTTTCTAATGTAATGTTTCAGTCGTTATTTGTGGGGAATCCGTCGCCACATAATATAGTAATGCTTAAGGATGTGACCTTCGCCGATCTACGCTTATTGGTCGATTTCATCTACAGTGGAGAGGTGACCGTAACGGAGGAGCAGCTGCCGAAGGTGAGCAGCCCTACATCGATAGCTATCGGGTATAATAATAAGACACATAAAGTTACGTGTTCTTCGATTTTTTTTTTGCTGTGAACCCTCTGGTTACGAAGTTATAACTTGCTTTCTATTATTTACATGACAACTAGTTTTAAATATTGTTACTAAACGTTAAATACACAAAGGACTGTTGTATGTACCCATAAGTACAATAACTTGTGTGTCACACTACATGATGGTAATGTAAAGAGTGACTTTTCACACCAAAAAGAAAAGATATGACCTAAATAAAAAAATATCTTTAAAAAAGCTTTTATTTAAAAATACAATATGAAAATGTACTACAAAGAAAAAAAATAAGATTTTTCTAAAATTGTAGGCTGAAAATAATTTAATATAATAGTACCTCATTTTTAATAAAAGCTTTGGCGCTCATTCACTACTCCTATTTTATTATAATTTTAACGTTAAAAAGGTAATAGCTTTATTTTATTGTTTGACTCCGACAGCCACACATGTGCATGGAATGAACTATGGAAGGTCATAAAGTGTTACAACTAAGTAAAACATTTATCTGACTTGAGCGTAGTAACTATTCAGTAATCTGTGCTTGAGCCTATACAAACTAGCCCGTTCTCCTTCCATTTAATTTCAAATGAAAGGAGAATAGTTAAGTTCAGTTCAGTTCAGTTCCATCCATCTTTACAAACTTTCACGATTATAATAATAGAAAATTAAAATTATAAATCAGTTTTTGAAAGTCAAACTTCAGCTCTAAATTGCCATCCTTTACGAGTAAAACTTATAATGTTCAGGCCCTTATTGTAGGGCGATTAACACACGGCACCGCACGCCGATCGGGTGATGCGGTGCGATCATGCGGTGATGCGGTTCTCATGTCGCACTAGCTTCTATGAAATCCGCTTGAACCTTGCACACGATCATCGCTCGACCGTGCGGTCGTGCGTTGCTCTCGCCGCATCCGCATATCCGCGCGGACGCCCGCGCAGTCGTGTGGTGCCACACACACGGTGCGCCGCACTACCGTACGGATCATCGTGCAGGGTTCCCAATTTAGGGGTTTTCTCCCCAAATTAAGGGGGTAAATATATTATAAGCAATGGCATGTTTTTAAGGGCGTTATATGTTTAGGTGTATTTTTAGGGACTTTTGGCTTCTTATATAATTAATTCTATTTTTTCATTTGTTGTTCTAGCAGTTTAGCAGGTATCAGGACACATGTACAATAGATACTTCCGCGAATCCACAAGCCGAATGCATAGTATATTTTTATATAGGATAATGGGCAAAAATCTTGAAATAAGGTTCCGTACACACACATCTCTTTATCCATTAGATAAAATTCATAATGGCTAATTACGTGTCATGGGTGTACTGTCCATGGTTTTCGAGGGTGCTGATGCCGAGAATGAGGTGAAAACGAAAATTCAAGGTGGCGGCCGCAAAATTTTAAAAAATATGCTTCATGGGTACCGCGTCCATAGTTTTCGGAGGTACTGATGCTGAAAATGAGGTCAAAACCGGTAAAAAATAACTAGTTAAAATCAAAACTGGTCAAAATCGATCCGTGCGGTCATGCGGTTGAACCGCATCAACGTGCGGACAACCGCATCGAAATCCGCTTCACCGCCACCGGATCCCGAAGCGGTGTTCGGTGACGAGTGATTATCGCCTAATTAGTAAGCGATAACTTAAAATTATAACTTCCACTATTTTATAGATAACTTGATAATATAAGGTCGAAAGTCGGAAAACCAGCCTTACCAATCGCATATCGCAGTATCGCATAGTTGAGAAAAGGCTAGGCAGATTGATATGATTTATGAGTTAAAATACCGCGTTTTATCTTTCTTCCTGTGTTTGTAGGTGCTGAGGTCCGCTAAATTTCTAGAAGTGAAGGGACTTATAGAGATGTCTAAGTCTCTAGACGCAGCGCGGCACTCCGAAGCACCTTCGCCGTCAGGAATGCGGAGGAGGTACCGTCCCATTGTTTTTTTCTCCAATAAAAAGAATTTGTTGCCCTGTTTAAATAAGGGTGGGGGCGATATGTCTTGGAATCGGCCATAGTCTGGCGTGTTCGCCAACGTGGCGACTTGACTTCGATTCCGGGGTCAGGCAAAGTGGGTATTGGTTTTTTTAAGTAGTTACTCGTTTTGTAGACCGTAACCGCTACTTGGGGGGATATAAATATAACTTGAGACCTGTGGTTGTACTGCACACCTCTGCCGAACCCTTTGGGAAACAAGCGTGTTGTTTGACAAACTGCAATTATCTAGGCGCGGACTGAGCTCCACGGACTGCAGTTTCGCAACCGCGGTTGAAAGCGAGCGCGGCCGCGCCGAAGTCGCTGTTTCGCTAGAAAACGCTATAACTGTGCCGGTGTCGAGAAGGAGCGACCAACAACCGCGGTTGAGCGATTTCTATGAGCTATGGATGATGGCCGAAAGCTCACAGCAGGTTAGTACCTACTATTGTTTTTGTCTTGCATTTATTTATTTAAGTATCTTTAAATCAGGAACAGTGCCCATACATTTCGATCCTGTTAGTGAAGAACATCGTAAACGACAATTATTAAATCAATTGAATTTGTAATGATTTTTTTGTTTCAATACTAACAAAAAACAATTACCGTGAAATACGCCAACATTGCCACTAAGGGTATCTTTGCCCAAATATCAATTCCTAAGCAAATTTTTAAATTGCAAAAAAACTTTCATCGTTTGGCAACATTAATAAATTGTGATAAAACACAGACTATATGTCTGACAATACTGCCTGTGTGTGTGTCGCTAACTTCAATAATTAACTTGTTAGAACTCGTTGAGTACGGTGTGTGATTTTGCGGGCAAATTGTGGTGCATATTCAAGTGTTAATTGTACATGATGGCGAAAACACAGGTAAGTTATATTTATAATATGTAATAAAAGAACGTTTGAAGAGTATTTTAATGCTACTATCACCGCTGAATGTAGTTTTAAACAAAAGTTATTATGGTGGGCAAAGTTACCCAATGATATAGCGATATACTGTTTACAACTTTGCCCGCCATTAAAAAAAGCTTAGGGTTGGCAATTGTTTTTTTTAGTTTTAGTATAAACATTTTTGACTTCTTTTGAATTTTGAATCTTTTTGCATAATATTATTTCGGGACCATTTGGTTTGTTTTATGTGTAGGTAAAATAAATAAGGCAAAATTAATACTATATGTTCTATTCCTTATGTTGTTCTCTCGCAGCAGATTGACTTGACATCAGTAGTACTTTCTAAACATAGAGTTAAACTTAAAAAATAAAATGTTTTTTTTTTGTTTTAACTTAATTTAAAAAAATAATAATATTAAACTCGAAAGAGTGAAAACCAATTATAACACTATTTACTCAAAACCACGTGCGCTGCCGCGCAGTGCCGACAGTGAAATTTTTTTTTTTGACATTAAAGAAGTCATTTCGCTGCGGGAGAACAACCAAATAAATTACACCGTTTATAGTTATCTGCTTATTCTGATTCAAGGATCAAGATTATTTCTTGTTTATATCAAACGTCTTAGGAGATCGTTGTATTATGAATAACTTTCATTATAAAGCAACTCTACAATCGTGGAAAAAATTTCCCATAAATTCTGGGTCACGTGACTCTACTTAATCGTTTATTGCATTCCATATGTGGTAAATAGGTGTTACAGTCTATTGCGAGCAATATGAACCCTGTCGTTGAAATGAAGGCGACAGCTGTTTTCACGATTTCAGAGTTGGTCCCGAAAAAATATGTATTTAGTAGGAACCGCATAATTTGATACTTAATAATTATTACTTCTAATATTTTTGTTATATTGTTCATTTCAGAAAAATAAGCTCAAGTCTCGCACTCCTAAGAGAAAATCAAGACGTGTTTTTGGATCGAGAACGTACAGAAATAATAATAACTGACGACATGTTAAAACTGGCATGTGAGTTTGTAGAATCAGGTCAAATTTCGTCCCGGGATGCTAAGCGCCAGTTTAGTATCCCGAGAAGAACCATAGCAAATAAAATAAAAACAAACACTTGAAGTTGGTAGGGCATCCTACCGCTTTGACAGCTGCAGAAGAACTCAAAATCTCCAAAGAATTGCCAAATATTATTATGTTTAGGATTACAATGAATAATTGTGTTATTGAAAACTGATTGATTTATGTTAGTATAGCGTGGTTGATTCACATAATTATATTATTAGCGGACAACCTCAAAAACGTTGATCTCTGATATTAACTTTAAGAATTAAAATAGCGAGTCAGAACTGATTACTTTTTTACTAGTGTTTGTATACAACGTATTTTTTTGTTTATTCGAAACCTCGGTGCTGTTGTACTTACTGATCATTCTTACTGATTTTTGATTGGTCTTAGTTTTGAAGAATTAGACAGTGACTGAAATATAGATTTTTATTATTATAATTTAACTTCGTGTTTTTCTTTAGTCTGGCAGAAGTTCAGGCAAAAATGTCTATGCTAAATATTAAACCTAAATGTCTATTGATTAATCGCTTTATTGATTGATTAGTGCAAAAAAAATATGTTGATTTTATTAAATAAAATCATCACTGAATAATATTCTATTTTTTATTTCCTTTTATTGCCTACAACATAATCCTACTACGTAATCTTCGCAGAAAAGGAATAAAAAGTCATGCTCATTTTACTTGAGATGTGCCAACCCTAGCACTTTTGAAAAGCGAAATGCGGTTTGTATGAAAAAGAGAAAAAAGGTCTGGGTAACTTTGCCCAGCCACTTTAGTCAGTAACCTTTCGTGGTATCCCTTTAACTTTTAAAGTAAACGCCATCTTTACCAAAATTCTTGTATTGGTATTTAATATAATCTTACTAGAGGTCATATTTACGTAAAAAATCAACGTGGGTAATGTTGGCTAAAAGTCCAGATAACTTTGCCCACCAAAAAAAAACAAAAAATAATGAATTAAATATTGAAGAATAATAAAATTTGATACAGCAATACATGCACATGATCTAAGAAAAACATATGCCGACAGAAAATACTAACATCTCCATAGAAAAATTATGCAAAAATTGAAATTATTTGAAAAAAGTGGGCAAAGTTGGCGTGTTTCACTTTCAATAAAATTAAAAAAATATTTAATTTACATAAATATACAAATGATAAAACCATTCCTACAAATAAACAATTAAGGCCATAACTGGTAGAATTTTAAAGTATTTTTTCCTCCAAGTGACACAATTACATAAGATTGGAGGAGCTCGTGACTAAGTAATAACAGCCGCACGGGTCGATCCGTCAGGTTAAGCTACGCTTGCCGGGGTTGGTCCGTGGATGGGTGACCATCTTTACACACCGAGACTCCTCCGTGCCTCGGAAAGCACGTTAAGCCGTTGGTCCCGGCTGTCATACGTGGATCTTTGACAGTCGTTACGGGTCGTCAGAAGCCCGAAAGTCTGACAACCAGTCTTACCTAGGGGTATCATATTACCCAGTTACTGGGTTGTGGAGGTCAGATAGGCAGTCGCTCCATGTAAAATACTGGTATTCAGCTGCATCCGGTTAGAGTGGAAGCCGACCCCAACAAAGTTGGGAAAAGGCTAGGCAGATGATGACACAATTACTTACGATTAGTCAGTTACGATATAATCTTAAAATACGAAACTTTAACTTTTATAGTTCTTAATAACTTTCTTCGACTTCGAAAAGGAGGAGGTTCTCAATTCAGCAGTTTTTTTATTGTAATCTTTTTATTTATTTATAATCTAAACACACGATAGCACATCTGCTTTTTGGAAAGCTATATTGGACACTGGAGTCTATACATTATAGAAAGAATGACTACAAACTATAGAATGGTCAATAATCGATAACTATAGTTTTTAAGCAAATATTAACGTAACAGTAACGAACATTCATAAAAAAATAAATAACATGGTGCATTCGTTACTAATGAACCTTTATTTGTGTAACTGTCATTATAATTAATGTTTATTTTTTTGATTTTTATTGTAAGCCACACTGTATACATAGTGTTAGCACTTCCCCTACCACACGCCTTACTAGATGCCACAAGACTATAAAACAGGCGCGCAACCGATAGACGCCCCTTTCGGATTCGCTACGCGCGCGTGAGCGAATCAGTTCCGCACGGACCCCAAGTTTCCAAAAGTAAATTACCGTCACTCTCCGCAGTGTGCGCGCCGGTGCTTGTCCCAGGCATCGTCGCGTACACAGTGGGAAGCCGACGGCTCGTTGCCTCCAGCGAGCTCGAGCTCGCTAGGGGTCGCGGACCGCCGCGTTCCCGTCGGGATGCCCCCCCCAGGGCTATCCCCGACTGGCTCCGCCAGGGGCCAGCCGCCACCGAAAAAACAAGCAGCAGCAGCAACAACAGCAGCAGCAGCCGCGGCACCACCACCCGCCGCAAATCCAACACCAGCACTCCGGCGATCGGCAACGAACCCGGAGCTGCGCCCACCTCGTCCGCAACGGGAGAACAACCCGGTGCAGGACTCGCCACGCTCCCCGGACGCCCCACAGGCAAAACCCGGGTCGAAGCCGCCGCCCGTTGCGGCCAAAAACTCGAACCACCGGCCGGGGTCGTTGACCTCAACGACCCAGCTAATCGCGCGCCACCAAACCGCGCGCCCCGCGACCGCGCCGTCCCCTCGCGACACGCTTTCGTCGGTGCACACGCACGCGCAGGCACGCAAGCCTAGCGCTAGTGCCCCGTCGACCGCCGCGAGAGACGGCCGCGCGCCCGCCGCCGCTACTCACGACGCGCAGCCCTCGCTGCCCCGCGCGCCAGCGCGCGCCGCCGACGTCGGTACCCGCGCTGCGCGCACAAGTCCAACAGCTCCGCCGGCCCGCGCGCCGCCGTTGAGCAAGACCGCCGTCACCGAGAGGGCCCCCTCGCCCCCGCTCGCCCGAAACGACCCGCGCGCCCCGGTGGCGCGCCGTCCGCCGGTAGTAAACGAGTGTAGTGCGTCCACCCGACCGGCCGTGCCCAGACCGGTCGCCGATCTATTAACTTCGCCGACCGCCCCTCGCTGGTCGGCCCCGCCGTCGCCCCTATCGCGCTCGATGTACTCGCCGTACGCGGGCTCGGACACCTCCCTCGCCTCGGTGCACTCCGCTGCGAGTGCATCGGGCGCGAGCATGGGCGGCGTCGGCGAAGGCGACGTCGACCTGGACGAGGACGACGACGACGAGGAAGCTTACCCGGCTGGCGGCGGCAACCTGCGGATGACCCGGCCCAGCCACGAGCCCCGGAGGGTGCCGTCGATGCCGGAACTCTCGGCGCACCCCCGCGACCCAAGGAGACCGCAGGTTAGCTCCCAAACAATATTAGACGCCCCCCCCCGTGCCGCGCAACGCAGACAGCGTAGCCCGGACGAGGTGGAGGAGGAGGCGAAGCGGCCGTGCGTGAGCGCGCCGCCGCCACAGCCGATGCCTGAAACATCGTTCGCGGAGGTAGCGCGGCGCACGTCGCCTACCCCGCCCCGGACAACCGGCGCCGCAGCCCCGGCGCACGCTGCCCCTCCTGGCAGTGCTGCAGAGGCAGCGAGCAAAAAGAAACCCCGCTACCCTCCGCTGGTAGTGGAGAAACTCCCCCAGTGGGCGCACCATTTCCGCGCCCTAAAGGAGAAGCTGGGCCGGGCCCCCAACGCGCGCCCATTCGGTAGCGGGGTGAAGTTCACCCCGCAATCGGACACCGAATTCCGTCAGGTGCAAAGCTACCTGACGGAACTGGAGAAGAGGTAGAACGTATCCTGGTTCTCCTACTCGCTGCCGGCGGAAAAGAGCCTCAAGGTGGCCATCCGGGGGTTGCCCGTAGACACGGCGCCGGCGGACATAGAAGAGGAGCTCCGCAACCTGGGCTTCCAGCCGGAGTACGTCCGCCACATTAGGGCGAGAAAAGGACGACCCGGCTGCATATTCCACGCCGTCCTAACAAAGACACAAGATACCATCCCGGGCATCTAAGAGAGATTATATATTCTTAGATTATAAGATTCGCTTTACCCAATGTTAGAAGTAGTAAATGTAGCGTTATATTGAATAAGGACATGTTAGAATTCGTCGAGAAGACAGTTTTCCTAGGGATTACGCTCGATTCAAAGATGCAGTGGGGTCCCCACTTAACATCTCTGGCAGGGCGGCTAAGTTCAGCCGCTTATGCTGTCAGAAAAATTCGACAATTAACAAACGTGGATACTGCGAGACTAGTCTATTTTAGTTATTTTCATAGCATCATGTCTTACGGTATTTTGCTTTGGGGTCGGGCTGCTGATATAAATTCTATCTTTATCCTGCAAAAGAGGGCTGTCAGAGCCATCTATAATCTTGGCAGACGCGAATCTCTAAGGGAATTGTTTAAAAAAATTAACATCATGACGGTACCTTGTCAATATATATATGAAAATATAATGCATGTCCGCAAAAATCCTCATCTTTTTAAGAAAATTAGTGATAGACATGATTTTAATACTAGAAATAAGAACAAATTAGATCAACCAAGTTTTAGATTGTCAAAAGTAAGCACTTCTTTTATGGGGTACTGTGTAAAATGCTATAATAAAATACCTCTTGAAATTCTCCAACTAAATGAGAGAAAATTTAAAACATGCATAAAACGCACACTATGTAGTCAAGCATATTATAAGTTAGATGATTATATCACGGACAAAAATGCTTGGCTAAATGCTAGTCCTGCTCCACAGCCACTCGGGCTCACTAACTAGGATTGTTATTTTTTATTTTTTAAGAGAATGATGTTTCTTACCCTCTTTGTTGACCTGAATAACTTGTACTGTTATCAGTACGAGTACTGTTTTTTTTTTTTTTATATACATACCACAATTATATAACAAATAAGTCCACTGTAAGTGCTAGTATTGTATAATTTAATATCATTTATTTCCATTTTGTAAATGTGAGTACCATGGAGCGTTTTTTTTTTTTACTTACTGAGTACTACGTGTTTTGACTTAATGATCATGGCAGTTGGGAGCTTGTCATGCTCACTCAAATGTCTCGCTGATGGTGGCGCGTGTGTTGGATCACTTGGCTCCCTTCATGATGGTTGAGCTAGGTGGTGCTGATCCATGCGTCATGCTCGTGAACGAGTGCTGTCAGTTGGGATTGGTCATCTCTTAACTGCTATGGTTTACATCTTTATTTTTAGTATTTTTTACAACTGTTTTATATTTATCTTCATTGTTTTCACATATAGACTCAACAAGAATATTGTAACCAGCATTTTGTAAAAACCTAATTTAAAAAGAGTGCCGTGGAGTTTCTTGCTCGTTCTTCTCCATAGAGGCCTACCTCCGTTTTGGAACGAGCAACTAGCTTCATTTTTCGGACTAACTGACCGACTCCTTGACAATTCAAAAGTGCCTGTAAATGGTCTAATTGAAATAAATGTTTTGACTTTTTTTTTTTTTTTTTTTCTACGAGGTACTGGAGATGATGTGCATGCCTGCGATAAAAATCGAGGCCTGGCGTGGCAAGAAGGGACCTGCGCAGTGCCACAGGTGCCAACAATTCAGGCACTCCTCTGCGCAGTGTCATCGACCGCTCGCTTGCGTGAGATGTGGCGGCGCTCATGCGGCACGAGACTGCCCGAGGCCGCGGGAAGAGCCCGCCACCTGCGCAAACTGCGGGGGCGACCACCCCGCAAACAATAGCAAGTGCCCCGTGTTGCGCAAGGAGGTGCGCAACAAGCGAGCGGGCACGGTCGCCATCACCGGCAACGCTCGCCGGCCAACACAGGCGCCAGAAAGGCTGCAGCCGACGCCGAGAGGAGAAGCCCAGACGGCGACACTGATGGCGGCCGCAAACGAGGCCCAAAAACGCGGAGCGGCCACCTCCTCTTCCGGACGGAGGAAAAATAAAAAGAATCGTGGCGGTAGTTGCAAAAATACCGCACCCGAGAGTGTAAACGGCGGCGCTACAAATGTCCCGTTACACGACGAGCGCCGCCAAGCGGGCAGTAGCGGAACTCTGCCGCCACGCCCCGCCCACATAACGGTGCAATCGAGCGCAAGGCCGCCATGCCCCGCCCGGTGGGCGGAGCCAACAACCCATAAGGACGGCCCCCTCGGCCCGTCGACCAATCCGCGCGAGACGAGCGTGCCGCTCGCGCGCCCACCTGTCGCCGCACCTGTCAACGCGACAGGTGCCACTGATAACAAGAAATTCCACGCCGCACAAACGCCGGGAGGCCGTGCAAACGCACATACGGCGCAGAAAGTCGCCAGGTCGACGGGCGCCCCCGGGGAGGTACATCACACCAAATTCCCCGGGGCGCTGAAAAAGACACAGCCGGTGCAGCCCTCTGCGGCATCGGCTGACATTATTGAGGTCGCGATACGGGTCCTGCAGGATATCCTGGTTGCCATTAGCACAGGACAGGACCCGTTGCACGCTGTCCTTAGCGGCATGACACAACTCCTCGTCCATCGTAATGGATAGGCCGCTAAGGATACTTAGCTGGAACGCCCGCGGCCTCAGAGGCAAGGCCGTACTCCTCCGTCCGTTACTGCAGGAACAAGACATAGACGTGGCGCTAATAAATGAGACCTTCCTGGGACCTGCAGACAAAATAAAATTCCCAGGATACATCATCTACAGGATGGATGGGCAACTGGCCGCAAACGGCCGGTATTACCGCGGTCTGGCAATACTGGTGAGGCGCAGAGTCGTACACCAGGAGCTACCCCTGCTGTCGCTGAGTTGCATGGACGCGCTCGGCATCCAAGCGCACGTCGCCGGCGATCACATATGTATCTACGCGGCATACAAGGCGCCTCAAGTCACCATGGACACTACTGACATCAACAAGATCCTGCAGGCGTCGCCGCACCCTACAATCATCGCCGGCGACCTAAACTGCAAGCATCCTGCCTGGAACTCAGCGACCGTCAACGGAGCGGGACGACGACTCTTCGCCGACGCAGAGGCCCGAGGATACGACGTGTCCGGCCCCGAGGCGCCCACCCATTATCCGGACAACACCACCCACCCACCCGACGTGCTGGACATCGCCGTACACAACGGCCTAAAATGCCAGATCGCGCTGGACGTACTGGACGACGAAGTGCAGTCTGACCATCAGCCTGTACTAGTCGTCCTGCAGGATCACCCCGCTAGAGTTGCCCATCTAGCGCCACGTCGCCGCCTGGACTGGACAGCCTTCGCGGCAGAGCTGGAGACCACCACACCCACTCGGCCTGTCACCAACGTCACGGACGTGAATGAGCTGGCGGACGAGATCACCGCTTGCGTGCAACGCGCCTTAGAATCGGCGACGTGCACTCCCACCGCGCCCCAGGGGCGCTACTCGACGCTCCCCGCTCACATCGCAAACATGATCGCCGAAAAGAGGCGCCTACGCAAGCGGTGGCAACAAACAAGATGCCCAACCCTGAAGACCCAGCTCAACCGGCTCACGGACAAGGTGAAGGCCGAGCTACAAGCGCTCTCCACCGAGAGATGGGAGGACTTCATTCACTCAGCGGACAGCGACTGGACGTCGGTACATCGCGTGTGCCGACGTCTAAAGAACACCCCATCTCCGGTGCGCCCGCTACTCGACAGCGACGGGGCGTTACGTTACACAGCCCCGGACCGGGCCGAGATATTCGCCGCACACCTGGAGCGCCAGTTCACTCCGAACCCGACCGAAGCCCGAGAACACGTCGCGGCAGTCGAGCAACACCTTGGAGAGTACTTCAAGCCGCCGGTAGCTCGCGACGAGGATCCGCTCTTCTTCTCCCCGGGCCAAGTACTACGGGCAATAAGAAGAACGAAGCCAAAGAAGGCCCCCGGTGCGGACGGCATCACCAACACCGCCCTCCGACACCTGCCACCCAAGACGGTGGCGGCATTAGCACGCCTCTTCAACGGGATACACCGCACCGGCACCTTCCCCTCCTGCTGGAAAGAGGGGAAGGTGATAATGTTGCCCAAGCCCGGGAAGAATATTTTGAAGCCGGAGAGCTACCGGCCCATCACTCTCCTGCCCACGACCTCCAAGGTGTTCGAAGCGCTCCTGCTGCGCCACCTCACACCGCATCTCACACCCAGACCGGAGCAATTCGGGTTTCGGAGCGAGCATAGCACGACGCTCCAGCTGTCGAGGGTCCTGCACATACTCACGGCGGCCGTGAACAAGCGGGAATACGCCGCCGTGGTATTCCTGGATATGGAAAAGGCCTTCGACAGAGTGTGGCACGCCGGGCTGGTGTACAAACTCGCCCACACCACAGCGCCCCGTCGCCTGATACAGGTGGTCTCCTCCTTCCTGCGAGACAGGACTTTCAAGGTTTCGGTGGAGAACGAACTCTCCGCCGCGCGCCCCATCGCGGCAGGCGTGCCGCAGGGGAGTTGCCTCTCGCCTGTGTTATACTCAGCGTACACCGACGACATTCCCGCCACGCACACCTCTACGCTCGCGCTGTACGCGGACGACGCCGCGTACATCACCACGTCGCTCTCGGCCAAACACGCGGCCGTCAAGATGCAGCGCGTGCTCGACGATCTCCCGGACTGGCTCAGCAAGTGGAGAATGTCGGTGAACGTGGGCAAGACACAGGCGATGATAGTGACGGCACGGAGCCGCACTCACCCACCGAACCTTAAGCTCATGGGGGGCGACATCGAGTGGACGAGTACGGCGAAGTACTTGGGGGTCACACTCGACCATCGCCTCACCATGGGCCCGCACGTCAGCGCAACAGTCGCGCGGGTCAAGCACACCCGCCACCTACTGCGCCCGGTGCTCTCGTCGCGCCTACCGACCCGGGTGAAGTTGGGGGTGTACAAGACGTACATCCGCCCCCAGCTCACCTACGCCGCCCTTGCCTGGCTCGCCCTCGCGGCCGAGGTGCACAGGAGGAAGCTGCGGACGCAACAAAATCTCGTGTTGCGCCGCGTCACAAATGCCCCTCGGTTCGTGAGGAACGACGTCCTCCACCGGGACCTGCGCGTCGAGAGCATCGAAGAGTTCGCGGCCGACATGGCGCGAAGAATGTTCGCGCGTGCCGACGCCTCCACGCTGCCGCACATCGCGGACATAGCGCCCTGGCACGCGCGACCGCCGGACTACAGGCGGTTCCCGCGCGACCTGATCGCTGACGTGCCCCTACCGGACTTGACGCCTGAGTGAGCCGCAACCACCCTACACGCCGCTCACTCAAACATCTGAACTCCACACTCACAACACCACGCCACACTGCGTAAGCGGCGCGCCGAGTTAACACGGGCGTCGCACGACCGCAGCGCACACACTCGAAAACTCCACACGCATACAAACACACATATGCCAACCCATCGAGCGACGTACACACACCATCAAATCGCTCGCCACACACTACGACGTCCCGCCCCCTGCTGCGCTATCGGCTAGACCTGATTACGTAGTAGCGGGGCGCGGTCAGCTTCCATCGTGGGTGAGCGCCAACCAAAACCGGCGCCCTTGTTGCTAGATCGACCTTTGCTGGGCCTTCCCTGGGTCACCAGGGATCTCACCCGGCAGGGGTCTGGTCGCACGGGCGCCGTGAAGAACTTAGGGCGCTCCCACGATCACACACCACAGACACTGACGGGCGCCGGGGGCAGGAGCCCCCCGAAAGCGCTTAGGTGCAAACATGCCCCCCCCCCTCCTCACCGGGAGAGGGGAGGCAAACCCAACGCCCGGTCCCTATTTCTGGGGACCGCGAACCTGATGCCTCGGGCAAGGGGCATACAGCCCCGATACCGATTCCTCGCGCCCCACTCTGGGGCGATGAGAAGTCCACCGACCAGACGCCCCTTTCGCTCGCCAGCCTTCGTGGAGTCAAGACCTACTAGTAGTATACATTGCGTTTGTTTGTGAACACGTGAGCCGTTTCTGTTTTGTTGTTAATTTTGAAATTGTTGATTTGTCGTAAGTTTGGTTCGTTAATTTGTTGTGATTAAAATTATTTTGTAAAAATTATTAATAAACGTTAGGTTAGTTCGAATTGTCTTTTTTTTAATTCTAATTTAGTTTAAGTGCTAAAATCAGAAGTGGGATAATTGGACCAATTACCTCAGTTTTGATCAGTAATTTTAGAACCAAACTTTAGCAAGTCTACCCTCGTATTTTCATTCTCTTTTTTTTCTCTTTTGTTTTTTTTTGTTTGTGTTGAAGTGTGACCGTTATGACGGGTAGTAAAACGCGAAGTAGATCAAAACATCGTTCCCACACCGGCTCGCGTGTTCCGACACGGGACCACTCGCGTAGCAATTCTGGTCACGATTCTCGAGGCGAATCTCGCAGTAGGGATAGACGTCGGTCGCATAAACGAACTTTGGGACATAACTCGCGTGATACAACGACACCCCCTAGGAACGTCTCGCGTAAATACCGATCTCGGTCTAGGGACATTTCGCATACAAAACGGCGCCGCCGGTGTAATGACAACTCGAAGTATGAACGTCGTACCCGCAATATGCGTTCGTCTGATAGATCCCGTTCCGTTTCATCAAATACGGATATTCGAGCGACGGTACGCTTGCGTCGTGGGGCTCGAAGTAAATCACCAGTCGAAATCGTTAGCTGTAGTCATCGCTCAATGAACCGTTCTCGTCATGCTTCGAATAAAGTCAATAACGATGAATCGAGCAGCAATATTGTTCCAAATACCCCCGATTTGAATTCGCAACATTCAGAGGCATCTACCCTCACCCAAGCTTTAATACACGCCCTGAGATCCGTGCAACCGATTAGGTCACAAAACTATTTCATTTCAAATTTCGACCCAACAATTCATAATATTGAAGCGTGGTGTGAAGAAGTTGATCGTGCCAAAGAAGCAAATTCCTGGAGTGATCATGAATGTGTGTGGGTGTGTGTCACCTTATTGTTGGCCGCTGGTCACCAAGTTGTTACCCTTTCTGCACAAGATGCATAGTGGGATACCCGTGTCTGCACAGGATGCATAGTCGGGTGGGTGCTCGTCACCAAGTTGTTTCCCTTTCTGCACAAGATGCATAGTGGGATACCCGTGTCTGCACAGGATGCATAGTCGGGTGGGTGCTCGTCACCAAGTTGTTACCCTTTCTGCACAAGATGCATAGTGGGTATAGTCCGTGTCTGCACAGGATGCATAGTCGGACGGGCGCACGTGATGCGTCATGTTACAGGTGCGCTGCGCGGTCGCAGTGCTTCGGCGACAGCAGCAACCACCAGTGGTTACACGTGACTGGATGGCGCGTCTACCTGCTAAGGAAAAGTGTAGACAGGAACTAAGGCCTATTTTTATCTTACTTGTGATGATGTTTATGATAAATCAAGTGTGAGAGAAAGGATTATGAAATGAGGCGCTGTATGAATTAAATGAAAGGTTTATTGCTAGTAGAATGACCGGAAGTATGACGTGCTTTATTTACAACACATGTGTTCTAACGTAATTTCCCGTTTCAGATGACCCTGAAAATGATAACTCTGAGGCAGAATTCTCCACAAGCGTGAATCCTGGCCCTGGACTATCCATGCCCCTTCTTGATGAGAATGCGGATGCCGAGTGTCTGTCAGGAACCGCCGAGTCCCCCAACGTCGAGGACGATTCCAGTCAGGAGAGGCCGTGTTAGCACTTCCCCTACCACACGCCTTACTAGATGCCACAAGACTATAAAACAGGCGCGCAACCGATAGACGCCCCTTTCGCTCGCCAGCCTTCGTGGAGTCAAGACCTACTAGTAGTATACATTGCGTTTGTTTGTGAACACGTGAGCCGTTTCTGTTTTGTTGTTAATTTTGAAATTGTTGATTTGTCGTAAGTTTGGTTCGTTAATTTGTTGTGATTAAAATTATTTTGTAAAAATTATTAATAAACGTTAGGTTAGTTCGAATTGTCTTTTTTTTAATTCTAATTTAGTTTAAGTGCTAAAAATAGATTATTAATAAGATTTGTATTGAAATTCCAGACCGTACCAGAACCGGAATCCATTAGCGTGCAACGAACACAGCACAGCACAGTCAATACATCTCAAGCAGCGATACCTCAAGGTAAACTCTTTAGCTATCGGGCCATCGGCTATTTTATTGTGTGATGTATAATCGACTTGTGACAATAACGCGTAGGTATACGTTCTCAACTCGTATCATTTTATAGGACATATTTGTAATTGTAAAAATAATAAGGTTTTTAAACAGCAAAAATTTTAACTAAACTTTAATTCAAAATTGTGATACTGTAGGTACCTAGAGAGTTTTATTAAAATACTTACATTTATATCTCTTCTCAGGTAGTCAGTGGACTGTGCAGCAATACCCACGGTACACGAACGCGTGCATAAGAGCCGGCACGCTGCAGCATACGCTCATAGACGCTACTTATACCAACAATGGGCAGAACATGGGCGCAGCGGGACCCCCGCCCCGCCCCTCCTGCGTCAACGTGCCGGCCCCCGCGGAGACGACTCTTCCACAGCCGATTCCTCCACCGCCGAATCCTACTGCTCCGAATCCTCCACCGCCGAATCCTACTGCTCCGAATCCTCCACCGCCGAATTCTACTGCTCCGAATTCTCCACCGCCGAATTCTACTGCTCCGAATTCTCCACCGACGAATTCTACTGCTCCGAATTCTCCACCGACGAATCCTACTGCTCCGAATTTTCCACCGACGAATCCTACTGCTCCGGATCCTCCACCGGCGAAACGTACTGCTCCGAATCCTCCAAAGGCGAAACGTAATGCTCCGGATCCTCCACTGCGGTCTCCGAGCAAGCGACAACGTAAAAAAAAAACCCAATAAAATTACCACCACCAAACACATTATTAAATTTCATTAATAATAAATATAATAATTTATTTAATTTAATTTTAATTATAATAATTTAATTTAAATTATTATAATAATAATAATTTATTAAATATATACAATTAATAATATATAATTTATTAATTTGTTAAATTAGTTTTTCATTACAAAAAACTACTTTTATACTTAGAAAGAATAATTTATTGTTATAGTTGATTATGAATAGGCAGAATTTTGTGCTTGGCACTATTGTTCTATACCAACGAAGAAAATAAATAATTTTGATTATTTTGTTATTACAATCTTTTAATTAATCCTAATCCCATCCTTTACCTAATAACTTTTCATTCTTATAATCTGTGAATCAATTTTGAAAGAATTACCTCTGTCAAGGCAATTACCTCTGTCTCCTTTTAAGGGTTCCGTGGGTCTGACAAGGAACCCTTATAGCTTCGTTATGTCCGTCTGTCTGTCTGTCCGAGGTTTTTCTAAGAAACCGTTAGTAGGTACTAGAAAGCTGCAATTTTGTAGGAGTGTGTATATCAATTATGCCGGCAAAGTGGTATAACAAAATTTTGGATAATATTTGTTTTTAGGCTAGCTGTCGAAATGTGAGGTCAGGAATGAAAATTTCCATCGTGTGCGGTGTTGAATAGGTCTTCTAAAATGACTTGGGGGTTGCTAAAATTATTTTTAGATTTAATACTTCCTTTTACGAAATATTAAACTTTAAAGTGCAATTAATGAAAATTAATTATTATACAATAAATTATTGCAACCAATGCTTGCATTAATTGAATATAGCTATAAGGAATACCTTACGAAGTGTTAGAAAAATAGTTACTGTAAATGTCTACGATTGCTGTGAAGAGAGGTCCAAAGAGACGCGATCGAGAGTGTTTATAGAATTTTAGTATTTATACCAATAACCAATATTTCCAAGACATAATTTCTCTTAAGAAACACTTTATTTTAGCCCCGAAAACACGATAAATTTTCAATTAACTGTAAAAGTTGATTTTTAATTGCTTTCAAATTAAATAGTCACTTGAGTCGGCACAAAGGTGACGTCTTTTCGACGAATTCCAGTCTACCTGCATTCTCTTCTACCATTCGGTAAAGCGAATCTGATGCATTTAGTTTTCTCTCATTTAACACTGAATTATTTTGAATAATTAAACCAAATTAAGAACCTTAAGCATGGCGTTACTTACATCGTCAAGGTGCTGTGCCTGTCTATTTACTCTAAAAAATTGTATAATTATCATCAGCAACTAACAAGGTGTAAAATAGTAGTGTTAAGAAATCCATTACAGAATGAGAAAATGAGCAGCTCAAGACAGGTCGTAAGCCAATTTGTCCTCAGCAGCAAGAAAATTAGATAGCTGAATAGATTAAGTTGCTGGGTTCGTTTTAATATAGACGGTCACAGATTCACAGGATTAACCGAAATCATTTATTTGTCGACCTTGCCCCGCAATAGTAATGTGTCCTGTACCGTGGCTGCGCTTACAAACATACCTATAAACTCAACACAAACAGCCAGACCCCGAACAACTATCTGCAGGTCATCTAAATAATATATTGTCTTGTCGTAATGACGTGATGGCCCTGTGGTTAAGGCGCCCGCCTCTCATGCATGAGGTTGTAGGTCCGGGCAAGAACCTACGAATTTTTCAAAACATTTGTATTTTCTAAAGTTTTGTTAAGGCGTGTTACCGCGCGGACGTCCGCACGGTGATACGGTTGTGGCGAGAGTCTAACGGTGTTCGTGTGCAAGGTTTAAGCGGATTTCATAGAGGCTAGTGCGACATGAGAACCGCTTCACCGCATACCGCAGCGGTGTGCGGTGCCGTGTATTAATC
Source organism: Hoplodrina ambigua (assembly GCA_949774945.1). Taxonomy (NCBI): domain Eukaryota; kingdom Metazoa; phylum Arthropoda; class Insecta; order Lepidoptera; family Noctuidae; genus Hoplodrina; species Hoplodrina ambigua. The sequence goes on from OX458964.1 coordinate 3,576,515, forward strand.
GCCTAACACTAGGGTGTGTGGGGTCGTGAGACCTTACGCCCACACTATAAAGGATATAAATATTTTTTTCGTTCCGGAATCGAGTCCGCGACGCGCAGCGCCGCAGCTAATGTAGCAATTATTAAACAAATGTAGCAAATATAAGCAATTTGGTAGCAATTCTTGAATATACTTTCAGAGCCGCTGGTGATAGGCAACCATCCATCCTGACGCTAACTATTAATGTGTTATTCCTATATTTTGCGACAGTTACCGTCAGTCTGCCATCAGTTCAGTCAGCTACCAGATTGACAGGTCGTAAAAAGTATGTCAATTATTATATCGATTGGTAGAGCATAATACCCAATTATTGTATTGTTACCTATACCTTTCGCTGATATATTTGCTACAAGGGGTCGTATGAATGTCGCGGGACTCAGTGTGGCCATTAAAAAAACAATAAATACAACTAAGCATTGTTTTAAACGCCAAGTTGTAGTTAGGTAATGGCCAAAGAAAAATAAAACAAATTCATAATTTACAAAGTTTATTATTCTCCAGAAAAATGAAGATAGTTCTTAAGTATGAATTTATACATAGTATTAGTGCTACTATAAACGTGTGCGTGTGTGTGTGTGTGTGTGTGTGTGTGTGTGATTAATCGGTAGTTCTTGTTAAGAAATGGAGATGGCGCTTCAATCATGTCATGGCTAAAAGTCACGAGAGAGGGCACTCTTTTCCATTTTATATTATAGTACCCTGTGGCTAACACTATGTATTCAGTGTGGCTTACAATAAAAATCAAAAAAATAAACATTAATTATAATGACAGTTACACAAATAAAGGTTCATTAGTAACGAATGCACCATGTTATTTATTTTTTTATGAATGTTCGTTACTGTTACGTTAATATTTGCTCAAAAACTATAGTTATCGATTATTGACCATTCTATAGTTTGTAGTCATTCTTTCTATAATGTATAGACTCCAGTGTCCAATATAGCTTTCCAAAAAGCAGATGTGCTATCGTGTGTTTAGATTATAAATAAATAAAAAGATTACAATAAAAAAACTGCTGAATTGAGAACCTCCTCCTTTTCGAAGTCGAAGAAAGTTATTAAGAACTATAAAAGTTAAAGTTTCGTATTTTAAGATTATATCGTAACTGACTAATCGTAAGTAATTGTGTCATCATCTGCCTAGCCTTTTCCCAACTTTGTTGGGGTCGGCTTCCACTCTAACCGGATGCAGCTGAATACCAGTATTTTACATGGAGCGACTGCCTATCTGACCTCCACAACCCAGTAACTGGGTAATATGATACCCCTAGGTAAGACTGGTTGTCAGACTTTCGGGCTTCTGACGACCCGTAACGACTGTCAAAGATCCACGTATGACAGCCGGGACCAACGGCTTAACGTGCTTTCCGAGGCACGGAGGAGTCTCGGTGTGTAAAGATGGTCACCCATCCACGGACCAACCCCGGCAAGCGTAGCTTAACCTGACGGATCGACCCGTGCGGCTGTTATTACTTAGCCACGAGCTCCTCCAATCTTATGTAATTGTGTCACTTGGAGGAAAAAATACTTTAAAATTCTACCAGTTATGGCCTTAATTGTTTATTTGTAGGAATGGTTTTATCATTTGTATATTTATGTAAATTAAATATTTTTTTAATTTTATTGAAATAATTGTTTTTTGTTAGTATTGAAACAAAAAAATCATTACAAATTCAATTGATTTAATAATTGTCGTTTACGATGTTCTTCACTAACAGGATCGAAATGTATGGGCACTGTTCCTGATTTAAAGATACTTAAATAAATAAATGCAAGACAAAAACAATAGTAGGTACTAACCTGCTGTGAGCTTTCGGCCATCATCCATAGCTCATAGAAATCGCTCAACCGCGGTTGTTGGTCGCTCCTTCTCGACACCGGCACCGTTATAGCGTTTTCTAGCGAAACAGCGACTTCGGCGCGGCCGCGCTCGCTTTCAACCGCGGTTGCGAAACTGCAGTCCGTGGAGCTCAGTCCGCGCCTAGATAATTGCAGTTTGTCAAACAACACGCTTGTTTCCCAAAGGGTTCGGCAGAGGTGTGCAGTACAACCACAGGTCTCAAGTTATATTTATATCCCTCCAAGTAGCGGTTACGGTCTACAAAACGAGTAACTACTTAAAAAAACCAATACCCACTTTGCCTGACCCCGGAATCGAAGTCAAGTCGCCACGTTGGCGAACACGCCAGACTATGGCCGATTCCAAGACATATCGCCCCCACCCTTATTTAAACAGGGCAACAAATTCTTTTTATTGGAGAAAAAAACAATGGGACGGTACCTCCTCCGCATTCCTGACGGCGAAGGTGCTTCGGAGTGCCGCGCTGCGTCTAGAGACTTAGACATCTCTATAAGTCCCTTCACTTCTAGAAATTTAGCGGACCTCAGCACCTACAAACACAGGAAGAAAGATAAAACGCGGTATTTTAACTCATAAATCATATCAATCTGCCTAGCCTTTTCTCAACTATGCGATACTGCGATATGCGATTGGTAAGGCTGGTTTTCCGACTTTCGACCTTATATTATCAAGTTATCTATAAAATAGTGGAAGTTATAATTTTAAGTTATCGCTTACTAATTAGGCGATAATCACTCGTCACCGAACACCGCTTCGGGATCCGGTGGCGGTGAAGCGGATTTCGATGCGGTTGTCCGCACGTTGATGCGGTTCAACCGCATGACCGCACGGATCGATTTTGACCAGTTTTGATTTTAACTAGTTATTTTTTACCGGTTTTGACCTCATTTTCAGCATCAGTACCTCCGAAAACTATGGACGCGGTACCCATGAAGCATATTTTTTAAAATTTTGCGGCCGCCACCTTGAATTTTCGTTTTCACCTCATTCTCGGCATCAGCACCCTCGAAAACCATGGACAGTACACCCATGACACGTAATTAGCCATTATGAATTTTATCTAATGGATAAAGAGATGTGTGTGTACGGAACCTTATTTCAAGATTTTTGCCCATTATCCTATATAAAAATATACTATGCATTCGGCTTGTGGATTCGCGGAAGTATCTATTGTACATGTGTCCTGATACCTGCTAAACTGCTAGAACAACAAATGAAAAAATAGAATTAATTATATAAGAAGCCAAAAGTCCCTAAAAATACACCTAAACATATAACGCCCTTAAAAACATGCCATTGCTTATAATATATTTACCCCCTTAATTTGGGGAGAAAACCCCTAAATTGGGAACCCTGCACGATGATCCGTACGGTAGTGCGGCGCACCGTGTGTGTGGCACCACACGACTGCGCGGGCGTCCGCGCGGATATGCGGATGCGGCGAGAGCAACGCACGACCGCACGGTCGAGCGATGATCGTGTGCAAGGTTCAAGCGGATTTCATAGAAGCTAGTGCGACATGAGAACCGCATCACCGCATGATCGCACCGCATCACCCGATCGGCGTGCGGTGCCGTGTGTTAATCGCCCTACAATAAGGGCCTGAACATTATAAGTTTTACTCGTAAAGGATGGCAATTTAGAGCTGAAGTTTGACTTTCAAAAACTGATTTATAATTTTAATTTTCTATTATTATAATCGTGAAAGTTTGTAAAGATGGATGGAACTGAACTGAACTGAACTTAACTATTCTCCTTTCATTTGAAATTAAATGGAAGGAGAACGGGCGAGTTTGTATAGGCTCAAGCACAGATTACTGAATAGTTACTACGCTCAAGTCAGATAAATGTTTTACTTAGTTGTAACACTTTATGACCTTCCATAGTTCATTCCATGCACATGTGTGACTGTCGGAGTCAAACAATAAAATAAAGCTATTACCTTTTTAACGTTAAAATTATAATAAAATAGGAGTAGTGAATGAGCGCCAAAGCTTTTATTAAAAATGAGGTACTATTATATTAAATTATTTTCAGCCTACAATTTTAGAAAAATCTTATTTTTTTTTCTTTGTAGTACATTTTCATATTTTATTTTTAAATAAAAGCTTTTTTAAAGATATTTTTTTTATTTAGGTCATATCTTTTCTTTTTGGTGTGAAAAGTCACTTTTTACATTACCATCATGTAGTGTGACACACAAGTTATTGTACTTATGGGTACATACAACAGTCCTTTGTGTATTTAACGTTTAGTAACAATATTTAAAACTAGTTGTCATGTAAATAATAGAAAGCAAGTTATAACTTCGTAACCAGAGGGTTCACAGCAAAAAAAAAATCGAAGAACACGTAACTTTATGTGTCTTATTATTATACCCGATAGCTATCGATGTAGGGCTGCTCACCTTCGGCAGCTGCTCCTCCGTTACGGTCACCTCTCCACTGTAGATGAAATCGACCAATAAGCGTAGATCGGCGAAGGTCACATCCTTAAGCATTACTATATTATGTGGCGACGGATTCCCCACAAATAACGACTGAAACATTACATTAGAAACGTTTTAAACGCGGGATACAAAGTTATCATTTGCAATAGGAATAATTTGGCTCAGAAACCAAGGATTACTAAAAAGAAATATTTATATAAAAATCTTATATTATGAATGATTCTTAAATACCTAATGTAAAAATATATTTATATTAAAAAATATGGAGATGACTGGTATTAGACGATACTGATAACAGCATTCAAAGTCAAGTCAAAGTCAAAACATTTATTTCAATTAGACCATTTACAGGCACTTTTGAATTGTCAAAGAGTCGGTCAGTTAGTCCGAAAGTTGAAGCTAGTTGCTCGTTCCAAAACGGAGGTAGGCCTCTATGGAGAAGAACGAGCAAGAAACTCCACGGCACTCTTTAAAATTAGGTTTTTACAAAATCCTGGTTACATAATTCTTGTTGATTATACAGGTGATCACAATGAAGATGAATATAAAACCGTAGTAAAAAATAATAAAACTAAAGATGTAAGCCATGGCAGTTAAGAGATGACCAATCCCAACTGACAGCACCCGTTCACGAGCATGACGCATAGATCAGCACCACCTAGCTCAACCATCATGGAGGGAACCAAATGATCTAACACACGCGCCACCATCAGCGAGACATTTGAGTGAGCATGACAAGCTCTCAACTGCCATGCTCATTAGTAAAAGCACATAGTATCTCAGTAAATAAAATAAAATAAAACGCTCCATGGTACTCACATTTACAAAATTGAAATAAATTAAATTAAATTATACAATAATAACACTTTCAGTGTCCGTATAAGTTCGATGACTGCAATATGTAAAAAAAAAAAAGTAATCTTACTGATAACTGTACAAGTTATTCAGGTCGACAAAAAAAAGGGTAAGAAACATCATTCTCTCTAAAAAAACAATTCTAATTTGTGAGCCCGAGTAGCTGTGGAGCAGGACTAGCATTTAGCCAAGCATTTTTGTCCGTGATATAATCATCTAACTTATAATATGCTCGACTACATAGTGTGCGTTTTATGCAAGTTTTAAATTTTCTCTCATTTAGTTGGAGAATATCGAGTGGTATTTTATTATAACATTTTACACCGTACCCCATAAAAGAAGTGTGTACTTTTGCCAATCTGAAACTTGGTTGATTTAATTTGTCCTTATTTCTAGTATTAAAATTATGTCTATCACTATTTTTTTTAAATATATGAAGATTTTTTCTAACGTGCATGATGTTTTCATAAATATATTGACAAGGCACCGTCATGATGTTAATTGTTTTAAACAATTCCCTTAAAGATTCGCGTCTGCCAAGATTATAGATGGCTCTGACAGCCCTCTTTTGCAGGATAAAGATAGAATTTATATCTGCAGCACGTCCCCAGAGCAAAATACCGTAAGACATGATGCTATGAAAGTAACTAAAATAGACCAGCCTCGCGGTATCCACGTCTGTAAATTGCCGGATTTTTCTGACAGCGTAAGCGGCTGAACTTAACCGCCCTGCAAGAGATATTAAGTGAGGACCCCACTGCAGCTTTGAATCGAGCGTAATCCCCGAGAAAATTGTATGTTCGACGAATTCTAGAATGTCCTTATTCAATATAACCTTACACTCACTGCTTCTAACATTTGGTAAAGCGAATCTTATGCATTTCGTTTTTTTTTTTCATTTAATACAAATTATTCACAGTAAACCAGTTATGAACCTTAAGCATGGCGTTATTTACGTCTTCAAGGTGCTGAGCCTGTCTATTTACTCTAAAAATAAGTGAAGTATCATCAGCAAATAACACCATTTGTGGTTGGTTTTCTAATAAAGAAGGTAAATCATTAATGTATACTAGAAAGAATGATGTTTCTTACCCCCTTTTTATTGACTTGAATAACTTGCTTCGTTTTCAATACTATTACTTTTTTCTTTTTTACATACCACAGTTCATCTAACGATTAAGTACACTGAAGTGTTAGTGTTGTATAATTTAATATCATTTAAGAGGTAACAACCATGCAAATTATTGTCTGTGCTTGTCAACACAAGGCCCATTCATTAGCGATACCTTTAGAACATATCGCTGCCACTGATGTAACAATCCCAATGAATGGCGCCCTCCAGGCATACCAATGATTTATTATACCTACATGTATACCTAAATATTACGATTTGTAAACATCTTGATGTCGTTTATTAGTTTAGAAAGTAGATAAAAAATTAAACATCTAAATGTAAACATCTATTGTATACTTGAATTATGTGTATAATGTGTAATTGTTTCGAACTATGTTCACCACGTAATCAGTAGTAAAACTAAAATTCTGTATTAGTAGTACTGTTTATTTATTGGTCACTTGGAACTGACCACAGAACTAATTTGACGCTACGGTATATTCAATTGTATGCTTGTTACTCTCTACTACTTACGTACTTTAATCACAATACACTTTCTCAGTATTTGGTCATACATTCATAAAAACACGGACGTATAATTGTTACGGAAAACTGATCAGTTTAAAAACTATAACCATTTAATATTATGCCGTTTATTTTGTATAAACGCATAATGTTATGTGGATGCTAGGTAATGTTTTAAAGTTTGGGCGTAGTGACTATTATTTAATCTGTGGTTGTGGTTGCTCGTTTCGGACAGTCTGTTTTGTAGTAGACATTTCGGTTATCTGTGGTGTTAGTCTCGTTGGAGTAGTATGACGTCATTTCATCGTTCTGGTCGTTAGTTCGGTGTCTCTGTTTGCTTCTGAGGTTCGCCTAAGGTTCTCTTTGTCTTTTGATGGCCCACATATACACATGACCGGTTAAAATACCTTCTAAAACACAACTTAAGACAAAACTTGTAAGCATTGACATTTCTAAGAGATACAAATTCGCTCGATAATCGATCGGCCAAAAGCGACGGTGCACCGCGCTGTTTGTCCGATCGATCGACTGGCGAAAATGTTGATCGCAGCTCAGCGATAATAACCTGAACTAAAGTTATATATTTATACGATAGAAAAACTAACTGGTACGAACAGAAGCAGCTCTGATGAAATCGCTGTAAATGGCGTATATCTGTTAATACATTTATAGATGCACCCACAGAAAGATAACCTAACTAAATAGATTTCTACCACGAATCTATGCCTGAGTAAATAGTACCTACCTCACGTAAGCATCGCATTTGATTATTGAAAATTGTTAATAGTTAGTTGCGCTAACTATTACATAGTACGACCCTGTTAGTATAATATATTTGACTTTCTACTGACCATCTTCATGTCAATATATTATTATTATTAAATATCATCTAGCACTAATACTATGTATAAGTTCATACTTAAGAACTATCTTCATTTTTCTGGAGAATAATAAACTTTGTAAATTATGAATTTGTTTTATTTTTCTTTGGCCATTACCTAACTACAACTTGGCGTTTAAAACAATGCTTAGTTGTATTTATTGTTTTTTTAATGGCCACACTGAGTCCCGCGACATTCATACGACCCCTTGTAGCAAATATATCAGCGAAAGGTATAGGTAACAATACAATAATTGGGTATTATGCTCTACCAATCGATATAATAATTGACATACTTTTTACGACCTGTCAATCTGGTAGCTGACTGAACTGATGGCAGACTGACGGTAACTGTCGCAAAATATAGGAATAACACATTAATAGTTAGCGTCAGGATGGATGGTTGCCTATCACCAGCGGCTCTGAAAGTATATTCAAGAATTGCTACCAAATTGCTTATATTTGCTACATTTGTTTAATAATTGCTACATTAGCTGCGGCGCTGCGCGTCGCGGACTCGATTCCGGAACGAAAAAAATATTTATATCCTTTATAGTGTGGGCGTAAGGTCTCACGACCCCACACACCCTAGTGTTAGGCGATTAATACACGGCACCGCACACCGCTGCGGTATGCGGTGAAGCGGTTCTCATGTCGCACTAGCCTCTATGAAATCCGCTTAAACCTTGCACACGAACACCGTTAGACTCTCGCCACAACCGTATCACCGTGCGGACGTCCGCGCGGTAACACGCCTTAACAAAACTTTAGAAAATACAAATGTTTTGAAAAATTCGTAGGTTCTTGCCCGGACCTACAACCTCATGCATGAGAGGCGGGCGCCTTAACCACAGGGCCATCACGTCATTACGACAAGACAATATATTATTTAGATGACCTGCAGATAGTTGTTCGGGGTCTGGCTGTTTGTGTTGAGTTTATAGGTATGTTTGTAAGCGCAGCAACGGTACAGGACACATTACTATTGCGGGGCAAGGTCGACAAATAAATGATTTCGGTTAATCCTGTGAATCTGTGACCGTCTATATTAAAACGAACCCAGCAACTTAATCTATTCAGCTATCTAATTTTCTTGCTGCTGAGGAAAAATTGGCTTACGACCTGTCTTGAGCTGCTCATTTTCTCATTCTGTAATGGATTTCTTAACACTACCATTTTACACCTTGTTAGTTGCTGATGATAATTATACAATTTTTTAGAGTAAATAGACAGGCACAACACCTTGACGATGTAAGTAACGCCATGCTTAAGGTTCTTAATTTGGTTTAATTATTCAAAATAATTCAGTGTTAAATGAGAGAAAACTAAATGCATCAGATTCGCTTTACCGAATGGTAGAAGAGAATGCAGGTAGACTGGAATTCGTCGAAAAGACGTCACCTTTGTGCCGACTCAAGTGACTATTTAATTTGAAAGCAATTAAAAATCAACTTTTACAGTTAATTGAAAATTTATCGTGTTTTCGGGGCTAAAATAAAGTGTTTCTTAAGAGAAATTATGTCTTGGAAATATTGGTTATTGGTATAAATACTAAAATTCTATAAACACTCTCGATCGCGTCTCTTTGGACCTCTCTTCACAGCAATCGTAGACATTTACAGTAACTATTTTTCTAACACTTCGTAAGGTATTCCTTATAGCTATATTCAATTAATGCAAGCATTGGTTGCAATAATTTATTGTATAATAATTAATTTTCATTAATTGCACTTTAAAGTTTAATATTTCGTAAAAGGAAGTATTAAATCTAAAAATAATTTTAGCAACCCCCAAGTCATTTTAGAAGACCTATTCAACACCGCACACGATGAAAATTTTCATTCCTGACCTCACATTTCGACAGCTAGCCTAAAACAAATATTATCCAAAATTTTGTTATACCACTTTGCCGGCATAATTGATATACACACTCCTACAAAATTGCAGCTTTCTAGTACCTACTAACGGTTTCTTAGAAAAACCTCGGACAGACAGACAGACGGACATAACGAAGCTATAAGGGTTCCTTGTCAGACCCACGGAACCCTTAAAAGGAGACAGAGGTAATTGCCTTGACAGAGGTAATTCTTTCAAAATTGATTCACAGATTATAAGAATGAAAAGTTATTAGGTAAAGGATGGGATTAGGATTAATTAAAAGATTGTAATAACAAAATAATCAAAATTATTTATTTTCTTCGTTGGTATAGAACAATAGTGCCAAGCACAAAATTCTGCCTATTCATAATCAACTATAACAATAAATTATTCTTTCTAAGTATAAAAGTAGTTTTTTGTAATGAAAAACTAATTTAACAAATTAATAAATTATATATTATTAATTGTATATATTTAATAAATTATTATTATTATAATAATTTAAATTAAATTATTATAATTAAAATTAAATTAAATTAATTATTATATTTATTATTAATGAAATAGCAATAATTATTATAATATATTATTAATAATGTGTTTGGTGGTGGTAATTTTATTGGGTTTTTTTTTTACGTTGTCGCTTGCTCGGAGACCGCAGTGGAGGATCCGGAGCATTACGTTTCGCCTTTGGAGGATTCGGAGCAGTACGTTTCGCCGGTGGAGGATCCGGAGCAGTAGGATTCGTCGGTGGAAAATTCGGAGCAGTAGGATTCGTCGGTGGAGAATTCGGAGCAGTAGAATTCGTCGGTGGAGAATTCGGAGCAGTAGAATTCGGCGGTGGAGAATTCGGAGCAGTAGGATTCGGCGGTGGAGGATTCGGAGCAGTAGGATTCGGCGGTGGAGGAATCGGCTGTGGAAGAGTCGTCTCCGCGGGGGCCGGCACGTTGACGCAGGAGGGGCGGGGCGGGGGTCCCGCTGCGCCCATGTTCTGCCCATTGTTGGTATAAGTAGCGTCTATGAGCGTATGCTGCAGCGTGCCGGCTCTTATGCACGCGTTCGTGTACCGTGGTTATTGCTGCACAGTCCACTGACTACCTGAGAAGAGATATAAATGTAAGTATTTTAATAAAACTCTCTAGGTACCTACAGTATCACAATTTTGAATTAAAGTTTAGTTAAAATTTTTGCTGTTTAAAAACCTTATTATTTTTACAATTACAAATATGTCCTATAAAATGATACGAGTTGAGAACGTATACCTACGCGTTATTGTCACAAGTCGATTATACATCACACAATAAAATAGCCGATGGCCCGATAGCTAAAGAGTTTACCTTGAGGTATCGCTGCTTGAGATGTATTGACTGTGCTGTGCTGTGTTCGTTGCACGCTAATGGATTCCGGTTCTGGTACGGTCTGGAATTTCAATACAAATCTTATTAATAATCTATTTTTAGCACTTAAACTAAATTAGAATTAAAAAAAAGACAATTCGAACTAACCTAACGTTTATTAATAATTTTTACAAAATAATTTTAATGGGTCTTGACTAAATGTCTTAAAAAAGTTGTCAAAGGTTGCAAAAATTGTAAGAGTGAATTATTAGACAGCACTTCAAATAAAAACAATTCTTTAATTACAGCCAAAGAGTACCAAAAAAAGAAATGGCTTTGCTATCCCAGCGGGAAAACCGAATATTTCTTTAAAGAAATACAAAGCATGGCCATTTCTTTTCTGAAAAGAAATGTACCCAAATTGTTTTTAAAATCTAATATCAGTTCGTTTATAGACATGCTAATTACAAATTTATTTAAATGTCCCAATCACAAAGACGACCTTTATAAAATGTTTACCGACACAACATTAAATATAATTATTTACAGTTGGTGTCGGTCTGTCAATCGGATTTTGTCCGGGAAAATAAAATATGAGGGCGATGATCAGATAAAATTAGCTGCTGTTAATTATTATAATAAGCACAAAAATTATAAAAATAGAAAATAAACTTAAAGTAAGTACTAAGTTGTTTTATTAAAACCCAATTTTTGCATTTAGACAGTATTTCCCTGTACCGAACTTTGTTCTTACTTTCTTGATGTGAATATTTGATTTCCTAAATATTGGTATTATATAAAAAAATATTCCGCAAGAAAGTTTGAACAAAATAGTTCGGTACAGGGAAATACAAGGCTCATTTAAATCTAAATATCAATTACATTCGTGTGTGTAGGTAAACGTGTGCGTGTGTGTGTGTGTGTGTGTGTGTGATTAATCGGTAGTTCTTGTTAAGAAATGGAGATGGCGCTTCAATCATGTCATGGCTAAAAGTCACGAGAGAGGGCACTCTTTTCCATTTTATATTATAGTACTCTGTGGCTAACACTATGTATACAGTGTGGCTTACAATAAAAATCAAAAAAATAAACATTAATTATAATGACAGTTACACAAATAAAGGTTCATTAGTAACGAATGCACCATGTTATTTATTTTTTTATGAATGTTCGTTACTGTTACGTTAATATTTGCTTAAAAACTATAGTTATCGATTATTGACCATTCTATAGTTTGTAGTCATTCTTTCTATAATGTATAGACTCCAGTGTCCAATATAGCTTTCCAAAAAGCAGATGTGCTATCGTGTGTTTAGATTATAAATAAATAAAAAGATTACAATAAAAAAACTGCTGAATTGAGAACCTCCTCCTTTTCGAAGTCGAAGAAAGTTATTAAGAACTATAAAAGTTAAAGTTTCGTATTTTAAGATTATATCGTAACTGACTAATCGTAAGTAATTGTGTCATCATCTGCCTAGCCTTTTCCCAACTTTGTTGGGGTCGGCTTCCACTCTAACCGGATGCAGCTGAATACCAGTATTTTACATGGAGCGACTGCCTATCTGACCTCCACAACCCAGTAACTGGGTAATATGATACCCCTAGGTAAGACTGGTTGTCAGACTTTCGGGCTTCTGACGACCCGTAACGACTGTCAAAGATCCACGTATGACAGCCGGGACCAACGGCTTAACGTGCTTTCCGAGGCACGGAGGAGTCTCGGTGTGTAAAGATGGTCACCCATCCACGGACCAACCCCGGCAAGCGTAGCTTAACCTGACGGATCGACCCGTGCGGCTGTTATTACTTAGCCACGAGCTCCTCCAATCTTATGTAATTGTGTCACTTGGAGGAAAAAATACTTTAAAATTCTACCAGTTATGGCCTTAATTGTTTATTTGTAGGAATGGTTTTATCATTTGTATATTTATGTAAATTAAATATTTTTTTAATTTTATTGAAATAATTGTTTTTTGTTAGTATTGAAACAAAAAAATCATTACAAATTCAATTGATTTAATAATTGTCGTTTACGATGTTCTTCACTAACAGGATCGAAATGTATGGGCACTGTTCCTGATTTAAAGATACTTAAATAAATAAATGCAAGACAAAAACAATAGTAGGTACTAACCTGCTGTGAGCTTTCGGCCATCATCCATAGCTCATAGAAATCGCTCAACCGCGGTTGTTGGTCGCTCCTTCTCGACACCGGCACCGTTATAGCGTTTTCTAGCGAAACAGCGACTTCGGCGCGGCCGCGCTCGCTTTCAACCGCGGTTGCGAAACTGCAGTCCGTGGAGCTCAGTCCGCGCCTAGATAATTGCAGTTTGTCAAACAACACGCTTGTTTCCCAAAGGGTTCGGCAGAGGTGTGCAGTACAACCACAGGTCTCAAGTTATATTTATATCCCTCCAAGTAGCGGTTACGGTCTACAAAACGAGTAACTACTTAAAAAAACCAATACCCACTTTGCCTGACCCCGGAATCGAAGTCAAGTCGCCACGTTGGCGAACACGCCAGACTATGGCCGATTCCAAGACATATCGCCCCCACCCTTATTTAAACAGGGCAACAAATTCTTTTTATTGGAGAAAAAAACAATGGGACGGTACCTCCTCCGCATTCCTGACGGCGAAGGTGCTTCGGAGTGCCGCGCTGCGTCTAGAGACTTAGACATCTCTATAAGTCCCTTCACTTCTAGAAATTTAGCGGACCTCAGCACCTACAAACACAGGAAGAAAGATAAAACGCGGTATTTTAACTCATAAATCATATCAATCTGCCTAGCCTTTTCTCAACTATGCGATACTGCGATATGCGATTGGTAAGGCTGGTTTTCCGACTTTCGACCTTATATTATCAAGTTATCTTTAAAATAGTGGAAGTTATAATTTTAAGTTATCGCTTACTAATTAGGCGATAATCACTCGTCACCGAACACCGCTTCGGGATCCGGTGGCGGTGAAGCGGATTTCGATGCGGTTGTCCGCACGTTGATGCGGTTCAACCGCATGACCGCACGGATCGATTTTGACCAGTTTTGATTTTAACTAGTTATTTTTTACCGGTTTTGACCTCATTTTCAGCATCAGTACCTCCGAAAACTATGGACGCGGTACCCATGAAGCATATTTTTTAAAATTTTGCGGCCGCCACCTTGAATTTTCGTTTTCACCTCATTCTCGGCATCAGCACCCTCGAAAACCATGGACAGTACACCCATGACACGTAATTAGCCATTATGAATTTTATCTAATGGATAAAGAGATGTGTGTGTACGGAACCTTATTTCAAGATTTTTGCCCATTATCCTATATGAAAGAATATCCACTGTTATTTATTAAATGTTTAGTAGTTTTTATAATAATATTAGTGTTGAGTTCTAGGTTAATTATTGTAATTGGTTTGTAACCGTTTTAATTAACTATAAATAAATAAATAAATAAATAATAAATAATTGCAATAAACATTGTATCTTATTTCAATAACATTTTTATTACTTATCATTTTAATTGCTTAATTAATTGACATCTATATAATTATCTATTAGGAAACAAACAACTTTGTACGATTCTTATGAACAATGTTAGGTTTTCCATTCATTAATAATTCTACATTTGGCGATTTCTCTCGAATTACTCTGTACGGACCTGAATACAGTTCACTTAATTTGTTACCAGTTTCATTCTTTACAAGAACCAAATCATCTTCCTTGTAAACTACTGTTTTTACCTTCTGATCATATTTATTTTTACGTATTATTTTCGACTGAATTAAATGGTCACGAGCTTCCTTCTGGGAAACTTGGAGCCTATATTTTAACTCTAAAGGATAGTGATCACTGTTGTAAAGTGGATCAATAATATTTTGTGTCAAATTATGTGGAAGACTACACTTTTTCCCAAATACCAACTCGTATGGGGTATAATTTGTTGAGCTATGTACGGACGTGTTATACGAAAAACACCAGAAAGGCAACCAAGAACTCCAGGCTTCTGGATGGTTCTTTGTTTGTATACGCAAATATGCACCTAAATGTTTATGACTATTTTCCAATGCGCCTATACTTTCGTGGTGGTAAGCTGTTGAGTTAATGTTATTAATTTTTAACAATTTGCAAGTTTCATTCATTACTGCTGACATAAACTCAGTACCCCGATCGGTTGCAATTGTTGTTAGTATTCCATAACGGAGTATATAATTATTTACTAATGCTCTGGCTACTTCTGTGCTGCTCTTAGTAACTAACGGATATGCTTCCACATACTTTGACAACTCACACTGTAGAGTTAAAATGTAACAATAATTATTGGCATCCTTATCTAACGGCCCTACTAAATCTAAATATATTTTCTCTAATGCTGAATGTGCTGTTGTTGTGATTGTCATGGGTTCTTTAATGTTTAATGTATACCTTTGTTTCTGGCACTGATGACAGCGCTTCACAAACTCCGTAACATCTCTATCGATCCCTGGCCAAAAGTAATATTTTTTGATATTCCTGACCATTCGTCTGATACCTGCGTGGCCACTAGTAGGTAACAGATGGAAGTCGTTTAGAATTACTCGCCTATCGTCTTTATTATTTATACGCTTGACATCTTGTACTATACATAACCGCGGTCCGGACCACTCTCTACATTTAT
Source organism: Hoplodrina ambigua (assembly GCA_949774945.1). Taxonomy (NCBI): domain Eukaryota; kingdom Metazoa; phylum Arthropoda; class Insecta; order Lepidoptera; family Noctuidae; genus Hoplodrina; species Hoplodrina ambigua. Next base: position 3,592,105 of record OX458964.1, read on the forward strand.
CTATCTCATTGCTTAATTTTTTTATAAACATCTTATTATCCTCTTGTTTCAACATATATATTTCTTCTACCTTTATTACTTGACAAAAATCACACAGCTCCCTCGCAAAGTCGCTTGGCGTCAATTGTGATTGGGCAGCTGGATTAATATAAATGGTTAACCTTGAAAGCACGTAAATAAATATTTTATTTTCTTTACTAATTTCCGACTGTGTTCGTAACTTATCTATTTCGCTGTGACTTGCAAGTCTGAGCTCTACCGAATTTCTAGGTTTATTATGTGTCTCTACAACTTTCGGTTGATCAGGCCGATTGTCTTTAGAAACAATAATATCCGAGGTATTCGACTGCATCTCCCTATATTGAGCTCGCGTCATTACACGTCACCTTTTCATTCATTTCTTTTAAATCTTTACTTGTGACACATATCCGAGATAATGCGTCTGCCACCGCATTCTCTTTCCCTCTTACATATTCCACTGCAAAGTCGTATTCTTCTAATGCCATTCGAAATTTTAACAATCGACTCGACGGATCTCGCATGTTAAATAAATACATAAGTGGTTTATGATCCGTTCTAATTATAAACCTTCGTCCGTATAAGTACGGTCTAAAATGCTTTATAGCCCATACAATGGCAAGCAGTTCCTTTTCAATTGTTGGGTATATTATTTCCGATTTATTAAGACCCCTGCTTGCGTACGCTACTGCTCCTAAGGCAAAACCTGAAGCATCAGTTTGTACAATGAAAGTATTGCTGTCTGTTAAGTCTGGATATTGAAGGACAGGAGAAGAAATTAGTTTTTCTTTTAGAGATTTAAAGGCAATCGCACCCTCTGTATCCCAGTAAAAATAACATTCTTTCTACTTAATTTGTTTAAAGGGTATGCTAATGCTGCAAAATTTTTAATAAATTTCCTATAGTCGTTTGCAAAGGCTATAAATCTACGTACATCATCCGTGTTTTTAGGTTCTGGATAGTTTTTAATAGCGGTTATTTTTTCCGGATCTGGTAAGGCGCCATCTTTTGACACTACATGTCCCAAATATAAAATTTCCTTTTTGAGAAAATTACATTTTCCCGGGTTTAGTTTTAGATTTACTTTCCTAAGCCTCGTAAATACATCCTGTAAATTCTTACAATGGTCATTTAAATTTTTTCCAAACACTACCAAATCGTCCTGGTAAACAAAGCATTTTTCATAAGTTAGTCCTGACATTGCCATCGTCATCATTCGTGAGAATGAACTGGGGCTTGTTTTCAGACCCATAGGCATTCTAGTTAACTGATATTGTCCTGAACAAAAAGCTGTGTATTTACGACTACTTGGCTCCAAATTAACATTATAGTAGCCTTGATGAAGGTCTAAATGTGTAAAATAAATGCAACCTGATAGTGAATCTAGTATTTCGGTTATATTGGGGAGGGGGAATTGTATTATTTAATTTTCTATAATCTATCACCAATCTAATTTTTTTATTACCTGCACTGTCGGGTTTCTTCGGTACTAGTAACAAAGGGCTGGACCAGTCGCTATTAGCCGGCTCGATTATACCTTGCTGTATTAAGTCATTTATTTGTTTCGTAATTTCGTGTTTTTGCAAATGTGGTAACCTATATGGTTTTACATATACCGGTTCCGCGTTTGGTTTTAGAATAATTTTGTGTTTATATATGTTAGTTGTTGTTAGTTTGTCCCCTTCTAAATAAAAAATATCTGAGTACTTGGCGCATAAATTTTCTATAGTCATTCTCTCTTCTAAATTCAAATGTTTTAATTGTATCAATGATAATAACTGCTTAACCCTCTGCGTATCCTTATCACACCTATCAAAACTACAAATATCATAATCTTTCGCGCTGTATATGAGAGGCTGTATGTTATCTAACATTAAATCTTTCTCGGTAGTGTTTAATATTCTAATAGGAATCTTCCCGTTGTTGGGTGTAACTAAACTACTAGCCATAAAAACACCCTCGTCTATCTGTGACGCACACACTACAGCATCACTGTCAATAGATGTTTCTACAAAATGCACCGACTCTGATCTCGCTGGTATATATAAAGAATCTTTGTTCGTATCCGTTATTATTGGTACTTTAATTTCATCACCTGAGAACGTTTTTAGCAATAACATATTATTTGATAAGTTTATGGTTGCTTGATACCGTTTTAAGAAATCGCATCCAATAATACCGTTTGCTTTACACGGCAAGGAATCAAACACATAACATTTCTGTGTAAATGTAACATTACCACAAACCAACTGTAAATATAAGTATCCTGTTGCACATATTTTCCCACCTATACCGTTTATTACTACGTTGCAATTATAAATACGATTGTGTTTGTGCAATATTTTATTGTATCTTACTACAGAAATTGAAGCTCCGGTATCAAGTAGCCATGAACATTCTTGTCCGTTTACAGTAAATTGCACGCGTAATGCTTCATTATAAGAAAATATTGAATGTTCTGGATTAGTCTCGAAAAAACGTATTTAACTCCAAATTTTCCTCAGGCTTTTTATCCATCACACTTACATTCTCCCCTCTTTTATACTGTCTATTTCCTCTGCTATTATAAAACCTACCTCTCTTGTTCTGTGGTGGTGCAGACCTACGTTGTCCAGTCGCACCACGTCTCCACCACCCACTTGCATTTCCACGATAAGGCTCATTTTGACCTTGATAGCTGTTCCTACTTACGTTTCCTCTATTGAAGCTTCCACGCCTATATTCCTGGTGCTGAAACCTATTGTTTCCTCTGTTATTCCTATTATAGTGATGAAAATGTCGTTGTCCCATGAACACATTTATAGAAGTAGACGGTGAGGTTATTTCCTCATCGACTGCAGATTAGATAGCTTCATTTAAAGACTTAAACTGTCTAGCCGTAATTATTGTACTTAACCTTCGGTTTCGCAATCCGTCGGCAAAGCATTTAATAGCAAGTTTTCGTTGACTTTTTTCAGTATATTGTAATTTTCAGCATGTCCTTCTGATTGCGAAATCGTTAGGTCAACAAATAAATTAGCAATTTCCTGACCAAAATCTGAGATTGTTTTCTCCTGTTGCTTAACATGTTGTAATTTACTATGCATAGCAGTATACGACTTTTTTTGCAGTAAATGTAACCTCATCGCTTTGACTAAGTCAGTGACATTATTATAGTTAGATTCAAGCCGCAATTTAGCTGACTGTGAGAACCGACTTTTCATAACAAATTCAATTAAGTTACGTTGAGACCCGTCTTCTAAAATAGAGCTATAATACTCAATGCCATGGATTAATTGCTTTGTGACCTGCTCTTGGTCATTCATTACTGGTAGCAAACTAAGTGCTGCTTTTAAGCTGAACTTCTCCATTTCGGTACTGCTTGTCTCTTGCTAGTCTGACATAAAACAACAATTTCGAGGTATACTTTGCTGAACCTTTCACATAGGTCGTCGATTAATTTATTTTCGGCTGGCTCTTTAAATGCCTTAACCCGGCTGATATCCTCTATGTACTTATTATACTGAGTACGCAATTCATTAGCCTCAGTAATTTTTTTATTACATAATGAAATATTTTCTCGCCTCCTCGTTGGTCCGAGTTTAATTAAGTACGTTCTAATTTTCAATAATTCATCGCACAATTCTTTTAGAAAATCTGCCATTAAAATACATTTCTATAACTACCTATATTTTCTATTTAATTCTAAACATAGTGTTAAAATACATTTCCATACGTACCTATATTATCCTCTAGTTAATTCTAAACATAGTGTTATTCCTTACAATTCTCCTTAACCCGAAAATCCTATTATAATACCTGGCACGCAGAATGTATGAGTACCTGCCTTTCTGCACATGATATTTTAATGTCCCGAAAACGCGTTTTTTTTTTTTTTACCGACACGCACTGATTTTGTTTGGATTTCACCAACACAACACTTTTAAACGTACGCACATTCTTCTTGCGCCCAGCGCCTTATACCTTCCACCTTACGCTGTCTGCTGCTGCTCTCCACTGGGTTTCAGGTAACGTCCTCGTAAGAATGATCGTCGCGTCGCTCTCTCTTCAAATTCTCTTCCTATCCATTGGACGTAGCATTTCTTATATTGGCGATAAATGTAATAAAATACCACCAGTGCTATAAATACTACGATGATAATCAGCAGGATGTTCACAGTGGTGAGATGGTAATTTAGCTGTTCTGCATGTGCATTGTTGTTTCCTCCTGATGCATTCTGTGCTATCACTATCTCTTCTTTTGACTGCGTTTTTCCCATCGCGAAGTACTCCAAAATATTTTTGTATTAAAAAAAAATATATAATGTTATACAGGCAATCGTTATTGTCACATAGGCACGTTTATTCACTTTCCCACGGACTGTCCGCTGCGCTTCTCGAAAGCGCCATGTGCGAATACGACACCATTGTCACGGTCGCCATGCAAAGGCGGAACAAGTGAAACGACAGGTTGCTCAGCATTGACTGACTTTATTCAGTATGTCACACTTATATATAACATGATTTACTTATACACTACAACCCTGGAACTTACGAAAAAGGTAACTTAAAACGAATTTTTAACCACAGACTCTCGCGGGCACGAAGAATCGTAGAAAATGTTTTTGGTGTTATGTCTGTTGTTTTTCGTATATTTCGGAGCCCAATTGAACTTAAATGTAATAATGCTGAGCTTGTTACTACGACTTGTGTATATTTGCATAATTTTTTGAGTCGAAATAAGCGTTCCAGAACCTTGTATACTCCAGCAGAAACTTATGACAGAGAAGATTCTGAATTTAATGTAATAAACGGCATTTGGCGTAATGAAGTAACAGAAAATAATCTACATCCTTTAGAAGATGAGAATGAAAATGTGGACACGTATCTGGTACCGTCCGTTATAAGATATAACTTTTCTAACTATTTCATTAGCGAACAAGGGAGGGTATCTTGGCAAAATGAACGTGCTTAAATAAAACAATTATGTAGCTAAGTTAGTATTTTATGATAATAAAAAACCTTACATGATTCTCAACTGTGTCTTTATTTATTTATTTATTTTATTTTATTTAATTTTAATAATTTTAGGAAAACTTACAGCTAGTCATATACAATAGTTCGGGTTTAGATACCATTAAAAAGGCCAATTACAAGTTTTCACAGGTAAGAAAGTAAACATAGAATTAAATAGGTAGTAGACACATAAACAGGTCTGTAAGGTACTTGGGAAAAAAAAAGCAAATTAAAGACTATTTTACGTTTTGAAAGAAGTGAGTGCACAGCGTCTTTTTTAACTTATTTACACTAGTGTAAAAAAGATCGATATCAACATCACGGCAAGTCGAATCGTATACACGACTCGCCCTAATCATGTACGAGTTTTGTCTATAGTTATTTCCAGTTGTTGTTTCACCTTTTATCAAAAACAGCAAAGGTTCATATGCAAACCATTTACTGATAAAAAGATCTTCACTGCCACTTCCTGTTTTTTTTGAACATTTAAATTTCTTCCTTCCGCGAGTGAATTGCGATCGAAGAGTATGTACCTTGCTTTCAACCTCTTTCACAGACACATCTGGTGTTTTCGCTATTGAATCCCATGGATCTAGTTTTTTTAATTTATTTTTATAGTCTCTGTGAGCAGTATCCCATAAACATTCATAGTTTTGGTATAGTTCGATTAATTTGAGCACTCGTTCGTTACACCACACTACGGACATTGTTGTGCGTCACGTCTCCACTCGACAAAAATTGATGCTCAAGTAACGATGCACTTTAAACAAACAACAAGCCGCGCGTCATGTTGCGCGGTAGCTGGCAACGTCGCGCGCTGTTGTGTAGCGTTGCCGTACATGTTGAGATTCACGTGTCGCGCGCCAAATGTTGCCTAGTGGATACGAGGCTTAAATCACTGAGACGCTGCGCACAGAGTACATTATATATACGGACAACGCTGCGCACGTTCAGCGCTAGATGCCCGAGCACGGGCCTGCGACGTTCTCTTTGGTTAGTAAGCCGCTGTGAACGCTCAGAGCTAGATTCCTCAGCGCGTGCTTGCGAAATATTTTCTCTATTCCTCAAGAGGCGCTGATGCTTTTCAAGAGTAGACTCTTCCGTACGGCGTACTCGAGCTGCTCTGGGATGTCTGACGGGAAAGTTGTGATTTCCTTTTAGGCATGATAAACAATCGCTGAAACTGTCCGATATTCCAAAAACAGAAGTACCATGGGTAAGTAGATAAAACGTCCGTACAAAGCATGTTCTAATGTAGTTCCTGAATGGACGGCGGCATTTTGCGATTTAGTAATTTTATATTATCTTCGAAACTATTTAACCAATTGACATACTGTTTTGGGCAAATCGTATCTCTATGATGTTCTTGTGATGATAATATTTTTTTTCGATAAGGTTTATTATTTTGTTGTTTAAAAAATCGTCCAAAGGTCAGTACGTCGAAAAATACTTTTTTTAACACATAAAAGCTACTATATCTGCTAAAATAGAAAAGATAGAAATATGGTGTCGCGGATTTTTTTGTAGAACTATTAAAGGCGGACCAGGTTGCCATACATTGTTTTCAATTATATACAACTGTTAAGGCAGCGCATGCAAAAAACTTTGTTGTAAGAGCTATTTTTTTCCGCTTGGCTAGACAAAAATTGAGATAGTTCGCCTATTATGCATGATATCTTTATAATTTATAGCCTATAATACTCACGACCAATGTAGCTTTCTACCAGTGAAACAATTTTTAAAATCGGTTCATCACTTCCGGAGATTACCCCCTACAAACAAACTTACAAACTAATTTTACCTCTTTATTATATTATTAGTATATTAGTATTATTAGTATTAGTATATTAGTATTATTAGTATTAGTATTATTAGTATTAGTATATTAGTATTATTAGTATTAGTATAGATAGTATAGATTATTAAGTATATGTTATATATTTTTATCAGTGAAACAATTTTTAAAATCGGTTCATTACTTCCGGAGATTACCCCCTACAAACAAAGTTATAAACTTACAAACTTACAAAAAAAATTTACCTCTTAATAATATTAGTATAGAAGTATAGATTTATAGAATCGAAAGCTCGACTTATATCTAGAAAACACGCAAACACTGAGGTTTTTTGTGATGTATATTTATGAACAGTATTTTTAAGAGCAAATATGGCTAAGTCAGTCGACATGTACTGTCGAAAACCAAACTGCGCATCATTTAACGGAATGTTATTTTCGTTCAAATGTTGAGAAATGAGGCGTTCAAATATTTTAGAAAACACCGTGGCTAATGAGATTGGTCGATAATTAGATAAGTAAGATGAGTCTCCAGTTCTATTCTTTATAATAGGTATCACTATAGTCCTCATAAAATGATGTGGTAAATAATTATGATCAATACAAGCGTTAAAAAATGTTGAAATCCTATCATACTCAATGTGCTCAACGCTCAGCCCGTAATGGCCCGGTGATTTGCCATGTTTCATGCTTTTAACGCAGGTAAAGACATCGTCTGCTGAGACATGCAGCGGCTGTGTGTCGCGCGCTGCACCACGTGAGCGTGACGCAAGACTCGGGCCACTACGGTGTGCGTGGCTCACTACATAACGTGAGTGGATTAAACTTATTCATAAACAAGCCAGTAATTTCACCATGATCCTGACTACCTTCTATAGACACTGGAATGCTAGGTTTAAGTTTTAATTTATTAGTTTCTTCCCAGAATTTAGTAAAATCCTTATTACGCCTATGTGTAGCTAATATGTCCATCTTTATTTTGTTTTCATTTATTTGGCACCATTTTAACATATTTTTAAATTCTTTACGGGTCAATAGCATATCATCGTATAATTTACCCTCTATAGGGCGTCCATAGATGTCCCATAGCTGAAAACATGCCCTAGCTGTTTCGTGTAAACCCCTCAAATGATAGTTCCAACCGATCTGTTTCTTTTTATGGCAGCTTTTACCAACATAAGTTTTTTGTGCGGCTTGAAAAGCACAGTCAATAAGTTGATCGTAGTACATATCATAACTATCACACGTAAGGCCCTTACATGCAAAGTGCTGCCAGTCACATTCATCAATGTACCTATCACACAGTTCTGCATATTTACATTTTTGATTTTATCATTACGATTGCCCCATAAAACTTTGTTTATTTTAATACAACTTGTTTGTGCAGTCTTAGGTACAATAACATCAATTCTATGACATTAATAGCAGAATGTGTTACAAGACAGTGATCCAGCCAGCCGCACGACAGGGCACGCCTCTATCGAGGCGGTAAGTCCCCTCTTTGAGGAGTGGCTTGAGCGGCGCCAAGGCGCCCTCACCTTCCGCCTGACGCAGGTCCTCACCGGACACGGATGTTTCGGGAGGTTCCTGCACATCATCGGGCGGGAGGAAACGCCCGGGTGTCACCACTGCGAGGATCGCCCCGAGGACACGGTGGAGCATACCGTGGCGGTGTGCCCCGCTTGGGCGGAGCACCGCGGCGAACTCTCGCGTTCGGCCCTGGTGCAAGCCATGGTCCGGAGCGAGAGGGAATGGAATGCAGTCGCCTCCTTCTGCGAAGCAGTAATGTTAGCGAAGGAGGAGGCGGGCCGCGTGAGGGAAAGAACCACCTCACGCCCCAGCCGCCGCGGGAGACGCTCCGGGCGTCGGGAGCCGCGAGACGACTCCCGGCTACCGTAGACGCGGGTCTGTGGGCGGTGAGCAATAGGTAGCTCACCGTACCGCGCCCCCGGTACGCAAAGGGCACAAGAAGGAACATGGATGGGTTTTAGTCAGTAAAAGTCTGACACTCCCTCCCGCCCCGCCCAGGGCGGGGGAAGTCATCTGATGATTTCCCATCGGTAAAAAAAAAAAAAAAAAAGCCAACCGCACGACCCGTGCGCATCACTTATATATGTATATGTATTTGAGTACATACCAAACATTTCTACATCCGCACATATCCACTTTTGATCGCGACAGTATGCAACTAACTCATTACCATGTCTCACGATCGAAGCTTATTGCTTTGATCGTTAGACATTCGCGTTGAAATCACCAGCGATTAAGACACTTTCCACATTACTATTCTCAATCACAGCACTAATAACACCCAAACATTCCGTAAAAAGCGCCAGGTTATCCAGATCTTCCGTGGGCATGTATACCGACATCACAATAAAACTGCGATCCCCTTCAAGTTGGATACACACGGCCGCCACGCGCGTCGAACCCGTGAAGATTGGTATTACGTTAGCGAAGGTTGTTTTCCTCAACTCCACCATATGGACGGCCTTTAAGGGTACCGACAGACATGTCCACCGCCGACAACCCATGGTACGCAAACTCTGAATGGATGCTATTGAGATAATCCAGATCGTCAGGTATCAGCCAGTGTTCTTGCAATGCAATCACTTCATTATTTTCACAAAGATCTCTAATATGGTCACAGGAGCGCTTGACTGATCTACAATTAAATGAGGCAATGCTAACTTTGCCAAACTTCTTGGCAGTATATGGTTAGGTATAAATGAGACAAAAGATGTAGTATAGTCTGGTTATAATTATCCAAAGGTGCATCTTATATACTAACGACTACGTGTCGATAACAGACAGTAGAAACATTTAATAGATATTGAACGTGCGATAAAGAACATAAGATTGCGATGTAGATTGTAGATACAGCACAAAGATATTGTACTGTAACAGTACACCCCCCTTTAAAAGAAAAAAATAAATAAATATTATGGTAATAGTGTTTACAATATAAATTTTGACCTAGACCTTACTAGTTATTTGCTGATGTATATAAATAATAATGCTATTGTACGCAGTGGAATTTGATGACGCCTGTTGAGGTGTGATTTGCTGACGTCTGTAATTTTGACTTAGCTGTTGCACGAGTGTTTATTATTTTTTTCCGTTAAACTCTTCATTCTTCTGTCCAGTGTTTTCATTATGCCGTAAATTAGGATCGCACCGATTGTTAAAATAATCTGTCCCATTGCAACATTTCTTGTCCACCGTAAGTCCTCCTGGATCAAGTTACGGAGTTTGTCCGCTTCGTTTTGATTGAGGCAACTGTCCGTATTGTATGTTATCTGGTCCTTAGAACTTTGATTTCCCATTTTAGATGTCTTGTTGTCACGAGTAGTTGTGAATTAATGGTATATGTTAAGATCTATGTTAATATATATACGAATAACTTGCTTCTATCAGCGATTTTTTATAGACGTACTACTGGCTTTACCTTACGTCCCGATCGTGTAGTGTACGTGTGTGAATGTCTGTCGCAATCCTTTGAATCTGGCACGTAGTTTGATTCGACATTGATCATGAATGCTGGTTTCAATCTATCAATTGATATCACTGTCTCTTTATCCCTAATTCTAATGCAAAATGTTTTATCTGTTTTACTAATTACTGGGTAGGGTCCCTCATACGGCGGTGTCAGGGCTTTCTTCATTCTATCACACCGAACAAATACGTGTGAGCATTCTTTGAGTTCGGGATGCACAAATATAGCTTGGTTATGGTTTTTTCTTTTCGGAATTGATGTCATTCGTGTGATGTCCTTTTGAATTTGTTTTACAAATTCTTCGTACGTTGATAACTGTGCTGCTGATGACTCAAAAAATCCTCCAGGGAGTCGTATTGGCGTTCCATATGTCAACTCTGCTGAACTATAACCTGTGTCTTCTCGCAAGCTACTCCGCAACCCGAGTAAAACTGTTGGGATTTCTTTTAACCAATTTTCGTTGGATTCTCTTGTCATTAACGCTACCTTTAAAGTTCTATGAAATCTCTCTATCATTCCATTGGATTGCGGATGATAAGGTGTTGTCCTAATTTTATGTATTCCCAAAAATTGTGAGAGTGACTCAAATATTCTTGATTCAAACTGTCGGCCTTGATCCGTAGTAATGCGCAATGGACATCCAAAACGAGTAATCCATCCTTCGAAAAGTGTCTTGGCTACTGTTTCTGCAGTTATATCTCCTACCGGAAATATTTCGGGCCATGACGTACAACGATCTATGATTGTGATTAAATATCTCTTCCCTTGTGAAATCGGAAGTGGTCCGACGATGTCAATATGTAAATGTTCAAAACGTTGCGCTGTCATAAATGTACCAGGAGGTGATATCGTATGTCGTTGTATTTTTGATTTTTGGCAGGCTATACATGATCTACACCAATTATTGATATCTTTGTTCATATACGGCCATAAATACCTTTGGGTTATCATTTTTCTCGTAGTTCTTTTCCCTGGATGGCTCATACCATGAATGGTATCGAAAATTTGTTTGCGAAAATGCTTTGGTAAGTAGGGGCGGCTTTTTCCAGTAGACGTGTCGCAGGTGATGCTTATTGTGGAACCCGGAAGCGTAATGTTTTTGAATTTTAATCTTTTATTGTCATGTAATTTACTTAGTTCATTATCTGTTGATTGACATTTTTCCAATTCTGCGTAATCGACAGGTGATGGCACGTATATTTCCTCTATTCGAGATAAGGCATCGGCGGTAATATTGTCACGTCCGTTTATGTGTTGGATGTTGGTACTGTATTGTGAAATGAAATCTAACTGCCGGACCCGTCGCGGTGTATCGTTTGATGATGGTTTTTGGGAGAATGCGTATGTCAAAGGTCGGTGATCCGTAAATATTGTAAATTCTCTTCCCTCGATTAATCTGTGAAAATGTTTGACGGCCATGTATATTCCTAACAGCTCTCTGTCAAACGTAGAATATTTTTGTTGAGTTTCGCTCAATTTTTGTGAAAAAAATCCTAATGGTTCCCAATTGCGTCCGGATCTTTGTTGTAAAACTCCACCAACGCAAGTAGCACTAGCGTCGGTCATGAGCGCAAGTGATGCGTTGCGGGAAGGATGCGCTGTTAATACTGCGTTTTTCATGCTTTCCTTGCATTTTTCGTAAGCTTTGTCTGCTTCCGTTGTCCAAGGAACAGGTGAATTATCGTTCTTTTTTGAACCATGTAGATATTCGTTTAAAATTCTTTGATTTTCCGCTGCGCGTGGAATATTACTTCTGTAGAAATTGACCATGCCCAAAAATCTTCTTAATTCTTGAATTGTTTTCGGCTTGGGAAATTCCATGATTGCTTTGTAGTTTTCTTCGGTAGGTTGTATTCCTTGGCTCGTTATATGATAACCTAAGAAATCTATTTCCCTTCTGAGAAATTCGCATTTTTCGAGATTAATGGTTATTCCATTCTCGTGTAAACGTTTGAAAACCGTTTCTAAATGCTGATAATGCAAATCTTCGTTGTCCGATGCGATGAGACAGTCGTCTACATATATAAATACGAAATTTAAATCTCTAAATAAGGAATCCATGAATCGTTGAAATGTTTGTGCCGCATTGCGTAATCCGAAAGGCATTCTTAAGTACTCAAAAAGTCCGAAAGGTGTGATGATGGCTGTCTTCTCTATATCTTTAACAGGAATACAGTGGTATGCTTTGCGTATATCTATCTTGCTTAGTATCTTCTTATTTTCTAATATGTATGTAAAGTCAGTTAATCTTGGTAGTGGGTATTTGTCCGGTACTGTCGTGCTATTGAGCATTCGATAGTCTCCGCACGGTCTCCATTCGCCATTTTTCTTTTTTACCATATGTAATGGGCTTGCCCATGGGCTATCTGACGGTCGGCAAATTCCGAGTTCTATCATATTTTGAAATTCCTTTTTGGCTATGTCGTATTTTTCTGGAGGTAATGGTTTTGCCCGAGCTGCGACGGGTGGTCCTGTAGTGATAATGTGGTGTTCAATCTTATGTTTGGGCGCATTGCGTAGAGAGGACTCTTTCGTGATGTCTTCGTATTTGTTTAAAAGTTGCGTAATACGTGGATTCGTTCCCACTGCGATAGTACGAATTGTTTGCTGTGTCGCTTTTTCTGAAGTTACATGCGTTGTCAGCTCTGTAACTTTGTCGATAAGTTTGCGACCTGCTATGTCGACTAATAGTTTATAGTGCTCTAGAAAATCTGCTCCAATTATTGGTTGTGTAACATCGGCGATTATAAAATTCCATTTATAACATCGTTGTAGTCCTAAATTCAAGGTAAGCATCTTCTCGCCGTAAGTCCTAATTTTAGTCCCATTTGCAGCGTATAGTGTGTATTGTTCATTTTGTAAAACTGAATATCTCTGTTGCTTGCTAATGACTGAGATATTTGCGCCCGTGTCAATCAAAAACTTCATACCACTTTTTCGGTCGGTAATGGTGAGGCGATTGGATGGGTGGATTGCACAGAGTTTCGCCGTTGTCTGTGCTCTTATTCGTTTCCCTGGTTCCGTACGTAAGTCATTGGTTTCCAACCGCATGGTTTAATGCAGTTCCTTGCATATTTTCCGAATCTTTCGTGGTAGTAACAAAATCGATTTGCTCCTCTATAGTTTGTTCTCGGCCTCATAATCGGGAGTTGTTGACGTTTCTTGAAATGATTGTGCGTGTTGGGTCGATAGCCATATTGACCTTGCTGAATTGCGTCAATATCTATCTGTAATTTTGCTAGCTGGGTTAAAATGCATGCTGTATTGCTGTCGTTTGAAGTGTCGTTGCTAACAGCTGATATTTCGGTTACTTTTGAATTCATTATTATTTTGTCTGCAATTTGGCTCAGTTTGTCAATTTCCATGTCTTCCGTTACTGCTAGAACCGTAGTAACTGATGTTGGTAAAAGCCTGAACCATAGTAGTTTAATTGTTTCGTCACTGATTTTTCCTCTCCCGAGGACTCGCATTTGACGTAATAACTGCGAAGGTTTTTGATCACCGAGTTCTGTCTCTGATATTAATTTTTGAAACTGTCGCTGTTCTGTTTCTTCGTAACAATCAATTAAACGTTCCTTGATGTTTTTGTATTTATCTGTAGTCGGTGGTGAAGTGATTAGGTCACTAACCTGTAGTATTTCTTCTTTGGATAACTTTGCTATTACTGTACAGTATTTGTATTCGTCTCCTTGCTTCTGTGGTGCTAATATGGCTTCTAGATGCGTGAACCATAATCTTGGTTGGTCTTTCCAAAATTCCGGAATGCGGGATAAAACCGAGGTGCCAGCAGCTACTTCAAGTGTTCCTTGCTGATTTATGTTCGCCTTGCACGGTGATTGTGCCATGTTTCTTGCTGCGTATTCGTTCGTCGGGGTCACCAATTTGCCAAACTTCTTGGCAGTATATGGTTAGGTATAAATGAGACAAAAGATGTAGTATAGTCTGGTTATAATTATCCAAAGGTGCATCTTATATACTAACGACTACGTGTCGATAACAGACAGTAGAAACATTTAATAGATATTGAACGTGCGATAAAGAACATAAGATTGCGATGTAGATTGTAGATACAGCACAAAGATATTGTACTGTAACACTAACCTTCATTGGTATAGCGATATTGTGAATGTCGTGGATTGAGTGTGTAACGTCTGTATTCCACACCGGATGGCCAGAAGTCCTCACTCAAGAAGTGGCTTTCGAATACCTGCTGGATTGTAATCTTAAACGAAGAAAAGGACGTCTCCTTGTACGGCTTAAGTTTTTCAACTTTGACGACTGTGTGTCCGCTTTCTTCTACAAAATCTCTGATAATTTCTTCAGTAGTGTCGGTTTCAAAACGAGATGCGTAGATGTATGAAAGTTTTGGAGCTATCTTAATTTTAGTCAATGTCAATGTGGCCTTTCCCAGGTTATTTTTCTTTCTTATTTCTCTAAACTTCATTTTTCGTCCGATTACAGTAGTAAAGTGATCGTTGTCAGTAATAATTGTATCCAAAAAGATATTCGTCCGCGTCTCAGTGCTACGAATAGGACTGCTGGTAGTACAGTAATTAGTCTCGTGTGTAGTCGTTGTTGTGTGCGTCGCTGACTTATTATATTTATTTAAATCAGCTGTGTGTAGCACCGAGAAATTCTTATCAGCTGAGATTACGTCAGATTGGGTCGAGTGAGCAGGCGCAAGCGCCGGTTGTTGTCGTTGGAACTCGATTTCTTTGTCTACCTCCACTATCCGTTTTCTATTTTTGTTTTTGCGCCTACCCTCAGATTTAGGTTGTTGCTTTTCTGTTGTATTTTCTTTGTTCACAATGTTATTATAATGTTCTTCACGTTCGCGTTTAGAATTTGAACTTGAGGTCACTTTAAGATTTTCTAACTTCTCGTTTATTTCAGTAATCGATGCCGTTTTTACGTAGTCAAATTGTATACGACGAACGTCTTCCTTCAAACTAAGAATGTTTTGCCACGAAAGTAGGAAGAATATTGGGCTCAGTTTCTTTCAAAGTTTTGATAATGTCCTTCAGCACGCGCTTCTCTTTGCCGTCTCCTCTTCTAGCAGACCTTTGGTTTGTAACTTCAAGGATGATGTCCTTAGCTGCATCAATGTCTCGGGTGGAATAGTATGTCTCGCAGATATGCAATAGAGGCCCTATCCCTTCATCTAATACGTTCACTTTACATTGTAAAAAGCACAATAGTTCGTTAATAATCAGGCGGTCGCTCTGATTAGTCATTTTCGTTACCACGGACTATAAATAAGCAAGCGCGAGCGCACTAGGTGACACACCCGGGCGCAACGACCTCGAGCGCAAGACTGATATATAGTTAGGATACGATAGTTGCCGGTCGTAGTGAACAGACGTATCGAACAATTATTGCAATAAACAAATAATCACTTGCGAAATTGTGACCTAGTTCAACCAGTAGTACGCATTATCGTACATTAGACTTGTGTAAGGTGTATTATTAGAGAATGACCGGTGTTTAAAAGAAACAAAATAACCTGCTTCGCGATGGAGGATAGTCCATTCAACCGGAGTAGTAAATGTGTTCGCTCCTCGCCTTCTACGCCTGTGCCCGTGGCCGTACCAGCTTCTTCCCCTAAAGCGCCTGTCCAAAGGAACGATGCTCCTGAAGTTGTCTCGACACCAGAAGTTCAGAACTGGATGTCAATCATCGAACAGAGCCTTAATGACATCTGCAGTATTGCTGCTGACGGAAAACTGAATGTGGAGCAAAAAACGCGGATTAACAGCCTATGCCGGAAGGTTGGGCACGGGACCTCGCAGATGGCCGTCATGTACCAGTCCGCCAAAGCTAAAGCGCTCCAAGCACACTACACCGTTCGAACTCTTGAAAGCCAACTCGATCTTTCGCAGCAATTAGAAAACCTTAAGCTGAGTATCGCAGATTCGACGAAACCTGCCCGTGGATCTTCGTTTGCTGACATGGTAAAGAAAGGTGCACCCAATTTTATCCAGCCGAGTCATCTAAGTTCTGTGGCCATCTATCCAAATGACAACTTGAAGACCAGTGACGAAACCAAATCTCTTGTCCAAAAAATTATCAGCCCTGAAGAAATGAAGCTCCACGTGAGAGGTCTACGTAAGACGAAGAACGGTGGTGTTATCATCAGTACCGAGACGAAAGACGACATCGAGAAGCTGAGGAAATCGGTGCAGCTGACCAAATCAGGCCTAACAGTCGACGAGCCATACAAAAGGAAGCCTAAGGTTGTTATTATAGGAGTGCCGACATCCATGCAAGAAAATGAGGTTTTTGCTTGTTTGTACAATCAAAATCTTGCCGAAAAACTTCAGGACTGCAGCCTTGAGACATTTTTGAGCTCAATTAGACTAAGTCATAAGTCAGGTAAGAAAGATTCTGGGACTTGTAATTTTATTGTCGAAGTATCTGCAGTCATACGCAAAGCCCTGGTATCACAAGAACGAGTTTTTGTAAATTGGTCGTCATGCCCTGTGAGGGATTTTACTTTGGTCACACGTTGTTATAAGTGTCAGCAGTATGGACACGCGGCCAAGTCATGTCGACAGACCACGTACACCTGCGGTCACTGTGGTGAACAAGGTCACTCGATTAAAGAATGTCCAAAGAATGCTGATGAACCAAAATGCGCTACTTGCCTGCATTTTAAAAAACCTGCCAAACATAACACAGGTGCTGCAGACTGCCCAGCAAAAATAATGGCTGAAAAATGGTACATCAATTCTGTAGATTATGGAGGCGCCTAAGAGCGCCGTTAATTAGTTATTTGTTTGACCTACCTTACCATTATGATAAATAATTTATTATATGATTTAGATAATTTCTCTGTATCCGAGTCCAATGTTTGTGACGCGGAAAACTGCAAACAGTATCTATCTGGCTTCCAATCTCCGCTAACCATACTAACACAAAATATTCGCAGTGTTTTTAAGAATTTTGATAGCTTTAGTACATTTCATCAACGACTAAACATAAATTGTGATGTTATTGTTTTAACTGAATGTTGGCTTGCTAAACAATATAACATACCATTAATCCCGGGTTATAATATGTATAAAAGTACTATCAATTACAATCAAAATGATGGGGTGATAGTTTATGCACGAAATCATTTGAATGTTTCTATAGAGGAACCTGAGATGCACGACTGTAACAGACTGTTAGTTAAAATCGGATCAGAATTTGCGATATTAGCATTATATCGACCTCCGTCTTTTAGAAACACTAGCGTTTTTATTGATTCCCTGAACGACACTTTACAAAACCTGTCATTCATTAAAAACTCGGTTGTAATCGGAGATATAAATATCAACATTCTTCCAGGAAGTGCTGATTCGTCAGCTCAGGACTACCTCAACCTATGCGCCTTTCATGGCCTGCTCCCAGCACACAGCTTTCCTACACATCACAGTGGCTCCTGTTTGGATCATATTATGCTAAAATCGAATTTCCCTTCACTTGCACTTGTTGTTAACTCAACAATAACAGATCACAATGCTGCCCTACTAACCCTAAATTGTAAATTACCTAAACAAGGCACTCGCAAAATGTCACAACTGAATATAAATAAACTTGAAGAAGATTTACGCGTCATCGATTTTGATCCAGTCTATAATTCCGCTGACCCGCAGTTTGGCATGTTGTATGTAATTGAAAACTTACGAAATGCAATTCAGAAAAACACAGTCCTATCCCACTTGAGTAACAAAAACTACAATATAAAACCATGGATCACACCTGGTCTTATTCGCTGTATGAAACATAGGGATAAACTGCATATGAAGGCTAAATCTTATCCAGATAATATAGTATTGCAACTTTCGTACAAAAGATATAGAAATTACTGTAACGACCTCCTTAAAAAAATTAAAAGCAACTACGACAAAGTGGCATTGGAAAAGGCTGGAACAAATAGCAAAAATATCTGGAAATATATTAGAAACGTGACGTATACTACGAAACAGTATGAGTCATCTTCAGGTTTATTACAAGCACACTCGTCCCCGCTGGAATCCGCTAACATAGCAAATAATTTCTTTGTTAATATTGGAAAGAGTCTGGCAGAAAAAAATACGAATCAATCTCACAATATAACAAGTACACCATCAACATGTAACACTGCTTTAACATCCTTCGCACTGTTAGATACTGATGAGACTGAGGTAGAAAGTATAATCATGACCTTGAAAGAAGATTGCGCTGTTGGCTGGGATATCATCTCTAATAAAATTATTAAAAAATTCAAGGACATTTTGGTACCACCTCTAACTTATATTTTCCGCATTTGTTTGTCTTTGGGTCATTTTCCAGAGTGTCTCAAAAAAGCTGTAATTATACCTGTCTATAAATCGGGAAGCAAAGATCAAGTGACAAACTATAGGCCTATTTCTTTACTGCCTTCTATGTCAAAAATATTAGAGAAAATTATAAATAAAAGATTGTTAAAATATTTGGAAGATAAATCAATTCTGTCTAAACGGCAGTTTGGATTTAGGCCTAGAGTTTCAACTGCTGATGCGGTACATCATCTAACTGACTATCTTGCGCAAGAACTTGACAGGGGTAACCATACAGTAGGGATTTTCCTGGACATAGCTAAAGCTTTTGACACAGTTTCCATTCCGATGCTGCTGCGCAAGCTTGAGATCATGGGTGTAAGAGGCACCCAGTTAAAAATTTTCCGAAGTTATTTGGAAAATCGATCCCAGTGCGTAAAGATTGGCAATGTTGTCAGCGCTTTTCAAAATAATACATTTTATGGTGTTCCCCAAGGAAGTATCTTGGGGCCCACTCTATTTTTGATCTATATAAATGACCTTTGCGATTTAAAACTAGAGCGCGGCACTATCATAACTTACGCTGATGACACTGCTTTGCTTTTTTCGGCTGACTCAGAAAACGAAGTCTACAATCTTGCGCAACACGGATTCAATATTGTAAATAAATGGCTTCTAAATAACTCGCTAACTCTAAATGCAGACAAGACAAACTTCATTAAGTTTTCGATGCGCAAACAAATACCCAATATCCCCTCAACATTGCATGCTCATTGTTGCCAAGTGCCTACAGAAAGTCAATGTAAGTGTCCCAATATTAAAAAGACTGACAAAATAAAATACCTAGGTATTATAATAGACGAAACCCTTTCCTTCAAATACCACATGGAAGCTTTAAATAATAGAATTCGTAAGTTGATATTCGTATTCAAAAAACTACGGATTATTGCAGATGCAAAAATAATTAAGCAAGTATATTTTGCTCTTTGTCAGTCAATTTTGACTTATTGTATTACTGCATGGGGTGGAGCGAGTAAAACATTGTTATTGCCCATTGAACGAGCTCAAAGAGCTATTCTCAAGGTGGCTACTTGTCGGCCTTTTCTGTTCCCTACTAACCTTCTGTATAAATCCTGTGAGGTACTAACAGTTCGGCAGTTATTTATAATCAGCACTGTACTAAAACAACACACAGCTCTTCCTTATAGCACTGAATTTACTAATAAGAGACGGAAAGATATAGTTTGTCCTCAAAAAAGTACAAAGCATGCTTTCACAGCCAAATTTTATATGTACCTTGGACCGCTACTTTATAATAGGTTAAATGAAAAAGGAAACATCTACTCCTTAAATTTCAGTAACTGCAAAAAAATCCTTAAGGAAGCTTTACAATCAATGTCCTATGAAGATACAGAGAAGTTACTACTTGTTCTTAAGTAACGATTGGTCAAATTATTGTAATTTTCTATTAATAATTAGTTAACTAAGTTAAACACCATAATTTTTAAACATCTTATATTGTATAGTCTATAGATTATTATGCTTATTATGTGATTATTTAATAAATTAATGTAACCTCCCTTCGCCTGAAACACAGGAATTCCTAGTTCAGGCATAGATTATTTCTGAACTTGACATAGATTTAAGAAAAATTGTATTTAACGTATACCTTATGTTTTTTGAATAAAATTTATTATTATTATATTATTATTATTATAGTTATACGGGACCGTTGCGAATTAAAAGAGGATGTAGTGACAAGGATAGAAAAGAGTACGCTTTGATGGTTCGATAATGTTGAGAGGATGAGTAAAAGACGATTAACAAAAAATATTTATATGGCAGAGGTGAGTGGCAACGCAGGGAGGGGTCGCCCTAGGAAGACCTACACTGACCTTATTGGTGAAGTTCTTCAGAAAGGTTAGGTGCTCAGTACTCGTAACTGGCGTGCTTGTATGACGAGATATGAACGTAGATGAGGCAAAAAGAGTATGTAAGTATCGTAGCAGGTGACGTTCTGTGGTTTCTGCCTACCACCATAGGAAAAAGGCGTGATTTTGTGTATTTACGTATGTATATTAATTGCCTACTTGGTCTAATAGTCGCAAAGCGCGACTGCTGAACATGAGGTCTTGGGTTCGATTCTCAGGTCGGGCAGTATTATTAGGTTTTTCGATCAGGAATTTCTCAGACGGTCTTGGAGTCTAGATTTGCGCCCGGTTGATGGCAATAGGCTCGCCCCCAATTACATGGGACTTTAGCATATCTGGCAAAATGTGGGTGTAGATACTAAGAATGCACCTCTGCCTAACCCTTCAGGGTTTACACGCGTGATGTTATGGTAATATTAATAACAAAGTAGACGCATTTAAATGACATTAAACGTTGCTTAACACTCTCACCGCCACGCATGTAAACAGTTTGCCAAAGCAGCAGGCCATGTGGGCGGCGCGCCGCCCATCCCATTTCTTTAGCGACCCGCCAAGCTTAATTTGAGAGAACTTTTGCGGCACGCCAAGTGGCACGCTGGCAGGACACGCCATATATTTTATCAGCGGGCTGTGTGGTCCGCTGTGACCCGACGAATTCAAATAGATTTTTTGGTTTTGGCTTGCCCGATACGGAGTCAAAACCAATTGTATCGAATAATGTATTCAAAAACCTACCTATGAAAAAAAAACGAGGATAATCGGACTCTATTGCCATGACCATTCAGTTGGTAATTAACTAAGAAAAAACAGTTTTCCAAGACGATATTTATTAATATTTTGCTCAAAAAAATCAGCTTACAAAATTTAAAAAGAATCAAACATTGGATACATCAGACAAAAATATTACTTTAAATGAATTTCTGCGTAGCATTCCGTACAAACACTAGGTTGTGTTGGGCATTTCACACAGACAGTATTCACTTTCTTTGTCTTGTTCCTGGCTTCTACGGCTGGTAGACCCTGACCTCGGTATCTTTCGTAACAGTGAATGCATCTTCGGCGAACTAGTCTTCCTCTATGATCATTGAGTGATGTTTTGCTGAATTTGTGTTCTGACTGCCTATTTGACCTCGCTGCTGAGCTTTGCCTAGGGGTCAATCTTAACATCTGTAGACAGAGGTTTTCCCTGAATTTAGTCACGGTATATTTCTTGCTACTAAGTCGCTTGTGCTGTTTATAAATGATGTAGGCATTTGTAACAGCTGTAGAAAACAATAGATCTATAGCTAGTTTCTGAAACCAACGAATACTTCTGTGCGGGACGAGTAAAGTGCAGTGACAATGTATAATAGTGTCTAATAAGAAAATGTTATAGTGTGAATCAGAATTAGTTCCTATTTGCTTTAATCGTTAATTACTTTGTACATAGTTGATTCCACTTATGCTATGTTGTTTTCGTATTATTTTAATTTTCTTATATAGAAATAATGTCATAGATTAAGAAAATATATAGTTTCGACTAGAAATTAGATAAGAAATTAGATATAAAACGAGAAAATTGTAACGCGGCTCTCGGTAGGGTAAAGTTTCGCCGTACTTAAGCTGACTGCGTCGAAACCAATTGGAATCTGATTGGTCAAAATTCCTGTGTTCTGATTGGTCGACCAATCAGAGGCCACACATTTTTCTTGTAAGATTCGTATAAATATTGGGCTGATTTTCGGTGCCGACACAGTCAGCGGGCGACAAAAAAGAAGACAACAAGCAGGAAGAAATTAAAATTCTCACCAAGTCCAGCATAGCAAATGTGCATCCCGCACATTTAATGGTCCTTCGAGCCGGATCTAGTGGGAAATAGTGCATGAAGATCGAAGATAGTGCTGCTGCTTGAAGATTGAAGATAGTGCTAGTGTTTGAAGATTGAAGATCGTGATCAGCTGACATCATGCCCGTTACGCGCTCCGAGGGAAGGGGCCGCAAGCCGTCGAGTGAACAGAAGCCGTCATCGTCCGAGGCCACTCCAGAGACCTCTGCGACCGGCACCAGCGCAGAAGCCACATCCGAATCGACACAGACGGGGACGACTGCCACGGAGAGTTCCGAACAGACCTGCACCTCCGCGACGACTGACCCAGCCACCGTGACTTCTGCTGCCACCGCCTCGACCGCCGCCTCCGCTTCAGCCGCCAGCGCCCCCCCCGCGCCGGCAGCCACCGTGCCCCCCCCCCCTCGGTCGCCAACGCGCCATCCGCCTCGCACCCCGCCGGCGTCGTCGCACCTTCCGTCGCCCCCTCCGCCGCGACTACGCTCACCGCGGGTGTGAAATCGAAACAGCTGATGAAGCCGCCCGCCGCTGCCACATCGAGAGAAAATCGCCGTGATACCGACACCTCGACTGTGAAACGAGTTGTCAAGAACGCCGCCGCCGGTACGTCGAGACCAACCGGCCCACAGCTCCTCCGCCCCCCTAGCAAGAAGGGGGGAGGGGGGGGATCGACGCATAGCAAGACAAAGATACAGAAAATCGCCAGAGCAAAGGAAGATTTGCTCCGCCTCCAAGTGGAACTAGCTGCTGCACGCCTGGCCGCGCTAGAAGCGGAGGACACCGACAAAGAAGATGAAGAAGAAGAAGAAGGAGAAGAAGATGAAGTCTCCCTCTACTCCGAAGTCAACGCCCGTGTGGACAACTGGTTGGATAATCAGGTGACTCGCCCCGTCCTAGCCATCGCCAACGAGCCTCACCACCATCCACCGGAGCCGACGATCGTCCACAAAGAACCACCGAAACAAGAAGAGGTTCATCAAACACCGGCGGGAGGTCAAGGGGACCTCGCCGTCCTAGCTGAAGCCATCACTCGGGCTGTTAGCGCCGCCCAACGACCTAGATTCATCGAGTTACCTTTCTTCAGCGGGTCGCATCAGGAGTGGCTACCCTTCCGCGCCGCCTACTACGAGTCTGAGCCAACGTTCAGCACCATCGAGAGCATCAACAGACTGCGAAGAAACTTGAAGGGGAAGGCCAGAGAAGCAGTTGAAGGATTGCTCATCACCAACGCGCACCCTGCAGAAGTGATGAAGACTTTGGAATCAACATTCGGAAGACCAGAGTCAATCGCCATAATAGAGATGGAAACGCTTCGAGGTCTACCACGTCTCTCCGAGTCGCCGAGGGACATCTGCATATTCGCCACGAAGATCTGCAACGTCGTAGCAACATTGAAGACATTGGGTTGCTTCAACTACATGTACAACCCTGAACTTGCGAAGACATTGGTGGACAAGCTGACGCCGACGCTCCGGTACCGCTACTACGACTTCTCATCGACACAACCCAAAGAAGATCCCTGCCTCATCAATCTGGAGAGATTCTTCAAAAGGGAAGCAGAACTGTGCGCACCCTACGCGCAACCTGAACAAGTAGCAGCATCATCGGCAGCCGCACCTCAGAAGAAGACTCAGCGGGTCACCAACGTCACCGAGAAGAGCAACACACCGAAGTGCTTCGTGTGCGACGAAACAAGCCATACCAACGCGACGGAGTGCGACACATTCAAGAAGATGGAAGTTAATTCAAGATGGGATGCTGCGAAGTATAAACGCCTCTGCTTCAGATGCCTACGTTATAGGAGCAAGACTCACAACTGTAGAACGAAGCCGTGTGGTGTCAACGGGTGCAAGAACACACACAACAAGCTGCTTCATAACGAAAAGAAAACAGAACAGGCTGAGAAGACAGAAAAAACCGAAAACGAAGAGAAAACAGAAGTCATCAATTCGACGTGGACAGTGAAGAAGCAATCTTATCTGAAAATCCTGCCGGTCCAGGTGAAAGGGCCGAAGGGAACGATCAACACATTCGCATTGATGGACGACGGATCAACGGTCACGCTCGTCGACGACGACGTCGCTGCGAGCATCGGAGCTACAGGACCCGTAGATCCACTGAAGATAGAAACCATCAACGAGTTGAAGACTGCGGAATCGGCATCAAGAAGAGTGACCATCGGGCTGAAGGGGGTCAACGAACGTGAAGAGCAGATTCAAGCAAGAACAGTAAAGAACTTACAAGTCTCATCTCAACGGGTGCCACGCGAATTAGTGGAAGGATGTCCACACCTATCGGACATCAAGGGACACCTCACATACTCCAATGCGAAGCCACGCATCCTCATCGGGCAAGATAACTGGCATCTCCTGCTGACTGAAGAGACCAGAAAAGGGGACAAAGACCATCCAGTGGCATCTCTCACGCCGCTCGGATGGGTACTCCACGGAAGTCAAACGAACTCCTTCGGCCAGAAGATCGACTTCGTGTCCCACATGAAGGAAGCAGAAGATGACCTCGAGGACCTGGTGAAGAGATACTTCGAGATGGACGCCCTCTGCATCAACCCGAAGAGACCGAAAACCGACCCAGAAGAGAAGGCACTTCGAATTCTCGAGCAGAAAACCGAGAAGATCGACGAAACGAGATACCAGACTGGCCTCCTCTGGAAGAAGGAAGACATTAAGTTCCCGGACAACTATGAAAACTCACTGAAGAGGCTCTTCAACATTGAAAAGAAGATCGATCGCGACCCAGCCCTCAAGAAGAAGTACGTCGAACAAATGGACGCTCTTATAGAAAAAGGCTACGCCGAACCCGCGCCGCCGCAGAAGACTCCTGAGAAAACTTGGTACCTGCCTCACTTCGCAGTCATCAACCCCATGAAGCCGGAGAAGCTACGCGTTGTGCATGACGCCGCCGCCAAGACCAGAGGGGTGGCTCTCAACGACATGCTCCTCAAAGGTCCGGATTTGCTTCAGTCGCTGCCGGGTGTCGTCATGCGCTTCCGACAACATCTCATCGGGATCACGGCAGACATCAAGGAAATGTTCATGCAGGTCAAACTGCGCACCGAAGACCGAGACGCACTGCGGTACCTGTGGCGCGGGGATCGCCGCGACAACCGACCTCCGGAAGAATACAGAATGACATCGCTAATCTTCGGGGCATCGAGTTCGCCGTCTACAGCAATCTACATAAAGAACTTGAACGCCAAGCAGCACGAAGACACTCATCCGGAAGCCGCAGCTGCCATCGTAAACAAACACTACGTCGACGACTACTTAGATAGCTTCAGAAGCCTAGAAGATGCAGTGAACGTGACAACGAGTGTGCGCGAAGTACACAAGAAGGCCAGTTTCGAACTGAAACAGTGGAAATCAAACTCAGCGTCACTCCTAGAAGCACTGGGAGAAGAAAACCGAACAGAAGACTTAGAGCTATACAAATCAGAAGAGCAAACCGAACGAGTACTGGGTGTCATTTGGAAGATGAACTCGGACGAGCTGACTTTCAACCTCCACTGGGCGAGAATACCTCCGACACTCATCGAAGGAAAGCAACCAACAAAGAGAGAAGCCTTGCGCATCGTCATGTCACTCTTTGACCCGTTACGATTCGCCTCGCCTGTCACCATCAGGGCGAAACAGCTACTTCAAGAAGTTTGGCGTCGAGGAACAGCGTGGGACGACCGCATCGACGAAGACTTGGCAGAGCAGTAGGAGTCGTGGATGGGACACCTGAAAAGTCTCCACGACATAGCGATTCCGCGGCAGTACTTGAACTATAGTGACGCCGCCTTGCTCGAACTCCATGTCTTCAGCGACGCCAGCGAGTCGGCCTACTCGGCAGTCCTATTCTGGAGGGCAGTAACACCGGACGGCGAAGTGGGAGTATCTCTCATCATGGCCAAGGCAAAGGTAGCTCCGCTCAAGCTGACAAGTATACCAAGGTTAGAGCTACAAGCAGCAGTCATGGGCACCAGGCTCGCCGAAGTAATCATCGAAGAACACGAAAGGAAACCCGACAGAAAGGTGTTCTGGACCGACAGTAAAACAGTGCTCACATGGATAAGGACCGGGTCACGTTCCTACAAACCATACGTGGCTCACCGTCTCGCAGCAATAGAAGAAAGCTCCAAGGTCAACGACTGGCGCTGGGTTCCAACGAAACAGAACGTCGCCGATGATGCAACACGAGACATACCAACTGCCTTCGACAAGAATCATCGATGGTACAAAGGGCCGGATTTTCTCTACCTGACAGAAGACTCCTGGCCAATAGAACCCGTGAAGACCCCAGAAGAAGCACCCTCCGAAGAAGAGAAGACGCACCACATAACCAGTAAAAGAAGACTGAAGCTAGCAGAGGGTCTGCCTGATCCAGCGAAATTCTCCAGTTGGGACCGCCTCCGGTACGCGACAGCACGAGTTCTGCCGTTCATCGACCTCTGCAGAACCACCTGCCAGAAGGTCAACTACCGACGAACGAAGAAGAACAAAGAAGTGGATCCCACATAGAGGAAGAATAAGCCTACGACATCGAAACCACAGGCGCCCACACCGAAGAAGAGATCAACTCTCAACCTGCTTCCAGTCACCGCCGAATTCCTCAAGAAAGCCGAAGACCTCCTGATGCGATCTTCACAAGAAGAGGCCTTCACAGAAGAAATAGAATGTTTGAACAGCGGGAAGCCAGTTGCCAAGGAGAGCCGCCTTCACCAGCTCAGCATCGAATCAGTCAACGGCTCACTCCGACTTCGGAGCCGTATCCGAGCAGCCAAAGAAATCGAAGAGAATGTCAAGAGCCCGCTAATCGTCGACGGAGAACATCCAACAGTGAAGCTATGGATACGGGCAGTTCATCGGCAGCTACATCACGCCGGCGTCGAGGCAACCATCAACGAATGCCGCCAACAGTACTGGGTACTAAGATTGCGCCCCATCACACGCGCGATCCTTCGACGGTGCCTCTTCTGCCGCATGAAGACTCAAGCGCCGCCACATCCAAGAACCGGGGACCTGCCAGCGTGTCGCCTAGCACATCACAAGCGACCCTTCACCTTCACTGGGGTCGACTACTTCGGACCTCTCTCCGTGACCGTCGGACGCACCAGACAGAAGAGATACGTAGCCATCTTCACGTGTCTCACGACGCGAGCCATACATCTCGAAGTCACCGGCTCGCTCAGCGCCGACTCAGCAGTAATGGCGGTCAGACGGATGATCGCACGACGTGGCTGCCCGGCTGAAATTTGGTCGGACAACGGCACCAACCTAAAGGGTGCCGACAAGGAACTACGACAAGCAATCGACGCGGCTACAGCGGAAGAAGCAGCGAAGAGGACCATCTCCTGGCGCTACATCCCGCCTGGAGCGCCGTTCATGGGCGGCGCCTGGGAGCGTATGGTACGCTCCGTGAAGACCGCACTCGCAACAACGCTGCACGAGCGCCACCCCACCGAAGAAGTCCTCGCCACTCTACTAGCTGAAGTAGAGTACACCGTCAACAGTCGCCCGCTGACCCACGTCTCCGTCAGTGCAGAGGATCCTGAGGCCCTGACTCCCAATCACTTCCTGCTGGGGGGTCCTGGGCGCGTGCCACAGCCAGGCACATTCTCCGAGCAAGACACCATCTCCCGGTCCAGCTGGCGAGCTGCACAGAGGCTCGCAGACGTCTTCTGGCTCCGCTGGGTAAAGGAGTACCTTCCCGAGCTCCAACACCGGCGGGAGCCCCACGGACGAGGTCAAGAAGCCAAAGTGAATGACCTCGTGCAAATCGTCGACCCGAACCTACCCCGCAACGTGTGGATACGAGGACGAGTCATCGCGGTGTATCCTGGTCCTGACAACATCGTGCGGACGGTGGACGTGCAGACCAAGGGAGGTGTCCTGCGGCGGCCAGTGAGGAAGCTGGTGATCCTGCCCCTGCCTACGGACGACGTGCCCGCACCGGAACGAGATGCGACGCAGTCGCACGGCGGGAGTGATGTGCGGGACGAGTAAAGTGCAGTGACAATGTATAATAGTGTCTAATAAGAAAATGTTATAGTGTGAATCAGAATTAGTTCCTATTTGCTTTAATCGTTAATTACTTTGTACATAGTTGATTCCACTTATGCTATGTTGTTTTCGTATTATTTTAATTTTCTTATATAGAAATAATGTCATAGATTAAGAAAATATATAGTTTCGACTAGAAATTAGATAAGAAATTAGATATAAAACGAGAAAATTGTAACGCGGCTCTCGGTAGGGTAAAGTTTCGCCGTACTTAAGCTGACTGCGTCGAAACCAATTGGAATCTGATTGGTCAAAATTCCTGTGTTCTGATTGGTCGACCAATCAGAGGCCACACATTTTTCTTGTAAGATTCGTATAAATATCGGGCTGATTTTCGGTGCCGACACAGTCAGCGGGCGGCAAAAAAGAAGACAACAAGCAGGAAGAAATTAAACTTCAAGACCTCAAGCAAGTGTTTTATTTCTCACCAAGTCCATAGCAAATGTGCATCCCGCACAACTTCTTCGGGCAGGACTTGAATAACTTGCTGTTGCTTGCAGTTGATCTGACAAATCAATGGAACACTTGTGTTTATTATATTCTGTTATCGCAATAGGTTTCATAACCCTTTTGTTTGGGTTCCTTTTACTAGTTACAGTTACAAAACCATTGGAGTGTTTTGTGGATAAAGCCAGAACGTCACGTTTATACGTGAACGTTTCAATACAAGAACGCCATTATTGTTTTGCAATGCAACCATTTCACCCCTTTTTAGTTTTTCTTCTATGACTTGTTTTGGCAGTCCCTTCCGGTTTTTTCTTAGAGTTCCTATTAGGTGTGCATTATTTTCTAATAATTTTTCCGCCAGGTCGACGCTGGTGTAAAAATTATCTGTTACTACACTCCTACCTACGCCAAGATATGGTTGACAAAGCTTCATAACCACATTTGTAGCCATATTGTCCTGCCGTACTGCCTTTTTGCCTTCGTAAATGATGAAATAATGAGTGTAACCATCATCGTCACATAGCTTGAAAAGTTTCATGCCATATTTGTGGCGTTTGCCAGGAATATACTGCATAAATAATATGCGTCCTCTAAAAGCAACCATGCTTTCATCCACAGTAACATATTCACCCGGTGTTTTTGAATTTTGAAATCCTTTTGTTAATAGCTCCACTAAACGCCTTATTTTTATTAGCCGGTCAGCATGATTAGACCCTATAAAGACGGTGTCTTCAAAATGCCAACATCTGAGTAACAGCTCGAATCTGTTCCTGGCCATAGTTTGATCAGCTACTTTATTTTCATAGAGAATATTTTTGCTCCAATAGTCACTAATTTTAGGTAACTTTTTAAGTCCCATATAAACTAACAGGCCTAGGAATTTCCACATTTCTTCAGGAGTGCAGTTTGTCCACTTAGCGATTCTCATGTTGCGTGTGACGACATTGAGTAATTTTGATTTGTTGGCGTATGAATTAGTCATTTGTACCATAAGATTTATAATTTTGTCGGTAAGAAATAATCGGAAACAATCTAATTCCATTTCACAGTTACTAGGAACATTGATACCTGGTTGTATGTCCAGTGGAAACTGCTTCTGTCGTGAATCCTCAGGATAGTGCCACTCCAAAGTCAATGACTGCGTTCGAAGTTCACTCAAAGCGATATCATTGTCAGAGGCTAACGAAGTTTCATCATCATAACTTGATTCAGATTGCGATGAACCCGATGCATGCGATGGTAGATAGTCGGGATCGCTTTCGGAATCCGACATGTTGAACACGCGTAAGAAAAAGCGCGCGAAAACCCTTTAGCAGCAGGCTACGAGGGCGGCGCGCGGCCAACTGACCTAATTACAGTGATGGCCTGCATATTTGATTTATTGACAGTTAGTAACGGACAAAAATGCAAAAGTTTTAGCGGTAAATTTTTGGTGCGCCGGCCGCCCACATGGCCTGCCGCAACAAATAAAAAAATCAGTAATAGCTTGCTGCACTAGAATTTACGTGAGCGGCCGGCGTACCACATGGCGGTGAGAGTGTTAAAGATTTTGAATATTTGCACAAAGCGTAACTTATCTAATATTATACTAATTGAATCAGAATCCTTATTTGAGTAGTTTATTACACCGTTTACGTTCGAAGTATTAAAAATCGGAACTTTGTTTTTCAAATCGAGCACCCCTCGAGCATTTGTTTGATTCTTCGAACGTATGAAAATCGGAAAACAAACAAATTGCATTGGCGACTTTCGGTAAAATTTTCGTGAATTTTAATAATAGACATTATAATTCTTAGGTATTATGAAATTCAGACTTTTGAAAATCAAAATATTGGAATTCAGAATAAAAAATTTCAGAGAATTTGGTTGTCCCTAAAGGTGAGTATAGACTAGAGCATTTTCTCGAGCATTTCTGTGTAATGTAACGTTCTTACGAATGGTACAATACAGGTAAAAGCTCAGTTTTCAAAGCATTTCCATGTAATACAATGTTCCTGTGAGTGCTCGGCGTAATGCTCGCAGTGAGTGTGCATTTACCCGTAACATTTCGTTGTACCTTGCGTTCATTCTTCCTTGAAATGTCGAACCTATAAGTTGCGTGTGCTGCGTTTATCTTGATAAATTGCTCGTGCAAAAGCTCGACGAAATGTTACACCAATACGCTCGTTGGTTTGTACAATTATTTTTGTAACAAAACGGCGAGCGTACTCGACGACTGGCTCGTGAAGGGTGATACACTAGAACATATCATAGAGCAGCTCGTTGTTCTGTTACAAGTAAAAGTGCTCTAGTCTACGCTCACTTTAACACAATACCTTCAATTGAATTTCTTAACATTAAGTTAAAAATTATCACTAAAAGGCATACAATAAAACTAAACTGAAATTTTCATTGCAGTCGGGGGACTTCTAAGCTATGAAGGTATTCCACAGAGCAGAAGTCCCCCCACTGAAATCAAATTCAGTTTAGTAGATCAAGTGGTTTTCGAATTTTTTGTTTGGTCAGTGAGTGAATCTTGTTTTATTGCTTTTTAGATCTGTATTTTCACATAGCAGTGTGTTTTTTAATTTTTTTAATTATTTATTTTTTTATACCGTGTTTTAAGCAAATAAATATATTATTATTATTATTACGTTTGGTTGATTGGTGTTCGTAAACACTTATTTAATTACTTATAATATCAGTTATTCCAGACGACCAGATTGGTCCTAACAAGTTTCGAGTATTATTCGGTTCAGCCTTCCATAGGCTGTGCATCTGTCTGAACTATCGTGTCAAGGAGTGTGGTCATGTAAGGTGTGCAGTGTCGAGCACATGCTATGGCAAGGCCATCTTCGAGTCCCTATAACCAAACGCAGGCGTAGGTTACCTTAATCAAGCCATATAAAGGAAAGGGAGGAATAAATAGTCAAACACTCACCCACTCGCTCACCAACACATACTCTTAGATTCACTCGCTTTTCACACTACTTACATTATAAGTAGACTAAATTTATACTAGTCTACAACTATATTAAATTAACTTATAATAATGATGCTCTCGTCTAGCGTCACATCGCCTCTTAACTAGCTTAGACTATCACGTCCGTATCCTATAGCGGTCTAAAACCGACTGTCCCTCCTTCGTCTCCATCTAAGAAATCACCACGGTCAGCCCATCTTCCCACGGTTTTGCTAAATAGCTTTATTGCCTTTTTTGTACAATTTCTCAATTGTTCTAAGGGTTTTGTTCTGGGGTAAACCCGAGACCCGTTTATGGTAAACCGTTTATGGATACTACCCATACATGTATCCAACTAGGTTTCTCTTGGGATGCTTGGGCTACAACTCACTGGAGGTCCGAAGATATAATGACCAGTTAGTTGTCATGTGCAAAGTGCTTAGAGAGAAAGTAGATGCTCCTGAGTTAAACTGTTAACTGTGTCGTTTATTTGCCCAAAATAATTATCGCCGAAGCAGGAAGCACAGACTGTTTGCAGTTCCAACAAGTAGGACTATTGCTCGGGCTAGATCTCCCAAACCGCGTACCCTCACCGCGCTCAATACTCTTCTGGACACCAGACCGGACTGTGATGTGTTCGCGGATGAATGGAAGGTGATCCTATCAGAATGCTTGAGGTACTGCGAGACGAATGCATAATAAGTATATAAATGTATAATTCTTCGTACCATGTTTGCTTTTATTTTAATTCTTTCAAACCTTTTTTTTACCATGTTTTGTTGATGCACATGTTTATTGCATTTTATGTAATAACGTTTTTCAGATTGATTTACTATAATTGGTTTAACCGTTGTATATTAAATAAATAAATAGTTCTGTAACGCACTATTTCTTTACGAGAAAATCAACAATAATTGGATACTTTTTTTTGAAAACTCACAGTTTACTCAGCAACTCGGTTTACTATTTGTTAATTTTAAATCGAAAATTAATAGGGTTTTAGGGTAAAAATTGTTTTTTTAAAGTTGTGTCTCGAAGTTATTGATTGGTATCAAGTACCCAACTATGTGATGTTAAGTGTGTTCTTAATATCAGGACAGCCACAAGTCGGTATGCATTCCAGCGGAAGTAGCGGATTTATTTTTCAGAACAAGTAGTGAGAGTTTTCTTTTAAACATTTTTTCGATTCTTTTCATAAAAAAAAAATTGTGTATCACATATGGGTTTTTCGTATAGGGATTTACATATGGATTTAATATACATATGTACGGAGAATTTTGATTGTTTTGTAAAAAACAATCAATTGTTTGGTTGTTCTACTCTCGTGCCATGTTATATCTTCACCACTGGAGTGGATGATTGGTAGAAAATGCCTAGGGCATTAAGTCCGCCTTTGAACTTTTTTGTTACATTAAAGCTTAAATAAATAAAAAAACATGTGTTTTAAATTATTTGCACAGTACTGAAATTAATGTCATGATGGCTCAGTGGTTAACGCGCCCGCCTCTTGTGCTTGTGGGTTCAAATCCAGGCAAGTACCAATGTGACTTTTTCAATTCATAATTATGTACTTTCTAATGTTAGGTGATTAACACACGGCACCGCACGCCGATTCGGCATGCGGTGATGCGGTTCTCATGTCGCACTAGCCTCTATGAAATCCGCTTGAACCCTGAACACGATCACCGCTCGACCGTGCGGTCGTGCGGTGCCTCACACACGGGGAGCCGCAATTTCATACGGATCATCGTGCAGGGTTCCCAATTTAGGGGTTTTCTCCACACATTAAGGGGGTATAGGTTAGGCTAGGTTGACTTGGCTGTTTTCGCACTGAGCCTCCTTATTGGGCTATTGTACGTGTGAAAATATCCTCAAAATTACTTCAGCCATCCCAAGTCCTCCCAGAATGCCAGCAGTCTTTTCAGACTGCTGCAGGCTTCGGGGAGCGATACCGGCGATCGGAGAGTCCGTGCCCGTTGATCCGCCACACTTCTGCACTCCAAGAGCACGTGCTGTGGTGTTTCTTCCGCCTCCATGCATCCTCTGCACAGAGGGCTATCTGACACGCCTATGGTGGTTTGTTTAGGGGACAGTGGCCGGTTATGATGCCTATGATCTTCCGAATTTTGTCCCGTTTCAGTCTAATAAGGCTGCGGGCATGTCTTTTGGATGCTTTCGGAGCTGCATTCTTTGTTTGCCTGCAGGTTACACTGTTTCTCCATTCCATTTGGTGTGTTTCCTCGGTTTTCTTACGCAGCCATGATTTTATTTGGGCTTGGGGTATAGGCAGCAGCGGTTCCGGACCGTATTCTGTTGTCTTCATACCTCTTTTAGCCAGTTCATCGGCTGCGTCGTTACTCAGTGAGTTACTATGCCCTTTTATCCATTGCAGGGTTACTTTTTTTGTGTTCGCAATGTGTTTTTAGGGCAGAAGTTACAATGTTGTTTTGTAGCGCTTGAAGCACCGATGCACTGTCTGAGATAATTTTGATATTAAGATCTCTGACGTCTCTGGCTGCAACTACTTGAGCCGCCCTAGTGATGCTAATGCATTCTGCTTGGAAGATTGTGTTTAGTTTGTCTAAAATTGTTGAAATTTTGATGTTTAATTCGTTTGAGAAGACGCCAGCTCCAGTATCATATATGGTTATGGATCCGTCTGTGTATATTCGAACTTCATTGATGCCAGAGAAATCTTCAGCCTCCACTTTGAGTTGGATATCATATCTTCGATCAAAGATGTGGTGACATGAAGTTCTGTCCATGGGTGCCTCTAGGAGTGGTATTTCATTTAGAACCCCTTGCAGAACTTTGGAGTGTGTTGTATCTGCGTTTAATTTCCACAGTCCGTGCGACCTTAATCTTAAGGCGGCTATCTTAGCCTCTTCCTGTATGATAAGATCTAGAGGTCTCAAGTTTAGGAGGTACTCTAAGGCGGCTGATGGAGTGGTTTTCATACATCCGGTGGCTGCTACGCTCGCTAGGTGTTGTAGACTTTAAGTTTTATTTTTACTGTAGTCAGTTGTGTTCTGGGCCACCGCACAACTGATCCATAGGTTAGAGAGGGTCTGATAATTGATGTGTACAGCCAAAGAGTGATCTTTGGATTAAGACCCCATTTTTTACCAACAAGTCTTCTGCACTGACCAAAAGCTATACAGGCCCTCTTTGATTTTGCTTCGATATGACTCGCCTAGTTCACCTTATTGTCAAGTATGACGCCCAGGTACTTTACTTGTGTTGATAGGGAGAGTTTGGTGTTAAATAATTTTGGTAACTGTAGTTCCTTTAAGGTTCCGGTAAGGCTTAGAAATAGAATCGTAGGAAAAAAAGGTGCCGCAGCCACAGAACCGGAAGGGAGATTTAAGGCGACCCCTAATGATATAAATGCGCATGTGTACAATAAGTCCCAAATGCATTTAGCAGTAAGTAAACTAGCTATGAAAAGTGATAAAGGTTATGACGCATACAAAGTGTTTACACCTAAACAAGAGCGAGACATATTTCTAGATGAAAATTTTTGGCCTGAGGGCGTATTGTTTAGGCGTTGTGAGAGTGCAGTTATAAACAGGTACTGTATTTTTTTAAGTTTTAATTGTGTAGAATTTAGCGCTTGCTTGGTTTAGCTCTAAATCCTGAGTTGGTTGATATTTGGTTGATAGGTTATGGTTTGGTTGTTGATTTATGATCACTGGTTAAATTATACGAAATTATATGGTTTAAAGTTCATATTGAGTTTGGTTATAAAATGGTAAATCTAAGCTAAATTATCACTAAGATGGTTTGATATGGTTTAGTTGAGTTACGCGATTGGTGTCCGAACACGCACTGAACTAGTAATACTTGCGATACATACATTTATGGAAATGCGCTTAGGCAAAAGTGCTGAGCTGTTCGGTTGCAAATATTGTAGCGAACATAATTCTCGAGCATAAGGTGAGATAAACTGATAAAGTAATTATTTTATTTATTAAATCATCTTAGTAAACAAGTAATGGTAAACAAAAGTTAACTTAAGTATTTATACAGACTGTTAGTGTAAACACCGTTATCCTTGAAACCAGTGGTTTAGTTTCACTTATAGGACGTAAATTAAAAGGAAAAAACAAAAAAAAAAAAAATTAAAAGTAAAGTCTTCATTTTTCCTCAAAATTATTTCACTTTACACGCGCGGGAACACGGCGCTAGATCAAACAATCCGCAAGCCGCACGCCCGACGGTGCGCTACCCCTTCCACACTGTCCAGTGTCCACACTCCACACCCCTCAGTCTGTCCGAAGCCTCGTGGTTGATCGTACGTCACGTCACGCTTGCTCACGCGCAGCGCTCGCGCTATAAATATAAATGAAATAAAAAAATTAAAAAAAATTAAAAATATAAAAACATTATTTTTTTTTTTTGCCAGCGCCTCCAGAAGTTTTGCCTTATCAGTTCGAGGCGAGCGTACCGGCTACGATGGGTTGTGTTGTAGTCGTCTGGAATAACTGGAGTTGGCAGCGCTTTGAGTGGTCTGCCAATCAGGAAGTGTCCTGGAGATTAGGATAGGAGATCGTCAGGGGATGAAGACATTGGGCACAAGGGGCGACTATTTAGAACTGCCTCTACTTGTGCGAATAAGGTACCTATTTCCTCGAAAGAAAGATGGGAGTTTCCCATGACTCTTTTTATGTGATATTTAGCAGCCTTTATGCCAGCCTCCCAAATTCCACCAAAGTGAGGGCTGTAAGCAGGTATATAAATGAAAATTTTATTCCTTCCTCTGCTGCAAACTGAGAAAGAGTTTCGCTGTTTGATTTTAGAAGAGTGCTAATTTCCTTAGCAGCGTCAACGAAATTTCGACCGTTGTCAGAGCAAACCTCCGCTGGTCTGCCTCGGCGGGCAACAAATCGACGAAATGTCATAATAAAGGCTTCTTTAGTCAGATCACTAACGGGTTCTAAATGAACGCATTTAAAACGTAAACAAATAAATAGACATAAGTAGCATTTTACTAACCTAGCGCCACGTACCTTACGATTTAACATGAAAAAGGGACCGGCGTAGTCAATTTCAACAGATTTGAAAGGAAAGTCAACGGTAATACGATTTGTGGGTAAGTTGCCCATTTTTGGGGATATGGTCTGCCTACGAACACGCACACAAGTAACACATTGCCTTGCAACGCTTCTAGCTAACCTTCCGTTTATAGGCCATACAGATTCTCTAACCGTTGCTAGCAATAGCTGTGGACCAGCATGTAAGTTTCGTAAATGTTCGTGTACAAAATAAAGTTTTGTAACATAATGAGAAGAATCTAAAAGTATTGGATGTTTTTTTATCAAATGAATAATTAGAATTATGCAGTCTCCCCCCAACTCTTATTAGATTTGTTGTGGGCTCAAAAAAAGGAGACAAACATAATAATTTAGACTTAGGCAATAATGTTAATTTTGATTGAATTCTCTTGTATTCAAGAGGAAAAGATTGTTTCTGAGAAACTCGACAAATAAAAATGAAGGAATTAGTTAATTCATGTACTGTTATAGGGCCTGGTAATCGATTAAGCCTATTTGATTGTTTTGAATTATATAGAAAACGTAAAACGTCTGCAAATGTTCTTTGTAATTTAGAAAAAATTGAAAATACCTTGAAATCGAAAGATGATTCAGGTAAATTAATATAATGACTTTTTATTTCAGGTAAATCAATGTTTTTATTTTGATGCAGTTTAGGCCATTTTGATTCGTCATTGTATTAAAACGATGGGCCTCGCCACCACATCAAATTGTCGCGAAGGTGATGAGCGTTTACGCCTCGGGAAATTAGGTCAGCGGGATTAACGTCAGTGGGAACATGACGCCAATCCTTGTGATTGTAAGATCTAAAATTTCAGCTATTCTATTCGATACGAATGTGTTTAGTTTGCTTGGATTATTGTTTATCCAGCATAGTACGATATTAGAATCGCACCAGTCTGTAATTTTTGTAGGCATAAGTCTTAAGGACTCAGTAACTGATCGACATAAATTAGCTGACAACAACGCCGCGCAAAGTTCGAGACGAGGTATGGTGGTGGGCTTTATAGGAGCCACCTTGGATTTTGAACATAATAACCTCACCGTCACCTCATCGTTATCGTTCAGCGTTCGCATGCTAGATGCAAGCTCCGTAAGCAACTTGTGAGGCATCGCTGAATGAATGCAGCTCTAGCTCTTTTTTTTTTTTTTGATATTACATCCCAGTTTTTATGTATGTCTTCTGGAACAGGTTGGTCCCAATCAATTCCTTTGATCCACAACCTTTGTATCAAGATTTTAGATTGAATTATGCATGGACTTAATGACCAAAGTGGAACAAAAATACGAAGTGATTGCGACATTTTAAACCTTTTTCATATTTCATATTTATTTATTGCATACCATGTGTTTAAAAAGATGTTACAGAATGCTTAAAGCTAAAGTACAGTCATGGACCCCGTTAGGGCGCAGCAACATAGTGTTAACTTTACAAGTTAAATCAATTAATATCATTTAACAAAATAAAAGTAAAAGTAATAGTAATAGTTAAAGTGAACATAAAAATTGTATGAAAAACAGAATGAAATGTTATTATGTATGTATTAGTATGATAGTAATTATATTGTTATAATATATTAGCATTTACATTGAAATTGACATTGAGGAGGTTTTTGGAGAGAGGAAGCGTATTATTAAAATATTATATAATAGAATTAAAATAAATAAAATGTAAAAAATTGAAATTAGGTATCGCGGGTCGGGCACGCCGCAATCGCGGCGGTAAGACCCCTCTTTGACGAGTGGCTGGAGAGGCGCTATGGCGTCCTCACCTACCGCCTAACGCAGGTCCTCACCGGTCACGGTTGTTTCGGGAGGTTCCTGTGTCGGATTTTTTTTTGTGAATCGGTTTAATTAAAGATTTTTTTAAGAGATCAGGGAAGACCGTCGGCAAAAGACTGGTTAAGTAGTCGGTAAAACGGTAAGGTGAATTCATCTGCACATTGTTTTAGAGAAGGGTAGGTGGTATTTCATCAATCCCATGGCTACTTTTATTTTTTAGGATTTTAATTATTTGGTTTACTTTCCAAGCATCTATTGGGCCAAGGAACATGGTGTTCTCTGTAGGATTTAGTACTGAGGTACTCCCCGGTTCGCTTCCAGATCTGTTGGCGCTGTTCTCTCTAATGGACGCGAATAAATTATTAAACATGTCAGTGATTTGTTTAGGTTCGGATGTAAGGTGAGTGTCTATTTGTAATTTTATATTATTATATTCTTTTTTGGTGTTTTATTTGTTCTTTCGTTTATTATTCTCCACATTGTTTTAACTTTATTATTTGACTTCTTTATTTTATTTATGTATTGTATCTTTTTTGATGAAGTAACTAGATTTTTTAATATTTTTTCATATTTTTTGTAATATTGTGTAATTATTGGGTTTTTCGCTTTTTGTGTTAGTATTTTTAGCAATCTTTTGTTTTTGCAGGAGATTTTAATGCCCGTTGTTAGCCAATGCTTTTTATGATTAGATTTTACTTTAATTTTACGTTTTGGTATGCATTGGTTTAGGATGTCTGTCAATAATGCATCGAATGATTTATAGTTATCATTTATGTTTTGGTGTTCAGGTATAATTATATTCCAATCTTGTTCATTTAACATAGACTTAAACTTTAAAATGTTCGTGTTATTAAATAATCTTTTTCTAACGTACCATGTTCTTTGCTTAGTTATGTTTGGTTTTGCTATGGTAATATGTAGAATGGTTCCGCTATGGTCCGAGAAGCCTAATTCCTCTACAGCCGTATGTATTTTATTTGTGTCAACATTTGTAAATATCAGATCTAAGCATGTGGATGTAGTTTGTGTAGTTCGCGTAGGTTTTGTTATGTGTTGTGTAAGTTTATATTCTAACATTAGGTCTATAAATTTATATTAAAGTCTCCTCCTATGATTATATTAAATTTAAAATGCTTATTATTAATATGGCATGGAATACGTATTAATTGGCTAATGAATTTATCTTCTTCTCTTCTATTCCAATACATTGTTATTAGTAATATATTTTCTTTAGGTAATTCAATTGCACATACTTCTATTACATATTCCACTGACATATTTATTATATCACTTCTCAGAGTCAGAGGATTGTTTTTCTCCTGTGCATAGCGTGTCACCAAAAAAACTCAGGTCTTCAAAAGTTGACGCATCGCTGTTAAGGTTTTTCTTCGGATTGTGACATTATTTTCTTCATTGGGTGAAGTTATTTGTTGGCTTAGACTGAATATCTGCGGACGTATGGGCATATCTATGTTTCCCGTTTTGGGCATCTTACAACGACAATCTTGACATTTCCATGTATTTTTATGGTTTAATGTCATTGTTTCGTTGAAATGGTCTGTAGCGATATTCGCACACTCAAGGTCATACTTGTTGTTGCATAGCATACAAGTAAGGTATAGCTTATTAGGCAGTTTCTGTTTACAACCTGCGCATTTGGATGCCATTTCGAATAGTTAATCCAATTTTGTTACTTGTGCTGACCTCTAGTTGGCAATGGTGTTACTAATTGCAAACTGTCAATGGTTATATCGAAACACAGGTGTACTGTGCTTGATGGTTCAGTACGTGTAAGTAGTTCCACCTAAAAACGATAGGTGGTGCTGATATATATAATAGGTAGTCTTGGATGACTAGTCGTTTTTTGCTAATTTACGTAATTTTAATGTTTCTCGCTGATTAATCACTTTCGTACCTTGATAGAACTAAATCCATTGAAAATTTCTCAACTGGGTATTAAAATTTTCTATTTTGCTAGTTGAAAATAGATAAATTTCGTTTACTGTTTTGAATTATGTTCGTTGAATGTTCCGGTACTAAATTTGAATTTTCTTAATGATTTATGTATAATTCTTGCGCACTCCACTTTTATCACTGAGTTTTACTATTAGCTTTTTGTTTTTTTGTTTAAGGTGGTAAAAATCATCAAATGACTCCTTCCGTCCTGGGTGGGGCGGAAGGGACTGTCAGACTTTTACTGACTAAAAAACCACCCTGTTCCTTCTGTTGCCCTTTACGTTCCGGGGCCACGGTATCCTGTTAAGACGTCCCGCAACCCCGGCAGGCGTTGGCCCCGTTGGGGGCCCCGTCTCTGTGCTGACAGCTCTTTGAGGCGCGCGCGAACAGAACGCGCCGTCGACCCGGGCCTGGTCCTTGATCGGACGGCGAGCTACCCATTACTCGCCGTCCGCAAGCCCGCGCCTACAGTGGCCGGATGTCGCCTCGCGACGTCCGACGCCCTGGGCGTCTCCCGCGGCGGCTGGGGCGTGAGGTGGTTCTCTCCCTCACGCGGCCCGCCTCCTCCTTCGCTAGCATTACTGCTTCGCAGAAGGAGGAGACTGCATCCCATTCCCTCTCGCCCCGGAGCATGGCCTGAACCAGGTCCGGACGCGAGAGGTCACCGCCGCCTATCGTCTCCGTGAGGACATGGCGGTGCTCTGCTCAAGCGGGGCAGTCCTGCACCGTATGCTCCACCGTGTCCTCCGGGCGATCCACACAGTGGTCACACCCAGGAGTTTCCTACCGCCCTATCCGACACAGGAACCTCCCGAAACAACCGTGTCCGGTGAGGACCTGCGTCAGGCGGTAGGTGAGGACGCCGTAGCGCCTCTCCAACCACTCTTCAAAGAGGGGTCTTACCGCCGTGATCGCGGCGTGCCCGAACTTGGGTTGCGACAGTCGCATTTCCTATTCCGCCATGAGATCGCACCGGAGTTCGCTCCGCAGTGCCGCGGTTTGTCGCGGCAGCGGGGTTTCGCCCCGGCGCTGCGCGTCCACACGCCACTCGTAGACGCGCTGGAGGACTGTTGCCTCAAGATCCCATGGCGGCAATCCGGCAAGGAGGCTTGCCGCTTCGCCGGAGACCGTGCGGTATCCCCGGATCATCCGGATGGCCATGACCCTCTGGCATGCCACCAACTTGGCTGGTGGCCGCCGCCTGATGGTAGGGGCCCACAAAGGGGCCCCGTAGAGGGCCATGGACCGCACGACCCCGGCGTAAAGCCTCCGGCAGGAGGCGCCTGGTCCCCCGAGGTTGGGCAGGAGCCGCCAAAAAGCAGCCCCAGCTCTTTCCAATCGCGGAGCCAGACGTCGGAAGTGCTCCTTGAAGCTCCACCGGCTGTCGAGGACGAGACCCAGATACTTCATCGTCGCCTCAACGCCGATGTGAACCCCTCCCACCGTTATTTGGGAACCCGACGGTGGCGCGTTCCGAAGACCATGAAAGCACATTACCTCGGATTTGTGCAATGCCACCTCGAGTCCCAATTGCCGGATCCTTTCGACGACTGTCGCAACCCCTCGCGTCGCTAGGTCGGCCGCCGCCTGGTGTTTACTATTAGCTTAAGTTGTAATCACTTGTCCTTAGTATGAGGAAAAGTGAGCGGAGCTGATGTTTATTTATGCACAGTAGCGCCCTCTCCCTCCCCTCGCCCTCTTTTTGTAATTATTGTATTGTTTAAATAGTTATTTTTTACAGGAAAATTGAACGTGTCGTCACATGGATCCCACCCTAGACCAATAGTACTAGAGGATTCACTCAAGGTAAGTTTTTCTTTTGTATTAATTTCTATATTTTGAAAGAGTTTAGGTAAATTAGTTTTGTATTTTCGTAGGGGAAAACAAGCTGCATTTAAAGCAGAAGAGAGTGCCTTTTGTATGTATATTAATTGATCTTCATGGTCTGACCCGGTAATGACGTCATCAACGAAGAAGTCATTTTCGACGCCCCCCGCGAATAATCCGGTAATCGTAAAAGTGTAAATGTTCAGGAAAAATAAAAAACCATTTTCCTTAATAACTCTATTAAACAACAAGTATCAGAGACTTTTTATATCGCATTTGGAAGCTAATTTTTTCGGCTATCTGGTTATTTCAACAAAATTTAAACAGTCCCAAGGGCTTCGTTATAATTTAGCTGGATGCATTTTATTATATTAGTGTAGGTCAAGCTCTGGTCAGTAATGTCACTTACGATATTGTTCGTGTAAATTTATATTTTCGACGGCAACATTAAAATCTTGTTGCGATATTATTCGTGTAAATTTATATTTTCAACGGAAACGGTAAAATCGTGTTGCGCTGTTATTCGTGTAACTTGTTTTGTGTACTGAACATTTGTAAAAAGCAATTATTAGGTTATTCGATTGTTTAACAGTAACGTACATTTTATTGTTATGACTATTACTGTTTATTCTAATAGTTTACTTAAGTATTAATATATTAGTAGTAATAATTATATATTAATTATACTGCCTGCATCGTAATCCAATTTCATATAATCCTGGTCAAAATCATATTTGAAAAGAAAACAGTTAGGTTTACTGTATGACACACTAACCTCCATCACATCGGACCATCGTACTTTTTCTTCTGTCTTATCTTGAAGCCATCTTTTGGGTTCAAGAAGTTCTTTTATATTGAGGATTTCAGACTGTTGCATTTCTTTTAGGATATATTTGTCTTCGGAGACTTTAGCGTTCATGATGATACTACACTCGCGAGCAAAAGTATGGAATCACTTACTTGGAATTGATTTCTCGCGATCTTTAGTACTTAATAACTAGTTAAGAATAGAGAGCAGGATTTCTGGAACGAACCCTTCTGTTCAGTTCATCTCACACGTGCTCAATGGGATTTAAGTCCGGGCTGAGCGCTGGCCAGTCCAATGTGGCGATACCGACTTCTTCGAGGTATTCAGTAGTGGCACG
Organism: Hoplodrina ambigua; assembly: GCA_949774945.1. NCBI lineage: Eukaryota > Metazoa > Arthropoda > Insecta > Lepidoptera > Noctuidae > Hoplodrina > Hoplodrina ambigua. Next base: position 3,635,660 of record OX458964.1, read on the forward strand.
GAAAGTGAAGACAACGAGCGCTATCGTGCGAAAGGAGGAAGTCATCACCGATATATCCCGCATAAGGAACGACATGTTCCAGTAGTATATATCCGAAATGTAGCGGTCTGAAGTTAGACCGCCTCCTCGTCCCCCACCAGGCACGAAAACAAGCTCCGTTTTACCGTCGAAGGAAATACCGGCCCACATCATACAAGAACCGACTGCTGTTCTCAGCGAAATAGCACTGCGTAAATGGCTGCCATGCAAACACATTCTGCATTCGTCGGAGAACAGAACTCGCCTCCATTGCTCAACCTCCCAATCAAGATGGGAGCGAGCAAATTGAAGGCGTGCTTGTCGGTGACCTGCCGTAAGTTTCGGGCTTGTGGCAGGCCTTTTTGGAGTCAAATTAGCTTGCTAAGTCTTCGACGAACTGTCCATTCGCTGGCAGCTACCCCACGAACATTTTGGAGCTCCTCTTGAACGTCGACATCAGTCAAATAACGGTTTCGGAGAGAGGTTGACACGATAAAACGGTTGTCCCTCTCCGATGTGCACCGGCGCCGTCCAGATCTTGGTCTCGGGATAAAGCCACCAGTCTCCCGAAAGCGTTTATAAACTTTCGAAACACAGGACTGGCTTATGTGAAGCTGACGTGCGACAGCCCGCTGGCTGAGCCCTTCTGGCAATAGGGCGACGATTTGTGCTGCTTCTGTAGGTGTAGTATCCATTGCCTTTCAAGTTCAAGGGTCAAAAGTAGCGGAGATGTGTACCGGTCAACGTGTGAAAGCAGACTATTAAAGAAAATCTGCAATTCACACATATCTTTTTCTTTATTTTTTCACGTTATCCGGGATAGCTTCTAAAATAATGGCGTGATTTGAATGAGTTTGGTATTAATTTAAAGTTAACAGTTAAACCTTTAAAATGGTAGCATTTTTATTATTCTTAACTAGCTATTAAGTACTCAAGATGGCGAGGAATCAATTCCAAGTTAGTGATTCCATACTTTTGCTCGCGAGTGTATTTATCCGAATAATATCGTAACAATGTTTACTGTCAAATCATATCTGATATTTTTTATCGTAAAGATCTAAAACCATATTATTCGTTTAAAATACATTTTAATTAATTTTTATGGAATATACGCGTAGTTTTTAATATCTTCGTAAATAAACATAGAAAAATTCTAAAAAAAAATTACATGGTGTATTTTAACTTCTAGATGCCGAAAAACGCATAACATGAAAAACCCCGTAATAGGTCATTACCGGATTATTCGCGGGGGACGTCGTTTTGTATTATGGTTTTAATTAATTCGTCGTCACACTCTTCTCCTATCTGCCACAGACATTTAGTGCTAAGATAGCTGGCACTTGCAGTACCGTAAATGACAGTATCTAATCACAAGGTTTGGATGGGATGCGACTCATCTTCTCTCCATAGTATTATTTGAAGATTACAATCACTTGGATCCATAGCTATTTGTCTATACATTTTAGCTATGTCTCCAGTCAAAATGTATTTATATTGACGTGCTCTAATTAGAATGGAGAATAGAGAATTTTGCAGATTAGGCCCAACCATTAAGATATCATTTAAAGAGTAGGTAGTAGAGAGAAGTAGTAGGAGTTGAGCCGTCAAAAACTACTCGACTCTAGTGGACTCACTGTCTTCTTTGAATACAGCATGGTGACATAAAAAGTATGAAGGATTTGGTATTGCAACGGTCGACCTTGAGAGATGTCCTAAGTTTGAATATTCACGTATATATTCTACGTAATGTGACTTTAGTGTCTGATCCCTTTTAAATCTTTTTTCAAGATTTTTGAATCGTTTTTTAGCTTGAGTATAAGAATCACCCAGGCAGTCGGGTGAGGCCTTTAGTGGTAACTTCACTCTGAATCTGCCGTTACTCAGACGAGTTATGGTTTGGTGAAATTGTTTTTCACATGTTATTTCGTTGGGACTGAGAATCTTTCTTTGAGGAAGACTCTCGAGTTACCAGAACTTAGTAAGCATTTCATCCAACTTGTTGTTTGGAACAATTGCATGATTGCATTGAATATCTTGATTGTAATTTTGTGTATTAATAGGGCCGGCTATCAACCAACCTAATTTAGATTTTTGTAATTTCGGACTGTTCGGGCCTAGAGAGCGTTGTCCGCTAACTAGTATATCCCAAAAGACATCTGCACCAATGAATATCTCAATGGGAGCTTCATTGAATTTAGGATCAGCTAATGTATTTTCTTTGGTATTTTCAGATGACGTGTATCGACAGAAACCTTTGGAATGTCTCTGGTAAGTTGATTGAGAACATAGCATGACAACTTAACTTGGTAAGTGCCATGGATTGATTTTAGGTAAGTAACACAACTTTCTACTATTGTATCGCATTGATTATTTCCTATAAAATTTTATGCGTTTAACGGATTACACATTAGACCTAATTTTTGTTGCAAAAATTTTGTAATAAAAGTGGATTAGCTGCTGCTATCTAACAGCGCGCGGAGCTTTTCGCTTTTATTATTTAAAGGATTGTGAACTTCTATAATAGCCATAGACAAAAATACATGACCATTACTTTGTTGAGAGAAAGCCACTATAGTCTCTCCCTTGTCATCGGTAATTGCGTTTGTTGTGTTACAGTTAGCTGAAACGCTAGGATCATGGAGAAGAGTGTTATGCCTTTGGTTGCAATGCCTACACGTACCCATGCCGCACTCAGACGCAGGATGACCTTGGCGCAGACAATTTGTACACAATTTATATTGAGATATGCATGACATTTTCTCTTGAATGGATTTTGATTTAAAGGTTGGAAAATCATATATTCTATGATTGCCATTGCATACTACACACAGATAAACAGTTGAAGAATTATTACGGGCTTGTGAAGTTAATGCAAAGACATTAGTATTTTGGTTACGGTGTGATTTATTAGAATAAGATTTATTGTTATTTGAGTGAAATTGATTAGACGAGACACGTGTGTTTTGTTGTGATTTAGAATTACTATTAGTGTTATTTATAGATTTATTTTGATTAAATGATTCTAGTACATTAGCGCGATCAATTAAAATTTATTAAATTGCTCTAAAGTGGGCACGTCATTCACGCAATCGACTATCCAATTTAAGCAATAAAATAAATATAAACAACATGTCCCAGTGATCTGTAGGTAGACCTAAAGTCTTTAAGGCTCTTAGGTTTTTAGTAACGTTGTCAACTAAACACCGAAGTGACTTATCTGACTCACGAGTGATTGGTTGAATGTTGATTAAAGAATCTAAGTGATGATTCATAAGAATTCTTTTGTTATCGTATCGCTTGCAAACCTGTTTCCAAGCCTCTTGGTAATTAGCCGAACATGCTTCGAGATTTGATATGACACGCGCAGCTTCACCATCCAGATAAGAAACCAAGTAATGAAATTTTTGTATATCTTGAATGCGCTCATTTTTATGAATCAAACTAAGAAATGTGTCCCGAAATTCGAGCAAGCGGAAGTGTGATCCATCGAACTTAGTTTGTATTTGAGGTAATCTAAAACCTACGTTTTGATGATCAGAGTCCGCATTGACAAGGATAGATTGGCGACGCTTGCCATCTTCATCACTACCTACTATATTGTTGTAGTTCTGTTTTAGCTATAGCTATATTTTGAACTATATCTTGTTCAATGCGTTCTCGCTCATCAAGTTCTACTTGAATATTTGGAGCATTTAGTACCTCAATCTCTGTCTGCAAGTCATCAAACCTTGTCGACAATCCTTGAAACTTAGTTAATCTTAAACTCAATTCCGCTAGTTCTATATTTGATAACTCAGGTAATTTACTAATTTTATCTAAATAGTTTTTAAATTTTGTGATTTGTCCTTTAATTGAACTACGTTTTAGTAGTAATTCTCTTAAAGACACCTTGGCAGAGGACTTATCGCCACCCTCATGCATCATTTTAAAATGTAATCAAATAAACCAAGAGTACAACTTTAGTATTATACTTCAACCAATGAAATTGACTATAGCGACAAAGTTTGAACGGGTTTGAAAAAAAAATTATAATAATAATAATAATAATATCTTGGGACAACTCACACACGGCTATCTGATCCCAAGCTAAGCAGAGCTTGTGTTATGGTAACCAGACAACTGATATACATACTTATATAATTTATAAATACATACATATTATAGATAAATCACACCCAGACACAGAACTAACAATCATGCTCATCACACAAAGTTTGTCCTGGGTGGGAATCGAACCCACGACCTCCGGCTTAGCAGTCAGGGCCACTAACCACTAGACCAACAGGCCCGTCAAATATAGGTATTAATTTATAGGTTTAAATAAAACAATGATATTCTCACGCTCCTCCCTTCGGTGGAAACTCCTGGAAGCCTGGTCTCGGCTGGCTGCAGTGCCTCACTCAGCAGACAGGCAATGATGGCTGCAGACTGAATCATGCGAATTGGACCTCAGGATAACACCTTAAAATGTCGGCAAATTGGCTTAAATATAAGGAAAAATACCGAATATATCGAGGTAGGAGTATGACAATTAGGAAGATGATTTATTTAGTTATGAGTACGTTATTTTGTAAATGAATTTAAAATGTATTTCATTTTTCCCCGCACTACGCAAAGCACTCGGCCACCGCCTGGCGAAATATGCACTTAAACCCATATGTTCACTTTCACTTTGCTAACGGACAGCAGTACTCTGCTTTCGCGGTTGCACTTCACTTTGCACTGTGACTCGATGTGTAGACTCCGTCAGATCAGAGTCTGTGGTGAGGCTCCGCCCGACTAACCGTTGAATGGTAGCATCTCACTCTTCTCCAGCCCCAGGCCACCGCCGCCCACGGTGGACGCCATCATGCGCGTAAGGCCCTCACGACGGGGGAAGCAGTATTCCGGGGCAGGGTCGTCTTGGCGGTGTCTCTCGACATCGCCAATGCCTTCAACACCCTGCCCTGGAGTTGCATCAGGGAGGCACTCCGGTATCACCGGATGCCGACTTACCTTCGTCGTGTTGTCGAGGACTATCTAACGGATAGGGGCGTCATCTACGTCATCCCGGCCAACGGGGAGAGTGGAACCGGCGAGAGATGTCGTGCGGTGTCCCACAGGCATCGCTCCTGGGACCGCTTCTGTGAGACATCGGATACGACTGGGTGCTGCGCGCCGACCTCCCTGACGGCGTCAGCGTGGTCTGCTACGCTGACGAAACGCTCGTCCTGGCACAGGGAGAGTCGCACCAGGCGGCGGCCGACCTAGCGACGCGAGGGGTTGCGACAGTCATCGAAAGGATCCGGCAATTGGGACTCGAGGTGGCATTGCACAAATCCGAGGCCATGTGCTTTCATGGTCTTCGGAACGCGCCACCGTCGGGTTCCCAAATAACGCTGGGAGGGGTTCACATCGGCGTCGAGGCGACGATGAAGTATCTGGGTCTCGTCCTCGACAGCCGGTGGAGCTTCAAGGAGCACTTCCGACGTCTGGCTCCGCGATTGGACAGGGCTGGGGCTGCTTTTTGGCGGCTCCTGCCCAACCTCGGGGGACCAGGCGCCTCCTGCCGGAGGCTTTACGCCGGAGTCGTGCGGCCCATGGCCCTCTACGGGGCCCCTGTGTGGGCCCCTACCATCAGGCGGCGGCCACCAGCCAAGTTGGTGGCATGCCAGAGGGTCATGGCCATCCGGATGATCCGGGGATATCGCACGGTCTCCGGCGAAGCGGCAAGCCTCCTTGCCAGATTGCCGCCGTGGGATCTGGAGGCAACTGTCTTCCAGCGCGTCTACGAGTGGCGTGTGGACGCGCAGCGCCGGGGCAAAACCTCGCTGCCGCGGCAAATCGCGGCACTGCGGAGCGAGCTCCGGTGCGACCTAATGGCGGAATGGGAGATGCGACTGTCGCAACCCGAGTACGGGCACGCCGCAATCGCGGCGGTATTACCCCTCTTTGAGGAGTGGCTGGAGAGGCGCTACGGCGTCCTCACCTACCGCCTGACGCAGGTTTTTACCGGACACGGTTGTTTCGGGAAGTTCCTGTGTCGGATAGGATCGCCCGGAGGACACGGTGGAGCATACGGTGCAAGACTGCCCCGCTTGGGCAGAGCACCGCCGTGCCCTCACGGAGACGATAAGCGGCGGCGGCCTCTCGCGTCCGGACCTGGTTCAGGCCATGCTCCGGGGCGAGAGGGAATGGGATGCAGTCACCTCCTTCTGCGAAGCAGTAATGCTAGCGAAGGTGGAGGCGGGCCGCGTGAGGGAGAGATCCACTTCACGCCCCAGCCGCCGCGGGAGACGCCCAGGGCGTCGGTCGTCGCGAGGCGACATCCGGCCACCGTAGGCGCGGGCTTGCGGACGGCGAGTAATGGGTAACTCGCCGTCCGATCAAGGACCAAGCCCCGGTTCGACGGCGCGTTCTGTTCGCGAACGCCTCAAAGAGCTGTCAGCACAGGGACGGGGCCAACGCCTGCCGGGGTTGCGGGACGTCTTAACTCTTCTGACAGTCCCTTCCGCCCCACCCAGGGCGGAAGGAGTCATTTGATGATTTTTACCACCTAAAAAAAAAAAAAGGCCACCGCCGCGCATAGGACAACTCCTAGCAGTATGTAGACAACGGTGTACTGGTGTGTCATGAAATGATATATCATCGACCTCTGCTTTGGTGGATTTCAGTGTTCTGATTTGTTTTCCAAGAATGAATAGAGATCTGTTCAGACTCATGTCCTCTGGTAATTCTGCTTCGGTTGGTAAAGTCAAAGTCAAAACATTTATTTCAATTAGGCCACTATAAGGCACTTTTGAACGTCATTACATGAAAAAAAAATAGAATTGAATCTAGTTGCCCCTTCCAAAAGGTAGTTTTGTATGGAGAAGAATGGACAAGAAACTCCATACGTACTCTTTTAAAATCAATGTTTTACAATGTTATTATTTGTATACATAGTCATACGTAATTACATGTGAATACAATGTACCATCTATAAAAAAACTACTGTATAATAACACACAAAAATAATTTATATTACAAATTAGGAATTCATGGTAAAAATATATTTAAAGTTACATCATGTTCACATGTTAACAAATATTGGAACTGTAGACAACCACTCTCAACATCTCAACCAACAATGAAACAGCGTGTGAGCCTGCGCAATCCCATAGTAAAAATCAAATAAAAAATAAAAGTATAATAAAAATGTCAAAAGAAAAAAGGAAATATATATACACATATATATATATATATATACATATTAAAATTAATATTAACTAGCTTGATTTTGTCTAGAATGAATAGTAATTGTCCTATGGAGCAGGACCAGCATGTTTCCAAGCAGTCTTATCTTGAATATAATCCTCTAATTTATAATATGCTTGGTTGCAAAGTGTACTTTTAATATGTGTCTTAAATTTTCTTTCATTTAGTTTTAATATATCAGAAGGTATTTTGTTGTAACATTTAACACAGTACCCCATAAAAGATGTATTTACTTTAGACAATCTAAAATAAGGTTGAGCTATTTTATCTTTATTTCTGTTATTAATATTATGTCTATCACATATTTTCTTAAAAAGTTTTAGATTTTTTCTCACGTACATAATATTTTCATAAATAAATTGGCAAGGCACTGTCATAATATTAATCTTCTTAAATACTTCCCTAAGAGATTCACGACAAGGTAGATTGTAAATGGCTTCGACAGCGCTCTTCTGTAAAATAAAAACGGTTTCAATGTCAGCAGCCCGTCCCCACAATAAAATGCCATAAGACATAATGCTATGAAAGTAGCTGAAATAGACTAATCGCGCAGTCTCTACATCTGTCAACTGTCTTATCTTTCTAACAGCATACGCTGCTGAACTTAACCGTCCCGCAATAGATGTTATATGAGGTCCCCATTGTAATTTGTTGTCGAGCGTGATTCCTAGAAAAACCGTTTGATTAAGAAATTCCAGTTTTTCTCCATTCAATATTATATCACATTCGCTACTTCTAACGTTTGGTAAACTGAATCTAATACATTTAGTTTTTTTTTCATTTAATACTAAATTATTAACTATAAACCAATTTTGGACCTGAAGAATAGAGTTATTCACGTCGTCAAAATTTTGTGACTGCCTGTCTATTTTAAAAATCAATGAGGTGTCATCTGCAAATAACACCATCTTCAGTTCATTTTCCAGTAATTGAGGCAAATCATTTATATAAACTAGAAATAGAAATGGACCCAATATCGTGTGATGTATGAATCTCAGCGTGTTCGTGCACCTCGACCTCGGGCTATCAACGAAGGGCAATTGGCCAATATGATAGCCACATTTCAAGAAAGCCCATTTACACCTACTCACAATTTCGCACAAGAATTTGATGTTTAAATGCAAACTATTCGGAACGAGTTACATAGAGCTGGAGTGCAGCACAGACGGCCCGCAAAAAAAATATTTTGACTCTACAACTAAAAAGCTGCTCGCGTACGATTCGCTCGGGACTACAGAGACTTCAACTCTAGCCAACAAGGTCGTCAGAATTTATGGCGTATAGATAACACAAGATACGAACCTCGAAATGTTATCCCAAATGCAGAATCAGGACGAGTTGTCGTGAATATGTGGGGCTGGATGAGTGCTGCTGGACCAGGCGAACTGGCTTTCATACCGGGGAGGGCAAATGGCCACACATATAAAGATGTGCTTGAACATATTATGTTACCGACTATGCGCACGGTGTATCCAGAAATGGAGGTGCCAGAGTTTTATTTTTTCCAAGATAATTGTCCGATACACCGTGCGCTAGTTGTTCGAGAGTGGTTGCGAGATCAACCACAAATTAAAACAGTGCCATGGCCCTCCCGATCGCCACACTTAAACCCCATTAAAAATTTATAGGGTTTTATGGTTTAGAAATGGGCTAATAGGACAGAAAGAACCAAGGAAGCACTTGTCACCCATTGCGAAGAAGCTTGGGATACATTAAGTGTTCAAACTTGTGCGAAGTCTTGGTTAGGTCCATGCGTAGCCGGTGCGATGCAGTTATAGGCGCGGGAGGAGCAGCGACAAAGTATTAGTTTTTTAATATTGTATAATTTAATTTTAACATTCAGGTGGCCCAAATAGTGACGTTAAAAATATTGATTTGCGATCCTTGACAGTTTTATTGTTATATATTTATTTTAAATTTCTTGAAATTGATATGAGATCCTCTTTGAAAAACTTTACTTTCTATTATGCGATTTTTTTTACGTAATATATTTTTGCAATTTGTATTCTTTTAAAGAATCCTTAGAGATGTTTTTGTTTTCAAAGATAATAAAAAATATTCATTTTAATACCTATTAATTGTTTCGAAATAGATCAGTTTTGAGATTTTTTTATCACATTAATTTTTTTTTATGGATTTTACTACCACGATAAATCATTTCATTGCAGGAAAAAATCATTCAAATTTCACGGTGGTGTCAGTTTGATGTGTTTTCTTACAACCTTTATTTTGGTATATTATTTCAATCATTCTAACAGTTATTATTCTAATTATTTAATAATATTATTTTAATGTTATTTTGTCCAATGATTGTGCCAGTTATTTTAAAGTCGTCCTGTTTAATCAATGTAAATAAATGTGTACTAATAATATAGTAAATCTGAATATTTGTTTGTTTAATCGCGCTAATGTCTGAAACTACCAGTGTTATTGTATATGATATTATAATCTAGTAATTATTTTTGTATGATAGCCAGATTTAGGAAAAATATTATAAACAACGTGTTCTCTGCTCATATTTAACACATACACACACGTCTATACACCTAGATAACAAAATAAACTAGATAAAAACTAAATAACTAACAAAAAAAAAAAATAACAAACAAAATGGATGAGGCAAAGAAACACCAAGACTCAGTATAGTATGATATGGGAATAAGCCACGCATTTCTGGAACACGTAAATATCACGCTCATCACGGAGCAATTACTATTTAAAGACGCGTGGAAACCGCGCGAGACAGCTAGTATTTGATAAATAATGTAATAAAGTAAGTGTATTGTATAATATTATGTGGTATGCTAAAATAACGTGTGTAATAATTATTATAAGATATGTATACCTAGTTTAAAAAAATATATATTTCTTATGTTAATAATTAGGTAATAATATTATTGTATTATTTATTTTTACCTATAAATATGAACAAACTGCTAGGCTGATTGCCTGACAAGACAATTATGCTATTAATGCTATTTTGCGCGGTAGTGGCGCATATTTCTTATTTGTATTTTTTTTTGCCTTTCGTTTTTTAGACTTAATCCTAACTTGTTTTTATTTTGCTTTTTCTTACATGTTTTCTTATGTAATGTGCGTCATTTTTGTGTAAATAAACAGTTTTTCTTTCTTTCTATGTATTTTTTTCAAGAAAAGATGCATATAAATAAATTATAATTTAAATTGTTGTTTTATTTTTCTGAAAAAATTGGCAAATCCTAAGTGGATTATAAAGAACCCAGTGCATATTTTACACTAAGAGTTACTTTAAAGCAAAAATCTCTTACCTACTATACATGAGATGAAAATATTTAATAACTACCTAAAATTAACAAAAGTTAAAAAAAAATAAGCACTTTACTACCCATAGAGGAAGGATTTCCAATATTTTATAATAGAGTTAGTTACAGATGAAACTAATGAAAGCGTGCTAATAAAAAAATTCTAAACAGTTTTTTATCGAATTAATATAAACTAAAAATGCGGATTTTATTAGTCAATATCTGTTTTCAATTCTCCAGTATTAAATGCTCTGTAAGAATAGAATTTTCAAGCGGATAAAATTCTTATCCTTACATATAATAAAAAAGTACTGATTTTCGTAGGATTTTACCAATATACAGAATTCATAGAAATTTAGGTGTATAAATTATATTAGAGAAAAACTTAACGTTTCAGTGATTTGTAACACCCGTGCAAAGCTCTTAACAGGATACCGGGACCCCGGAACGTAAAGGGCAACAGAAGGAACAGGGTGGTTTTCCCACAGTCCCTTCCGCCCCAGCCAGGGCGGAAGGAGTCATTTGATGATTTTTACCACCTCAAAAAAAAAAAAAAAAGCTGGGGCGAGTCACTAGTAGTTGTTTACATGTTATCTTAGTACGAAATATATTTTTTTGTGGAAGGTTGATACTTATTAAATAATACCAATAACACATTTTCTAAATCAAACAATATATTATAATGAGTACGGAATAACTTCTTGTCAACAATGATTTATAAAAGAGCTCACGCGGGCCATAATATCATAGTTTGAAACCGAAACGACAATTAGAACTTGTGAACATTGAAAAAACATTTTACAAAACGAGGGAAACAGATTACTAATCTGCGCCCGCACACTAGTGTGAGTGTCCACTTCTACACGTCATTGTATTACGACGAACACAACTAAAATTCGCTTCCTATTGGTCAAAACGCATGCATACGGTGACCGAGTCGACAGCGGTGCTATGCGATAATCGCCTTAAAGGTGAGCATGCGGAACTTTGGCCGATAGTACTTACACAAGATAATAATGTTAAAAACTAGCTGTTTTCCTGGAAAGATGACCCCAAAAGAAAACAATGAAGAAAAATTAAATAAAGAGACATACTTTAGAAAAAGCCATAGAATTAAATTATCTTCCAGATAAATTGGTAACCCTTTGCCTCGGCACCTTCTTTTGTTTTTTTTAGTAGATTTTTACTGAATACTGTTAAGTGCTCGTTTACGTAAACAGGGACAGGTTTGCCATGGATCTGCAAATTCGAGGTTGTCAGTCGAGTTTTCCGTGCTTGCGATATAAGATTATCTTTCAGCTGACGGGTGCGCAATTTGGCTTTTATGTTTTTTGGCCTTCCTTGCTCCTTGGTCCTTGAGGAAACTCTGTTCACATGTACGACATCGTTGCAACCTATCTCGAAACCAGCATGCCTTCCTAGTTGCAAAATTATATCCATCAAGTTCTCTCCGTTTGATTCCGGCACTCCGACTATCTCAATATTGCATAATCGATCTCTTTGCTCGCTGGCATTGATGTTAGATTTTAATTTGCTATTTTGCTGCCTAATTTCTTCTAGATCTGCCTTAAGCTGCTTTATCGAAGTGATTTCTTTGGAACTGACTTCAACTTGATTTTTGAGGTCATCGTGATTGTCACTGTGAAATTGTATCGATTGCTTTATCAAGGTGATCTCTTCTTGCATATCTTTGTGTTTGATCTCTAACTTTTCCATCGACTTATTCATTCCTGAGTATTCTTCGCGAATTCGATTATTTTTGTTCTAAGCTCTGAAGAGGTTTCGCAATTTTTTTTCAGCGATTCTTTAATATGAGAGATTTCTTCACCACTTTATTGTTTCCAATTATCCAGCTTATCCATAATTGTTTTGCTGAATTGATCAAAAGCCTCCGCGAACTCATCATTGTGGTCACGTTTGCGGCGAGTTATGTTCTCTGAAGTTAGGTTCGAGACCGAGGAAGAGAGCTCGCTTTGAGGACGAGACATTGTCACTGTCTATTTGTTACGCGATCTGTGGTAATTGTACGATAGCACACACGCACTGTAGCAGTAGTTATTAAAGCAAATCGAGCCTAGTCGTTACTAAAATTAAGGTCAATTTCCAGTAATGAGATTTAAATATTTTAGAAAATAAATTGAGGTAATTAGTGGACACGTCTGTTCGCGCCAATAGCCGACAGTACGATGCTCCGGATGTGGCCGAGGTAGATCTGAGAGTGGCGGTACAACGGCTGAAGGCCAAGAATACCGCCCCGGGACCCGACGGCTTACCTGGGAAAGCCTTGGTCCTGGCCTCGGGGGCTCTCGGTCCTCGACTAGGGGGGCTCTTAAGCGCGTGCTTGGAGAGGGGCCAGTTCCCGCTTCGTTGGAAGACGGGGAAACTGGTCCTCATCAAGAAGCCGGGGCGCCCTGCGGACTCACCGTCCGCATACCGGCCCATCATGCTGCTCGACGAGGTGGGCAAGCTCTTTGAAAGAGTAATTGCAAACCGTCTCGTCGGGCACCTGGGGAGATCAGGGCCGGACCTCGCGGAGAGCCAGTTCGGCTTCCGCAGGGGGCGCTCCACGGTGGACGCCATCATGCGTGTTAGAGCCCTCAAGACGGGAGAAGCAGTATCCCGGGGCACGGTCGTCTTGGCGGTGTCTCTCGACATCGCCAATGCCTTCAACACCCTGCCCTGGAGTTGCATCAGGGAGGCACTCCGGTATCACCGGATGCCGACCTACCTCCGTCGTGTTGTCGACGACTATCTGACGGATAGGGCCGTCATCTACCCCGGCCAACGGGGAGACTGGAACCGGCGAGAGATGTCGTGCGGTGTCCCACAGGGATCGGTCCTAGGACCGCTTCTGTGGGGCATCGGATACAACTGGGTGCTGCGCGCCGACCTCCCTGATGGCGTCAGCTTGGTCTGCTACGCTGACGACACGCTCGTCCTGGCACAGGGAGAGTCGCACCAGGCGGCGGCCGACCTAGCGACGCGAGGGGTTGCGACAGAAGTCGAAACGATCCGGCAATTGGGACTCGAGATGGCATTGCACAAATCCGAGGCCATGTGCTTTCATAGTCTGCGGAACGCGCCACCGTCGGGTTCCCAAATAACGGTGGGAGGGGTTCACATCGACGTCGAGGCGACGATGAAGTATCTAGGCCTCGTCCTCGACAGCCGGTGGAGCTTCAAGGAGCACTTCCGACGTCTGGCTCCGTGATTGGACAGAGCTGGGGCTGCTTTTTGGCGGCTCCTGACCAACCTCGGGGGACCAAGCGCCTCCTGCCGGAGGCTTTATGCCGGGGTCGTGCGGTCCATGGCCCTCTACGGGGCCCCTGTGTGGGCGGGCCCCTACCATCAGGCGGCGGCCACCAGCCAAGTTGGTGGCATGCCAGAGGGTCATGGCCATCCGGATGATCCGGGGATACCGCACGGTCTCCGGCGAAGCGGCAAGCCTTCTTGCCGGATTGCCGCCGTGGGATCTGGAGGCAACAGTCCTCCAGCGCGTCTACGAGTGGCGTGTGGACGCGCAGCGCCGGGGCGAAACCCCGCTGCAGTGGCAAATCGCGGCACTGCGGAGTGAGCTCCGGTGCGATCTCATGGCGGAATGGGAGATACGACTGTCGCAACCCAAGTTCGGGCACGCCGCAATCGCGGCGGTAAGACCCCTCTTTGAGGAGTGGCTAGAGGCGCTACGGCATCCTCACCTACCGCCTGACGCAGGTCCTTACCGGACACGGTTGTTTCGGGAGGTTCCTGTGTCGGATAGGGAAGGAGGAAACGCCCGGCTGTCACCACTGTGTGGATCGCCCGGAGGACACGGTGGAGCATACGGTGCAGGACTGCCCCGCTTGGGCAGAGCACCGCCGTGTCTTCACGGAGGCGAAAGGCGGCGGCGACCTCGCGTCCGGACCTGGTTCAGGCCTTGCTCCGGGGCGAGAGAAAATGGGATGCAGTCACCTCCTTCTGCGAAGCAGTAATGCTAGCGAAGGAGGAGGCGGGCCGCGTGAGGGAGAGAACCAACTCACGCCTCAGCCGCCGAGGGAGACGCGCCCAAGGCGTCGGACGTTGCGAGGCGACATCCGGCCACCGTAGGCGCGGGCTTGCGGACGGCAAGAAATGTGTAGCTTGCCGTCCGATCAACGATCAAGCCCGGGTCGAGGGCGCGTTCTGTTCGCGCGCGCCTCAAAGAGCTGTCAGCATAGGGACGGGGCTCCCAACGGGGCCAACGTCTGCCGGGGTTGCGGGACGTCTTAACAGGATACCGTGGCCCCGGAACGTAAAGGGCAACAGAAGGAACAGGGTGGTCTTTTAGTCAGTAAAAGTCTTCCGCCCTACCCAGGGCGGAAGGAGTCATTTGATGATTTTCACCACCTAAAAAAAAAAAAAAAAAAAGGCCGGTACCGGCTGCGCCGCAGTCGGAGATTCCGCCACAGAACCCACAGGCACTGTACCTATTGATGGTGCAGTGCCTGTGGGCTGCGTCCGCCCCTCGTATCCTACGGAAGCCATAATACCCAAAACGACGACCAAATGCGCTAATCAAGGAACTCTAATACATTGTCTGAGTCTGAACGGCACTTGCCAGATAGCCCTAACAGACGCCTCGACCTCCATACTAGAGGCAGTAGAGGCGCTGCTCGCGCGGACCGCCTCCGAAGAAACTGTTCGGCTGCAGGCCGAAAACGCCCGCCTGTCAGCCGAGATAAAACAGCTCCGCAAGGAGCAAGAGGTGATCCGCGCCGACGTGGGCAAAATGCGCCAGGATTCAGAGCTGGCTCGCTTGTTCCAAAAGGAACTGGCGAGCCTCAGCGCTCGCTTCTCGGTCCTGGACGGCTGAGTCCTGCGCCCATCACTGGCTGCGGACAAAAGGCAGACGGAGACGCAAGAGCCACCGCCGCCGACGTTTGCGGCCGTTGCTGCGGGACCTGGCACGTCGGCTTCATGCGGTCGGCGGTATTCGGCGCCAGTTCCAGCGCCGAAAAAGGGGAAAGGGAAGGGGAAGGCAATTGCCGCTCAGCCCGCTTCCGCCCCTGCCAGGACTTCGCAGGCTCCCACAGCTGCCCAACCCAGGGAGGGTGAATGGCAGTCTGTCGGAGCCAAAAAAGGTAATAAGAAGGCCAGGAAAGCGGCCCAAAAGAAGGCCTAGGCGGCTGAAAAGGCTAAGGCCAGGCTCCGTGCCCCTCGAACAACGGCTTTTGTAATAACGCTGCAGCCGTAAGCTCAAGAAAGGGGCGTAACTTACGCGGGGGTTCTGGTCAAAGCCAAGGCCGAGATAAACCTCGGCGAGTTGGGCATTTCAAGCATTCGGTGCAAGACAACAGTTACCGGTGCCCGCATGCTCGAGGTGCCAGGTGCCACTAGCGGACGCCCTAGCCGAAAGACTTAGGGCGTCCTTAGAACGTGAGGGGGTGAGAGTGTGCAGACCCACCAAAAGCGCCGATCTGCGCATTTCGGGTCTGGACGACTCAGTCACAGCGGAGGAGCTGGTGGCAGCTGTCGCAAAGGGCGGGAAGCTGCCCTCTGGAACAGGTGAAGTCCGGTGCGATAATCACGGACTTTACTGGTCTGGGGACAGCAGTGATAAGATGTCCCGTCGCGACGGCCAAGAAACTCGCCGAGGACGGCCGCCTGCTGGTGGGATGGGTGACGGCGCGGGCCAAGCTCTTGCAGCCCCGCCCCCTGAGGTGCTACCGTTGCCTAATAAACGGGCACGTTAGTGTACGGAACCTTAATAACGGCTCCATATCTCCGCCTCCTTCAGGCGAACATTAACCACTGCGTCAGGGCTCAGGACTTACTACTCCAGAGCATGGCGCAGTGGTCGATCAATGTCGCCGCCGTTGCCGAGCCGTACTTCGTGCCACCCAGGATGACTGGGCGGACGACTTGACCGGCTCGGTGGCCCTCATCTTACGGGCCGCCACTGATTCCCCCTCCTCCTTCGAAGGCATCACGCGTAGACGGGGATTTATGGCGGCAAGGATCGGAGAAATGGTGGTCGCAGCAGTTTACTCCTCACTCCTCACCCAACGGAACTCTCGCCGACTTCGAGGGATTACTCGGGGATCTGGGCGTCGTCGTCGCCCGCAGCCGTCCTCTGCCCGTGCTCGTTCTCGGGGACTTCAACGCCAAGTCTGTGGCTTGGGGTTCCCCGACGGCAACTGCGCGGGGAGAAGTACTCGAGGACTGGGCCATCGAAACCGGCCTAGTCGGCCGAGGTTCGGTTCATACGTGCGTGCGTCAGCGGGGCGGTTCTATAGTAGACATCTCGTTTGCTAGCCCCGCCATTACGCCAGTAACACCCAGGAGACACTTTCGCCAGTGGAGACACTTTCGGATCACCGATATATTCGATTCGATGTCTCCCCCCAGCCTCAGCTGGTCAGGCTCGTACCGCCCCAGGAGGGGGTGGTCCGCGTTGGGCTCTCTCTCTGCACCGAACAGGCCTGCCGTCATCGACGAGGAAGCCAAATGGTTCCGGGAGGCGCTTTCGCAGGTTTGCGATGCGGCGATGCCACGCATTCGCAGCATTCCTTATTTATTTATTTATTTAAAAATACGGTGTGCACCAGACGTACAAGCTTTTCGCTAATAATAATACTTATATCTTATTACTAAATATAAAAACATAAAAAAGAGAAACATAACACATACAATTTGACAGAATTACAGTATAAAATAAAAAGGAATTAATTTAATTAATTTAAGACAAAGAGATTGTGCTGGGGGTGGCGATAGACTCCAGGTATCGATTTGCAGCACTCAGGAGCCTCAGTTCAGTGCTTGCAAAGACATCTAATGAATCATCATGCAGCAAAATGTTATTAATGAGGGAAAGCGCCAGGCACCGCAGGAGGCGTCGCCCCACCCAGTTCGGGGCGGCCAGAGAGGCGGAACTGTACGAGGCGTACAGGGTGGCGAAGCGGGCCCTTCCATCGGCTATCTCATCTGCCAAAAAAAGGGCCCGAGAGGAGCTACTGTCGACTCTGGACCGCGATCCGTGGGGGCGTCCATACGGCGTGGGGGTGTTACGGGGCAAACTTCGCCCGTGGGCGCCTCCACTGTCCCAGAGTCTCAGGCCGCAGCTCCTGCAAGACGTAGTGTGCTCCTTATTTCCTCGAAGACAGGAGCACACGCCGCCGCCGATGGTTCCGCCCACGGCATTGCCCGACGCAGAGAACAACGACGACGACAACGACATTCCCGAGGTGACCCCGGTAGAAGTGAGAGTCGCGGTGTTACGGCTCCAAGCCAAGAACACTGCCCTGGGACCTGACGGCATTCCCGGCCGAGCGTGGGTCCTAGCCCTACAGGCTCTTGGGCCCCGTTTGGTGGGGCTCTTTAGCGCATGCCTTGAGCGGGGCCAGTTTCCACGCCGGTGGGAGACTGGAAAGCTGGTCCTGCTGAAGACGGAGGGGCGCCCTGCGGACACACCGTCCGCATACCGGCCCATTGTCTTGTTGGACGAGGTGGGAAAGCTATTCGAGAAGATCATCTCGGACCGCCTCATCCAGCACCTTTCTGGCGTGGGGCCGGATCTAGCGGATAACCAATTCGGTTTCCGCCGCGGGCGCTCCATAATCGATGCAGTCATGCGCGTGAGAGCCTGGCGGAGGATGGAGTGAAGAATTGGAGTTGGTTTTCTTTTTGTAGGCTATCATTTTTTTTCATCATGTCATCGTACTGCTCCGTGATAAATGTTATAGCTTTCTTTATCTCACCGTTTGTTTTTTGAATCGAAAGATTCTGTCGTTTAAGAACGGCTATTTTGGAAACCAACTTAGAAAGGGAGGTATTTTGTTCGCTAGTGAATTTTGTAAGCCGTTCCTCTTGTTCAGTCTTCCATGTCGACAGCATTTGTAATATTTCGCGTTTTAGGTCTTAAAGTTCATTACCAGGCGAGAATTCTGGGCAAAGGCGCTTGGAACGCGATGCAGTGTTGACGCTACTGACCGGACTATTCAAATCCGCTGCGGGGTATATCCAAGTCTGATTTAACTTGCAGTATACTGGTGTTCACTGATGGCGAAGCCGTAGGCGAGCGTTGAAGACGCGGTATTGTACGCAGTCCAATGTCGATTTCACACACGTCGATAAGCACTGGGCCAGGTGATATTTGGTTCGTAAGCGTAGCGAGTACAGTAGCACTAAAACGGGAGAGCAATTATGGCGAATGTCCTGCTCTAGCCTGTGGGTGGGGCTAGTCCAGCGAGGTGTCGCTCCGGTGCACAAGCACTGCGGCGATCGCACGATCGGTCAAAAACAATTAATATTATTAACTTTAGCTTTAAGCCGGTCGCTTTCGTTTTACGTTTACGGGCTATAGTCTCGTATACAAACTAAACGAATTTATGAGCAAAACGAACACACAGCGCAAAATGACCTCCGGCCTGCATGAGTTGCCGGCCTGCGGGTGGTGGACTTAGGGGTTGTCCACCACCCGTTCAGATGCAGGCCCGTGTAGGCGACGCACGTGTTCCGCGCGCGCCACACTAGAAGATTCGGTGGCGCTTAGACCGCCGACGTAGACGGGACCCGCCTACACAGGTGGCGGGTCACAGCCTGGCGGGGGCGCGGTAGAATGCGCGAGCGAATCCCGTACCCCCGCCCAAAGGTCAGTCGAGGAACACCGTGGTGGTTTTAGCAGGTAAGAGTCCGGCACACCCCCCGTCTTCCCCTGGACGGAGGATTGTCCATGAGGATTTCCCCACGATAAAAAAAAAAACAAAAGAAATGTGTGGTACAAGTTATATGACTTCAATAAAGTTAAAAAATTATTTACAGTAGCTGATTTTTCTAGTATATTAATGTTAAAGTCTCCACAGACAACAACCGTTTTATTACTGCTACAAGTCTTTAATAATACTTCCTCCATATATTTCTCAAAAATATCATAGCAAGCACATGGGGCCCTGTACACGCTCATTACAATGAACTGCTCCAGCTCGATGCAAGCTATTTCAATGACTCGCTCATCAGAGAGGCTTACTATGTCCTTACGTTCCTTAAATTTAATATTGTTGCTAACAATGATGAGGGAGCCACCCCGTATCATATTCACTCTGCTGAACGAGCTGGCTACCAGGTGGTTATTAAAGCTGAACATGAATTGGTGGACTTTTAACCAATGTGCACACATAAAATATCAACAAAACTACAGTTCATGAACAGCTCTAATTCTAATTCTTTACCTATATTTTAATATCACACCCTGTATATTTTGATAAACTATTTTTAAATTATTGCTGGTAAGTTCACTTATTTTACAAGAATCTGATGGGTGTGATATTAAAGAATGGCTTACATTATTGCTAGAGTTTAACACTATTGTCTCAAAACCCCTTGAATTTGGGTACAAGTCTAACTTGGTAATTGAATTAGTGCTAGAGATTAACTCTATTGTCCCATGTCGTAATTTAAATTACTTGAAACAAATTCCAAGCTCTGCTTATTCAAATGAAGTGTATGACTTGACTGCTCAATAAAGGCAGTATAGTTAGCCAAATACCTACTTAGCTGAATTATAAATACAACATGATAGCGATTTTGCTTCCTGTCCTTTATAAAAATTGCAAAGATAGTAGTTATCTTCGGTCGTAAAATATTTTTGACTAAAATAAAAGTTTGAATTTATTGACTCCAATGTACTCACATTAGAGTCAATAAATTCAAGCTTTTTATTAAACATTGTCATAGTATTTATTTTCATATTATGTCTATATCTGATGTTATTTTCGGTCTGTGACAGGCCATTGCCATAAGGAAAGGCAAACAGCACTATTTTATGTACATTTAACATGGCTAAACTATCAAAATACTTCTTTATTTTGGCACTGTTTGCATTTCCCCTTCTCCCAATTAAAATTAAAATAATTTTAGCAGTAGAGAGTAGTAGATTGCTGTACTCCTTACTTAATACTTTATCCAGAATACCACTGTAACTAGCATCAATTAATTACCTGTTTATCTAAATGATGGTGTAGTACATGACACATATGTTTACCCATTTCATCACAGCACATGAAAATTTGGTCATTATTATTTACCATTATTTCTGAATTTTTGGGCGTGGGAAGTACTGACAAGACTGTCAAACAATTCCACAGACTGAGTCTCTGATGGTATAGACTCATGAAGTATGTAACTAGGATTTTGTAAAACCAAATTTAAAAGAGTGCCGTGGAGTTTCTTGCTCGTTCTTTTCCATAGAGGCTTACCTCCGTTTTGGAACGAGCAACTAGCTTCAACTTTTGGACTAACTGACCGACTCTTTGACAGTTCATAAGTGCCTGTAAATGGTCTAATTAAAATAAATGTTTTGACTTTGACTTTGAAGGATAGCTGGTCGTGAACAGCTTGATGAATCATGATTATAGTCTGGTGTTAGATTGTTAGTCAAAGAATTAAACATTCTCTCATTCTCGCTACATTGTTCCACCAAACTGTTCATTGCCAGAATATATTCTCCCATTTCATTTTGCGAAATTTCATATTTAGCTGTTATTAATGTAGTGTATGCGCAGACGCATTGGTAGTCAGTCGCTTACCGGCCGTAGGCGAGTGTGCACGCGTTCTGGTTCTGCATACTGTACATCTACCTAAGTCTCTAAAAGCGTATGTTTTACTGATCCTTGAGACATTACAAGTGGCGACGAGGATAAAAGTGAGTACAATACAGCCTAACCAAAAAGGAAAAAAAAAGAATGAAGGAAAAAAAATAACAAATTATTGTTTATTGCCTATCTGTTGTTTGCGTGTAGCTCGTTTCAAATACCTTATAAGAAATAAAAATGTTAGAATGTAAATATTGGTTTAAAAGCAAATGAACACTCATTGTACAATGAGTTATATAACCAAAATTACTTTTGAGCCTAGTCAATACGTAAACAATTGAGACTGATAAGCAAAATCATACTACTATTGTACGGTTCACGTACAGGCAAATTGCTAACGCCGCAACCTACTTTACGCTACTCGTTTAGTTTACTTTTATAATTACTTATACTTATTAAATTAGTTGACCAATAGCTGCCGTAGCGCTATAACCGCGGATTAGCATCCAAACATAACTTACGTGTAACTTTACAAATATACTGAACTAAGGTGAAATCTGTGGTTTTCGTCAACTCACAACTTAACTACCTCTGAGCCATACATAAAAAGTGGTCCTTCGAGCCGGATGACACGGCATATCATCTCGTGAGTCGTCGTGTCTCCTCATCAGCAGAGTGCTTAGCGTGGTATATCCCAGTTACGTTAGCAAATCGGTGCTATTGGCCTCCCACAAGCGGGTCTCACCAGTAGCATTGAGACGTTGCACATAGCGTAAAGGAGGGTGATCTACACTGAGTGCCTGTAACTTACGAGCTAGCAGAGATCACGTCTGCTGCTACAGCTGAACTATCGGCGAAAACTTCGCAACTTGGGTGAACTAGTACCTGTGGTGATACAACTTTACTCCACCAACGGTCAACCCAATAACTAACAAAAATGGTTCAGAGCTTGGCAGAACTGATAAGTCATCAGGAAACTACTTTCAGAGACTTAAAACAACATCTGCAAACTATAGTCTGGAGATCTTCCCCTAACGAACCTCTACAAGATTGGCAGTTGGGCACAGTAACTTACGGAACAAAAAGTGCACCTTATCTGGCAATGCGCACTCTGCATAAACTCGCAGAAGATGAAAAAGATACTTACCCGGAAGCAGGAAACGTCCTAAAAAACTACTTCTACATGGATGATTTGGTTTACGGGCAAGATACTATTGCTGCATCGAAAACACTGGTAACACAACTAATTGAGTTGCTAAAAAAAGGAGGATTTAACTTGAGAAAATGGAAGACGAACGAACCAACTATCTTGGAGGACTTGCGAGATGATCAAAAGAGCCAGAATACGAACATAGACTTTAGCCCAGAAGAAACAACAAACTCAAAAATGTTGGGCATGAGGTGGAATCAAGACAACGATAGCTTCACATACCAATGGGATCTACCGCTCAAGAAAAAGCTGACAAAACGCGTACTCCTGAGCGAAATTAGCAAACTGTACGACCCACTTGGACTACTATCGCCACTTACAATAAAAACCAACTCCTGTTCCAAAAAATCTGGATAAGCAAAATCAACTGGGATGAACGTTTATCCGAAGATCTCACAACGGAATGGGAAACTATGAGAAAAGATATCCCAGTGCTTAACAAACTTTCCATACCACGATGGCTGCAATGTCAAGAAAACAACCTAGAGATATATGGGTTTTGCGACGCAAGCGAAAAAGCTTACGCATGTGTCATTTATAGCCGAGTTAAAAATCAAACCGGCGAATACAAAACTACGCTAATTACGGCAAAAACAAAGGTTGCACCAATCAGCAATAAGATAACAGTACCTAGAATGGAACTTTGCGGGGCCGTTTTACTAGCTAAACTGCTAGAAAAGGTGCGAAACACTCTCTACACGAAAAACCTACACATAAGATGCTGGACCGACTCCAAGGTCGTTTTAGCCTGGCTCCAGGGCGATATAAACAGATGGGACAAATATGTAGCTAACAGAGTGAAACAAATAAACAGCATTATCTCGGCAAACTGCTGGGACTATGTGAAATCAGAAGAAAATCCTGCTGACTGTGCAACTCGAGGTTTAACACCATTACAACTTCTCGATTTTAAACTTTGGTGGAATGGGCCAGAATGGTTACAAACAAATACGTTACAAAACCATCAAGACGATCGCTTGACCTACACAACAAACACTGAGTTGCGAGAAATAAACTGCTGCGCTGTCACATACAAGAAATGTGAAATAATTGACACATTACTGAATAAAAACAGTAATTATAAACGCGTAATACGAGTGCTTGGATGGATTCTACGACTCAGCAATATTCGTAAGCAAAAACGCGCACTAAACGCAACCAATAACTTAACCGACTGCGGTAATAAAAAGGAGGTTTTGTGCTTAACAACACAAGACATAATGGGAGCAACAGAATTGGTTATTAAGAACGTTCAAAAGGAAAACTATGCCGACGATATAGAATGTTTAAAGAAAAACCGACCAATATAAAAAAAAAAGCAACTTGCTGAAGTTAACCCAATTTCTGGACAACAGTGGAATACTGCGCGTGAAGGGGCGACTAGGCTACTCAACTTTATCTCCCGAAGCTAAACATCCTATTATTCTTCCGGCAACAGGAAGATTAACGGAGCTTATTATTCAAGAGGCTCATCGTGACACTCTCCATGGTGGCGCCCGGCTCACTTTGGCTCATTTACGTCAGAAATTTTGGGTCATTGGAGGTAGCAGGACAGTCAAGAAGGGGCTTCGACAATGCATCCGATGTCATCGGTTCAAACCAAACCGAAACGTCCAACTGATGACAGACTTACCAAAGGAGCGTGTCACTCCATCAAGACCGTTCACGAACACGGGGGTAGACTATACCGGACATGTTGATGTGAAAATCAACAAAGGAAGAGGAGTTACAACTTGCAAGGCTTACATAGCAATATTCATATGCATGGTGACCAAAGCCGTGCATTTGGAATTGGTGTCAGACCTGACTACGCAAACGTTCCTCGCCGCATTCAAAAGGATGTGTGCCCGCAGGGGTACACCCCGCCACGTATTCTCCGACAACGGCACGAATTTTGTGGGCGCAGCAAAACTTCTTCAACAGGGATTTGAAAAAAACAATACGTTTAAGACTTCTGAATTCACCGATGAGATGAGCCGCTTACAAATTGAGTGGCATTTCAACGCGCCACTATGGCCAACAGCTGGAGGCCTGTGGGAGGCTGCCGTCAAATCAATGAAATATCACCTACATCGAGTACTGGGGGAACAGAAGCTTACTTTCGAGCAATTCACTACTTTACTTAATCAAATTGAAGCCTGTCTAAACTCTCGTCCGCTGTGCCCATTAACAGAGGATGTCGAAGACCTGGAATATCTAACGCCAGGCCACT
Source organism: Hoplodrina ambigua (assembly GCA_949774945.1). Taxonomy (NCBI): domain Eukaryota; kingdom Metazoa; phylum Arthropoda; class Insecta; order Lepidoptera; family Noctuidae; genus Hoplodrina; species Hoplodrina ambigua. The sequence continues at coordinate 3,660,164 of OX458964.1, forward strand.
TCCTCATTGGCGGCCCCCTCCTGTCACTACCACAAGAAGAGCAAGACTTTGCTGAGCACGATCTACGAAACAGATGGAAGCTTGTTGAACAAATGAACGTGCACATCTGGAAGCGCTGGTCGAACGAATATTTACATCAACTCCAAACCCGTAGCAAATGGCAGCACCCAAAAGAAAGCCTGAAACAAGGAAGCCTAGTACTAGTAAAAGATGAACACTTACCTCCTGGGCGCTGGGCTTTAGGAAGAGTCCAGGAACTACATCCAGGCGCCGATGGTCGAGTACGAGTTGTTACCTTGAAAACTGGAAAAGGTTCACTTAAACGACCAATAACGAAGCTTTCACCATTACCGCTGAAACTAGAAGAAACAAGAGTAAACGAAGAGGAAGAGAAAAGGACACCTACTCCGGAAACCAAAAAACTAGGAGGCACAGCTAAAAACAAAAACAATTGGCTGTCACTTGTTCTCCTATCCATAGTAGCGATGACGGGAATTGCACAATCTGCGCCAACGACGAATAACTGGAAGGTTACACCTATACCGAGCAATCATCCGATTTACTTCGATGAAGCAGGGACAATACAACTAATACATGACGAATGGAATCTATTGGTTTACTATAACTTAACGTCATACTGGCAAGCAACTGATCGAATCAATGATTACGTGAACCAAATAGATAAACTATGCCAAAGAATATCACATGACTACACGCCTTGTGAAACAATTGTCGGCCACCTACGTCATGAACTGAGTCACCTAACCGACTACAACTCTATGCTGCTCACTCAACACTCAAGACCAAAACGAGGTTACTTTGATGGAGTTGGGAAACTATCAAGAACTCTTTTTGGAGTTCTTGACGCAGACTTTGCCGAAAAGTACGAAAAAGACATACAGAACCTACAATCAAACGATGACTACCTACTCCAACTTATGAAAAACCAAACACTGATTGTAGAGGCTGAAAATAACATTATAAAAAGAAACACTGCCTTTATGGATGAACAATTCAAAACATTGTGCGCCTATATAAACCAAACTAGCAGCGACATCACAAAAATAGTAAACAGGGCGCAAATGCTATTCACGATGAATGACATAAATACCGCAGCCATGACGGCAACTCTGATTTTTAGTGATTTAAATCGAACAGTGGAAATGTTGATAAATGCTCTCGCCAACATTTATAGGGGACATTTAGATACACATTTATTTCCCGCTAACCAACTGATCGAACAGCTCAACATAATATCAGGCAGGCTGCCACAGGGATTGTCGTTACCGGTAAAGGACATTCAAAGGGATTTGAAGAATATTTATGACCTCATCCACGTGAAGGCTCGCATGACAAACAACTTTATGCTATTTGAAATACACATCCCCTTGCTGAGCGATGAGGACTACAAAATATACCGAGTTATACCAACACCGATCCTTACACAAGGACGTTTAACCCTATACTTGGCATAGTGAACTTAAATGCACATTCCGTTCAGAATTTTTTTCTGCCAAATATTATTATCGAATCGTTTATTTTTTCATGCAAACATAGTTTCCGAACGTTCTTGAACCATAGAAAAAGAAAACTATATCTATCTCGCTTACGCTCTGTCAGTGGTGATCAAAATGGCGAACCGTCTGTCTGCTCCCACGCACTTCAAGGTAAATATCCATTTTTATCTATATTTACATAACTTAATCAACATTAATTGTCTCAGTTTTACTTTCTACTAACCCTAAGCTATTGGTATGTAGCAATATTTTTGCAAAATATGTTTTTAATTTCTCATAATTTACGACTTTTGTATTGTGTGCATTTAAATTCACACCGCCTGCTGCTATGTAATTGGCATAATATTTGTCACGTGCATTTAAATTCACACCGCCCGCCGCTATGTGATTGACATAATATTTGTCACGTGTATTTAAATGCACACTGCCTGGTCTGTAGAGGGTTGCATAGTTCTAAATAATGTATCTTATAATGCACATCGCCAGTAACACAACCCCTTGATTGTTAAAATTTACTAGCATCAATTATTTTACAAAGCATAATACCGCAACGCAAATAACAACTTAAACCAAACCCACACCTCTTAGCTTGCACTGCTTTGTTTTCAGAGTACTAGATCACAAAAAATCCTTGCTTTGGTGCCTAAATCCCGAGCTAAATCTGATGAAGAATCCAGCGAATCTTCGGAAGATGAAGTAAAAATGTGCAGGCCACGCCCCGATGCCTCCGACGATAGCTCCCCTGCGCGATCACTGGCGTCTTCTGTTGAAAACATAAACATCTCCGATAGTGATGATGACGGTGAATATCGAGAAGTTTATACCATTGATGCCGTCCATGAAGAACCACTATCACAACATTCACAACCTATTTTACGTTCGAAAATCATTATTGATTGTACCCCAGACTCGCCCTCAGTTCTTCAAAATAATCCGGACATAATACCACCTTCACCATCTGTTTATATCCCACCGTCACCGTCTGTAGACTCGACCTGCAGCCCTGCACCTGCACCAGCAACTACTACACCTTTTCGTGTTGGTCGTTCTAGGAAAACCCGGGTGATCGTAAAGAAAACTATTCTGAAACCGCCCAAATTGCTCCCCAAATGGGCAAAAGTGAAGTTACTAGGAACAGCAGAGATAGAAGACTCATTATTTGAATCTACTGATCTTGAGAAGTCACCGTTTGATTACTTCAAACTATTTCTTTCTGATGATATTATAGATTTGATAGTAAATCATACCAACCTTTATTCAGTGCAGAAAAAGGGCTCATCAATAAATGTGACCAAAGACGAAATAAAAGATTTCCTGGCGATTAATATTCTAATGGGCGTAGTAGATATGCCAGCGTACACTGACTACTGGTCCAATGACTTCAAGTACAGTAAAATTGCTGATGTGATGACTTTAAAAAGATTTCAGGCTATTCGCCGCTGCGTACACTTCAACGATAACATGACAGATGATGGTGATAGGTACTATAAAATAAGGCCACTAGTGGAAAAACTCCGTCGTAACTGCGCATCCAATATTCCTGAAGGGAAACGTTTTAGCATCGACGAAATGATGGTACCGTACAAGGGCACCAGAGCCGGCAGTCGAAAACAATATGTACGGAATAAACCCAAGAAATGGGGCTTCAAGTTATTCGTTCGTGCTTCGCCATCTGGTCTAGTCCATGATTTCATAATTTACGGAGGAGACGACACTTTCCGACACCATACTTTCACTGAAAAAGAAAGAGGTATGGGCCTTGGGGCCAAAGTTGTAATAGCTTTGGCAAAATCTATAAAGCAACAACCATGCTCCGTACTATACTTCGACAATTTTTTTACATCGGTTGAATTGATGCATCATTTGAGGAATGAATATGGAATATTCTCCTTGGGAACTGTCAGGTCAAATCGACTTCGAGGGGCAGAAAAGAAACTACCATGTGATAAAGAATTGAAGAAAAAAGGAAGGGGAGCGTTTGCACAAGTTGTGTCCAACGAACACAACAACGCTGTTGTGAAGTGGTTTGACAATAAATGTGTCTTGGCTGCAAGTACTTACGTTGATGCTCACCCAGTACAGAATATAGTGCGGTACAAGAAAGAAGAAAAGAAGAAGGGACCGGTCACATGCCCAAATATAATAAAGCACTACAATGCAAATATGGGTGGGGTGGATTTGGCCGATATGTTAGTTGCCTTGTACCGAACGGATTTGAAAGGCCATCGTTGGTATTTACCACTATTCTCGCAGATCCTGGACATCAGCGTAAACAATGCCTGGTTGCTATACCGTCGCGAGAACAGTGGTAAACATAAACTGATGCCTCTTAAAAAGTTTCGTGTCGCGCTTTTTAGACAACTGTGTTATTTTGAGAGGAGTTCTCCTGATCTACAGTCTGATGCTCTCTCCAAATCTGTAAAGAAGGTAAAGAAACCGGTTGCAGAAAGGCCTGATGACTCTACTCGTTACGATCTGGTGGGACATCTGCCTACTTTCACGACAAAAGGCAGGTGTAGGAACTGTACCAAAAACCAAACAAAGTATTTTTGTCAAAAATGTAATGCACGGCTATGTATAGTTGAAGGACGAAATTGCTTTTTGGATTTCCACACTAAATAGTACTAAGCAAATTTTGTTAAGCTATTGATCTCAGAACTCTACGACTGAAATTTTTGATAAGCCTAAAGATCTCAGATAAATGTTATATTATACTTAGTTCCTAAGAATTTGTAAGGTGTTACCATACTCACATACATACTCATTGATAAAATGTTCCTGAAAAAATATCTCAAAACTTGTTGTTATGTTTAATATTTTTAATGATAAGTTAAAAACTTTTGTATTAAAACGATTTTGTAGCTACCTGTTCATTTAATGTTACTTATGTTGTTTGCCTACGACAAGGCAGTGTGCATGTAAAGACACATGTTTTTTCTATTGTTTCATTCTTGTAACCCTGCCAGTGTGAAATTAAATACACATATTATATCATGAAAACTGAATTTCAGAGATTTTTTATTTTATTTTTCCTGACATTTAAATCGTCCAATTAATATGAAAAAAAAGCAAAAACATATTTTTTTAAGGATAAAAATCTCTGCCAAGTATAGGGTTAAAACTCGTGCAAGCAAGTTCAAGCTTCATCGCAATCAACTTTTTAAAGAACTCTTACATAACAATGGAAGACCAAGACATGCGGCAATGTACATCATACGGAGAAGACGAATTCCTATGTGTCTCACGTAATCCTGTCTACAACATGCACGACAAGTACGCTCCATGTGAGGCCCAAGTCTTCAACCAACAAGAGTCCTTATCATGCGTCCTCAAAGACGTAACATGCAAGGAAACCTGGATAAAGCTGCACAAACCGAACATGTGGCTATTTACACTGTGCGGAAAACAGCTGATGCGCGTCATATGTAACGGTCAAGTTACGCCTGCGGTCATTGACGGGACTGGAGTGATTTCCTTGAAATCAAAATGCTTACTGCAGAAAAACGACGCCACAATATTTACACACAATCAGCTGGGAAGTAGTTACAACATGGAACCAGAGATCGAAATACCTACTTTAAACTCAACAATCAACAACATATTTGACCACGGCTGAAATAATGCCAAATTGAATATAACCGAACAAGGATCACCAACTGCTGTAGAAATAAGAAAAATAGACCAGCAGTTGACATTCCAGAAAAACAGGGAAATATTACCGAAGGCATCCGACATGTCAAATCACGACATCTATCTCTATTCGGTTACTTCTTTGTTGTTGGGAGGAATCGCTGTGCTTGCCCTCTATCATATCATCAAACGAAGGTGCAAAACAAAGAAAGGCATCAAAACACTCTCTTCCAAAACTGGAGTGACACCTAGAGGAAGGGAGAACTTTGGAGGAGACATCGAGCTACAAGAAATACATTCGACAGCAGCGGAGCCCGTTTACAGCGAAGCAAGACAGCCGAAGAAAGTATTTCACTTTGACGATTTAAGTTGAGTGTTATACCTATACTTTTACATTTATAACTTTACACATTAACTTTTGTTTACTATTTAACTTTTATTATTTACTTTGCACTTTTCTTAGATAATTATTTGCTTTGTAATGGATGCTCATCCCACTTTTCCCTCGGGAGCATGTACGGTTCACGTACAGGCAAATTGCTAACGCCGCAACCTACTTTACGCTACTCGTTTAGTTTACTTTTATAATTACTTATACTTATTAAATTAGTTGACCAATAGCTGCCGTAGCGCTATAACCGCGGATTAGCATCCAAACATAACTTACGTGTAACTTTACAAATATACTGAACTAAGGTGAAATCTGTGGTTTTCGTCAACTCACAACTTAACTACCTCTGAGCCATACAACTATCCTTCATTGCTAATGGCCATGCATCGTATCAGATGGAAAGAAAATAAGGTCACGCAAAACTATGGTTACAGGTTTACTATAAATATTGCGCACGAATACAACCTAATGGCACCCAGATACCCACAATTAACAAAAAAAAAAAAACTAACATGACCTACTTAATGAGGAATCTACCCAACCGTTCATTATTTATTATTATTATATCTTTACGATGTATAATTTTTAATTTCATCTTAATCTATACACTTAAATAATGTAGATTATGAAGCTAATATTTTTTGCGTATTATTATAAAGTAGGCATTGTTTGGCTTATTTGATTTAATTAAGAACATTTGTTCATTAAACTTATTTTATGTAATTTTAATGGGGAAGGGGTACAATAAATTTCATGGACACGTCATAGGGGTGACAAGATCGAAAAGGTTAGGAACCGCTGATGTGGACCATCCTATTGCAGCTCGCTTAAAGATATTGTACCCACTTACCCACATTTTAAATTTTGTTTTACATGCTATATAAGGTGTAAAAAAAATAACTGCAAGAACTTCGTCTATACTCGACATCGAAAAACAAACACATTACAAAAAAAAATTTTTTTTTTTGAGCACTTTCTACATTTTCACATTAATAAAACAATTTAGTATCATATTTTTTGTGCACTGTACGCAGGGCTGCGCTAGCGGCTCGCTCCAATACCGCGCGCGAGCGTCGTACCCCCGCCGCCCGCTACTATTCCCTCCCGCAGCCCGCTTTATGCCCTTCGCGCCCCGTTCAGTCGTCTGATATCCGTCGCGCGACTAGGGTGTACTTCCCTGATTTATTACGGCAAGTACGTACGTTCGCGAATACTTCAATAATGCCTTTAACGTATTCCAATCGAGAGTACTTGGATATGATAGTGTGTTACATTACGACTGGTGAAAGTTTAGCTGCGGCTCGTAACCGTTACCGTGAACTGTTTGTTGAGCAACGACGAGTGCCTGCTGTCCAAACAATCCTAGGAGTCTACCAGCGGTTATTAGTGGCATAGTGGCAACAACATTCGAAACGTGGACGAATTAAAAACCCGTATTATTAGTGCATTTGACTCAATTAAAAGTGACAGAGACACATTAATCGAAGTGCAAGGAAACGTTATGCGTCGTGCTAACTTGTGCATTAGACAAAATGGCGAACATTTTCAGCACCTTTTGTAAATAAGATTTAAATTAAGACTTCTTGTAAGTAGTTTCTAAATTATTGTAAATAGGTTGATTCAAATTTTTTAAACATACCAACTTATCGAGCTACTTGTAACTTAATTTAAACAGTCATTTAGTAGTTCGATGATTTGCCAGTCCAAAGTCTGAGAAATGTGATGGGAAAATTAGAATCAGCTGTTTCAAATTTGCGCCGTCGCGTGTCGTACTGCAGGGGTGAACGACCCACGCGTGCAAAGCGGCGCGCGCGGCGGCCGGTCGCGGAGGCTTAGGCCGCCGTCGCCTGCGCGCGTGCGGTGTACAGTGCGCATATTCAATAATTTTGTGCGAAGTGAAAATATTGCTTAACTCTGAAACGGGTTGTTATCTTGAAATCTTTTTTTCGCAATTCTTTTTTATTTATAATTCTAAACAAGTACTTAATTTTCTTGCAGGTAATTTTTTTACACCTTATATGTAATAGGCTATAATGTATGTAATAGGGATAATTATTGAGAAATATATCCTGGAAATCAAATCCCATTACGCAAGCATTGAGGCAACCAATCAAGAAATTGAGAAATCAATGACCGCTGTAACAAGTCAATTAATATCTTTAGAGACAAAAAATGCTAACTTAGAAATTGAACGAAACGCTATGGCCACGAAGTTGATTACTCTTGAAGAAAAACTTGACAACATAGATCGTACCTGCATTAAGACCTGCATCGAAGTTCGAAATGTACCTAAGCGCCAAAAAGAAACTAAAAGCTCTCTATTCACCTTGGTTCAAAATCTGTCCAAACAATTGGAAGCCAATATTTCACTCTCAGACATCCGGGACGTCTCAAGACTACCGTCTAAAAAAGAAAGCAAATCTTCCAATATCTCGATAGAATTTACAAACACACTACAAAAAAGTATCTTTCTACAAGCTGCTAAACAATTTAAAACCAACCACCCATCGGATAAAGTCAATTCTACACACTTGGGTTTTGATGGACCTAAGGCACCTATCTACATCGCTGAGCAGCTTACCCCGCTTACGAAAAAACTTTTCTATGAAGCTAGAAACTTCGCCAAATTGAACGGATTTATTTTTGTTGGACATCAAATGGACGTGTCATGTTAAAGAAAACCGTCGATGGTCAGTACTTTATAATTAAAAACGAACAACAACTATTGCAAATGTCGCAACCTATTAATGCGTTAGTATAATAAGTTTATATTGTCACTTATTTTTTAAGATATTTTTAAGATTCACATTGTTTTTTAAAATTATTAGCTTTACATTGTCTAATTTTTTATTTTTATTATTTTCTTAACTCGTGGTGCACACAAACATTCCCACACAACACTCACTTTACATGTCAGTCAATACTCTTCATTACACGCACACACATTATACAACCTGCTTCTTACGTGATTTATTTGAACCTATTTTCCAATCTTTATAGGCAATATATGACCCTTGTCCTTACCTTGAAAAATGCTTAACAACGCTAATTCGCATATTGACTCTGTTGACAACTTTTCTGTATCGGATACATACACTTGCACCCCGGAGCAGGCTAATATTTTTATTAAACAACCAAGACTATCTAAAAATTCTTACACAGAACATAAGATCGATCAATTGTAACTTTCTTAGCCTACAAATACTACTTCAACGCCTCTCGCTGGATTGCGACATTTTGGTCTTGACGGAGTGCTGGTTACTGTGTTCGAGTAACCATCACATCCCTAACATCCAGAACTTCATTATGTACAGCACTGCCAATAATTTAAATCAAAGTGATGGTGTTGTGGTATATGTCAGGTCCAACCTTACTGTCACCTGCAAAGAACTTTGCTTTGGTGGTTCCGCCACCGGATTGTCGGTCAACCTGGGGTTCGACATTGCCATTCTGTGCATTTACCGGTCGCCATCGATAAGTAACATTGACAATTTTCTATTCTCTCTTAACAACTTAATTCCCTCTTTTTCCTATTTCAAAACCGTAGCTATAACTAGTGACATTAATATCGATATAAAACCGATGTCACTTGACGCTCGGTCACATGATTACCTCAACACTCTCGCATTCCACGGTTTTCTTCCTACCCATACTGTTCCGACTAGGGGAAACCTGGATCATTTATCCCGTTCTTGACCACTGTGCCAATTTGGGAACACTTAATTATAGAGGGTAGATAAAAAAAGTTTTGACAATAGTTAATAAAGTGTTACTTTGTTGTGAAGTCGAAGGTGTGTTTATATAGTAAAACATCGGATTAAAATAATTTGTTCAAAAATCTTTCGTTTTGGATACATTCAATTTCGTTTTCCGGAGGACACGACAGGTAAGTGTAATGTTTTTCTTTTTTTTATATTACAGATGATGAATATCGTGAATATTGTTTATATTTTCGTAAAAAAGGTACCTAATCTAACCTCTAAAGTTATTTTTTTGCAGTTATTTTACATGTACATAAAAACATAGTGACATAAATATTGGTGTGCCAATTTGGGTACAACGGCTACAAGTGTACTAAAAATAACCATTTTATTTACAGGATCAATATGAATCGCAAGCAATATTTTAGTGGTACTAATGACTTCAGGGGCTTAGAAGAAGCTATCAGCACAATAGCTGAGGATAGTGACGACGGCTTGGAGTATGATTTAGCCATCATTCCACCAGAGCCAGGCGTCGTGACTGACGAAGAAGAAGGAGATGATGATGCGGCACCTAGTATCCTACAAAACGATGTCCCGATGTATTTGTTCGCAACGTGGGTACTCTGGAATCCGAGGATAGCAGTGATGATGAACCTTTGGCTGCCAAAAGGTCACGACCTTCCTTTACATCGGCCCAACCAGAGCAGACCACTGTCTCTGCGCACCAACAGTCATCCAGTCTTCCGCTTTGGCGAAAGTGTTCACCTAATTACTCGACAACCTTTGAACCAACTGACGATATATTAGCTCTAGAAAATCGCGTCAAGCAGGAACTACAAGGTTTGACACCCGCTGCAATATTTGAGAAGCTTTTTGACGACGAAGTTTTTACAATGATTGCTGAGTTTAGCATGTTGTATGCCAATCAAAATAACCGGCACAACTTTATTGTCACTGCTACAGAGTTGAAAACTTTTTGGGAATACTTATATTGTCGGGCTATCACAAACTACCTCGTGAACACATGTACTGGTCATTGGATGAGGATATTGGAGTTTGCAGCGGTGTCAAAATCTATGACCAGAAACAGATTTAGAGAAATAAAACGCAATTTGCATCTTGTAGATAACAATGATGCACCAAGTACACTAGACAAAATGTTCAAAGTTAGAAAACTCAGTGACATATTGATGAAAAAATTCATTAAATGGGGTGTTTTTCATGAAACTTTGTCAATTGATGAATCCATGATAAAATATTACGGCCACCATCCAGCGAAACCGTTTATTCGGGGTAAACCTGTGCGATTTACATAACATAACATAACATCACGCCTGTAATCCCCGAAGGGTTAGGCAGAGGTGTACCTATTAGTACACCCACATTTCGCCAGTTATGTTTTTAGTCCCATGTAATAGGGGGCGAGCCTATTGCCATCAACCGGGCACAAATCCAGACTTCGAGGCTGCTACTGAGAAATTCCTGATGGAAAAACCCAATAACACTTTGCCCGACCTGGGAATCGAACCCAAGACCTCATGCACAGCAGTCGCGCTTGCGACCACTAGACCAACGAGGCAGTCAAATGCGATTGCGATTTGGTTACAAAAATTGGGTTGCAGCAAGCTCAAGCGGATACTGCTATACCTTTGATATATATTGTGGAAAGTCGACTACCTCTAACACGGAGCCATTAGGTACTAGAGTTGTAAAAAGCCTGCTCAACAAATTACTCACAAATCCTGCAAACCACAGGGTATATTTTGATATTTTTTTAGGGGATAAATATAATGACCACCATAAAATGCTTTGATACCCTTAGTTTTGTAACCAAAAATATCTACTTAACACCAGAAAAATAAAGTCTAAAAATACAATAGTACCAGCTATTTTAGTCACGACTCCACTTTAAATTGTATTCGACCACCAAATTTAGTAAATGATCACCAAATCTTGACGACCAAATTAATGTATTATTTTTGCCTAAATAAATCACTGTGATTGCCATAAAATGTAGGCTTATTATCAAATAAAGTATTATGATGCCATATTAAGTTATGTCTCCGGCTTGCAATCCCCTCCCACCGCACCGCAAACGCCGCGCTGCGCTCGCCCGGACACGATCCCCAGTCCCAGTCCCAGTCAGTCACGTGCGTGCACTTGCGTCTATTGGGTGTGTTTTGTTTTCTGTGTGTTGGTGTCTATCTTCTTAGCAATGGCGAATGAAAACTTAGCGGGACCGAGTTCTTGTGCTCCACTGTTGGGTTCTTCATCGGAATCAGATGAAGACGAAGACATCACGGAGCATACGAAAAAACGCCGAAGGCAAAATAAAGTTTGGGTCTTTGAAAGAAAATTTTCAACTGTGCGGAGCGCAGAGGAATTTATTAAAAATGAGAAGACATGGTCAATACAAAAAATTCATATGACTGAAGAAGGAATAAAACGTTACTATCGTTGTAACAAAGTGAAGGTTCGTTCTGAAGTTCAGTGTTCTGCTGCGATTTATCTTTTACTTGACGCATCATGTGATGATATATTATTATTTTGTACTGAAAAATGTCACGACCATGATAATTGTGACTGTCAGTCGACTAGTGGAATAAATGAGGCAACGAAAAAGGAACTAGAAAAACTATTCGAACTGCGTTTGAAACCTAAATCTATTATGAAGAACTTAAGTAAAATTAATGGACTAGTTCTGCCGACTAAGTTACAGTTAAACAATTATCTTAAAATCATACGAAAGAAAAAATACGGGCCATCGGTAATAAGCTTGGGACAGCTTGAGTTATGGTTAAAAGAAAACTCTAAGATACCTGATGACGATCATGAAGTTTTTGTTTTGGCCTACGAAATTTCTGAAGATGATTTAGATCAGAACTTCCGGTTCATGTTAACGACGAAATATTTAATTGGTCTATCACGTCAATGTTCTGTTCTGCATGCGGATGCCACGTATAAGCTTATTTGGCAAGGATTTCCACTACTTGTGATTGGAACTACAGACAGAGATAAACATTTTCACCCATTTGGACTAGCGGTGACAACAGCAGAACGAACGGAAGACTTTATTTTTCTGAATGAAAGAAAGCAGTTTTCTCAATCTTCTCATACCCTTTAACTTGTAAAGTTTTGGTTTGTGACGCAGCGAAGGCTATACAAACTGCCTTTGCATCCACATTTGGAACAGATACAGTCATAAGAATGTGTTGGGCGCATGCGAAAAAGAAGATGCAGACAAGAGTAGAGCAAAGTGTGCAAAAGAAATCCCAAAAAGAGATCTTGCAAGATATTGATGCTTTACAGTGTGCCTCAACTCAGGAAATATTTGATCGAGCCAGCGAAAAATTTTTGGACAAGTGGAAATCTGAAAACGATTTTAGTGCGTACTTTGAAAACGAGTGGCTCATACTAAATCGTTTCTGGTATTTGGGCGCATCTCCGTGGACTCCTGCTACAAACAATGCTCTAGAATCCTTTAATAAAACAATAAAAGATGGTGGCACGCTTCGTGAGCGTCATCCTTTGGCGCGGTTCTTAGTAATCGCTTCTGATATAGTCAAGGACTGGTCTAATGAATACATCACTAATACTGAGAGACGGTTCGCTAAACTGCCGACAGTATCTTTAAAGACGTGGACAGAAAGTTACCAATGGGCAAAACTATCGAAGCAGGTGCCTTTAAAGAATAGCACTGAGCTAGTTTGCTCATACAGAATTCCAGCTGGGTTAGATTTAGAATGCAAAAATTTTGAAAAGCCGTGGGATACCTTTGACGAATACAAAGAGCAACATTTTAGAGAGTGGGAAGTTATAATGCCCCGAGAAAAGGAAAATTGGTTGCAAGGAACATGCAATTGCCCAAAGTTTCTCAAAGATTACATTTGTAAGCATCTCGTTGGATTGGCGATTCGGCTTAAGCACGTCCAGCCACCTTCAGAGGCCAGAACTATTCCGATTGGCATGAAGCGCAAAAGAGGACGACCAGCCAAAGCCAAAAAAGCGTTAATTGTGCAGTAAATTGTTACAGAAGACTGATTCTTATTAAGATTTTAATATTTGTTATTTAGAGGACTAACTTTTTATGTTTGTTTATATAATTAAGAAAAGGATGATTAAAATTGTAAGAGTTTTATTTTTTCTTTGTTCAATGTGTTTTTCAATACACTCCCTCGAAAACACACTCTTATCGCACTGTTTAGAGGCATGCAATAGACAATTTTCCACACTAGTGCAGGAAAAGGCGCAGTCTATCCCCCGCCCCACCATAATGTTATTACATTTATTGTATCAGGCCGAACGCCCCTCGTCTCCCACGAGTCGCAGATCATCTCCCGTTCATTAATTTCAGTGAGCATTGAAAAATGTCGTTTGAGACCGAGGGTTGCAAAGTCAATGCAACCCTCGGCTCCATAACTTAAAAGGCCTAACCTACGGCTCGGGTGGATTCCGCCTCGGCCGCAATGACAAACTTCCTTTGTATCGAAATGTTCTATATTTTGCCAAGGGTAATTTATTATTTATAATTATAAATCGGATAAGAAATGTAATTTTTTGCATGGCATTTTAAATTGAAATGTGGTTAATAATTTGATTTTCATTATCTTTGGGTTTGATTTTTTTGGAGTCAGTTTACTTAAACAGGATAGCAAGATGTAAAAACTTTGATTATAATTTATATTAAAACGCTGGTATAATTTTGGTGATCATTTACTACTTTTGGGATAACAATGATTTATTTGGACTCATTTTGCTTAAATAGGACAGCAGAATTTAAAAACTTTGGTTAAAATTTTACTTTAAAATGTTGGTTTAATTTTGGTGATCATTTACTATTTTTGGGTTACTTATGATTTACTTGGAGTCATTTTACTTAAATAGGATAGCAAAATGTTAAAACTTTGGTTATAATTTTACATTAAAATGCGAGTTTCATTTTGGTGATCATTTACTACTTTTGTCTGCTATTTGTTACTATATCTGGTGGTAAGTTAAACATAAGCCTTTTTTTTACTAGCTGCGATCTGCTGTGTGATCTACGGCAGTTAGGATACCGTGCCACTGGAACTATCCGTGAAAATCGCACTAAAAAATATCCGCTATCGAATGCAAAAGAGATGATGAAGAAAGCAAGAGCTGAATTTGATTACAGATTTGATAAAAATAATGTGCTTCTGTTGGTCCGCTGGAAAGATAATAGTATTTATACAATGGCGACCAATCACGACTCTTATGAGCCAGTAGGTTTCGTAAAAAGATGGTGCAGCGAAAAAAGAGAAAAGGTCGATGTGAAAATTCCTCATCTGTTCCAAAATTATAATAAAGGTATGGGCGGAGTGGATGAATTAGACCAATCCATATCTCTGTATAGAATTGGCGTACACGGCAAAAAATGGTGGTGGGTCTTATTTACATATTGTATGGTTGATATGACCATGTCAAATGCATGGCGATTGCACGTTATCGCTAAAGAAGAGCCAATGAACCAATTACTTTTTCGCCGAAGTGTCGCCAGACACTACCTCAAACTGTCACCCCAAAGATGTTCTGCTCGCCGTTTATCATCTAATATTGAAAGTTTTCGTTTGGATGGGGTTGATGACGTCCCTGAAAAGCTTCCAAAACGAGTGCGATGTGTCGTGTGCCATATCAGAGGTCGCTGGAGTTGCAAGTGCAAGAAAACCCTGTGTATTGAAAAGTCGTGTTTCGAAAATTTTCACTCATAAGGCGCCGTTGTGCCAATTTGGGAACACCACTGAAAATTCATGAAAATTATTTCTTTTTTTTTGTCATACTATTTTCTCTTGTAGCTACTAAATTTCAATTAATAAAAGAATTTTCAAAATCCGGTCTGTAGTTTTGAATTGGCCATTAATGGGTTAATTTTAAAAACCATAAATACATCTATCTCACTTGTCTTCGATACGACTCTTACTGATCATTGTTCTTCTATGCTTTGCATTTCCAGCAAAAAACCGCATGGTAGTATTGTTAGATCTAATAACAAAATTGACTTTGACGCCATGGATAAGACTAATCATACTATTGTTGCTAATGTTGCTACTGATGCGCTAATTGGTCTCTTGACTAACGCCATTTCCGAAAACTCTTCCACCAAGAAGGTACCATCTAACAAAAAGATCCTCAAACCTTGGATCACTCCGGGCTTGCTAAGGTGCATAAGACACAGAGACCTGCTACATAAAAGTTTAAAACAAACGCCTAAAAATAACACGCTTGAAATTTGCTATAAGCGATACAGAATTTTTTGCAATAAAATATTTAAAAATGTCAAACGACAATTCGACACCCAAGAGCTTGATAAAGCTGGAAACAACTCAAAGGTTCTTTGGGAAGCCATCAAACGAATCACAAATACACATAAACAACATGCATTTACACAATTACTTTCACACTCTGACACTCCCTCTCAGTCCTGCAATAATCTTAACAAGTTCTTTGCTGACATTGGTAAAAGACTTGCTGATAATATTATCAACGACCAACCTTTACCTACTTTACCTTGCTCCCATACTAACTTTTCCTCATCTTCATTTGTATTGGAACACACGGATATTGATGAGGTTAAATCCTTAATTGAGTCCCTTAGATCGACTGCTGCCACGGGTTGGGATGGTATCTTTCCTGCGTTCCTTAAGAGATACTGTAATGCACCAGTTTTAAACCATATATTTAACCTCTGTTTTGAGACCGCTATCTTTCCGTCAGCTTTAAAAAAGGCTATTATACACCCTTTCTTTAAGGGTGGTGATGGAAACTCTTTTAATAATTATCGCCCTATAGCGGAACTACCCGCCCTTTCGAAGGTACTTGAGCTCCTAATTAACAGGAGATTAGTAGGTTTATTTGAAAAAAATAATTTGTTTTCTGCTCAACAATTTAGGTTCCGGAAGAATAAGTCAACCAGTGATGCAGTTCATGATCTAACAAATTTCATAGTAGAGAAAATCAACAGTCGCAAAAAGGTGCTTACAGTGTTTCTTGATCTCGCTAAGGCCTTCGACACCGTTCCCATTTGTACCCTTTTACTTAAACTAGAGAGAGCAGGCGTCAGAGGACTGCAGCTTGATCTTTTAAAAAGTTATTTGTCAAATAGACTGCAAATGGTGAAAATTGGTGACTACTTTAGCGACGAGCTCCCAATTTGTTACGGTGTGCCGCAGGGTAGTATACTCGGTCCTACGCTGTTTCTCATCATCACAAATTCGAAAATTGTGTCATTTGCTGATGATACAGCCCTTACGTTTTTCGCAAACTCATGGTCAGAACTTCAGATTATTGCACAAAATGGTTTTAATTCTGCCTTTAAGTGGCTCCGATTCCACGCTCTAACACTTAATACATCCAAGACTAAACTGATGACGTTTTCTGTCTCACCGACTTCACAACCTGACATTCCAATCCAAATACACATTCTCACACATGTCAATGTTCACCCATTGCTACAGTTGATAATATTAAGTACCTAGGTATAACTTTAGACCGTTACTTTAATTATAAAACACATATTATCTTGGTAACAGGCAGGGTCAGAAAACTAATATATATATTTAAAACCCTACGACACATTGCTAAGCAATCAGTGATTCGCAAGGTATATTACGCATTTTGTCAATCGATTATCACTTATTGTATTAGCTGCTGGGGTGGAGCCACAAAAACTGCTCTTAAACCTTTGGAAGTGGCCCACAGAGCTATACTGAAAATTGCAACGTTCCGACCAATACTGTTTCCAACCTCAGAACTGTACAAAAATTGTGGGGTCAACATAAGGCAACATTTCATTCTGCAAACTATTCTTCTCCAACATCTAAAAACCCCTCTTGTTACTATTACCAATCGACGTAAAGATATGATTTGTACTGTTCCACAAACTCAGTTTAACTACACTAAGAGATCTTTTTACTATCTTGGCCCTTGCTTGTACAATAAAATCAATGCGTCCTTATATATTTATAATTTACCATACAACAAATGTAAAATCGCCCTACGTGCATTCCTCCTAAATAAAACTTATGACGAGACTGAAAAGTACTTATTAACACTTACATGAAAGTAAACCTATTTCCTATTGTTCATTATTCAAATGCTCACACACACTCACAACCGCACACTCATACATACACACACACGCACTCACCACATCATTTAGTCATCACTCTAATTTGTTGTTTACTATTTTAATTTTAAGTTTCTTTATGTATTTTTTCTTACTTTTGTGCTTTGATTTATAAAATATCATAATGGCATACGTTTTATACATGATAACATGACTATTGTGATCTTCAAATAGGGAGTTGAAACTTTATCTCCTAAATACAGATTACTCAGTAATCTAGCTAGGAGAAAGATGATTCACCCAACAATTCATTGTGCCTACACCATGTATTTGAAAATGCATTCTTTTTAAGCCCCTCATGTACTGCACACCTTTATGTACCTTAAATAAATTTATTATTATTATTCTAATATTAGATACGGCTTAAAATTATGACAGCCTGAATGATAATGCATTTGGGTTTGAACGCGTTACGCGATACAAGTTATGCGTATGGACACGCCATACGCATAACTTGTATCGCGTAACGCGTAATGTTTATGAACAACAATTACACCGCAATATCACATATGATTCGTATGCTAAATTGAGAGAATCAGTTAATTAAAAAATTTACTTAAGGACCACCATAGACCATTAACTGCCTCGTTGGTCTAGTGGTCGCAAGCACGACTGCTGAGCATGAGGTCTTGGGTTCGATTCCCAGATCGGGCAAAGTGTTATTGGGTTTTTCCATCAGGAATTTCTCAGTAGCAGCCTCGGAGTCTGGATTTATGCCCGGTTGATGGCAATAGGCTCGCCCCCTATTACATGGGACTAAAAACGTAACTGGCGAAATGTGGGTGTACTAATGGGTACACCTCTGCCTAACCCTTCGGGGATTTCAGGCGTGATGTTATGTTATGTATGGACCACGCAATAAGAAAAATAACAAAAGGCCACGCTGATTAGATATAAGGGCTATATGCAGTTGTCCATGCAATAAGTACTTACAAAAGTATAAGAGCTATACAATTGTCCACGCAATAAGTACTTACAAAATTATAAGGGCTATGCAGTTGTCATACTGTTACTGATTTTCAATAAAAAGCCACGGCAAAAATCTAAATTGGAAAGGCTATGCAGTTGTAATACTGTTACTGATTTCCAGTAAAAGCCACGCAAAAATAAGAGTCAATATATTTTATTGCAAGCTGCCCAAAATGACTAATGCATCATCCACACTTACCAACTTAGACCATTTTGATTGCGATGGCGATCCAACATCTGTCGGTATTCGCTGGGAGAAATGGAAGAGGGCACTTGAAATTTATATACTGGCTGCCAACATCGACACTCCTATAAAGAAACGAGCTACTCTTCTCCATGTTGGGGGAATAGCATTTCAAGAAATTTATTGGAGAAGGTGTCGATGTGTTTACAATAGCTTTAGAGAAATTGGACTGTTATTTTGCTCCGAAACAAAGCCGGATTTACGAAAGGTACCTTTTCCGACTCATGAAACAGGAGGAAGGTGAACCATTTGAACGATTCTTATTGAGAGAAATCAAGCCGAAAAATGTAAATTCCATAATAAAGAGGAGCATATTATTGATCAAATCACGGTAAAATATCACTTGGTCGAATTGAGAAAAAAAAAATGTTTAGAATGCGGAGATACAATTACTCTCGACGAAATTATTAAAGTCAAAGTCAAATCAATGATTTCAATTAGGCCAATAAGGCACTTTTGAACGTCATACACAAAAAACAAAATAGGATTGAATCTAGTTGCCCCTTCCAAAAGGTAGTTTTGTATGGAGAAGAATGGGCAAGAAACTCCATACGTACTCTTTTAAAATCAATGTTTACAACATTTGTTTACAAAATCATACACGACATGGCACATGAAAGCAATGTATGTACCCTATAAAAACTAATTAATCATAATAATTAAAAGACACAAATTAAGAATTTAAAAGTCAAAATATGTTCAAATTTTCACGTGTTTACAAATATTGGAACTACAGACGACCACTCTTAACATCTCAACCAACATGAAATAGTGTGTGAGTCCGCGCAATCTATAACACACCTTAAAATCAATAAATAAAAATAAAATACTAGTAAATATTAATAAAGCAAATGCATTAGAAATTGCAACTAGGCAATTAGACAACTTTAAAACTGTAAATACAAACAATTTCAACAAATCAGAAATAGAAAGAAAATATAACAAACCGTCCCGGCAACAATCACAAAACACAAAATGTAGTAGATGTGGAAGCTCCACCCATTTATCTGAAGACACAAAATGCCCTGCACATGACAGACGATGTTACGGTTTAAGACATTTATTTCTCAAAAAGAATACAATTCACTTAATATGAGAAATACAAGTTAATCTTAAGAACTATACAAAGGAATTACTTAGCGTAGGTAGGTACTCGTAAATAAATAAGGGAACTCGTAGACAGAATTTTTACAGTGTTGTGGGTAATTGGAATATGTTCGTGCTCAATTACGTATCGATTTTTTGAAAGCAAGTCAATAGCAATTACTCATTGATCTATTTATATGTGCTGTAATGCTTTGTAAATATGTAGTAGATGTCCTCATTATCTTTATACATAGCATATAAAAAAGATGTAGATGTTAGTTAATTAGTGCTAGTTTAGAACCTAGAAAAAACTTTTAAGATGTGGTGTTTTACGATTTTTTTGTACAGAGTAATGGACTGTATCTCTTTAATATCGTTAGGTAGTTTATTATACAGCTCTGCTCCTTCGTATAGCAAATTTTTCCTTCCGTAATTAGTTCGAGGTGGTCTTAAGCAAATGTTGTTTTTTCGTCTAGTACTGTGTTTTTGTATTTGTCCTTTTTTTGTAAATGTTATTTTAGAGTGTATATTTTTGTTTAATAGTTTATGTACTAATATGCATGTGTTATATTTATAAATCTGTGACAGTGTCATTAATTTAGTTTCTTTGTAAATTTTTTCTGTAGGAGTTAGGTAGTGGTAATGGAATAAGAGTTTTATAATTTTATTTTGACAAGTTTCGATTTGCTTTAAATGTGTTTTAGCTGCAGTGCCCCACACCTCTATTAGATATTCTAGATGAGGTTTTACCATAGAATTGTAAATAATATACCTAACAGATGTCGGTAAACAGCGGACGATCCCTCGAAGTGCGTCCATGACAGAAGATAGTTTGGATCTTAATTTATCTAGGTGTGTCTGCCATGTCAGATGTGTATCTAGATGGAGACCAAGATACTTTTCTGAAGTAACTTTGGTTAGAGGTTCGTTATTTATGTATAGATTTAAGCGGTTTGTAATATTTTTGTTCCTAGCACTGAAGACAATATAGTTTGTTTTAGAGGTATTCACAGTAAGCAAATTGTCTTGGAACCATCTAGAGAGAGTATCTAAATCTTGTTGCGCTTGCTTAGTGATTCCAAATAAAAATAGGCTTGTGTCATCAGCATAAAGTATTATGTTCGAAATGTGGCTTCATCGATCATTTTCGAGAACATTGTATGACTCGACAGAAAATACGATTTGGCGCCTACCGCCATCTCTTATAACAATATTATTTTAATATTACTTTGTAATTTCTGTTGTTGCATTTTCAACTTTCGGCGCTGATCGTTGAAAATCCAACAGTGTGGAAGGCAAAGTAATATTAGAATAATATTGTTTTAAGAGCTTGTGGTTGGCCCTCTGGACAGACAACAAAACTGTAAATAAAAAACCAAGATTAGAAACAATAAAGGACGTCGGTAAATCTGAAACGTCGAGCTAAGTATTTTACAAAATTAGATTTAAAAAATGCTTTTGATCAACTTGAGATTCATGAAGATTGTAGGTACTATCGGCCAAAAAAATAATGCTTAAAATAGTCCTGCGGAAGCGCAGATAGTGACAGACCACGGCCCTTCCTTACTCCACCCAATTAGAGACAATACATATTTGGTGAGTGCAGTAAGTGCGTGGGGCAAAAAATATCAACAAACATTAGCCAGTACCAATTTGCATCTCGCTAATTGTTCACGCTTCCCGTTTTCATCCCAATTTTATTTTACGACCTATTTATTTCTATCGGACTGATTGCCTGCCCAACTGTGACCTTTGCTTTGTATACCGGACTGTGATCGTGGAACTCTTTTTGACCCTTGCTCGTATCCTGGACTGTGTATCGTGACTACCTGTGGGCTGTGTTTAGTCATTAGGATGACAACCCGAAATTTAATCAGGAAGAAAGAAATGAAATCGTTGTCTTGCATAGACAAGGATTGAATATATCCCAAATTGCGCTGGAGTTAAATCTACAAGTAAGTGATTTTTTTTATCTAGAGATAGAAATTAATTAAGTGCATGTTGGTTTCCTTTACTGAGCTATATATTTATTGTTTGCATTATTATACAAATCTCATTTTTTTTCTTTTGTTACCGTAATTCACAGACCCAATTAAAAGTTATTGTTGCGCGAGCCGACGCCAACGTCGCCGTCGGCCCGACAACAGAGTTTTATAGATAAATGGTAGGTTACAAACAATTTTTTATTAATTCACATATTATTTTTGAATGCCTAAAAGAAACCTACATGCATTTTTTATATGTCGTATATTTGTTGTTGTTATTAGAAATGTTATTCTTACGAAATCATGTATTATGCGTTTCTGTGTAAAAGAAATACACAAATATATTACGATTACGATTGCTGACTGCGAACATATTTCATGTTAAATCTCTACCTCGAGTCTCTAAATACTCGTAGTATAAGCAAAGTCGCTGTTTCTGTCTGTCTGTCTGATTCTCCGCTATTTTTTTCTAAACAATGCAACGGATTTTGATATGGGTTCTCACTCTCATTTAGAGATTTTTTTTGGAAGGTATTTATGTGCATGCAAATTATTATAGAGCAAAGCCGAGCATTTTAGAGATTTGTTAGACCCGTGCGAAGTCGAAGTAGATCGCTAATTAACGATAATAATAATAAAATACATAACTTAGGATTTTGCAAAAAAAAAAAAATTACAAATAACGTTTAGATAATATTCAAAATATGAATTTAAAAAGAGGTTTATTTTTTCCTTTCTTTTTTTTATATCGGCGCGTTCAAAGACAGGTTGGACATTTTATGACCCGATAACAAATCTTTCAACACCTACTTAAACAATGGCCCGTCATTTTAAGTCGTTAACAATAATGCACAAATTTGCTTGGGAGAGTTTTACACAATGTTTGAATTTGCTACAATGCCATTGTTAAATATCTGTTTGTGGTCTACTACTACTTTTTTTTTTTTTTTTGCTGGCAACACTGTGTGAGCCGGTCGTCAAAAAACGAACTCTTAGATTTATTTTTTTTATAAATTGTTTAAAGGTCTTTTAATTACGTAAAATTAGTGTAATCTTATAAAAACTAAGTGAATATACAACGTACAGTGTTTGTGCAGTGTTTTTGTCGCGAAAACTGCGACAATAACTTAACCAAAAAACGAGCTGTCAAGTCATCGTCCCAACGGTGAAGGATTTTAAATATCATCGAAACCCGGGGAGTATT
The DNA here is from genome assembly GCA_949774945.1 of Hoplodrina ambigua. Lineage (NCBI taxonomy): Eukaryota > Metazoa > Arthropoda > Insecta > Lepidoptera > Noctuidae > Hoplodrina > Hoplodrina ambigua. Next base: position 3,683,037 of record OX458964.1, read on the forward strand.
TTGTTTTATCTAAGTTGTATTTCATACTACTAAACATCACAAGATACTGCTCAGGCTGCTGAGCCACGTCCATCACACACTAGCACTGGTTTATGTCTCCTTTTGCTTGACAAGTAGTGGAAGCAAAATCGACGACGAAAACACTCGCCCATACAGTTAAAACACTACATAAATCACTACACAGAAATAGGCGCATTGTATTTTTCTTTTGCCTATCTACTACATGAATTTAACTTCTCAAACTTGTAAATTGCTATAAACTTGTAGGCAATAAAGTTAAAAGTTGTGGTACCTATTCTTGTTTACTTATGTTTAACGTTTCCATTTATGTACTTCAAATTAATTAACTAAATCTAATTTTAATCATCTGTTTGTTTTAAAGTCATAACTTTTTTTTCTCTGTTATTTTTTCTTTACTTTTAGTTTTTTTTCCCTACTACCTCCTACTTCTATAAATAGGTAATACATCTAAACTTGCATTAGTATTTAGCTGCACAAAAATATATATTACAGGTGACTGACATTTTAAGAAAATGATGACCCGCAGTGCTACTCTAAAGGAGATGGAAGCTAAACTTAGATCCACCTTAAAGGAGCTTGAGGCTTCTAAAGCCTTATGTAAACAGCTGCTCCAGGAAAGGTAAGACAGTGAGGTGGAAGTTAAGAATATAGTAGATAAAAACACCTTCTTGAAAAATGAGCTGGCAGAACTTCATATTCAACACATGGACTTAGCCGACCAACACACTCAACTCAAGTACAAAGTGTCATCGTTTCAAGAGTGCAGTGACATCCATGAACATGCATTAAATAAGATCTCAGAACTTGAACAAGAATTGTGTAATGCCCATAAGGCCTTGTCTCACTCAGAGACAGTCAAGTTCAGCGGACAGGTTGCTTGCACTAACAACCTATTTAATGAGTTAGTAGGCAGTAGGTTAAAAACAGCGTGTGAGTCTAGTGTAACAATAGATTTGACTGGTGATGATACCATGCCATTATGCCCTGTTTTAATGAGTCATAACAAATTAAAAAAATACATAAAAATTAAGAAATTAATTAAACGATCACAGAAAACAATAAAAAAACAACACCTTCTTAAATTAAATCTTTTACTCAGGAAGGACCGTATTTCGCTTTCAAAGGAGTTGAATACCTGCACAGTGGAGTTAGATAAATGCCGGGAGAAGTATGATACTGATATTCAGCAACTACAGAGTGATTTATTATACAAAGAGTACATGCTGAAAGATATTTTTGAAAAATATGAATTGTCACAACAACAATTAACCGATCGATTGTTTGAGGCTGGGGAACTACTGGACTTGGTTAAGTACAATGCTGAGAGGTATGAGTCTCTGACAAATAATCTCTCATGCAGCTGTGCTGACCAACCGCGGCTCCCTCAGCCTCTGATTGACATGTCTTCACCGGCAGTGACTCCTGTGATACCTACCTGTGATAATACACAAATGCAGGAAATTAATAAAACTATCATATTCTGTGATGAACTAGGGTCAGGCTTTGGGAAAATACTACACAATTACCTTAGCCATAGTTTTATGAATCATAGTTACCATAATATAAGTTTTCAACAAATTATTAAAAAAATAGTAGATTCAAAACTAGACCATTACTCCACACTGGTTTTACTATTAGGTATTAGTACTGGTACCACCAAAAAGGACATACTGGATGGTGTTAACACCTTATTAAAGCTAAATATAGGGAAGCTAATGTTGTGTGCTTTTCCCTATTCTGATACTTTATCAGATTTTGAGAACAATCATATTTTTAAGCTGAATAGTATTATTCATAGGTTGACATGTTGTCATAGTGACAAATTATTGTTTTTTGACACTAACAAATTTGTTAGTGGTTTTAAGTTAACTCAGGGAACTTTATCCCTGTCTGGAGAATGTAGACATTTGATTGCTATGTTGATAGCATATAATATTAACATTGTTATAGCAAATATAACACAATGTAGGATAAGTGACGAAACTGTGTTGTATACTTCTGCTAACAACACAGTGATTGATTGTTGTGAATTTTTACTGTGTACGAAGGAGTGTCCACCAATAATACCAATACCTTTGGAGGCCAATACCAGCCAGATATTCGGGTATTCTCTCTCTGCTGAAACACACACCGGTATCTTTAACTCTTCGGTTGAGGTTGTGGGGGTCACTCCGGATAACTCTTTAAACTAAATTGTGAGACAACAGAAGTTACCTCTTCAAATAATCACTTATTATTACTGAATAATAAAAAGGTATCTTCTGGCAAGGTAGCATGTAAGGGAAAGCAACATACTTTAAAATTGTTTAGTCAAAATATTCAAGGTTGCTCTTCCAAATTACTAGAAATTGAGATGTTTCTAGAAAAAACCAAGTTTGATATTGTTTGTTTTACCGAACATTGGCTTAAAGATAACCAAGTAATGTCTATTAATTATGAAAATTATTGTGTAGTTAGTCACTTCAGCCGGAAACAGATGATACATGGTGGCTCATTAATACTTATTAAAAATTCAATTAAATCTAAAGAACGTAAAGACATTGTTAGACTATCGGTTGAACACACCATTGAATTGTCCTGTGTTGAGCTTGATAAGCATGTTATAGTTTGTGTATACAGACCTCCCAGTTACCAGAATTTATCTGTGTTTGATTCTGTAATGGAAGATGTATTAAAAAGAGTTAGTATTAGTAGTAAATCAATCATTATATGTGGTGACTTTAATATTAATTTGTTAGAAAGTAACACTAGTAGTATCAGATTATTAAGCCTTTTCAAATCATTTGATTTGTCAAATGTTTTTAGTGAGCCTACCCGAGTGACAGCTTCTTCTGCCACTTGTATTGACAATATATTTTGTAATTGTGAATACCTTCATAAGGAAATTGTTAACAGGCTGCCATCTGATCATAAAATATGAATACAAAAAAAAATGATACATTCTAGACAAAATCAAACTGGTTACTAATGTTTTTTTTGTTTTTTTTTGTTTTTCATTTTTCTTAATACTTAATTTTGTTTTATTTTTGTTTTATTTTTGATTATTGATTTTGAAGTGTGTTATAGATTGCGCGGACTCACACACTATTTCATGTTGGTTGAGATGTTATGAGTGGTCGTCGGTAGTTCCAATATTTGTAAACACGTGAAAACTATGTATATTTGAACATATTTTAACTTTTAAATTCTTAATTTGTGCCTTTTAATTATTATGATTAATTAGTTTTTTTTTTTATAGGGTACATACATTGCTTTCACGTGCCATGTCGTGTATGATTCTGTAAACAAATATTGTAAACATTGATTTTAAAAGAGTACGTATGGAGTTTCTTGCCCATTCTTCTCCATACAAAACTACCTTTTGGAAGGGGCAACTAGATTCAATTCTATTTTTTTTTTTGTGTTTGACGTTCAAAAGTGCCTTATTGGCCTAATTGAAATAAATGATTTGACTTTGACTTAGACTTTGACATAGTGGACAATCAATTACGTTCTGTGCCTACGTACCACTACAAAAAACTCAAATTAGGTTTAGGCCAATTAATTGTAAAAGTTTAGAAAAATTTAATAATTCTTTGTCCAGTAAATTATGCACTCATAGTTTCAATAATATAGGTGACTCAAATGAGTTTTATGCCGAATTTTTTTCAATTTTAAAAATCCAATTTAATGACAATTTTCCGCTAAAAACTAAAAGTATTTACACAAAGTTCTTATTTAGCGACTGGGCGACTCCAGGTATTCGTAAAAGCAGAGAAAAACTATTTGAACTTTATGGACTAAAGCAACATACAATTAATATAAATTTTCATAAGCATGTTTCCAAATATTCAAAGGTTTCTTAAAAGTGTTTGTAAAATAGCGAAAGCTCTTCACATAAGTAAAAAAATAAAGTCAGCTGATGACAAAATAAAAACTACTTGGCAAATAATAAACAATGAAACAGGTAGAAAAAAACAGCGTAATACTGAATTTAATTTAGAGACTGCACATGGCCCTATTAATACAGATATAGAAGTAGCCCAGGAATTTGAAACTTTTTTTGCTAATATTCCCCTTCAAACTACTGAGGCTTTGAATTCCTCCCCCGCTCTCTCTGCTGCCTTACTTAAAAATAATGTTAAGGCTTGCCCTGTGGAATTTAGATTTCAACATACTAACCCCCAGGCTGTCATAAAAACTTTTAAAGATCTTAAAATTAAATCAACAGAAGATTTTTGGGGAATGTCTGTAAAAGTTAGTGGGTCTATTATCGAAACCATTGCGCCCTATTTAGCCTTAATATTTAACACCAGTGTAGCCCAAGGAGTCTTTCCCGATCTGATGAAACACAGTAAAGTCGTACCATTGTTTAAAGCGGGTGATAGTAAGGAACCCAACAATTATAGGCCTGTGTCGATTCTCCCAGTTCTCAGTAAGGTATTTGAAAAGTTAATGCTCAATCAAATGTTACGTCACTTTAATAAAAATTCCATCTTTCATGAACAACAGTACGGTTTCACCAAAGGGCGTTGTACAACTGACGCTGGTGTCACCCTACTAAAGAACATTTTTAACGCCTGGGAGGAAGCTCAAGATGCCGTTGGAATCTTTTGCGACCTCTCAAAGGCGTTCGATTGCGTTAACCATGAGACACTTTTGTTGAAGCTGGAGTACTACGGGATTAGTAAAACATCTCTTGGTTTACTAAGGTCATATCTGATAGGTAGACAGGCTAAAGTTCAGGTAAACGGCGTAAACTCATTGGGGTCTGAAACGACTATGGGCGTTCCTCAAGGTTCGATATTGGGTCCATTTCTATTTCTAGTTTATATAAATGATTTGCCTCAATTACTGGAAAATGAACCGAAGATGGTGTTATTTGCAGATGACACCTCATTGATTTTTAAAATAGACAGGCGGTCACAAAATCTTGACGACGTGAATAACTCTATTCTTCAGGTCCAAAATTGGTTTATAGTTAATAATTTAGTATTAAATGAAAAAAAAACTAAATGTATTAGATTCAGTTTACCAAATGTTAGAAGTAGCGAATGTGATATAATGTTGAATGGAGAAAAACTGGAATTTATTAATCAAACGGTTTTCCTAGGAATCACGCTCGACAACAAATTACAATGGGGACCTCATATAACATCTATTGCGGGACGGTTAAGTTCAGCAGCGTATGCTGTTAGAAAGATAAGACAGTTGACAGATGTAGAGACTGCGCGATTAGTCTATTTCAGCTACTTTCATAGTATTATGTCTTATGGCATTTTATTGTGGGGTCGGGCTGCTGACATTGAAACCATTTTTATTTTACAGAAGAGAGCTGTCAGAGCCATTTACAATCTACCTCGTCGCGAATCTCTTAGGGAAGTATTTAAGAAGATTAATATTATGACAGTGCCTTGCCAATTTATTTATGAAAATATCATGTACGTGAGAAAAAATCTAAAACTTTTTAAGAAAATATGTGATAGACATAATATTAATACCAGAAATAAAGATAAAATAGCTCAACCTTATTTTAGATTGTCTAAAGTAAATACATCTTTTATGGGGTACTGTGTTAAATGTTACAACAAAATACCTTCTGATATATTAAAACTAAATGAAAGAAAATTTAAGACACATATTAAAAGTACACTTTGCAACCAAGCATATTATAAATTAGAGGATTATATTCAAGATAAGACTGCTTGGAAACATGCTGGTCCTGCTCCATAGGACAATTACTATTTGGTCATCGAAGACCTATTCCGCCCTGTTTTGTCGACGAGTAGAGGAGTATTTTATAGCAATAAAACTACACCACGTACTCAGAACGAAGACATTTATTCAAAAGATATCGTAGCCCCTTATACTTTGCCAGGTAACGAAACCATAGCGCGAATTTAAACCGGGCAACGCCATCTATCGAGCCAAAAGTAAACTTTTCGAACAAAACAGATTTAGTGTTTATAATCAAAATTGCTCTATTAAATAAGTATCAGAACGTTAACATTCCGCCCACCAAGGACCTAGTCCTTTCAAGCCGCCCACCATGGCAGAAACGTGAATAAATAATAATTATGAGTAACTTCAGTGATATAACTAACTCCTTGGCGTTCGAACTTACAATTTTCCAAGTTGTCTTAGCGTAACATAACAGAAAAGTGAAAAGAACCAAAACTTGATTAGAAATATAATCTACTTAGATTTTTACATTTCTTGCATGACATCCAATAAGTATGTGAGTGGACTGTATATAAAAAAAAAAAAAAAATAAAAAATAATAAAGAAAATACACAAGAGGCTTATTCATCATTTACGGGTAAAATGCACAGCTTCGAAGTTGGACGTTTGACTCGGGAGTCCTTACACTGAAGGGTTACTACGCGCACTAAACTGTCCTTGCCAGGGTGTACTTCAACTACCTTCCCGTATAACCACTTAGCAGGCGGTAAATTGTCTTCCTTTACGAGGACAACATCCCCAACCTTCAGATCGCGCGTACGTTTGGCCCACTTGTGTCGTTGAAAGAACATGGTTAAATATTCCTGAGACCAACGTTTCCAGAAGGATTGAATCATCCTCTGTGTCAATTGCCAACGTCTCAAGCTACTGACTGTCGTATGCTCGTAATTATAATCGGGTGCTGTCACCAGTGGCTGCCCGACCAAGAAATGTCCTGGTGTCAACGGGTTAGGGTCTGACGAGTTCTCACTGGATTGTGATATGGGTCTAGAATTAAGACACGCCTCGATTTGGCACAAGACGGTACTAAGCTCTTCAAATGTTAAAGTTGATTCGCCAATAACCCGTTTGAGGTGATGCTTGGTGCTTTTGATCCCAGCCTCCCATAAACCTCCAAAGTTAGGAGAATGAGGTGGGATGAAATGCCATTCGGTTCCATTATTGGCCAATATAGAGGCGACTTCTTGAGGAAGAGAAGCACACTCATTGCGAAACATTGCCTTAAGCTCTTTTGACGCCCCTACAAAATTGGTGCCATTATCGCTGTAAAGATGGCTACAGTGACCACGCCTAGCCACAAAACGTTTAAATGATGCCAGAAAGCCTTGGGATGTCAAGTCGGTGGTCGCCTCTATGTGCACAGCTCGGGTCGCCATGCACACGAACAAACATACGTATCCTTTATAGGCCTTATGCCCACGACCTTTTGCAGTTCTCATTAGAATCGGCCCTGCATAGTCTACTCCTGAACAGAGAAAGGGTTTGCTTGGAGTGACACGACACGCTGGTAGCTGACCCATCAGCTGGTTTTTTGAGATGCCTGCGTACCGAATGCACGGCACGCAGTCGTGTATGTGAGCCTTGATTAAGTTTTTTGCTCGAATAACCCAATACTTTGAACGAAGAAAATTGAGAGTCAATTGGGGGCCACCATGCATTACGCGCTCATGAGCATCCGATATGAGTAATTTTGTCAAATGAGACTGATGAGGAACTATAATGGGATGTTTCCTGTCCTCACTCAGTTGTGAATTTTGGATCCTACCTCCTACTCTCATTAGATCCTTATTATCCAAGTAAGGATTCAAAGAAATCAAACCGCTGCTTTTGTTGACGTCTTTTTTTGATTGAATAGCCTTTATCTCTGATTCAAACCAAACCCTTTGGCATTGCTTTAGACAGCAATGTATGGTATCTGCAATCTCAGCGGCTGTAAGGTAAGGTGGGAGCTTTACTTGTGATTCTCTGGCTATCTTAATTTTCAGGAATCGTCTACAATAGGTCAGAGTCCTGATCAACCGACGAAAAGAGGAAAATCTAGACCACATTCGTTCACTCGGGTGATCGTCTATCTGTGCTGCATGAACTTTGACAGCCTTTAATTCTAGTTGGGTCATTATTGCCTTGGGTCTAGAGTATTCGATGGTATCAGCAAGCAACCATGATGGTCCATGCTGCCAAAGCAAATCATCTAACAAGGATGTTGATGTTGTACCTCTCGAAGCAATGTCGGCTGGATTACTTTTTGTATCTACATAATGACACTGAGTGGACTCTAGCGCATTAAGGATTTCAGACGTCCGGTTGGCGACGAAAGTTTTCCATCGACTCGGGTGATCGCTCAACCAAGCCAGCACGACAGTTGAATCGGTCCAAACATGTAAGTTAGATTTTTGAACATTTAAGACACGCGCCACTTCTAACAGTAGTTTGGTAACTAAAACTGCGCCACATAGCTCCAGCCGTGGTATCGAAATCTGTTTAATGGGCGCCACTTTCGTTTTTGCAGTTACCAGATTACAGTGGATCCGGCCTTCAGCATCGATAACTCTGATGTATATTACCGCGGCGTATGCTACACTTGACGCATTCGAGAAACCATGAAGTTCAACCTTTTGATCATCCGCTTTTCTTTTCAGCCACCTCGGCATCCTGAAGTTGTTAAGTGATGGCAACCCACTACGGTAAGACTGCCACTCAGTCTGAAGATCCTCAGATAGTTCATCATCCCAGTCCAAACCAGCAATCCATAATTTTTGGATGAAGATCTTGGCGGTAATTATACATGGTGCAATCCAATCTAGCGGATCATACAAACGCGATATCTCTGATATAACTTTTCTTTTTGTTTCAGGTGCAGACGACGGCGACGGTGATGAAAATGGTAAGTTCACTGTATAATGGAATTCATCGGAATTGCGATTCCAGGTAAGTCCTAGAAGTCTAGTAGTTTCGTCTTCTTTTATTTCCAGATCTCTTCCAGTATCTAGCCTTATTTGTTTTAGCAACTCTTCTCGGTTACTTGTCCATTTTTGTAAAGTAAATCCTGTTTTATTCAATAATTCATTAAACTCGTGATAGATTCTTGCAGCTTCTTCTTCAGTTTGACAACTTGTCATTAGGTCATCCATGTAGAAGTCTGTCCTAACTCTACTAGCAGCGCCTGGATACGATTGACCTTCATCGCTAGCTGTTTGCTGCAATGCCTTGACTGCCAGGTAAGGTGCACTTGATGTTCCGAATGTAACTCTCAAAAGCCTATATTCTTTTACAGAAGAATTGACATCATCTCGCCATAGAATTCTTTGAAAGTCCACGTGATCATCAGCGACTTTTACCTGGCGATACATTTTTACGATATCGGCTGCCAAGCATACTGGATGTTGTCTCCACCGCATAACTGTGTGACGTAAGTCAGCCTGTAAAAGTGGTCCTACCATCAAAGTGTCATTTAGGGAAACCCCATCGGGCCCCTTGGATGACGCATCAAATACCACTCTTACCTTCGTGGTCGACTTGTCTTCGCGGATTACAGCATGATGCGGTAAGTAAACAGCGCCTACTTTGTTTTTGTCTTTTTCATCTGAAATCTCTTCCATATGACCTAGTGATAAATATTCCTGTATTACCGATGTATATTGACTTTTAAGCTCGCTATTTTTAGCTAACTTCCGTTCTAGACTATGCAATCTTTTTAACGCAATTTCCTTTGTATTACAGGGAGTTTTACTGGATCGAAACGGCAATTTAACTATGTAGCGACCATCTGCATCTCTGCATGTGGTAGCCGCAAAGTAATCTTCGCATGCCTGCTCTTCAGGACTAAGAATTGACTTTTCAAAGCCTGTTGGCTCTGCCTCGAGTTCCCAAAACCTTTTCAGGATTTCATTTTCTTCGACCTTAGCATGCATACTTAGAATTACATTGTGACAAGACATCGCCCTGTCTTCATCACTGACTTCTCCCGATATGATCCAGCCGAGGTAAGTATCTTGAGCCATGGTTTTACCCTTAGGGTCCTTGATTAAGCCTTCTTTTAAGACTTTGGTATAGGCTCCCGACCCTAACAAAATATCAATTTTGTTAGGCTTATTGAAATTTGGATCGGCCAAAGTAATATTACTAAGCTCTGGCCAATCCACCAATGTGAATTTCCTTTCAGGCAAGATTGAGGTCACCTTACTCAGCACATACGCTTTTACTTGAAATTTGAAGTCAGGATACAGTAACGACTGAATGTTTACTTTGACCATAAATTTGGACGTTAGACTGCCCTGACCCCCCACACCTGAGATAGACGTTTTAATGGCTATCTTTTTTAAGTTTAATAGCTGAACTGCCGCTTCCGTTATAAAGGAAGCTTGCGAGCTCTGGTCTAACAGGGCTCTCAAAACTTGTGGATACCCATTTCTCGATTTAGCCTTAATAACCGCTGTAGCCAGTAAGACTTGACTTTGAATATTTTGTGCGAAATGAGTTGAAATATGAGGTTCAGCCTTGGTCTCGTTCTGTGGTGTTTCCTTTTGTATAGGAGACGCGGAAGAGCTCGTCTCGCCTTCTGAATCCGATTTTAGATGCAAGAGAGTATGGTGCTTTCTGCTACAAATTCTACATTTAGTGTTAATTCGACAATTGATATTCAGATGACTTGAGCGAAGGCAATTGAAACACAAATTCTTTGATTTTGCTATTTGGCGGCGCTGTTCGACGGTCTCCTGAGCAAACTTCTTACAATGACACAAGAGATGGTCCTCGGAACAATGTGGACAAGTTACCTTTGAAACTACGTGAAATGCTTTAGTACTACTTTTAGACTTACTACTTTGAGGTTCTACAAACTCTAAAGCCCGAAAACGTTTTTCCAAAAAGTCCCGAAAATCATCGAAAGTGGGAAGGTCCTCGCAAGCTTGACTTACCTGCAACTCCCACTGCTTCCGAGTCTCAACATCCAACTTGGAGCTAATGAGGTAAATAACAATAATGTCCCATGCTTTAACTTGTACACCTAGGTTTGACAATTCATGCAAGCAATCAGTAGTAGTGTCTAGCAGCTCCTTAAGAGCGGTCGATGACTCAGTCGTCATTTGCTTTTGGTTTAATAAGCGCTTCAGAACACAGTTACTTAAAAATCTTTTGTTATCATATCGACTAGTTAACAAAGTCCAACATTTTTTATAATTTGAATGTGTGATTGGTATGTGTTTAATGAGTTGCGATGCTTCGCCTGACAACTGAGATCTTAAATAATGTAAGCGTCGCACGTCATCAAGAGACTGATTGTTATCAATTAGTGACAGAAACAAATCCCTAAATGTTGACCATTCTTGATATGCACCACTGAACACCGGAATCGTAATTTTAGGTAACTTAGCAATTGACATTATTTTTGGTTGGCTACAGTCAGATGAAACATCACTCCTCTCATTGTCTTTCACAGAAGACTGCAATTTTGGTAAAGAATTTTTTAATTCTACTTTGTAATTTATAAACATATCTGTAACTACTTCAAACACATCGTCTTTGATATAACTAGTTGCACTTAGTTCCTTTGCTGTATAATTGACCAAAAGCTCCTCGTGTTTTCTTGTGAAATCTTCAAACTGTTTGTCTAATATTTCTAAACGTGAGTCCACATATGCCTGATTTAATCTGTCCTTTGGGGTCTTTTTAAAGTTAATAAGCCCCTTCTGAATACGACTTTTAATATCTTCCAACAGCCTTAACTGAGCCTCCATGATTGCAAATGTTTTGGGTATAATACGCAAATGCGATGTGCTTTATTTGCTAAGTGTCAAACTGTTAGCAATTCACTAAGTCGTTGAAAGTCGTATTTTTTCTAAGTGTTTTAACGTCACTTTTACTCGGGGAAAAATCGGGCATAGATTCGGGGTATCTTCACTTTTTTACGAATTATTCTAAGTCCCAAGTTCCTTGATTGAAATTTTTCTAAGTCTCTAATTTCTTGAATTTTTCTAAGTCCATGAATTTTACTTTAAATTTTTACAAGTCTCTGACACTTGGAACTTTGAACTAATAATGAATGAATTGAAAGTACTCACAGTTTTTTTTGGGTTGCACTGATCACTTATTAAAACACTAGCACTTAGCTCCATACGTCGACCTCGCTCCGCTCATTGACCCCGCTCCGCTCAGCTCAGCTCCGCTTTGTCGACCACGCTCTGCTTGGCTCCTTGGTCCATAGAAGATCACGCTGCGCTCAAGGTGGATGATTTCCACCCCAACAAACTTTGCTTGCACCGTTAACTCTCAACTCTGACACTAGAGGGCGTTTTAGCTTTTTCAAAAACCGTTCCGGATCGTAGGACCTTATGGTCATCGAAGACCTATTCCGCCCTGTTTTGTCGACGAGTAGAGGAGTATTTTATAGCAATAAAACTACACCACGTACTCAGAACGAAGACATTTATTCGGTCGGTGGACTTCTCATCGCCCCAGAGTGGGGCGCGAGGAATCGGTGTCGGGGCTGTATGCCCCTTGCCCGAGGCATCAGGTTCGCGGTCCCCAGAAATAGGGACCGGGCGTTGGGTTTGCCTCCCCTCTCCCGGTGAGGAGGGGGGGGGCATGTTTGCACCTAGGCGCTTTCGGGGGGCTCCTGCCCCCGGCGCCCGTCAGTGTCTGTGGTGTGTGATCGTGGGAGCGCCCTAAGTTCTTCACGGCGCCCGTGCGACCAGACCCCTGCCGGGTGAGATCCCTGGTGACCCAGGGAAGGCCCAGCAAAGGTCGATCTAGCAACAAGGGCGCCGGTTTTGGTTGGCGCTCACCCACGATGGAAGCTGACCGCGCCCCGCTACTACGTAATCAGGTCTAGCCGATAGCGCAGCAGGGGGCGGGACGTCGTAGTGTGTGGCGAGCGATTTGATGGTGTGTGTACGTCGCTCGATGGGTTGGCATATGTGTGTTTGTATGCGTGTGGAGTTCTCGAGTGTGTGCGCTGCGGTCGAGCGACGCCCGTGTTAACTCGGCGCGCCGCTTACGCAGTGTGGCGTGGTGTTGTGCGTGTGGAGTTCAGATGTTTGAGTGAGCGGCGTGTAGGGTGGTTGCGGCTCACTCAGGCGTCAAGTCCGGTAGGGGCACGTCAGCGATCAGGTCGCGCGGGAACCGCCTGTAGTCCGGCGGTCGCGCGTGCCAGGGCGCTATGTCCGCGATGTGCGGCAGCGTGGAGGCGTCGGCACGCGCGAACATTCTTCGCGCCATGTCGGCCGCGAACTCTTCGATGCTCTCGACGCGCAGGTCCCGGTGGAGGACGTCGTTCCTCACGAACCGAGGGGCATTTGTGACGCGGCGCAACACGAGATTTTGTTGCGTCCGCAGCTTCTTCCTGTGCACCTCGGCCGCGAGGGCGAGCCAGGCAGGGGCGGCGTAGGTGAGCTGGGGGCGGATGTACGTCTTGTACACCCCCAACTTCACCCGGGTCGGTAGGCGCGACGAGAGCACCGGGCGCAGTAGGTGGCGGGTGTGCTTGACCCGCGCGACTGTTGCGCTGACGTGCGGGCCCATGGTGAGGCGATGGTCGAGTGTGACCCCCAAGTACTTCGCCGTACTCGTCCACTCGATGTCGCCCCCCATGAGCTTAAGGTTCGGTGGGTGTGTGCGGCTCCGTGCCGTCACTATCATCGCCTGTGTCTTGCCCACGTTCACCGACATTCTCCACTTGCTGAGCCAGTCCGGGAGATCGTCGAGCACGCGCTGCATCTTGACGGCCGCGTGTTTGGCCGAGAGCGACGTGGTGATGTACGCGGCGTCGTCCGCGTACAGCGCGAGCGTAGAGGTGTGCGTGGCGGGAATGTCGTCGGTGTACGCTGAGTATAACACAGGCGAGAGGCAACTCCCCTGCGGCACGCCTGCCGCGATGGGGCGCGCGGCGGAGAGCTCGTTCTCCACCGAAACCTTAAATGTCCTGTCTCGCAGGAAGGAGGAGACCACCTGTATCAGGCGACGGGGCGCTGTGGTGTGGGTAAGCTTGTATACTAGCCCGGCGTGCCACACTCTGTCGAAGGCCTTTTCCATATCCAGGAATACCACGGCGGCGTATTCCCGCTTGTTCACGGCCGCCGTGAGTATGTGCAGGACCCTCGACAGCTGGAGCGTCGTGCTATGCTCGCTCCGAAACCCGAATTGCTCCGGTCTGGGTGTGAGATGCGGTGTGAGGTGGCGCAGCAGGAGCGCTTCGAACACCTTGGAGGTCGTGGGCAGGAGAGTGATGGGCCGGTAGCTCTCCGGCTTCAAAATATTCTTCCCGGGCTTGGGCAACATTATCACCTTCCCCTCTTTCCAGCAGGAGGGGAAGGTGCCGGTGCGGAGTATCCCGTTGAAGAGGCGTGCTAATGCCGCCACCGTCTTGGGTGGCAGGTGTCGGAGGGCGGTGTTGGTGATGCCGTCCGCACCGGGGGCCTTCTTTGGCTTGGTTCTTTTTATCGCCCGTAGTACTTGGCCCGGGGAGAAAAAGAGAGGATCCTCGTCGCGAGCTACCGGCGGCTTGAAGTACTCTCCAAGGTGTTGCTCGACTGCCGCGACGTGTTCTCGGGCTTCGGTCGGGTTCGGAGTGAACTGGCGCTCCAGGTGTGCGGCGAATATCTCGGCCCGGTCCGGGGCTGTGTAGCGCAACGCCCCGTCGCTGTCGAGTAGCGGGCGCACCGGAGATGGGGTGTTCTTTAGACGTCGGCACACGCGATGTACCGACGTCCAGTCGCTGTCCGCCGAGTGAATGAAGTCCTCCCATCTCTCGGTGGAGAGCGCTTGTAGCTCGGCCTTCACCTTGTCCGTGAGCCGGTTGAGCTGGGTCTTCAGGGTTGGGCATCTTGTTTGTTGCCACCGCTTGCGTAGGCGCCTCTTTTCGGCGATCATGTTTGCGATGTGAGCGGGGAGCGTCGAGTAGCGCCCCTGGGGCGCGGTGGGAGTGCACGTCGCCGATTCTAAGGCGCGTTGCACGCAAGCGGTGATCTCGTCCGCCAGCTCATTCACGTCCGTGACGTTGGTGACAGGCCGAGTGGGTGTGGTGGTCTCCAGCTCTGCCGCGAAGGCTGTCCAGTCCAGGCGGCGACGTGGCGCTAGATGGGCAACTCTAGCGGGGTGATCCTGCAGGACGACTAGTACAGGCTGATGGTCAGACTGCACTTCGTCGTCCAGTACGTCCAGCGCGATCTGGCATTTTAGGCCGTTGTGTACGGCGATGTCCAGCACGTCGGGTGGGTGGGTGGTGTTATCCGGATAATGGGTGGGCGCCTCGGGGCCGGACACGTCGTATCCTCGGGCCTCTGCGTCGGCGAAGAGTCGTCGTCCCGCTCCGTTGACGGTCGCTGAGTTTCAGGCAGGATGCTTGCAGTTTAAGTCGCCGGCGACGATTGTAGGGTGCGGCGACGCCTGCAGGATCTTGTTGATATCATTTGTGTCCATAGTGACTTGAGGCGCCTTGTATGCCGCGTAGATACATAAGTGATCGCCGGCGACGTGCGCTTGGATGCCTAGCGCGTCCATGCAACTCAGCGACAGCGGGGGTAGCTCCTGATGTACGACTCTGCGCCTCACCAGTACTGCCAGACCGCGGTAGTATCGGCCGTTTGCGGCCAGTTGCCCATCCATCCTGTAGATGATGTATCCTGGGAATTTTATTTTGTCTGCAGGTCCCAGGAAGGTCTCATTTATTAGCGCCACGTCTATATCTTGTTCCTGCAGTAACGGACGGAGGAGTACGGCCTTGCCTCTGAGGCCGCGGGCGTTCCAGCTAAGTATCCTTAGCGGCCTATCCATTTCGATGGACGAGGAGTTGTGTCATGCCGCTAAGGACAGCGTGCAACGGGTCCTGTCCTGTGCTAATGGCGACCAGGATATCCTGCAAGACCCGTATCGCGACCTCAATAATGTCAGCCGATGCCGCAGAGGGCTGCACCGGCTGTGTCTTTTTCAGCGCCCCGGGGAATTTGGTGTGATGTACCTCCCCGGGGGCGCCCGTCGACCTGGCGACTTTCTGCGCCGTCTGTGTGTTTGCACGGCCTCCCGGCGTTAGTGCGGCGTGGAAATTCTTGTTAACAGTGGCACCTGTCGCGTTGACAGGTGCGGCGACAGGTGGGCGCGCGAGCGGCACGCTCGTCTCGCGCGGATTGGTCGATGGGCCGAGGGGGCCGTCCTTTTGGGTTGTTGGCTCCGCCCACCGGGCGGGGCATGGCGGCCTTGCGCTCGATTGCACCGTTATGTGGGCGGGGCGTGGCGGCAGAGTTCCGCTACTGCCCGCTTGGCGGCGCTCGTCGTGTAACGGGACATTTGTAGCGCCGCCGTTTACACTCTCGGGTGCGGTATTTTTGCAACTACCGCCACGATTCTTTTTGTTTTTCCTCCGTCCGGAAGAGGAGGTGGCCGCTCCGCGTTTTTGGGCCTCGTTTGCGGCCGCCATCAGTGTCGCCGTCTGGGCTTCACCTCTCGGCGTCGGCTGCAGCCTTTCTGGCGCCTGTGTTGGCCGGCGAGCGTTGCCGGTGATGGCGACCGTGCCCGCTCGCTTGTTGCGCACCTCCTTGCGCAACACGGGGCACTTGCTGTTATTTGCGGGGTGGTCGCCCCCGCAGTTTGCGCAGGTGGCGGGCTCTTCCCGCGGCCTCGGGCAGTCTCGTGCCGCATGAGCGCCGCCACATCTCACGCAAGCGAGCGGGCGGTGACACTGCGCAGAGGAGTGCCTGAATTGTTGGCATCTGTGGCACTGCGCAGGTCCCTTTTTGCCACGCCAGGCCTCGATTTTTATCCCGGGCATGCACATCATCTCCCGTACCTCATAGATGCCCGGGATGGTATCCTGTGTCTTTGTTAGGACGGCGTGGAATATGCAGCCGGGTCGTCCTTTTCTCGCCCTAATGTGGCGGACGTACTCCGGCTGGAAGCCCAGGTTGCGGAGCTCCTCTTCTATGTCCGCCGGCGCCGTGTCTACGGGCAACCCCCGGATGGCCACCTTGAGGCTCTTTTCCGCCGGCAGCGAGTAGGAGAACCAGGATACGTTCTCCCTTTTCTCCAGTTCCGTCAGGTAGCTTTGCACCTGACGGAATTCG
Source organism: Hoplodrina ambigua (assembly GCA_949774945.1). NCBI lineage: Eukaryota > Metazoa > Arthropoda > Insecta > Lepidoptera > Noctuidae > Hoplodrina > Hoplodrina ambigua. The sequence continues at coordinate 3,699,830 of OX458964.1, forward strand.
GTGTCCGATTGCGGGGTGAACTTCACCCCGCTACCGAATGGGCGCGCGTTGGGGGCCCGGCCCAGCTTCTCCTTTAGGGCGCGGAAGTGGTGCGCCCACTGGGGGAGTTTCTCCACTACCAGCGGAGGGTAGCGGGGTTTCTTTTTGCTCGCTGCCTCTGCAGCGCTGCCAGGAGGGGCAGCGTGCGCGGGGGCTGCGGCGCCGGTTGTCCGGGGCGGGGTAGGCGACGTGCGCCGCGCTACCTCCGCGAACGATGTTTCAGGCATCGGCTGTGGCGGCGGCGCGCTCACGCACGGCCGCTTCGCCTCCTCCTCCACCTCGTCCGGGCTACGCTGTCTGCGTTGCGCGGCACGGGGGGGGGCGTCTATAATATTTTGGGAGCTAACCTGCGGTCTCCTTGGGTCGCGGGGGTGCGCCGAGAGTTCCGGCATCGACGGCACCCTCCGGGGCTCGTGGCTGGGCCGGGTCATCCGCAGGTTGCCGCCGCCAGCCGGGTAAGCTTCCTCGTCGTCGTCGTCCTCGTCCAGGTCGACGTCGCCTTCGCCGACGCCGCCCATGCTCGCGCCCGATGCACTCGCAGCGGAGTGCACCGAGGCGAGGGAGGTGTCCGAGCCCGCGTACGGCGAGTACATCGAGCGCGACAGGGGCGACGGCGGGGCCGACCAGCGAGGGGCGGTCGGCGAAGTTAATAGATCGGCGACCGGTCTGGGCACGGCCGGTCGGGTGGGCGCACTGCACTCGTTTACTACCGGCGGACGGCGCGCCACCGGGGCGCGCGGGTCGTTTCGGGCGAGCGGGGGCGAGGGGGCCCTCTCAGTGACGGCGGTCTTGCTCGACGGCGGCGCGCGGGCCGGCGGAGCTGATGGATTGGTGCGCGCAGCGCGGGTACCGACGTCGGCGGCGCGCGCGGGCGCGCGGGGCAGCGAGGGCTGCGCGTCGTGAGTGGCGGCGGCGGGCGCGCGGCCGTCCCTCGCGGCAGTCGACGGGGCACTAGCGCTAGGCTTGCGTGCCTGCGCGTGCGTGTGCACCGACGAAAGCGTGTCGCGAGGGGACGGCGCGGTCGCGGGGCGCGCGGTTTGGTGGCGCGCGATTGGCTGGGTCGCTGAGGTCAACGACCCCGGCCGGTGACTTGCGTTTTTGGTCGCAACGGGCGGCGGCTTCGACCCGGGTTTTGCCTGTGGGGCGTCCGGGGAGCGTGGCGAGTCCTGCGCCGGGTTATTCTCCCGTTGCGGACGAGGTGGGCGCAGCTCCGGGTTCGTTGCCGAACGCCGGAGTGCTGGTGTTGGATTTGCGGCGGGTGGTGGTGCCGCGGCTGCTGCTGCTGTTGTTGCTGCTGCTGCTGATTTCGGTGGCGGCTGGCCCCTGGCGGAGCCAGTCGGGGATAGCCCTGGGGGGGGCATCCCGACGGGAACGCGGCGGTCCGCGACCCCTAGCGAGCTCGAGCTCGCTGGAGGCAACGAGCCGTCGGCTTCCCACTGTGTACGCGACGATGCCTGGAACAAGCACCGGCGCGCACACTGCGGAGAGTGACGGTAGACTACTTTGTAAAATTGGGGTCCGTACGGAAAGTGGTTCGCTCACGCGCGCGTAGCGAATCCAAGACATTTATTCAAAAGATATCGTAGCCCCTTATACTTTGCCAGGTAACGAAACCATAGCGCGAATTTAAACCGGGCAACGCCATCTATCGAGCCAAAAGTAAACTTTTCGAACAAAACAGATTTAGTGTTTATAATCAAAATTGCTCTATTAAATAAGTATCAGAACGTTAACACTATTCATTCTAGACAAAATCAAGCTGGTTAATATTAATTTTAATATGTATATAAATATATATATATGTGTATATATATTTCCTTTTTTCTTTTGACATTTTTATTATACTTTTATTTTTTATTTGATTTTTACTATGGTATTGCACAGGCTCACACGCTGTTTCATTGTTGGTTGAGATGTTGAGAGTGGTTGTCTACAGTTCCAATATTTGTTAACATGTGAACATGATGTAACTTTAAATATATTTTTACCATGAATTCCTAATTTGTAATATAAATTATTTTTGTGTGTTATTATACAGTAGTTTTTTTTATAGATGGTACATTGTATTCACATGTAATTACGTATGACTATGTATACAAATAATAACATTGTAAAACATTGATTTTAAAAGAGTACGTATGGAGTTTCTTGCCCATTCTTCTCCATACAAAACTACCTTTTGGAAGGGGCAACTAGATTCAATTCTATTTTTTTTTCATGTAATGACGTTCAAAAGTGCCCTATAGTGGCCTAATTGAAATAAATGATTTGACTTTGACTTTGACTTTGACTTTGACTACCCATATAAAATACAGATAACAATGTTATTAAAATAGATATTTAAGAAGTTAGAGTTTATTTAATAATAATTTATTTCTTTTGCATACATACTGCTAGTAATGTATTGTTTGATTCCTATATTATGTGACAATTCGATGCTAAATGGAAATTTGAAAAATAAAAAAAGGATATTTTTTATGTATTTAATAATTATTAATAATATTGATATTTAATGCAAAAAACTTAAAAAACAAAATCAATTAAATATAAACAATTAAAAATTGATAAAATTTCAAAAAATATCACGTGATTATAGTTGTGACTTCATAATGTTTACTTACTTCGTCTGGCAACTAAACGTTATGACGTCACGCGCGCTCGTATTTATTAGGTTGGAGAAAAAGTCTTTTCGCATTATAGTATGTATGAACTTGTAATAAAATCTCTTTGGCTATACTTTTTGTATCTGGCTGGTTTTGGTATCATTGAAAGTTTAAATTATAAAGAACATAAGCCCAAATTCAAATTAGAAAAATGAGTGATTTTTATTTGTTTTTCGTTCTGTCAAGATGAGTGAGACTAATGAAGAAATTCGATACATTTTAAAATTTTACTACAAAAAAAGCAAAAATGCAACGCAAGACGCGAAAAATTTTTCCAATATTTATGGACCTAGTGCAGTGTCTGTGAGAGTAGCACGAATTTGGTTTAAGCGTTTTCAATCCGGAAATTTTGATGTCAAAGATGCACGTCGCTCTGGTCGCCCTATTACGGATAAAATGGATGCCATTTTTGAAAAAGTGGAGCAAGATCGGCATGTCAGTAGTTACGACGTAGCTGAAGAACTTGGAATTGACCACAAAACAGTTTTGGCGCATTTGAAAAAAACTGGGTACACAAAAAAGCTCGATATTTGGGTACCTCACGAGCTCACCGAAAGAAACCTAATGAACCGTGTACTCATTTGTGATTCTTTATTACGACGTAATAAAACCGAACCATTTTTGAAGAAGCTGATAACAGGTGATGAAAAGTGGATCACGTACGACAAGAACGTGCGAAAAAGGTCATGGTCAAAGGCCGGTCAGGCTTCACAGACTTTGGCGAAACCCGGCTTAACTCGCAACAAGGTGATGCTGTGTGTGTGGTGGGATTGGAAGGGCATTATTCATTATGAGCTTATTATAACCAGGCAGGACCATCGATTCTGAACTCTACTGCGAACAACTGATGAGATTAAAGCAAGAAGTTGAGAGAAAGCGGCCGGAATTAATCAACAGAAGGGGTGTGGTTTTTCATCATGATAACGCTAGACCTCACACATCTTTAGCCACTCAGCAAAAATTAAGAGAGTTTGGCTGGGAGGTGTTAATGCATCCGCCGTATAGTCCTGACCTTGCATCTTCAGATTTCCACCTGTTTCGGTCTCTTTCGAATTTTTTAGGCAGTGTCAGGTTAACATCACGAGAGGACTGCCAAAACCACTTATCTTGGTATTTTGATCATAAGTCCCAAAATTTTTATAGCAATGGGATCATGTCCCTACCTACAAGATGGCAAAAAGTTATCGAGCAAAATGGTACCAACATACTTTAGTTAAATGTAAATAAAATATAAAAAAAAATGTTTTGAATTTTATTAAAAAATGCGAAGAAACTTTTTCCCCAACCTATTATTCAGGGGTTTTCGGTACTGGATTCAAAAGTGTTTTTTTATTTTGAAATAACTTTTGAACTACAGCAAAAATAAAAAATAAAAAAATAGTTTTGCTATAAAATTTATATATTATATAATCTTTCCACTTATCACAAAAAAAAAATATTAAAAAACCTAATTGTTACTTTTTTTTTTACAGAGAACCACAGTGCGCCGTTGGGTGCGTAGATATGAAGAAGGAGAAGATTTAACTCAGCGGGTTCGTGCACCTCGACCTCGGGCTATCAACGAAGGGCAATTGGCTAATATGGTAGCCACATTTCAAGAAAGCCCATTTACACCTACTCGCAATGTCGCACAAGAATTTGATGAAAGCACTTGTCACCCATTGCGAACAAGCTTGGGATACATTAAGGGGTTCAAACTTGTGTGAAGTCTTGGTTAGGTCCGTGCGTAGCCGGTGCGATGCAGTTATAGACGCGGGAGGAGCAGCGACAAAAAATAGTTTTTTAATTATTTATAATTTAATTTTAACATTCAGCAGGTGGCCTAAATAGAGACGTTAAAAATATTGATTTGCGATCCTTCACTGTTTTTTTGTTATATTTTTTCAGAATTTCTTGAAATTTATATGAGATCCACTTTAAAAACTTTACTTTCTATTATGCGATTTTTTTACGTAATATATTTTTGCAATTTTTATTTTTAAAGAATCCTTGAGATATAAAATGGTCTTTTTCCTAACGATTCCTTCCTATCAAAAGAGGCAAAAATTTTGGTCGATTAGGAAGAATTTATGTTCGAGTGATACAGAAACAAACTTTTACTTCAAACATTTTTTTTTTAAATAATATTTTACCATTTAACATAACATAACATCACGCCTGTAATCCCCGATGGGTTAGGCAGAGGTGTACCCATTAGTACACCCAAAGCAACCTGAATGTAAAAAGGCGTGTAAAAAGACATACCTAGATTTTTTTGAAGCGGTACCCTTATGTTTTATCAAAATAATACAACTCGTAACAATCAAGAATCCGTAGAGTATTTTTGACTATGCTTGGGCATGGGAAATAATTTATTAATTTATGACGTCACTATTCGGACCAGCCTAGATATAAAAAATTATGTTAAACACTCTGAAATTTTAATGGTTGTTTCTCCGCGGCAGAATGGTTTGCCCTCTGTTAAGTAGTACTAAAGATGTTTTTGTTTTCAAAAATAATTAAAAATCTTCATTATAATACCTATTAATTGGTTCGAAAGAGATCAGTGTTAGCGACGAAAACGAAGAGATGTAGGCCGCGCCACAAAAGCTTGCGTCCATAAACTTAAGTACCACGAAACTTTACCTTATTGAGAGCCAAAACTAGTTTTTCTGTGTTTAACTAAGGAAGATAAGACTTTAAGTTAAGAATTATTGTTAATCTTAGTATAAATTAGGTTAATCTACCATAGTAAATTAAATTATATAAGGTTTTTTACCATTTATAAGCGGGAAATCGCCCGAAATGGGACTTTTCCTGGCCGAACATCGCGGGGCGCTCTGATTGGCCGAGCCAAAAGGATTGGTGCCGTGTGCAAACTCGGCGCCTCGTGATTGGTCGGCTCGGAAAGAATTGGTGCCGTGCGCAAATTTCGCGCACTTTCATTGGATGAAGAAAATAAAAGAGGGGCGATTTTTCACAATGTTTTCAGGTTGACACTCTTCGCTCGACGCTCGCCGCGAACGGACGTGCTGCGCTTCGCTCCGCGCCCGCTCTCGACTTCCCGCCACTTCTCGTTGCGCCCGCCGCGACGACTCCTGTAGTCAGCAGACTACAACCTATTCGATCGGAAGCCGCCTTTTTCAAGGCAGCGGACGATTAATTATTTCTTTAACCCGCGTGTTGTTGTGTTAGCTTCACTTGGCCCCTTCAGGGCTTAAATCCACAGTTTCGTGGTCCTCGGTGGATACCTTACGGTGCCAACGAAGCCGAGGGGGTGTTGCCCCAATCACACCCGCCGACCCCCTTCAGGGTGAGGCAGTCAATTGGAGTCGGGAGCTAGTGTCACGGCCTTGGGGGGTCTCCTAGTCGTGCCTAGTCTCTGGTTTCGTTCACAGCTACACACCTAGTGTCGGTTGGGCGTGTCTACACCCTTCGCACTAGACTGGTCAGGGCCCCGTTCGCACAATAAGACTGGCGTCGGGTTTACAAGCTTAGGGCACACCAGTAGGTACTCACCTCCCTGCCTACACCCGGCAGGGAGGGTCACACATCCCCGGGCCTGTCCACCCGGGGAGCTAGGCAGTTAGGATACAGTTAGGTTCCCCCGCGAAAATTTCTCCCGCGATTCCCCTCCCTCTTCGATGATGTCGGACGCAATTATCGTTGCGTTCGTCAAGGAGGTCCTCTTCAAGGACCCCGAATTCATTGCCAAGTATGGCAAAAAGTTTGCTGCTCTGCAGCAAAACTCTTCCCCGATCGAGGAAAGCATCGCTAGCTTTAGCGATGTACTCGACAGCCCCGCTTCCCCGCCGCCCGTTGACAAAGGAATTCCAGTGGCGGCACCATCAAAGCCTTCACGGAACATTCCTTCATTATTGTCCATCGAGACAATAAATCCCTACGCGGAAGCACACAATGTGCCGACCGCCATTGTTCCCGCCGCCATTGTTTCGCAAACAATGGGCGCCTCGCAGCTGCGTGTCGCAGCTGCAAACCCCGACTCGTCCGAAAGCATGGACACCTCGGTCCCACGTGACCACCCTTCTGCCCCTGTCTCCGACTCCGAAGACTCCTTATCCTCCTCCGCTTCCTCCTCGGACGACGACTATCAAGTCGTCGGCAGCGGAGGCAAGAGGAAGAAGGGAAAGTCTCCGTCTCAGGCTACCAAAGCCAAAAAGGTCGTAGCAACGACCTCCCCCGCGTCCCCCCCGACCCCTAGTCCCACCGTCAACGCTGTCTCGACTTCCGAGACCAGCCGCCCCCCTAGCCCCCTCACTCCCAACCCCGCCTTAGCTTCGAAGAAGAAGCTCAAACCCCCGCCGCCCTTGTTCATTCAAGACAAGGCCAAATGGACGGAGGTCTCCAAGTGGTGTAATGATCGCAAGATCACTTACACCAACGCCCGCACTACCCTGCAGGGCATTAAAGTCCAAGTTCCCACGGCAAAAGACCACAGGGAACTAACCAGCCTACTGAAGGTGAGGAACGTCTCGTTCCACACCTATTCCCTCCCCGAGGAAGCGCCCACCCGAGTGGTGATCCGGCGCATCCCAAAAGAGATCCCAGTTGAGGACATCCTCAACGACCTCCACTCCCAAAAGGTCCCCGTCTCGGCAGTCCATCGCCTGCACAAAGCGAGGGGCGGCCCCGCCTTCGACACCGTCCTGGTCGTCTGTGACCCCACAGAAGGCCATCACCCCATCTTCAAGGTGAAGTCAATTTGCTCCCTTTCTGGCATCTCCATAGAGAAGCCCTACAAGGCCAACGTAGTCGGCCAATGTCACCGTTGCCAACTGTATGGCCACGTACAGCGCAACTGTTTCGCGACCCCGAGATGCGTTAAGTGTCTGGGGGAGCACGGCACTGCCGATTGCCCACGCCCAAAGGAGCGTGAGCTATGTACCGAACCGCCTAGCTGCGTACTATGCGGCCAGTCAGGACACCCGGCTAACTACCGCGGCTGTCCCAAGGCCCCTAAATCCTCTTCTCCCAAGCTGGTAAAGCGTGCAAACGCCCGCCAGCAAAGGGAAAGCCCATCTGTGAAGGTTCCCTCCTCACAGATGCCCGAGCGTCTCAGCCCTCAGAGGCCCTCCCCCTGGAACACGCTCAACCACCAAAGAGCCTTTCCAGCACTGGCCACCCCACAGCCAGCCCCTATCTCAGCGCCGCCGGCCCTTGCCGCCCCCGCTCCTCAATCCGCCCCCAAAAAGATTCCTCCTCCCACAAAGGCTGCCCCTGCAGCCCCAGCCGCGTCCTCTCCCGCCCGCAGCGGCCCCGTGGCTACTATCCCTAACGCTGAACACGTCCAAATCTTATCGGACGCCTTCAGCATCTACGTTAACCCGGATGCCGTAACTATGGCTCAGGAAATCATTGCTTGCAATGCTGACCTTACAGCCATAGGGAAAGTGTTCGACGCGTACCCCGCAATTACGCGTGTCCTTGAAAAGCTTTACCGTCCTAAATCATAATGGATAGTAAAAAGCCTTGTTGTACCAAACCCCGTTCCCTCAAGTTAGGCTTCTTCAACGCAAATGGCATCAATGGTCAGCGGGATGAGATCGCCACTTTCCTCCGCGATCATCATCTCGACTTACTCCTAGTACAGGAGACATTCCTGAAGCCCCGCCATCGTGACCCGAGAATTGCAAACTATCGGTTAGTTCGCAACGATAGGTCTCGCTGTCACAAGGGCGGCACCCTCATATACTACAGAAAGGAACTGTACTGCATCCCTATGGACCCTCCCCCCCTCTCTCGCCTCGAGGTCTCACTCTGTCGGCTCGGCATGACTGGTCATCAGCCGATTACCATTATCTCTGCCTACATCCCTCCTTCGTCCTCAGAGGACCCAACTCTGCTCACCAACGATCTCTCCGCTCTTCTTGGCCTGAGTGACTCCGTTATACTAGCGGGCGATCTCAACGCCAAACACCCCGCCTGGAACTGCAACACGACCTCTACCAGAGGTAAAATCGTGTTCAACCTCTGTGCCACCCTCAACTTTGGCGTCATCGCTCCGATGACTCCCACTCACTTCCCTCACGACCCAAATCACCTCCCCGACATCCTCGATGTAGCGCTCCTCAAGAATGTAAATCTCCGTTTGCATTCTATTGAAGCGCTCCCCGAGCTCGACTCCGACCACCGTCCGGTCGTCATGGAACTAGCTCCTCGCTCAGGTCCCTATGATCCCATTCAACCCCCCCCGACCCAAGTGATAACCGACTGGAGGAAAGTAAGCGAAAGCTTAAAGTCCGTCTCGTCGCCTCACCTGGACGCTATCCCCGACCACATCGTTTCAGTCGCAGACACGACGGGCGCGATCATCTCCTTCACGGAACACGTACAATCCGTCCTGAACGATTGTTCAAGGGAGGTTCCGGTGGTGAACGATCACCGCTGGAAACTACCGGACGATGTGCGTGCTCTGATGACCGAGAAGAACGCGGCCATCCGTGCGTATAGCGCTTTCCCCTGTGACGCGAACAAAGCTCACATGCGATCTCTACAGCGTGCTGTAAAGAACCGCATAGATGAGTGGCGTAACGCTAGCTGGGAAAAGACGCTAAGCGAACTGGAGCCCACCCACCAAGCCTTCTGGGAGCTACAGAGGAGGTTACGCTCCACCAGAGAGGCCGCCATGCCTCCTCTCACTCGCCCCGACAAAACCGTCGCTTTCGACAACGACGAAAAGGCTGAATGTCTAGCCGACAGTCTTGAGGCCCAATGCACCCCGAGCACTCAACCTGTAGACGAAGCTCACCTTTCCAGGGTTGACGCCGAAGTCGAACGTAGAGCTGCCATTCCACCCGTCGAAGACCCCGACGACCCACTGCCCCCCGTCACCCCCGACGAGGTGCAGGACATCATCAAAAACCTCAGACCCCGGAAAGCCCCTGGGTCTGACGGAATCACGAACAGGGTTTTCAAACTCCTCCCTGCCCCTCTCATAATGCTTATGACTGCCATCTTCAATGGCGCCATGAGCAACAACATCTTCCCCGGTACATGGAAGGAAGCCACCGTCATTGGCATCCCCAAACCCGGCAAACCCAAGTCGGAGCCTTCGAGCTATCGACCCATCAGTCTGCTCAACGTTCTCGGCAAAATCTACGAGAGACTTATTTATAAGCGCCTCAAAGACTATGTCGAAGCAAAGAGCCTCATCCCGGACGAACAATTCGGATTTCGTTCCCACCATTGTTGCGTCCAACAAGTCCACCGCATCGTCGAGCACATAAGCGTTGGCTTTCAACGTGGCTCTCTGACGGGCGCCCTCTTCTTCGACATAGCGAAAGCTTTCGATAAAGTCTGGCACAATGGCTTAATATACAAGCTCTACCAGATCGGAGTGCCCGACCGCCTCGTTCTCATCATACGAGACTTTCTGTCAAATCGTACCTTTCGCTATCGCATTGAAGGTGCGCTCTCCTCTCCCCACCCCATACGCGCCGGAGTCCCTCAAGGCTCCGTCCTATCCCCGCTTCTGTTCACGCTGTTCACCAGCGACATCCCAAAAAATAGCAAGGCCCTATTCGCTGACGATACGGCTATTTATTACACCGGTCGCAACCCAGCCTCCATCGCCCGCACTCTCCAAATCGCCGCAAGCGCCCTAGGCGCTTGGTTCCGGAAATGGAGAATCGAGGTCAACCCTGACAAGAGCCAAGCGGTCCTCTTCTCTAAACCGCGCTCATCCCTCACCCCCCCTAGTCCCATCACCATGTACGGCAAGCCGATCCCTTGGGAAAAGCGAGCCAAATACCTCGGTGTGATCCTCGACCACCACCTCAGTAGTGTTAAATTGGGCTATCTGGATCACAGGAGATCCAGATACCCCAATTTTAACTTCTCGAGAAGTGATTTTGAGTTTTTGAGAACTGATTGTCGTTCTTTCAATAACTTGATCTATTCAGACCGCTTTTCTTAGCAACATCTACAGAACTGATTTCGTTTTCTCTAGAACTGAATCATTCAAACATTTTTGTCTCGATCATTCAAATACGAAGATTCAGATACACACAACTTTAACTACTCGAGAAGCGATTTTTAGTTTTTGAGAACTGATTGCTGTTCTTTTAATAACTTGATCTATTCAAGCCGTTTTTTAGCAACATATACAGAACTGATTTCGTTTTCTCTAGAACTGAATCATTCATCCTTTTTGTCTCGATCATTCAAATACTTACTAAAAAATATCCTCTAAAAATCTGTTTGAGAACTGCGGAACGGACATGTTCATAAATCCTACTACTATTATAAAGGCGAAAGTTTGTAAGTATGGATGTATGGATGTATGGATGTTTGTTACTCTTTCACGCTTAAACGGCTGAATGGATCTGGATGAAATTTGGCACAAAGATAGATTATAGTCTGGAATAACACATAGGCTACTTTTTATCCCGGGAAAATGTACGGTACCCGTAGGATAACACATCAACTGTGACGCGGACGAAGTCGCGGGCAGAAGCTAGTCTTCCATAATACTCAATGATAAATAATTAATCAATTTTTATTATAACTTAACAATACTAGAAACAGTTTACTTCTCGAAAACTGGTGTCTGTTTCTGATTGATACTAATTTAAACATACGGTATACTGAATCAGTTGCTCTCGCTCAGCACGCAGCAACTCTATAAAGTATGTATGATGAGAACTTATCATATCGAGAATTGAAATATATTTATTTATTTATGGGTAATATAATAAGAATAATTATATTCTTACATATCAAGGTATTGTAGTGAATCTTTTAACAAATAAAACAAAATTTATATCTAAGCATTTATTTCTTTAATTCTCTAAATTATTTTGAATTTTTTGTATTAATTCATTTGCGGATTTGTAAATATCATCAAATAATACATGTTTTACGACATGCTGCGCACACAACTCCGCTTTACATTTGCAGAGGGTGTCTTCCCGGTCCATGAAATCTTTGGCATCATATATTTCAATGCGTACAACCTTGAATCCCAGGGCAGGTTTTTTTATAAATGTATACGAAGTCACGTTGTTATCTTCACCATTTGGTCTTTTAAGATGCAATCGATCCCCCTTGTTTCTTTCTGAATGTACTGCTTCCATGGGAACAAAGTTGAATAATGGTTCTTCTGAATCCTGAAAAAATAAAATTTAAACAATGAGATATGCATCGCGACAGTTCCAAAGTTGAATCGAGAGAGAAGAAAACAGTGTTCATAATTTTATAATAAGTATTGCGAAACAAATATAGCAATCACGGTACGAGGTGACTTATATACATTAGAAAAAAAGTGGAATATTTATAAGTACGTAGATAAAATTGTGTATTACATATATAACATACACAAAATACAAAAAATACAATAAATGTATGTATGTGTAAAAAGTACAATAAAATACTTACCGAATTCATAATTTAACAATTTCTGTCACACACGGCTTACACGTACCAAATATTATTAAAGAATAACAACTAAAGAATAACATACTCTAGTCTGTAGTTTAAAGCTTCATTTTGGAACATTTTTTGTCTTTGTTACTCACCTTTGTACAGTACACCGACACATAGCTACACATTTCCAATAAAACATGGTCTCACATTGTATATGCTTCCCGTGTAATAATGGTTCAGTTTATACTGGAAAGTTCAGCTTGTTGTGTCGTTGTGTGTGCATTGATTTAGGATTTGAAAATAGACTCACTCCTTATTTAGACTTTGTGTAGACTTAGTAGCGCCAGAGAGGCGTCGGATGCAATCTGAGCCTGCCTGTGTTTACAAATTTCTCTAGTAATAAATTAATAAGTGTCGTACGAATGTACACCCATAGTAATGTATTGTAATGAACGACTTTTTTCATAAATTAAATGCAAAGCAAAACCACGTGAAACTAGTCGTATATTCATTGCGTATTATTGCTACCTTAGCAATATTTTTAGAATTCCGTCGGGGAGGTATCATCCTCGTTGAGCAATGACTAATCTCAAGTTATTCGAACATTGATTAATATAAATCATAAGGAATTAATGTGGACAGAACCCTCATTCGTATAAGTAGTCAAACTTGACATAATTTTCCTTCTGGTCATCATTTTTTTACACACACGTATAGGGATGAAATACTAATGCGTTCACACTAATGAAGTATTGGTGCCTATTAATAGAGATGTTAAATTCTATGGTTCAATACTTTCTGCTTAGAGCTGCTAGTAAACACTTCAAGTTACGTACGTGTTTGTGACAGTGCATATACTCATCAAGAAGTATTAGTTTTTCTAGTGAAATAACTATTCAATAACTTCATCATCAAGAAGTATCAGTTTTCGAAACAACTATTCGATAAATTCATCAGTTCATTATGTAAGTATTATTTTAATGTTATTTACTTGTTAAAAGCCTCAATCAATATTGAACACAATATAACATGTTTTTCAACCATTTAAACCGAGTGATTGTGGGTTCGATTCCCACACAGACTAGTTGATATTTGTCTGGTCTGAATATTTTTGTAATACGTTTCTCACTACTATTAATTTAAATGTGATGTGTCTTATCATATAAATTTATCATATAGGTTTATTACTAGCCTTCGAACTATCGACTTCATTCCCAATAACAACATCTTTGGTATTTCAGTTTTAGAATTATAGTTTAAATATCTTAATTAATAAATATAACAATGAATATAATAACCGAAAATTATAATAATATTTATAATTTTTATTAATATATTTTTAATAATAGGTATTTATAATTGTATTTTATAAATCAATTGTCGTAGTTTTTTGTAATGTTTAAACATAGATCAAAAACTTCTATCAACTTAAAATGCTAAAAAATAGTTTTAGATAAAATCTAAATTTGAATAGGTTCCACTATCATATGCGTATTTACATCTAAATACAGTGTCAAATAAATTATCATGTATTTTTTTCTTTACAGGTCGAAACTTGTAGACGACATTTACCCAACGGACGAGGTGTCATCCGCTGAAGAGCCGGAAAAGAAGCGGGTCGAAAAAAAGAGCACGAAGAAGAGATCTCATCGCTCAGAGCCGTCGAGCAGTGGTGTACGCACCGGCGGCGGTGCCAGCGCTCGCTCCGACCGGGACATTAAGCGGGCTAAAGCCGAGAAAAGGAGCAGCGCGGCGGCTCTGTTTGGCTCTGATAGTGAAGATGATCACACTTCTCTTGATAACGAAATCGGTAAAAAAGTACCCCCTTTAACTTCTTATGTAATGAGACGCGTTACGAATGGATATTCGCGCCAATCTAATGCATTAAAACCGGGGACACATTTCATTGAGTTAAAAATATACAAATGTGAGGAAATAGAAAATGTGTCCCCTATGAATAGGTGGCGTCATGCAATTGTTACCGTAAAGAATAGAACAGATATTGATACCGAAAGTTGGCGTCACTTATCTGCTTATTTGAGTGCCATTCGTAAAGAATTTAAAAACTACCCCTCTATGATTATTAATTCTTATAATTAATTAAATAAAACATAATAGCATACATTAATAGCTGTGTAGTTTAACTATGCATAACTACACACATTATATAACTATTATACTATATAACATTTCTAGTAAAACAGTTTTATGATTTATAAAATAAAACTATGTATTCGTTAGGTGTAAGAGATATAGTGGGTTTAAGGTTTCTTTTTGAACCCATAACATTTAGATAAATAGTGAAATATTATTGTATAAATATATACATAATAATATATTATTCTTCTTGTTACTTATTAAATAATAAAATATTCTTATAAATTTTTAATTGTTTACAGTTACCCTACATCATGAGGATGAACCCGATAAAATTAATTTTATGTTATGTGAGAAATGCAATTTAAGAATATTAAAACGAAAATTCAAAAATCATACCAGATCTAATTTACATAAGTCGAACTGTCTATTGAGTACCGAATTTGAAAGTATTAAAATAATTGCTACTGCATTTAAGAATAGAATAGTTACATACAGACTAAGTCCACTACAGGAAGACGAGCACCTCACACCAGAGGCGTTCCTGTGCTATTATAAGAATGATATAAATAGAATTATTGAACTATCATTAGCAAAACATAAGTGTATCAAAGTTAATTTTGAGCTATTTGCTTATTTTATTTTACCCAAGTCAGATGAACAACAGCTTAAATCATTTAATACAAAATTTGAAATTGTATGCTGTAGTACAGATATAAATTGTATGATTATTAAAATAATAAATATTTTGGTAGAAAAAATGATTGCATTTGAACACTGCGAGTCCGGTTGGTCATTTTTTAAAGTAAATCATTTAGAAATTAATATAAATAAATATTCACCTATGAAAGGAGGTAGTTATTTAGAATTACCTTCAGTTATAAAAAATACTAAAAGTTGCATAAACATTAAAAACGATGATAAATACTGTTTGTTATGGAGCATCGTAGCTTCGCTGTATCCTGCTAGAAGTAACGTATGTAGAACTACATCCTATCCTCATTTTTCAGAAGTTCTCAATATTGAAGGGATCACATTTCCGCCTACTATTAATGATTTGAAACTTTTAGAGAAACAAAATCCTGATTTAAGTATCAATGTTTACGGACTAGATAAAAAATGTAATGTTACTGGGCCTCTTTATTTGAGTAGTTTAAAGAAAGTTAATCATATAAATTTATTATATATAGAAAAAGAAGAAAAGGGTCATTACTGTCTTATTAAAGATCTCCCCCGACTAGTAAGACGTCAAATTACTAAACATAATGGAAAACTAGAGTTTTGTGATTCATGTTTACAGTTTTTTGCAAGTAAGTCTCGATATAATTCCCATAAATGTTCTGAAATTTTAGCAATATTACCAGGTGAAAATAGTAAATTAAAGTTTCAGCACTATGAAAGAAAATTAAAAATTAATTTTATAGTATACGCAGATTTCGAAAGCATATTGTTAGATTGTGATACAAAATCAAGTGTTAATAATACAACTAACATAAAATTGCATCAACCGTCATCTTTTGGTTATTATATTTGCTGTTCTCATGATTGTAGCTTGAATAAATATGTTTGGCATAGAGGTCCAGACTGTATTGAAATATTTATAAAAAACTTAATTAGAGATGTGAAACGAATCTATAGAATATTATCAAATAAAAAGTCTTTGTCTTCATTATCTGAAGAGCAAAGAGACAACTATGATATGGCCAATGTATGTCATATCTGCGAACAGCCTTTATTAGGAGATAAAGTTCTTGATCACGATCATATTACTGGTGAGTATCGCGGCGCAGCGCATACTCATTGTAATTTAACTTACAAAGTATGTCCATTCATTCCAGTAGTTTTTCACAATTTATCTGGATATGATAGTCATCTTTTTATAAAAGAATTAACTAACTATGAGGGCGACATCAAGGTAATACCTAAATCGAAAGAAAAATATATGTCGATAACGAAAAACATCTATTATGAAAAGTTGTCTCGCCACATACAAATAAAATTTATAGATTCATTTCAATTTTTAAGTTGTAGTTTAGATACATTATCAAAATCTTTAACAAAAGAAGAAAATGTACATCTTGCCAGTGAATTCAGAAATTATGATCAATTCGTGTTACTGAAAGAAAAGGGTGTTTTTCCTTACGAGTACATTGATTCGTGGGCTAAATATGATGAAAAGGAGCTTCCAGCTAAATATACATTTTTTAATAGTTTAACATCAGAGCATATAACAGATGCTGAATACCAACGTGCACAAAAAATTTGGAATGTTTTTAAGATTGATACTCTTGGTAGATATAATGACTTATATTTAAAGAGTGATGTATTATTACTTTGTGATATATTTGAAAAATTTAGACAAATGTGCTTGAAATATTACAAATTAGACCCAGCTCATTATGTATCTTCACCTGGCTTAAGTTGGGATGCTATGCTTTTATACACAGGAGTTCAATTAGATTTGATTTCTGATTTGGAAATATACGAATTATTTGAAAATGGAATACGTGGCGGTTTGGCTCAATGTTCACTTCGATATGCCAAATCTAATAACAAATACCTACCAGATTATGACGTAACTGAACCTTCTTCTTTTTTAATATATCTTGATGCTAATAATTTGTACGGGCATGCCATGACCAAAAAGATGCCGATATCAAACTTTTATTTATTAAATGAAAATGAAATATCAAAATTTGATCTGTTTAACGCCGCAGATGATGCAGATTATGGTTATATTTTAGAAGTAGATTTATGTTATCCACATCACTTGCACGATTCTCACAGTGATTTACCTTTTGCGCCCGAAAAAATAATACCTCCAGGCGGAAAAACTTATAAACTAATAGCAAATTTATATGATAAAACCAAATATGTTATTCACTATACAAACTTAAAACAATGCATAAAACATGGATTGATTTTAAAAAAGATCCATCGTATATTAGCTTTTCGTCAAGACTGTTTTCTGAAAAAATACATTGATTTGAATACTCAGTTACGTCAAACATGTAATTCAACATTCGAAAAAGACTTTTTTAAATTACTAAATAATGCTATTTTTGGTAAAACAATTGAAAATAGACGAAAACAAAAAGACGTGAGGTTAATATCACAATGGGCAGACACGAAAAATTTAACGAATAAAAATGTAGGTGCTGAAAAGTTAATTTCAAAACCAAATTTAAAAAACATCTATATATTAAATGAAAATTTTGTAGTTATTCAATTGAATCAGGAAAAAGTAACCTTAGATAGGCCAATATATATTGGTTTTACTGTTTTAGAATATGCAAAACAACATTTGTATCAGTTTCACTATGATTTTATTAAAAATAAGTATAAAAATCAAACAATGCTTTGCTACACAGATACCGATAGTCTACTTTATTATATACATACTAATGATTTTTATGCTGATATTAGTCAAAATATTTCACAATTTGATACTAGTAATTTTTCTGAAGATAACCCTTATGGAATTTTAAAAATGAATGCAAAGGTTCCTGGTTTATTTAAAGACGAACTAGGAGGTGATGTAATTTCTGAATTTGTTGGGCTTAGAGCTAAATTATATTGTATAAGCAGTGTTAAAACACATATAAAGAAAGCAAAAGGCATTACGAAGAATGTAACAAGAAAATTATCATCAGCTAACTACAAGACAGCCTTGTTGAATGACAAGACATATAAACATAAAATGATGATTATAAAATCGATGAAACATGTTCTGTATACCCAAGAAATTAATAAAGTAGCATTAAATAGAAATGATGACAAAAGGCAAATTTTACCAAACCAAATATATACTTTACCTTGGGGGCACTACAAATCTATCAAATGAATTTAAGATTATGTTGTATGTATAACTGCGCTACATTTAATTTAATCTATATTTAAATGTATTTTAATCATTAAGAATGAGAAAAAATATATTATTCATATACAACCTTATATTTTGTTTACTATATTGTAATTATAATTGGATTACATAAATATGGTTATAGTTCAAACATAGATATAAGTACATATTTAGCATATAACATGTTTTATCATACTTAAATAAAATACTTTTTACCTACAAACCTGTTTTTATTTATGTTACCTTTAAAAATAAAATTAAAAAAAGAATATATTAATCTGTGATAAGAATAACATCATTCTTGCAAAGGTGGCATACTTGAATTAAATTTATTTTTAATTCGTCCTAATATTTTGCATATTATGTATATATGTGAATGCTAAACAGTATTTGATTTAATCGACAAGATGAAGTTGATCAAGCAACCCATATCCCTAAATGTTAATAATATAAGATTAAGTGACTCTACCCACTACATCAGACATAGCACTTTATTGCCGAATACCATTCGCTGTATAATATGTGGTCCGTCGAACTGTGGTAAAACGAATGCTATGATTAGTTTACTGCTGCATGAAAATGGGCTCAAATTTAGAAATCTGTATCTTTACTCGAAAACTTCTTTTCAACCTAAATACCGTTTCTTGACTGAAGTATTGAGACGAGTACCGCAGGTTAATTTCTACGAGTTCAATGATGATAAAGATGTCATTTCTCCGAGTGAAGCTTTAACAAATTCTGTATTTATTTTCGATGATGTTGCTTGCGAAAATCAAATAAATATCCGCAATTATTTCTGTATGGGTAGACATAAACAAATAGATTGTTTCTATTTATCTCAAACTTATTCAAAAATTCCGAAGCAACTGTTACGAGACAATGTTAATTTTCTTATTATATTCAAACAAGATGATGTAAATTTAAAGCATATTTATGAAGAGAACGTTAGTTCTGATTTACAATGGAAAGAGTTCAGAAATCTTTGTCATACCGTTTGGAGTAAACCTTACAATTTTCTACTTATTAATAAAGAATCATCATTAAATAACGGTAGGTATAGACAGAATTTTGATATGTTTTTTAAATTTGACTGACTGTTTATATGTACATATAAGTAAAAACATGCAAAATTAAATTCAGTATAATTTGATCTTTAGCTTAATACAGGTGTTATAATAGGCACAACATGGAGAAAAATATTAAAATAGAATTAATGAAGTCTGTAGATTCCATAAAGAAGAAAATAAAACAAATGAAAAACCAGGAACACTTAATGAACTTGTCACTTGACAAAATGTTAAAACCTGTCACAGATCCCCTTAAAACCCTAGTTGATTCGAGCAAAACAATGGAAAAAATACAAAATGTAGAAAATACACACTCTAATTTTGAAGACATGGAATCGGATGACATTAATAATACTAGCTCATCTACAAAGTTTGAAGAATGCTGCGATCCAGAACTGAATTCTATACAGTTCGTTAAAAAGTCTCCCCAGACAGAACTACTGGAAGATTTAGAAATATCATTAGAGGGCTGTGATATCCATGATATTTATGATGGGGTAAATATACCATTTGGAATAAGGAGTGCAAACAAAAAATTACTAATGGGTAATTCAATAGTTTCATTTTCTAAAATAGATAGTGTGAATGATGATAATGTCATTTTAATTAAAGTTGGTGACAAAAGCTACAATTTAACCCCTGGTTTAAAAGAACTCTTACTTCGAAGAAAACCTGATTTGAAACTAATATCGAGCAAAGATAAACTTGTCTATAAAGATATGTTGCATTATACAAATGCACATAAGAGAGATTTCAATCCTAATGGACAAATTAGAGGTGATAAAGGTATAAAATATCGTGAAATAATTAGACCATTGTTTTCTGAATCGTTAAACAATAATATTATCACTAAATTTGGAGGAAGCTTACCAACGCTAAAGAAATACAAAAATAACACTGACTTGGTATATTGGGATGATCCTAACGAACTGGTTGAGAGATTGAAACTATTAATTGCTTCCCGAGATGCTGGTAATACTAACCATGATAATGAAATTTTATCAATAATCGAAGAATTAAAAGAAGCTGATATAATTAAATAATAAATACTCATAATAATATGCTTTTTATTCAGTATAATAGCTGAGTTCAAGACAAGTATACTGAATTGTGAACATGAGCAAAGCTGACGTGGTAAACGAAATTCATAAAAATGCGAGGGTGAACTATCCACGAAGACATGTTATCATGAAAGATATAGATGACTTGTGGCAAGCAGACTTAATTGATATGCAATCAATTTCAAAAGAAAATAAGAATTACAGATATATTCTTGCCGTTATTGATACATTTTCGAAATATGCTTGGGCCTTTCCTATGAGAAGTAAAACCAAAGATGATGTGTGTAACTCTTTCAAAACTTTGTTGGATAAAGGGCGTGTTCCTAAAAATCTGCAAACGGATAATGGAGCTGAATTTTATAATAACAAATTTCAGAAGCTTATGAAATCATATAATATTAACCATTATTCAACCTTCTCAACAAAAAAGGCTTCAATAGTTGAACGATTCATCCGGACATTGAAATCTAAAGTTTATAAGGAATTTAGTTTAAAAGGCAATTACAATTGGATAAATAATACCCTAAATGACGTCATTTACAAATACAATCACACTCACCATCGCACTATTAATGAAATCCCTGCTAATGTGGACAATATTAATAAAAAAATGATATTAGAAAGGTATTTAAAGTTGCATAAAAAATATAATTTAAAAAGCAAGTACAAAGTAGGTGATTATGTGCGTATCAGTAAATACAAAGGAACATTTGAAAAAGGTTACACTCCCAACTGGTCAACAGAAATATTTAAAATTCGTAAAATACAAAAAACAACTCCCATAACTTATTTAATTGAAGATACTATCAGAGGTCACCCTATTTTAGGCGCATTTTATACGCAAGAACTTCAAAAAACAAAACATCCTAATGTATATTTAGTTGAGAAAGTTCTTAGAAGAAAAGGTAACAGAGTTTTAGTAAAATGGTTAGGTTTGTCTTCGGCTGAAAGCAGTTGGATTGATAAATCGAATGTAATATTATAAATAATATTAGCAACAAACTTGAATCGATAACTATTTATTAAAGTATTCAAACCGGAATCATCAGTCTTATAATGTGTTTTGGAGAGAGTAGTCTACTCAATTGGCTTATTAATAATTTACCATTTGAATTACACTTACCAGGATATAATTACTATGGTCCTGGCACTAAATTAATAAAAAGGCTTGCACAAGGAGATAACGGCGTAAATAAATTGGACGAATATTGCAAAGATCACGATATTGCATATCACAAGTCATCAAACTTGAAAGATCGACATAAGGCTGATTTAATTTTGTTAAAAATGGCGAAAGAGCGAGCGTTTGCTTCCGATGCTAGTATAGGCGAAAGACTCGCGGCACGGTTAGTAAGGAAGGCTATGTCAGCAAAAATTAAAACTGGTTCTGGTTTGAGCAAAAAGCGTTTTCCAAAAGTTACATCTGGAAAAGGATTAAAAAGTAAATTAAAAACTGTTATTACAAAAGCAAAAAGACACATAAAAAAATTAAAACCTAAGAGCAAGAAAATGGCTATAGAATTAGCTATTGCTGCTACCAGAGAATTAGCTGATGATTCATCGATTAAGCTCCCTCGTGTTATTCCTATTCCAAAAACTGGGGGAGTACTACCTCTGATTCCTATTTTTGCGGGATTATCAGCGGTGGGAGCTTTAGCAGGCGGTGCAGCTGGTATTGCCAAAACCATAAATGAATTCAAAATGGCTAAAAAGCTGTATGAGGAATCGAGGAGACACAATGAAAAAATGGAAGCTCTATGTATCGGGAAAGGACTACACCTTAAACCACATAAAAGCGGCCTTGGAATTTTCGTATCAAAAGAAAAAAACTAAGATATCGGCTACCCAAACGGGCCTTAACTAACTTTGACATTTTAAAGTATGGAAATAGAATTCCTTATTTTAGAGGTGTCTTTATGAGAGATGAGCTCCCTAAATATCCATATAAAAAAGAATGTGGAGTTATTAATTTAGATAGTTCTAAAAATACTGGTTCTCATTGGGTAGCCTATGCAAAATATAATGATTATGTTGAGTATTTCGATAGTTATGGAAATCTTAAACCTCCAAAGGAATTTATAAAATATGTAGGTTCTAACATTCAATATAATTATGAAAATATACAACGTGATCACCCCTTCAACTGTGGACATCTATGTTTAAATTTCCTAAAGAATTTTTGGTATAATCAAGAAATAAAATAAACAGGCTCATTTAAAAGAGCTCAGTATGCAAGCATGTCTACTACGGTTACCATCTCTGGAAATAAATCAGAACTGGTCTCGTATTTTCAACCACCTCTTCATTTAACTGATAAATACGAGTGCGGTTTACTATACTTTTCAGTATTAAAAACAAGGCCGAATGTGCCCGTTAATAACAGCAGTTTACCAGCTGTAATCAGAATTGAATGTGATCTTGTGTGCGGTTCATATTACAACGGATTACCGACTCATTTTATTCATGAATTCATATCTAATACTGCTTCGAGTCAGTACACAGAAATACCCCAGAACGTTATTTACTTCCCAGTGAACAAAAATATAATTTCATCTATATCTATTAGGATTGTTGATCAACTTGATAACTGTATTAACTTTGGTGAAGAACATATTCAATTGCGCCTTCATTTAAGAAAAACAAAATGATAGTTTATTATAAAAACACTCCTGTGAAAATCAGACGTCTTATTCCATCTACGACCATTAAGGTGCATAGACGTAAGAAAAAAGTCAAGAAATTGAGTGAAGCAAATAAAGCTTTTCTTAAAGCTCTAGGTTTTAAAGTATGAATATACTACAAATTACTGAATTACCTCACTTCGATAGTTCGATTGAAAGCTATGAAGTCCACACATACAATCCCTGTGTAGGGATTCCCTGTGTTTGGGAATTCTGATTTCATCGTTTTCTCTAAAGCTGTTAGTGTTAACAGCTTTAGAGAAAACGATGAAATCAGAATTCCCATACACCAACAAGACATATACGTGTTACCATCAGCCAGTTCAATTTACGTCGAGGGTCAAGCAAAGTTCTTCGACAAAGATGGAAAACCGATTAAGAAAAATATTACGTTCAGTAACAACCCTGTTATGTTTTTGTTTCAAGATATCCGATACGAAATAAATGGCATTGAAATAGATCGCATTAAAAATTCTGGAATAACGTCGACAATAAAGTCATACGTTTCAATGAATGATGGAGAAAATAAAGTTGCTGCTCTGTGGGGTTGGAACCTAGATGGATTCAAAAGTGATGGTCATTTTAGTGCTATTGTACCTCTTAATAAGATTTTAGGATTTGCGGAGGATTACAATAAAATTGTGATAAATTGTAAACATGAACTTATTTTGAACAGAAGTAACTCTAACTTAAACAGTATCATAGCAACTGATGATATTGCGAATTTTCAAATAGACATACAAAGATTGCAATGGCGTGTACCACATATAAAAGTGTCAGACCGTGAACGACTGACACTACTAAAACACTTGGAGAGAGATAAACCTATTCAAATAGCGTTTCGAAATTGGGATTTATATGAGTATCCTTTGCTCCCTAAAACTACAAAACATTCTTGGTCAGTTAAGACTGCATCGCAATTAGAGAAACCTCGATATGTAATTTTTTGCTTGCAAACCAACAGAAAAAATAATAAAACCAAAGACAGTTCTCTGTTTGATCATTGTGGGGTTACTAACGTAACACTATTTTTGAATTCACAGTATTATCCTTACGAGCCTCTAAGCTTAAATTTTTCTGAGAACAAATACAATATATTATATGAAATGTACGTGAAATTTCGTCAGTCGTATTACAATTGTCCTGCAGACCCCTTGCTTAATTTGGTTGATTTCAAGGAGAAAGCCCCTCTCTTTATTATAGACTGTTCAAGACAAAACGATAGTTTGAAAACAGGCCCCGTAGATGTACGGTTGGAGATTGATTGTTCAGCACCAATACCAGATAACACAACTGGATATTGTTTAATTATTAACGATCGACTTGTGGAATATAAACCTTTAAGTAACATAGTGCGCAGATTATCATGACAGCCATTGTAGATGTTCAAGGTTTTAAAACAGAAACAAATGAATTTATAATTAAAGAATTTGCTGTATTGTTAAATAAAAAAATTCAGGTGTTCTTAATTAAGCCACCATTTCCATTTTACGATTTAACGAAACCTGAAAAACGACAAGTCAGTTGGATTGAACGTAATAGAAGGATATACTGGAGAGACGGATTTGTGCCCTACTCAAATCATCAGAATTTGATTGTAGATATTTTAAGAGATAAAAGTGTTTACACCAAAGGTTTAGAAAAAGTGTTGTGGCTAAAAAATATTTTGAATAATAATAATAAGAATATAAATAATTTAGAAGATGAAGGTTGTCCTAATTTATTAAGCTTGTACAATAAATATGAACATTCTCATGATGTGTATAGTTGTATTTATCATGATAAAATATGTGCTTTAAAAAATGTAACATGTTTAAATAAATGGTGTATAGATAATAAATTTTTGAAATAAATATTCGCTTCTTTAATTTTAAAATTCTCTATCCCTACCAATTCCCTCAAATGTTAATCATTATAAATTGCTGGCTACAGCAGTACGATATCATTTCACCTTTATAATTATCTGTATGAAGAACTATATAGCGAGTGAGAAAATGTCTCAAAATAAATGTAGCCCTCGTTATGACATGTATAATGCGTATAAAATGCGTGAGATTTCATTTAGACATTATTGGGCAACGGCTAATTCAAGGAGAAGGTTGGTGATGGAAATGGCTGAAGCCGGATTTTTTTATTATGGAAATAGTGTAAATGATAAAGCAGCGTGTTTCTCATGTGGAGGTGTTATAGAAGATTGGGAGATTTACGATGATCCCTGGATGCAACATGCTATACATTTTCCTCAATGTTTTTATTTGAATGCCGTGAAAGGAATATATTATATTAATAACTGTCTGAAACAATTACTCTATTAGAATATGCGCTATTGCATTGTGCTCCGAGTCGGATTATATTTACCCTATTAGAATATATTATGTATGTATATTGCACTTAAAATGAGTTAAATTTGTGTACATATTATAGAGATGTCGTGCATCGCAGCCATTTCACTACAGTGTAAAGGTTCAATTTTTAAATTTATCTCATAAATAAATAACTATATTTATTGATATTAATCTATAATGTCTCAGTCAGTGAAATCTGATTTTGATTGCTACGAGATACTGCCGGGAAATGAAATTTGTTTCATATAAATTGTACAATAGTAGTAATGTAGAACGCAAATAAATTGTTAAATTAACATTTTTAGTTTTATTTAATAAAAGACTTGTGAGACCCCTAACACCAATCACACAGTTTTATACTTGAATCATTATCCATTTGGAATGTAATGCAGATCAGAATCTATTTAGGCTATCGTACCAAATATTATTATATTACCCATAAATAAATAAATATATTTCAATTCTCGATATGATAAGTTCTCATCATACATACTTTATAGAGTTGCTGCGTGCTGAGCGAGAGCAACTGATTCAGTATACCGTATGTTTAAATTAGTATCAATCAGAAACAGACACCAGTTTTCGAGAAGTAAACTGTTTCTAGTATTGTTAAGTTATAATAAAAATTGATTAATTATTTATCATTGAGTATTATGGAAGATTTATGAACATGTCCGTTCCGCAGTTCTCAAACAGATTTTAGAGGATATTTTTTTAGTAAGTATTTGAATGATCGAGACAAAAAGGATGAATGATTCAGTTCTGTAGATGTTGCTAAAAAACGGCTTGAATAGATCAAGTTATTAAAAGAACAGCAATCAGTTCTCAAAAACTAAAAATCGCTTCTCGAGTAGTTAAAGTTGTGTGTATCTGAATCTTCGTATTTGAATGATCGAGACAAAAATGTTTGAATGATTCAGTTCTAGAGAAAACGAAATCAGTTCTGTAGATGTTGCTAAGAAAAGCGGTCTGAATAGATCAAGTTATTGAAAGAACGACAATCAGTTCTCAAAAACTCAAAATCACTTCTCGAGAAGTTAAAATTGGGGTATCTGGATCTCCTGTGATCCAGATAGCCCAATTTAACACTACTCACCTCACTTTCGGAGAGCACATTAAGGCGGTTCGTTCGCGCGCCGCTTTCGCTCTCGGTAGGCTTCACCCCATGTTAAATGCACGCAGCAAGTTTATTTATTTATTTATTTATTCTGAAGTTTCCTTTGCCATTACAGAATACATCTAATGCGACAAAGTAACTTAAAATACACTTAACTATAATTTACATGCTACACAGTACATGGCTCTTGTGAACTCGCCCAGTGTACAGGTGAATATGTCTATGACATCCGCAACCGTGTTGAGCGTGCGCAACGAACGAGTCAGCGGTGCGCGCCCCAGCAGGTTAGTGTGCGCACGCGGTACCACCAGCAACCGCGGCCTGCGCCGCCGCGCCGCATACCTATCCGGTACATTAAACCCAATTCCTGATAGTATACCCGAGTTTTGTATATGACCTCTTAAAACTTTGAAAATATAAGTTGCCAGGGCCACTTCACGCCTGACTTCTAATTTGTAGTAGCCCACCATACCGAGACAAAATAGGGTGGGATACAGTAACGGGTATCCCGGGTATCTACCATACAGCTTTAAATAAATAAACCTAACGTATTTGTTTTGTATCCGTTCGAGCATATTTTTGTATTTTATTTCACTCGGGCTCCAGACGGCCGCATTATACTCCAGATGACTTCTCACAAGAGCCTCATACAAAGCCCTCAATGCCTTGACGTTTGTGAAGTCATTTGCCTGACGCAGCACAAATCCCAGATTCCTGTACGCCTTTTTACAAACGTGTAACACGTGCTTACGAAACTGCAGATCACTGGTGAAATGAATGCCTAAATCCTTAACCTCCATGACACGCTGCAGCGGCTCCCCGTCCATGCTGTACTGGTGGTGTTGTGGGGTCCGTGCGCGTGTGAATGAAAGCACCGAGCACTTTGATACATTAAAGTATAGCTTATTGCAGTGACTCCATTCAGTAACCCTATCCAAGTCGTGCTGCAGCATCTCCCGATCCACCGTGTCTTTAATGATGCGCAAGTTGTCACTCAAGTGCAAATTGCGCATCTTCACGGCGTGCATTCGTCCCATCATGACCTACGCCTGTGCCGTATTCGCACACGCAAAGGCATACCGTCTCCATAGGATGCAAACCCTACAAAACCGTTTCTTGCGTAAGGCCACGGGAGCCCCGTACTACCTTCGCAACGAGAATCTCCATCTCGATCTGAGAATCCCCACCATCCAGCAGTTCATGAAACGCACCACCAAGCGCTTCTTCGACACTGCTGAAAAACACCCCAATCCCCTGATCGCATCGGCCGCCCGATACACTCCCTCCCGTATTAGTAAGACTCGCCGACCGAGACATACTCTGACCATCCCCGACGATGCCATTACTCTCCTCCAGGAGAGTAACAAAGAAACCAGTACATTACGAAAGTACAAATACAGACCGCCGTCATTCCGCCCTCGCCGCCGAGGTCCGTCGCGACGTCCCTGTTCATCTCCGCCCCGTCCCTTGCTCGTGCCAGCCCGCGCCGCTGAGCCTGTAGCTTTAAATTCGTCCCTAATTAATACTGACCAGATCCAGCCTGTCCCTTTGCTGCCCTCCCCCAGCGACGCCCTAAGCCGAGGCCCGTACCCCACAGGGGGTGCCCTTAGCGTGTAGTCGCTTAGTTTAGTTTATAAGTTATATTAAGCCCTGGCTGGAGGCCTTAAATTCATTTAAGGCACCACAGGAAAGCCCGGTTAAGCAGCCGACAACCTCATAGGTTGACCTGCGAGGTGCAATACCGAAAAAAAAAAAAAAAAAAAAAAAAAAACACAATGTTTTCGACTCTTCGCTCGACGCTCGCCGCGAACGGACGTGCTGCGCTTCGCTCCGCGCCCGCTCTCGACTTCCCGCCACTTCTCGTTGCGCCCGCCGCGACGACTCCTGTAGTCAGCAGACTACAACCTATTCGATTGGAAGCCGCCTTTTTCAAGGCAGCGGACGATTAATTATTTCTTTAACCCGCGTGTTGTTGTGTTAGCTTCACTTGGCCCCTTCAGGGCTTAAATCTACAGTTTCGTGGTCCTCGGTGGATACCTTACGGTGCCAACGAAGCCGAGGGGGTGTTGCCCCAATCACACCCGCCGACCCCCTTCAGGGTGAGGCAGTCAATTGGAGTCGGGAGCTAGTGTCACGGCCTTGGGGAGTCTCCTAGTCGTGCCTAGTCTCTGGTTTCGTTCACAGCTACACACCTAGTGTCGGTTGGGCGTGTCTACACCCTTCGCACTAGACTGGTCAGGGCCCCGTTCGCACAATAAGACTGGCGTCGGGTTTACAAGCTTAGGGCACACCAGTAGGTACTCACCTCCCTGCCTACACCCGGCAGGGAGGGTCACACATCCCCGGGCCTGTCCACCCGGGGAGCTAGGCAGTTAGGATACAGTTAGGTTCCCCCGCGAAAATTTCTCCCGCGATTCCCCTCCCTCTTCGATGATGTCGGACGCAATTATCGTTGCGTTCGTCAAGGAGGTCCTCTTCAAGGACCCCGAATTCATTGCCAAGTATGGCAAAAAGTTTGCTGCTCTGCAGCAAAACTCTTCCCCGATCGAGGAAAGCATCGCTAGCTTTAGCGATGTACTCGACAGCCCCGCTTCCCCGCCGCCCGTTGACAAAGGAATTCCAGTGGCGGCACCATCAAAGCCTTCACGGAACATTCCTTCATTATTGTCCATCGAGACAATAAATCCCTACGCGGAAGCACACAATGTGCCGACCGCCATTGTTCCCGCCGCCATTGTTTCGCAAACAATGGGCGCCTCGCAGCTGCCTGTCGCAGCTGCAAACCCCGACTCGTCCGAAAGCATGGACACCTCGGTCCCACGTGACCACCCTTCTGCCCCTGTCTCCGACTCCGAAGACTCCTTATCCTCCTCCGCTTCCTCCTCGGACGACGACTATCAAGTCGTCGGCAGCGGAGGCAAGAGGAAGAAGGGAAAGTCTCCGTCTCAGGCTACCAAAGCCAAAAAGGTCGTAGCAACGACCTCCCCCGCGTCCCCCCCGACCCCTAGTCCCACCGTTAACGCTGTCTCGACTTCCGAGACCAGCCGCCCCCCTAGCCCCCTCACTCCCAACCCCGCCTTAGCTTCGAAGAAGAAGCTCAAACCCCCGCCGCCCTTGTTCATTCAAGACAAGGCCAAATGGACGGAGGTCTCCAAGTGGTGTAATGATCGCAAGATCACTTACACCAACGCCCGCACTACCCTGCAGGGCATTAAAGTCCAAGTTCCCACGGCAAAAGACCACAGGGAACTAACCAGCCTACTGAAGGTGAGGAACGTCTCGTTCCACACCTATTCCCTCCCCGAGGAAGCGCCCACCCGAGTGGTGATCCGGCGCATCCCAAAAGAGATCCCAGTTGAGGACATCCTCAATGACCTCCACTCCCAAAAGGTCCCCGTCTCGGCAGTCCATCGCCTGCACAAAGCGAGGGGCGGCCCCGCCTTCGACACCGTCCTGGTCGTCTGTGACCCCACAGAAGGCCATCACCCCATATTCAAGGTGAAGTCAATTTGCTCCCTTTCTGGCATCTCCATAGAGAAGCCCTACAAGGCCAACTTAGTCGGCCAATGTCACCGTTGCCAACTGTATGGCCACGTACAGCGCAACTGTTTCGCGACCCCGAGATGCGTTAAGTGTCTGGGGGAGCACGGCACTGCCGATTGCCCACGCCCAAAGGAGCGTGAGCTATGTACCGAACCGCCTAGCTGCGTGCTATGCGGCCAGTCAGGACACCCGGCTAACTACCGCGGCTGCCCCAAGGCCCCTAAATCCTCTTCTCCCAAGCTGGTAAAGCGTGCAAACGCCCGCCAGCAAAGGGAAAGCCCATCTGTGAAGGTTCCCTCCTCACAGATGCCCGAGCGTCTCAGCCCTCAGAGGCCCTCCCCCTGGAACACGCTCAACCACCAAAGAGCCTTTCCAGCACTGGCCACCCCACAGCCAGCCCCTATCTCAGCGCCGCCGGCCCTTGCCGCCCCCGCTCCTCAATCCGCCCCCAAAAAGATTCCTCCTCCCACAAAGGCTGCCCCTGCAGCCCCAGCCGCGTCCTCTCCCGCCCGCAGCGGCCCCGTGGCTACTATCCCTAACGCTGAACACGTCCAAATCTTATCGGACGCCTTCAGCATCTACGTTAACCCGGATGCCGTAACTATGGCTCAGGAAATCATTGCTTGCAATGCTGACCTTACAGCCATAGGGAAAGTGTTCGACGCGTACCCCGCAATTACGCGTGTCCTTGAAAAGCTTTACCGTCCTAAATCATAATGGATAGTAAAAAGCCTTGTTGTACCAAACCCCGTTCCCTCAAGTTAGGCTTCTTCAACGCAAATGGCATCAATGGTCAGCGGGATGAGATCGCCACTTTCCTCCGCGATCATCATCTCGACTTACTCCTAGTACAGGAGACATTCCTGAAGCCCCGCCATCGTGACCCGAGAATTGCAAACTATCGGTTAGTTCGCAACGATAGGTCTCGCTGTCACAAGGGCGGCACCCTCATATACTACAGAAAGGAACTGTGCTGCATCCCTATGGACCCTCCCCCCCTCTCTCGCCTCGAGGTCTCACTCTGTCGGCTCGGCATGACTGGTCATCAGCCGATTACCATTATCTCTGCCTACATCCCTCCTTCGTCCTCAGAGGACCCAACTCTGCTCACCAACGATCTCTCCGCTCTTCTTGGCCTGAGTGACTCCGTTATACTAGCGGGCGATCTCAACGCCAAACACCCCGCCTGGAACTGCAACACGACCTCTACCAGAGGTAAAATCGTGTTCAACCTCTGTGCCACCCTCAACTTTGGCGTCATCGCTCCGATGACTCCCACTCACTTCCCTCACGACCCAAATCACCTCCCCGACATCCTCGATGTAGCGCTCCTCAAGAATGTAAATCTCCGTTTGCATTCTATTGAAGCGCTCCCCGAGCTCGACTCCGACCACCGTCCGGTCGTCATGGAACTAGCTCCTCGCTCAGGTCCCTATGATCCCAGCCAACCCCCCCCGACCCAAGTGATAACCGACTGGAGGAAAGTAAGCGAAAGCTTAAAGTCCGTCTCGTCGCCTCACCTGGACGCTATCCCCGACCACATCGTTTCAGTCGCAGACACGACGGGCGCGATCATCTCCTTCACGGAACACGTACAATCCGTCCTGAACGATTGTTCAAGGGAGGTTCCGGTGGTGAACGATCACCGCTGGAAACTACCGGACGATGTGCGTGCTCTGATGACCGAGAAGAACGCGGCCATCCGTGCGTATAGCGCTTTCCCCTGTGACGCGAACAAAGCTCACATGCGATCTCTACAGCGTGCTGTAAAGAACCGCATAGATGAGTGGCGTAACGCTAGCTGGGAAAAGACGCTAAGCGAACTGGAGCCCACCCACCAAGCCTTCTGGGAGCTACAGAGGAGGTTACGCTCCACCAGAGAGGCCGCCATGCCTCCTCTCACTCGCCCCGACAAAACCGTCGCTTTCGACAACGACGAAAAGGCTGAATGTCTAGCCGACAGTCTTGAGGCCCAATGCACCCCGAGCACTCAACCTGTAGACGAAGCTCACCTTTCCAGGGTTGACGCCGAAGTCGAACGTAGAGCTGCCATTCCACCCGTCGAAGACCCCGACGACCCACTGCCCCCCGTCACCCCCGACGAGGTGCAGGACATCATCAAAAACCTCAGACCCCGGAAAGCCCCTGGGTCTGACGGAATCACGAACAGGGTTTTCAAACTCCTCCCTGCCCCTCTCATAATGCTTATGACTGCCATCTTCAATGGCGCCATGAGCAACAACATCTTCCCCGGTACATGGAAGGAAGCCACCGTCATTGGCATCCCCAAACCCGGCAAACCCAAGTCGGAGCCTTCGAGCTATCGACCCATCAGTCTGCTCAACGTTCTCGGCAAAATCTACGAGAGACTTATTTATAAGCGCCTCAAAGACTATGTCGAAGCAAAGAGCCTCATCCCGGACGAACAATTCGGATTTCGTTCCCACCATTGTTGCGTCCAACAAGTCCACCGCATCGTCGAGCACATAAGCGTTGGCTTTCAACGTGGCTCTCTGACGGGCGCCCTCTTCTTCGACATAGCGAAAGCTTTCGATAAAGTCTGGCACAATGGCTTAATATACAAGCTCTACCAGATCGGAGTGCCCGACCGCCTCGTTCTCATCATACGAGACTTTCTGTCAAATCGTACCTTTCGCTATCGCATTGAAGGTGCGCTCTCCTCTCCCCACCCCATACGCGCCGGAGTCCCTCAAGGCTCCGTCCTATCCCCGCTTCTGTTCACGCTGTTCACCAGCGACATCCCAAAAAATAGCAAGGCCCTATTCGCTGACGATACGGCTATTTATTACACCGGTCGCAACCCAGCCTCCATCGCCCGCACTCTCCAAATCGCCGCAAGCGCCCTAGGCGCTTGGTTCCGGAAATGGAGAATCGAGGTCAACCCTGACAAGAGCCAAGCGGTCCTCTTCTCTAAACCGCGCTCATCCCTCACCCCCCCTAGTCCCATCACCATGTACGGCAAGCCGATCCCTTGGGAAAAGCGAGCCAAATACCTCGGTGTGATCCTCGACCACCACCTCACTTTCGGAGAGCACATTAAGGCGGTTCGTTCGCGCGCCGCTTTCGCTCTCGGTAGGCTTCACCCCATGTTAAATGCACGCAGCAAGTTGTCACTCAAGTGCAAATTGCGCATCTTCACGGCGTGCATTCGTCCCATCATGACCTACGCCTGTGCCGTATTCGCACACGCAAAGGCATACCGTCTCCATAGGATGCAAACCCTACAAAACCGTTTCTTGCGTAAGGCCACGGGAGCCCCGTACTACCTTCGCAACGAGAATCTCCATCTCGATCTGAGAATCCCCACCATCCAGCAGTTCATGAAACGCACCACCAAGCGCTTCTTCGACACTGCTGAAAAACACCCCAATCCCCTGATCGCATCGGCCGCCCGATACACTCCCTCCCGTATTAGTAAGACTCGCCGACCGAGACATACTCTGACCATCCCCGACGATGCCATTACTCTCCTCCAGGAGAGTAACAAAGAAACCAGTACATTACGAAAGTACAAATACAGACCGCCGTCATTCCGCCCTCGCCGCCGAGGTCCGTCGCGACGTCCCTGTTCATCTCCGCCCCGTCCCTTGCTCGTGCCAGCCCGCGCCGCTGAGCCTGTAGCTTTAAATTCGTCCCTAATTAATACTGACCAGATCCAGCCTGTCCCTTTGCTGCCCTCCCCCAGCGACGCCCTAAGCCGAGGCCCGTACCCCAAAGGGGGTGCCCTTAGCGTGTAGTCGCTTAGTTTAGTTTATAAGTTATATTAAGCCCTGGCTGGAGGCCTTAAATTCATTTAAGGCACCACAGGAAAGCCCGGTTAAGCAGCCGACAACCTCATAGGTTGACCTGCGAGGTGCAATACCGAAAAAAAAAAAAAAAAAAAAAACACAATGTTTTAGTTCCGAAACAGTCAGTGAAGAAATAACAACTAATAAATAAGGAAACCTTCAAAGTGTTTTAATCTGAAGCATCTCCCGCCAGCGACCCGCCCCGATAACTAAGTCGCCGTACACAACAATCAGTTTTGAGTTTTTTTTTTTATCACATTTCCTTTTTTTATGGATTTTACTACCAAGATAAATCGTTTCATTGCCGGAAAAAATCATTTAAATTTCACGGTGCTGTCAGTTTGATGTGTTTTTTTACAACCTTTATTTTGGTATATTATTTAAATCATTCTAACAGTTATTATTCTTATTCTTTAATAATATTATTTTAAAATTATCTTGTCCAATGATTGTGCCAGTTATTTAAAGTCGTCCTGTATAATCAATGTAAATTAAGGTGTACTAATCATATAGTAAATCTGAATATTTGTTTGTTTAATCGCGCTAATGTCTGAAACTACCAGTGTTATTGTATATGATATTATAATATAGTAATTAATTTGGTATGATAGTCAGATTTAGGAAAAATATTTTAACAGCGTGTTCCATGAATGCCTGCTCATATTTAACGCATACACATACGTCTATACACATATATAACAAAATAAACTAGATAAAAACTAAATATCTAACAAAAAAAAAATGGATGAGTCAAAGAAACACCAATATCACGCTCATCACGGAGCAATAACTATAAAGACGCGTGGAAACCGCGCGAGGCAGCTAGTATTTGATAAATCATCTATACTATATAATATATCTATACTTCTATTCTATACTATAATATTATAAAGAAGTAAAATTTGTTTGTAAGTTTGTATGTTTGTAAGTTTGTTTGTAGGGGGTAATCTCCGGAAGTAATGAACCGATTTCAAAAATCGTGAGAGATATACGTTATAAATTATAAATATATCATGCATATCAGCCGAACTATCTTAATTTTTGTATAGCCAGGCGGAAAAAAATAGCTCTTACAACAAAGTTATTTGCATGCGCTGCCTTAACCGTTGTATATAATTGAAAACAATGTATGGCAACCTGGTCCGCCTTTAATAGTTCTAGTTGAAAAAAGTTGGCAACCCTGCCCGAGTGACATGTAAAAATTGTAATCCGTATTTAAAATTAGTTTTAATTAATATTTAAGTAAAATTAAGGTCTCATTTTATATCAATTAGGAATATAACTGCATAAATAAGCGGGATTAGTGTTTTCCTGTGTAAAAACAAAGTATAAATCAGTGTTTCGTTATCCACCGTTACCGGTAACCTATTTCGAACAGCTGATGTCAACCTGCGGATTTAAACGGGGAGTATTGTTGTTTACTTTTATTCTGTAGCCATAAATTAGCACACAATTATTATTCATACTTAGTAACACGCTCTCATTGAGTCCCTACATAATTTATTTTGATAGACTTAGTCCTGCACTGATTCTTTATCACTTGGTTCTCATACAGAGAACGAATCTAAGTGCGGTTTATTAAAATAGCGTTAATTTTCTTTAGGATAATTCATAACAACAATAACGTAACTTATCCCTAATTTGTATTGTGATATTGTTGTAATACTTTAACTATTATCTTAGCATAGGTACTACCCACAAAGAAAAAAGTAAAATCAATTCAATTTGATTTATTGTAACTTTACATTTAATTTAATCACTAAATCTATTTATAATCGGCAGCCATCCTCATTTGGCACTCATTCTCCACAAACAAACACTTTCTTTTTCATTTTTTCTTTCATTTAACACACCTTCCCTACTTCTGTCTATTTATCTAGTTCTCACCGTCTCTTCAATTTTCATTCCAGCATCTATCCTTGAAACCATGTCTGTGATGACCCGTAAGGCAACTGCTCAGGTTATGGAAGTAAAATTGAGAATGGCCCTCGAAGAACTTAAGGCTTCTAACATCCAATGCCAACAACTGCTACAGGAGAGGGACGAAAGTGAAGAGGAAGTTACATCCATAATTGCCAAAAACACAAGCCTGTAGCGGGAGCTAGTAGACCTTCATCAACAATTCATGGATGTTGTTGATGAACGGGTGCAAACTGCGGGTGGTCACCGACGGGTTCAACAACTGTAGTAAGTTGTATGAGGAGGCTTTATGTAAGGTTAGGGACTTAGAGAAAGAATTAATTCATGCAAATATGCAAATTACTAGGTTGCAAAAAGAAAAAGAATGTTCTCAGGTTAAGGATCTGATCATTTATATAATTAATTGATTAATAGTAATCGCAATCCAAATTCCCTAATAACAATAGACCTTACTGAAGATTCATTAGTTAAATATAATAATAGTAGCTACACAGTGAGTCATAATAAAATAAAAAAATATGCAAAGTTCAATAAAATCATTAATAAATGTAATAAATTCAGGAAACAGCAGAAACACTATTCCAATAATATTAAATTAAGGAAGGAACATGTTTTTCACATTAAAAAACTTAATAATTTTTAAATTAAATTAGAAGATAGTACTAACATTTATGAGGTAGACACTCAACACCTACAATCACAAATTGAGGTGCTTGAAAAGTCACTACATTCTCTTGCTATAAAATATGAAACACCTCCAAAACAAATAAAAGAACATATCCTTGCCACAAATGAATTAGTGGATATGTGTAATTCAAACACAGACGGAGTGGACCTTCTGCCTCTCAGCTCCACTTTTTGTACCTTGGAGATGGAATCTCATCTTCCGGCTGTCCAGCCTGAGGTAACGAGAGATCTGTCTCAGTCTGGAAGTGTCATGGAGTGCCTCCCGGATAAAATAGTAACACCAGATATTATACATGGTTCATCTCTTGATTTGCAGAAGATCAGTAGTTCTCTGCCTTGTAATGATGTTTGTTACTGTCCCATTATGTTTTCAGATAGTTTTGGGAAAGGTATAGGAAAGTTATTGAACAACAACCTGACACATTCTGCTTTAAATTATTGTATGCCTGGTACTTCCTACAAGGACATTATGTCTGCAGTAATAAACAGGGAATATGATCCTAATTCAATTATAACAATATTAGTAGGAAATAGCATAAATGTAACAAAAGTAGATATAACTGACTATGTCACTGAAATTTTGAAAATTAATTGTCAAAAAATAATACTGTGTGCTTTCCCTTATTTTGAGAACCTATCAAGCAGGAACAATAATTACATACATAAGTTAAATAATCATATTCATTTCCTTGTAAGTCACTATAGTGACAAGCTTTTGTTTTTGGACACCAACAGTTTTGTTGAAAAGTTAAGATCAACTAGGGATACAGTGTATCTGCCCATTAGTTTTAGACGTCAGATAGCTCGGCTATTAGCTTTTAATATTAACTCAGACATAATTAGTATGTCAAAGTCACCTATAATTAGCACCTCATTTAGTAATAATACTAATGTAAAGGTGGTAAGCAGAAATATTTTTTTAAACTAGTAAGTAAGACAACAGAAGGTACCAATAACAGTATAGGTAAACTTTTCAACAATAAAGTATCTTTTAGCTATCACTTACCAAATTATAAAAAAGGGGCTAAGCAACATTCCTTGAAATTATTTCATCAGAATATTCAAGGTTTTTCTTCCAAGCATTTAGAAATTGAACTGTTTTTAGAAAAGACAAGGTTCGATATTATTTGTATAACTGAACATTGGTTAAAAGATTATGAAACGTTAATTAACTATGATAATTATACTGTGGGCAGTTGATTCAACCGCAAATCCATGCTTCGTGGTGGCTCGCTAATTTTAATTAAAAATAGTATAAAATGTAAGCCCCGTAAAGATATAGTGGAACTATCAATTGAACATGTCATTGAATTGTCCAGTGTTGAGCTAGATAAGCATGTTATAGTGTGCGTTTACAGACCCCCAAATTATCAGAATTACTCTATATTTGAGGCTGTAATGGAAGACATTTTGACTAAT
Source organism: Hoplodrina ambigua (assembly GCA_949774945.1). Lineage (NCBI taxonomy): Eukaryota > Metazoa > Arthropoda > Insecta > Lepidoptera > Noctuidae > Hoplodrina > Hoplodrina ambigua. The sequence continues at coordinate 3,737,503 of OX458964.1, forward strand.
CTTGCAACTGGTAACAAATCAGTAATAATCGATTTTGACTTTAATATTAATATTTTAGAAAACAATTCAAATAGCAGTAGGTTATTAAATCTTTTTAAATCATTTAATCTGTCAAATGTGTTTTTAGAACCAACACGAATAACCTCGACTACTGCTACATGTATTGATAATGTCTTTTGCTGCTGCAACTACTTAGACAAAGCCATAGTAAATTATCTTCCCTCTGATCACAGCGGACAAACCGTTACTTTTGAGTACAGCACACCAACACAAAAAGTGCAGATACAGTCCAGACCAATAACATCTGGTATATAAATATATGGATAAATTTAATAGCACTTTAATTAATAAGTTAAATGTTCAGGACTATAACATGAACAACGGTAGCATTCTGTATGAAGATTTTTTTTCAGTTGTGCATACAGAGTTTAATCAACAGAGAAGAGTTTTGAGTTTCTTTAAGAAAAAAACTAAATCTGTTTGCCCTAAGTTTTTATTCAGTGACTGGGCGACTAAAGGTATCAGGAGAAGTAGAGAAAGACTTTTTGAGCTGTATGGCCTTAAACCTTATAAAAACACTGAAACATTTAATAAGTATGTTGCTACTTACTCAATTTTTTTTAAAAATACGTGTAAAGTAGCAAAGGCTTTATACATTAGTAACAAGATTAAATCAGCAGAAAATAAAATAAAAACGGTTTGGAAAATTATCAATAATGAAACAAATAGAAACAAAAGGTATAAAACTGATTACACTCTGGAGACTGCTCAAGGTCTCATAAGCAGTAATATCGATGTGGCTCAGGAATTTGCAACATTCTTTACCAATATTCCAATTAAAATCACTGAAACATTACATTCCTCACCCTCACTTGCGATTGACTTACTAAGAGCGAATGTTTCAGCCTGCCCTAAGGAATTAAATTTAAACATATAAACCCTGTGGTCGTTATGAAGGCTTTTAAAAAACTTAAGATTATGGTTACCGAAGATCTGTGGGGCATGTCTGCTAATGTTTGCAAATCTATTATTGAGACATCAGCACCCTATTTAGCTTTAATATTTAATTTGTGTATAGATCAAGGGATTTTCCCGACTTTAATGAAGTACAGTAAAGTCATACCGCTCTTCAAATCCGGGGATAGCAAGGACACCAATAATTATAGACCTGTTTCGGTTCTGCCGGTTTTTAGCAAGGTGTTTGAAAAAGTAATGCTAAATCAAATGCTCAATTATTTTAACTGTAACAACATCTTACACGATCAACAGTATGGTTTCGCCAGAGGGCGTTGTACTACTGACGCTGGTGTTACTTTAATTAAGCACATCTTTAATGCATGGGAGGACTCACAGGATGCCATTGGCATTTTTTGCGACCTATTTAAAACTTTTGATTGCGTAAATCACGAAACACTGTTGCTAAAGCTTGAGCATTACGGACTTGGTGAACTAGCACTTAGCTTAGTAAAATCGTATTTGAATGATAGACTACAACAAGTTCAAGTAAACGGTGTTACTTCATCTGGATTAAAAGTAAAGATGGGGGTTCCACAGGGATCTATACTGGGCCCATTCCTCTTTCTGGTATACATTAATGATTTACCTCATTTACTAGAAAACCAACCACAAATGATGTTATTTGCTGATGATACCTCACAAATTTTTAGAGTAGATAGACGAGCACAACACTTTGACGACGTAAATAACGCCATGCTTAAGGTTTACAATTGGTTTACTATTAATAATTTAGTGTTAAATGAGAAAAAAACGAAATGCATAAGATTCACTTTACCGAATGTTAGAAGTACTGAACGTAACGTTATATTGAATAAGGATATACTAAAATTCGTCGAAAAGACAGTTTTCCTGGGGATTACGCTCGATTCTAAGCTGCAGTGGGGTCCCCACTTAACATCTCTTGCAGGGCGGTTAAGTTCAGCCGCTTACGCTGTCAGAAAAATCCGTCAATTAACAGACGTGGATACCGCGAGACTAGTCTATTTTAGTTACTTTCATAGCATCATGTCTTACGGTATTTTGCTTTGGGGACGGGCTGCAGATATAAATTCTATCTTTATCCTGCAATAGACCGTGCCCGTGACCGTGACCTGCAATAGGCCATCAGAGCCATCTATAATCTTGGCAGTCGGGATACTCTAAGGGAATTGTTTAAAAAAATTGACATCATGACGGTACCTTGTCAATATATCGCACTGCTAACACAAGACTGTATCAACTCAAAATGAAGCTTTTTTCAGAAATGATGGAAAACTGATTACTAGTTTCCTGTAAACGATTGTAAAAAAGTGAACAGTGTTTTAAAATAAGTGACAAAATTAAGGGGTTTCTTTAATTATGAGTAATCTCTGAGATTGCGGGTTATCAAGTTATTTCCAAATTTGGAGTTAATACAGTATTGTGTGAGAAAAAAAATAAAAAAAAAATATTATTTTTAGTTGCGTAGTTATAAGTGATATAATTTTGACTTCCTACAATTTATTTTGATTTTATATGAATGATTTTAGATAACGTATTTTGAGTTAGTATACTTTTTCATTAGATCTGTTATTTTAGATACTGTGGTTAGGGCATAAATAAAGCAAAATAGAAGTGAGATATTGTATTTATCAAAAGAAACCATACAAATAATTACAAAAACTATAATTATGGCACTTACAAAATATTATATTAATTAAAGTTTCTTCTTTATTTATTCTTCTTAGGCATATCTAGTTCAGTCATTTTATAATTAATCACTAATATTATTGTAAATTCTTATTAAAATAACAACATTGCAAACATTTTGGACTAATAATTAAACAAAAAAAAACTTTTTAAACAAAACAAAAAAAAAATGTATTCTTAGGCAATAGTAATCAGTCACTTTACAAATAGTCATCACTAATCTTATCAATCCGAAAATCACACAATTAATCTTTGTGAATTAAAAATGTTATACTTACAAACGTTTTAGACTTATATTTAAATAACAAAATTATCCTTTTTAAACAAAACAAGAACAAAAATCTCTTAATTACTTATTTTTCAGTCTTAAATCACAAATCACAAAATTAAATGCTTCAAAGCAACATAGAATACCGAATTGAAATAATATCTGATAGGTGCTGTCCAGACCGTCGTGAATTACGTTCTAAAACTTTATGGTAATTTTCTTCTTCATAAGAATTCTTATAGAAAAAAGTGATAGGATTTTCCTTTTCAACACGTAGCACCTTAATATCATGCCATTTCACTCGGTTTCGATCCTCGTTTACGTTGAAATTACTGCCCCACTGCTCTTGCAGAAGTTTAAGATCAACAAATTTATCGTGGGTCATGTCAGTAACTTTGTAGGGTTGTCCGGTCTTTTTAGCAATTTGAATTAAGGTGACATATTGCTGCGGAACATAGATAGGTCCTGATTTAAGGAAACGCTTCACTTGTTTTTCAATAACGCTATGTACGTTATCACCCTCATTTTGAGAGTGACCTCTAATCAAAAATTTGTGTGTGATACTACTTATGTTAAATTGTTGTGTTGCATATGCGTAGGCTGATAAGAGGTACTTATTTTTTTGCTGTCCACAGCAGTTGTCGGAATAGAAAATCACATCGACTGGTTCTGGTTTATTCTGTGTAATCTTTTCTAAATAATTTAAAATGCATGTTCCTATTTCAGTGGCACCTCGTTTTCCCTCGATTTCATTCCAGAAGTAACATTCAACGTCTTTAGCATGTAAGTCGCTTACAGTAAAGTTAAAACAATTAATTCTACTTTTGTAGTAAAAAACTGATATTTGGCCCTTTGGTACCGGCATGACAGCCTGTAAGTCGTACACAGCAATAATTGTATTATCGTTCCTAGTCTTGTCTTTTTCTTTCTCCCTTCTGGCCAGTTCTTTTTCTTTTAAATGAATTTCATAAGCTTGAATAATTTTCTGTTTCCCTTCTTCGTCAGCATTGTTAAAACTTTCACATAGATCACACTGATCTTTCTTTGGTATGTGGAATGAAATATTGAAATCTCTATTGAAAATACGGTTAAAAGTAGATTGAGATGCAAACGGTAGGCTATCTTTTGTACGAATATCTTTGTAATCCCGGTCTGTCATTTATTGCGAGAGTATTTTTAAAAAATGTTTTGCAAACCCTAATATTAGTGTGATTTAGCTCGAAATAAAATGCAGTATTTAATTTGCGGAAATTTTGAGTAGATGAGTATCTGTATTTTGGTTTTATTTGTGAAGTGTGAGCTATTATAAATTGTCTTTGTTTTTGCAAGTCTCCCAAACGCCAATAATCATTAAAAATGTCTTGTCTAGAGGTCTCATCTATTTTTGCTCTACAATTTAATCGACATTTATCTCCACACAAAGGTCCCATCTTCCTTGCTGGGACTTGTTTTTTAACACTTGATGTGTAGTCTTTACCTGTGTTTCGAAGTGTTTTTGCAATTTTACTTTTCCAATTCTTTTCATTTCTCACCCTTTTCTTGCCTCGTACGATTTCCTGTACCTCTGAAGCATTTGCCTCTGTAGTTATTTGACCTACTGATCCACTAGTAGAAGCAATGTGGTCTGAATTATTTTCTGCTTCATCATCTGAGCTACTTGATGAAGATGAACTGGAACTACTTGCAGAAGAGCTACTTGAGGAAGAACTATTTGGAGGTCTCGTGGCTTCACCTTGAAGTAAACGGGGAACATTACCTGTTGACCCAGGAATAAAATGAGGGTCGCAGTCCGAATCGTCGAAATCACTCTGATCACTGTGCAGGGGTGAAATGTAGTATTTACTTTGGTCAGATGCAGTGTTTTCTTCGTTAATATTATTTTCCTTGTCCGTTTCATCGATAGAGGTCGTTTTGGTCGCCATATCTACCAGAAGACGCCCACGGTTCATGCTACAAATAAACAAAAAGTAATGTACCTATTTACGAAGCGAAAATATTTTTTCGTCACCTAGGATGTAGTAACTCAAAATTATTTTGTAAATCATGGAGAAATGTGTTATTTTCACTTTAAGATAACTGATTGAACGTACGGTTTTAAATACTATTAGTAACAGCAATTATATTATTGCATTTTTTTATAATTTACCCCATAAAAGTTAGTAAACAAAAATTTTTCAACAAAACTGCATTAAGTCTAAAACTACTAACTAAACCAACAAGAATGTCGTTATTCAAAATATTACTTCAAATCAATTCCTTGGTAACCAACAATAATGTAACAACTCGAAATACACCGACTTTATAATTAGGTTTCAATCAACAATAACGTATTAAGTCGTAAAAATACATCAATTTTTACATACCTGATTCAGCAATAACGCAGCAATTCAAAATAATGCGGTCTATTACGCAAAGCGACACGTCCTCACCACTCAAATTTTAACCGTAACTAAAGATGACGCAATGTTGCGCGGGGTCTAATAACAGCCGGTAAATCATGAAGAGAGACTTTGTATGGCTCAGAGGTAGTTAAGTTGTGAGTTGACGAAAACCACAGATTTCACCTTAGTTCAGTATATTTGTAAAGTTACACGTAAGTTATGTTTGGATGCTAATCCGCGGTTATAGCGCTACGGCAGCTATTGGTCAACTAATTTAATAAGTATAAGTAATTATAAAAGTAAACTAAACGAGTAGCGTAAAGTAGGTTGCGGCGTTAGCAATTTGCCTGTACGTGAACCGTACATGCTCCCGAGGGAAAAGTGGGATGAGCATCCATTACAAAGCAAATAATTATCTAAGAAAAGTGCAAAGTAAATAATAAAAGTTAAATAGTAAACAAAAGTTAATGTGTAAAGTTATAAATGTAAAAGTATAGGTATAACACTCAAATCGTCAAAGTGAAATACTTTCTTCGGCTGTCTTGCTTCGCTGTAAACGGGCTCCGCTGCTGTCGAATGTATTTCTTGTAGCTCGATGTCTCCTCCAAAGTTCTCCCTTCCTCTAGGTGTCACTCCAGTTTTGGAAGAGAGTGTTTTGATGCCTTTCTTTGTTTTGCACCTTCGTTTGATGATATGATAGAGGGCAAGCACAGCGATTCCTCCCAACAACAAAGAAGTAACCGAATAGAGATAGATGTCGTGATTTGACATGTCGGATGCCTTCGGTAATATTTCCCTGTTTTTCTGGAATGTCAACTGCTGGTCTATTTTTCTTATTTCTACAGCAGTTGGTGATCCTTGTTCGGTTATATTCAATTTGGCATTATTCCAGCCGTGGTCAAATATGTTGTTGATTGTTGAGTTTAAAGTAGGTATTTCGATCTCTGGTTCCATGTTGTAACTACTTCCCAGCTGATTGTGTGTAAATATTGTGGCGTCGTTTTTCTGCAGTAAGCATTTTGATTTCAAGGAAATCACTCCAGTCCCGTCAATGACCGCAGGCGTAACTTGACCGTTACATATGACGCGCATCAGCTGTTTTCCGCACAGTGTAAATAGCCACATGTTCGGTTTGTGCAGCTTTATCCAGGTTTCCTTGCATGTTACGTCTTTGAGGACGCATGATAAGGACTCTTGTTGGTTGAAGACTTGGGCCTCACATGGAGCGTACTTGTCGTGCATGTTGTAGACAGGATTACGTGAGACACATAGGAATTCGTCTTCTCCGTATGATGTACATTGCCGCATGTCTTGGTCTTCCATTGTTATGTAAGAGTTCTTTAAAAAGTTGATTGCGATGAAGCTTGAACTTGCTTGCACGAGTTTTAAACGTCCTTGTGTAAGGATCGGTGTTGGTATAACTCGGTATATTTTGTAGTCCTCATCGCTCAGCAAGGGGATGTGTATTTCAAATAGCATAAAGTTGTTTGTCATGCGAGCCTTCACGTGGATGAGGTCATAAATATTCTTCAAATCCCTTTGAATGTCCTTTACCGGTAACGACAATCCCTGTGGCAGCCTGCCTGATATTATGTTGAGCTGTTCGATCAGTTGGTTAGCGGGAAATAAATGTGTATCTAAATGTCCCCTATAAATGTTGGCGAGAGCATTTATCAACATTTCCACTGTTCGATTTAAATCACTAAAAATCAGAGTTGCCGTCATGGCTGCGGTATTTATGTCATTCATCGTGAATAGCATTTGCGCCCTGTTTACTATTTTTGTGATGTCGCTGCTAGTTTGGTTTATATAGGCGCACAATGTTTTGAATTGTTCATCCATAAAGGCAGTGTTTCTTTTTATAATGTTATTTTCAGCCTCTACAATCAGTGTTTGGTTTTTCATAAGTTGGAGTAGGTAGTCATCGTTTGATTGTAGGTTCTGTATGTCTTTTTCGTACTTTTCGGCAAAGTCTGCGTCAAGAACTCCAAAAAGAGTTCTTGATAGTTTCCCAACTCCATCAAAGTAACCTCGTTTTGGTCTTGAGTGTTGAGTGAGCAGCATAGAGTTGTAGTCGGTTAGGTGACTCAGTTCATGACGTAGGTGGCCGACAATTGTTTCACAAGGCGTGTAGTCATGTGATATTCTTTGGCATAGTTTATCTATTTGGTTCACGTAATCATTGATTCGATCAGTTGCTTGCCAGTATGACGTTAAGTTATAGTAAACCAATAGATTCCATTCGTCATGTATTAGTTGTATTGTCCCTGCTTCATCGAAGTAAATCGGATGATTGCTCGGTATAGGTGTAACCTTCCAGTTATTCGTCGTTGGCGCAGATTGTGCAATTCCCGTCATCGCTACTATGGATAGGAGAACAAGTGACAGCCAATTGTTTTTGTTTTTAGCTGTGCCTCCTAGTTTTTTGGTTTCCGGAGTAGGTGTCCTTTTCTCTTCCTCTTCGTTTACTCTTGTTTCTTCTAGTTTCAGCGGTAATGGTGAAAGCTTCGTTATTGGTCGTTTAAGTGAACCTTTTCCAGTTTTCAAGGTAACAACTCGTACTCGACCATCGGCGCCTGGATGTAGTTCCTGGACTCTTCCTAAAGCCCAGCGCCCAGGAGGTAAGTGTTCATCTTTTACTAGTACTAGGCTTCCTTGTTTCAGGCTTTCTTTTGGGTGCTGCCATTTGCTACGGGTTTGGAGTTGATGTAAATATTCGTTCGACCAGCGCTTCCAGATGTGCACGTTCATTTGTTCAACAAGCTTCCATCTGTTTCGTAGATCGTGCTCAGCAAAGTCTTGCTCTTCTTGTGGTAGTGACAGGAGGGGGCCGCCAATGAGGAAGTGGCCTGGCGTTAGATATTCCAGGTCTTCGACATCCTCTGTTAATGGGCACAGCGGACGAGAGTTTAGACAGGCTTCAATTTGATTAAGTAAAGTAGTGAATTGCTCGAAAGTAAGCTTCTGTTCCCCCAGTACTCGATGTAGGTGATATTTCATTGATTTGACGGCAGCCTCCCACAGGCCTCCAGCTGTTGGCCATAGTGGCGCGTTGAAATGCCACTCAATTTGTAAGCGGCTCATCTCATCGGTGAATTCAGAAGTCTTAAACGTATTGTTTTTTTCAAATCCCTGTTGAAGAAGTTTTGCTGCGCCCACAAAATTCGTGCCGTTGTCGGAGAATACGTGGCGGGGTGTACCCCTGCGGGCACACATCCTTTTGAATGCGGCGAGGAACGTTTGCGTAGTCAGGTCTGACACCAATTCCAAATGCACGGCTTTGGTCACCATGCATATGAATATTGCTATGTAAGCCTTGCAAGTTGTAACTCCTCTTCCTTTGTTGATTTTCACATCAACATGTCCGGTATAGTCTACCCCCGTGTTCGTGAACGGTCTTGATGGAGTGACACGCTCCTTTGGTAAGTCTGTCATCAGTTGGACGTTTCGGTTTGGTTTGAACCGATGACATCGGATGCATTGTCGAAGCCCCTTCTTGACTGTCCTGCTACCTCCAATGACCCAAAATTTCTGACGTAAATGAGCCAAAGTGAGCCGGGCGCCACCATGGAGAGTGTCACGATGAGCCTCTTGAATAATAAGCTCCGTTAATCTTCCTGTTGCCGGAAGAATAATAGGATGTTTAGCTTCGGAAGATAAAGTTGAGTAGCCTAGTCGCCCCTTCACGCGCAGTATTCCACTGTTGTCCAGAAATTGGGTTAACTTCAGCAAGTTGCTTTTTTTTTTATATTGGTCGGTTTTTCTTTAAACATTCTATATCGTCGGCATAGTTTTCCTTTTGAACGTTCTTAATAACCAATTCTGTTGCTCCCATTATGTCTTGTGTTGTTAAGCACAAAACCTCCTTTTTATTACCGCAGTCGGTTAAGTTATTGGTTGCGTTTAGTGCGCGTTTTTGCTTACGAATATTGCTGAGTCGTAGAATCCATCCAAGCACTCGTATTACGCGTTTATAATTACTGTTTTTATTCAGTAATGTGTCAATTATTTCACATTTCTTGTATGTGACAGCGCAGCAGTTTATTTCTCGCAACTCAGTGTTTGTTGTGTAGGTCAAGCGATCGTCTTGATGGTTTTGTAACGTATTTGTTTGTAACCATTCTGGCCCATTCCACCAAAGTTTAAAATCGAGAAGTTGTAATGGTGTTAAACCTCGAGTTGCACAGTCAGCAGGATTTTCTTCTGATTTCACATAGTCCCAGCAGTTTGCCGAGATAATGCTGTTTATTTGTTTCACTCTGTTAGCTACATATTTGTCCCATCTGTTTATATCGCCCTGGAGCCAGGCTAAAACGACCTTGGAGTCGGTCCAGCATCTTATGTGTAGGTTTTTCGTGTAGAGAGTGTTTCGCACCTTTTCTAGCAGTTTAGCTAGTAAAACGGCCCCGCAAAGTTCCATTCTAGGTACTGTTATCTTATTGCTGATTGGTGCAACCTTTGTTTTTGCCGTAATTAGCGTAGTCTTGTATTCGCCGGTTTGATTTTTAACTCGGCTATAAATGACACATGCATAAGCTTTTTCGCTTGCGTCGCAAAACCCATATATCTCTAGGTTGTTTTCTTGACATTGCAGCCATCGTGGTATGGAAAGTTTGTTAAGCACTGGGATATCTTTTCTCATAGTTTCCCATTCCGTTGTGAGATCTTCGGATAAACGTTCATCCCAGTTGATTTTGCTTATCCAGATTTTTTGGAACAGGAGTTGGTTTTTATTGTAAGTGGCGATAGTAGTCCAAGTGGGTCGTACAGTTTGCTAATTTCGCTCAGGAGTACGCGTTTTGTCAGCTTTTTCTTGAGCGGTAGATCCCATTGGTATGTGAAGCTATCGTTGTCTTGATTCCACCTCATGCCCAACATTTTTGAGTTTGTTGTTTCTTCTGGGCTAAAGTCTATGTTCGTATTCTGGCTCTTTTGATCATCTCGCAAGTCCTCCAAGATAGTTGGTTCGTTCGTCTTCCATTTTCTCAAGTTAAATCCTCCTTTTTTTAGCAACTCAGTTGTGTTACCAGTGTTTTCGATGCAGCAATAGTATCTTGCCCGTAAACCAAATCATCCATGTAGAAGTAGTTTTTTAGGACGTTTCCTGCTTCCGGGTAAGTATCTTTTTCATCTTCTGCGAGTTTATGCAGAGTGCGCATTGCCAGATAAGGTGCACTTTTTGTTCCGTAAGTTCTGTGCCCAACTGCCAATCTTGTAGAGGTTCGTTAGGGGAAGATCTCCAGACTATAGTTTGCAGATGTTGTTGTTTATCGTTTAGCCAGATGAACCGATATAGTTTTTCGACATCTGCCGTGAAGACGTATCTGTATGTTCTCCAGTTAATAAGTAGTGTCAGTATATCCTTTTGTAAGTTCGGACCGCAGTACATGTGATCGTTGAGACTGCTGTCTCCTTTTGTCTTGTACGACGCGTTGAACACTACTCTTAGTTTTGTTGTAGTGGACTCAGCTCTTAACACGCCATGGTGAGGTAGGTAGACTTGGAACTTACTTTCTCCTGAGACAGGTTTCATGTGTCCCATAGCGATGTATTCGTTCATAAAACGCTTGTGTTCGGTACTGAGTTCTTTGTTTTTTGACATTTTCCTTTCCAGTTGAAGGAATTGTGCTAATGCTTGCGACTTTTCGTTTTTTAAGTTTGCTTCGAAGTTAGGTTTCATTGGCATTTGTACCACATATTGTCCGTTCGCCAGTCTTGTGGTAGTTGCGTTATAATGTTCCTCACAGTGTTGTTCCTCAGTAGTTGATGATGGTTTGTCTGGAATTTCCTCTGTTTCCCAAAATCTTGTCATGTTTTCGAAATCGTTAAGTGTCACCAAGCAGTTGAATGTCTTTACATTCCCGCATAGAATCCAACCCACTTTAGTTTGTTGAGCTACTGGGTATCTCTTGTCACTCCTGATGACGCCGTTCAGGATAAGTTCGGAATAGATGTCCGCGCCCAAGAGTAGGTCGATCGGACCCGACAGGTTGAACTGTGGGTCCGCTAGTTTTAAGTTTTCTAAGTAGTCCCAGTTGCTGATTGAGAACGATGCGGTAGGTAAGTTGCTTATGAGTTTTTTCATTATTAACGCTTCAAAGTTGAATTTGTAGTCTGAATGTATTGACTGACATTCTAAGTTCATTGCCCCTTTGCAGTTGCCGCTAAGGGTTCCCACACCCGATACAACAGCGCTCATTTTTCGTCGCTGCAATCGGAGGCGTTGTGCCGCGTTTTCTGTTATTAGGCTTACTTGGGAGCCTTGGTCAAGTAGACCTCTCAAGTTTACGAAGTTTCCGTCAATTGTTTTGACTTTCAGAAGTACTGTTGTCAACAGCACTTCCCTCTCTTCATTCGTTAAGTTATTGACCCCATAGGACGTCGATGGGATCGAAGATGGGTTTTCCTCCCTTGTTGCTTGTTTGTGGCTTGTTAGCTCAGTTTCATCTTCATGCATAAGTGTGTGGTGTGCCTTATGACACAATTTACACGTCTTTCTTGATTTGCATTGTTTTTCTCCATGGCTGAATAGGCAGTTTTTACAAATGTGCAATTTGCGAATTGCGTCAATCCGTTTGTTTATGTTCATCGCCAGGAATTGTTCGCAATTCATCAAAACGTGATTAGTTTTGCAAATCGGGCATGTTTTTGCTGTCGTGAAGAAGGTTTTTGGCGAGTTTTGTGACTTGTTAAAGTACGATGACCCCTGCGTTTTATTCTTGTAGTTGTTATTTCGGTTTTCTGACCCTTTATGCGGCTGCTTTTCCGTTTTCCATGGTTTGCTAGATGATGATAATTTTTGACTATTTCCTTGCAGAGCTTCCAGTGACATGAATTTTGATTCCAAAAACTTGATAAACTCTTCTAGGTCGGGAAACTCCCGGGGATGTTTGACCTCCTTTATATATTCGTTATATGTAACGCTATCTAGTTTTTGAACCAATAGGTGAACCACGATCGGGTCCCAATTGGTGGTGTCTAGCCCGATGTTTTTCAGCCCGTTCAAGCATTCCATCATGATGTCGTGAAGTTTCCGTATGCTTGCAGCGGTTGGTTGCTGAATACTAGGTTGATTCAGAAGCGTGTTCATGTATGAGGTGAATAACAGCCGTTTGTTGTCGTTGCGGTGGGCCAGCATCTCCCAGCAAGATGCGTAGTTCTCAGCACTGATGCCAAGATGCTGAACCAGTTTCTCCGCCTCACCTTTGAGTTTTGTTTTTAAGTGCTGCATTTTTTGTGCCTTTGAAAGTGTCGGATTGTTGTGTACACTTTCAAGATAGAGGTCTCTAAAACTCATCCACTGGTTATAGTTGCCATGAAAATCCGGTATTTGTATGTTTGGCGTAGATTTCTCATAATGCGCATTTTTCCATATGTTGTTTTGAAGTTGCCTTTTCAGGTCATCATAGTGGTTTTCCGCTGTATTATATTTTAGTTGGTAAGTTGAGTCGTCATCTTGTAAAATATAGTCTAACTCCCAATTTGCTTTTTCTATGTGCTCCCATTTCGTTTTCAGGGTGCTTAACTTGTCTTCCAATTCCCATTTTTCCATTGGTGTTGCCAATGCTATGGTGATCTTCTCCACAGTGCGTTCGAATGCTCTAAAGTTACAGTATTGTTGACGCAAAAGATCTTGTTGTTTCTCCGTCGACTCGCTTGTTCCCCGAGGAGGTATGTGGAATTGGATATCGTCGAAAGTAAATTTCGATTGCCCCTTCCCTTGGTTAGGCGTCGCAGGTGGTTGCTCCGTCTTACTAGTAGACGGAGGTGGCAATTCAGACTTACGTTTCAACATGTCTTGCAGCACTTCTTCATACATCTTCTTCGTACTGTTGAAAATGTCGTCATTGAAGTATTGAAGGTCTGTCGCTCCAGACTCTTCCAGCAGTTGGTGGTTATGAACAAACTTCTCCCAGTTTTTGTTCAACCGAGAAAGACGCTCCTCCAGGTATGCCAAGTTCTTCCTGGTGGCACTGTCCTTCTTGTAGTTTGTGCAGATGAGTTTTAAGTCTCTGAAAGTAGTTTCCTGATGACTTATCAGTTCTGCCAAGCTCTGAACCATTTTTGTTAGTTATTGGGTTGACCGTTGGTGGAGTAAAGTTGTATCACCACAGGTACTAGTTCACCCAAGTTGCGAAGTTTTCGCCGATAGTTCAGCTGTAGCAGCAGACGTGATCTCTGCTAGCTCGTAAGTTACAGGCACTCAGTGTAGATCACCCTCCTTTACGCTATGTGCAACGTCTCAATGCTACTGGTGAGACCCGCTTGTGGGAGGCCAATAGCACCGATTTGCTAACGTAACTGGGATATACCACGCTAAGCACTCTGCTGATGAGGAGACACGACGACTCACGAGATGATATGCCGTGTCATCCGGCTCGAAGGACCACTTTTTATGTATGGCTCAGAGGTAGTTAAGTTGTGAGTTGACGAAAACCACAGATTTCACCTTAGTTCAGTATATTTGTAAAGTTACACGTAAGTTATGTTTGGATGCTAATCCGCGGTTATAGCGCTACGGCAGCTATTGGTCAACTAATTTAATAAGTATAAGTAATTATAAAAGTAAACTAAACGAGTAGCGTAAAGTAGGTTGCGGCGTTAGCAATTTGCCTGTACGTGAACCGTACAGACTTATAACGCCATCTCGTAATTGTTTCTTGCACTATTTTAGCGACGGTTTTATTGACGCGTAGAGAATTAAATTTTACCTAACAAGAATGAGTTATCTTGATTTCGTCTTTTTTTGAGTTGATACAGTCTTGTGTTAGCAGTGCGATATATATGAAAACATCATGCATGTTCGGAAAAACCTTCATCTTTTTAAGAAAATTAGTGATAGACATAATTTTAATCCTAGAAATAGGAACAAATTAGATCAACCAGGTTTCAAATTGTCAAAAGTAAGCACTTCTTTTATGGGGTACTGTGTTAAATGCTATAATAAAATACCACTGGATATTCTCCAACTAAATGAGAGAAAATTTAAAAGATGCATTAAACGCACACTATGTAGTCGAGCATACTATAAGTTAGAAGATTATATGACAGATAAAAATGCTTGGCTTAATGCTAATCCTGCTCCACAGCCACTCGGGCTTACCAATTAGTTTTTTTTTTTTTTTTTTAAGATAATGATGTTTCTTACCCCCTTTTCATTGACCTGAATAACTTGTTTCGTTATCAATACTATTACTTTTTCTTTTTTACATACCACAGTTCATCTAACGATTAAGTACACTGAAGTGTTAGTGTTGTATAATTTAATATCATTTATTTCAATTTTGTAAATGTGAGTACCATGGAGCTCTTTATTTATTAAGTTACTATATGCTTTGGCTTTGGCTTAAGAGCATGGCAGTTGAGAGCTTGTCATGCTCACTCAAATGTCTCGCTGATGGTGGCGCGTGTGTTGGGTCATTTGGCTCCCTCCATGATGGTTGAGCTAGGTGGTGCTGATCCATGCGTCATGCTCGTGAACGGGTGCTGTCAGTTGGGATTGGTCATCTCTTAACTGCTATGGCTTACATCTTTAATTTATATTTAACTTCAGTTTTATATTCACCTTCATTGTGTTCACATGTAGAATCAACAAGAATAATGTAACCAGAATTTTTTAAAAACCTAATTTAAAAGAGTGCCGTGGAGTTTCTTGCTCGTTCTTCTCCATAGAGGCCTACCTCCGTTTTGGAACGAGCAACTAGCTTCAATTTTCGGACTAACTGACAGACTCCTTGACAATTCAAAAGTGCCTGTAATTGGTCTAATTGAAATAAATGTTTTTGACTTTTGACTTTGACTTTGACTTTACAAAAAAGTCCACGACACCATATTTCTATCTTTTATATTTTAGCAGATTTTGTAGCTTTTATGTGTTAAAAAAAGTATTTTTCGACGTACTTACCTTTGGAGGATTTTTTAAACAACAAAATATTAAACCTTATCGTAAAAAATATTATTATTATCACAAAAACATCATAGAGATACGATTTGCTCCAAACAGTATGTCAATTGTTTAATCGTTTCGAAGATAATATAAAAAGTTCATTCACGAACCACATAAGAACATGCTTTGTACGGACGTTTTATTCATTTACCCATGGTATTTCTGTTTTTTGTATATCGGACAGTTTCAGCGATTGTTTATCATGCCTAAAAGGAAATCACAACTTTCCCGTCAGACATCCCAGAGCAGCTCGAGTACGCCGTACGGAAGAGTCTGCTCTACAAAATCATCAGCGCCTCTCGAGGAATAGAGAAAATATTTCGCAAGCACGCGCTGGGAATCTAGCTCCGAGCGTTCACAGCGGCTTGCTAACCAAAGCTGGAGAACATCGCAGGCCCATACTCGGGAATCTAGCGCTGAACGTGCGCAGCGTCTCAGTGATTTAAAGCAGCATGTCTCTGCAACAAGGGATAGGTAGTCTAGCGCCGAGCGCTCGCAGAGGCTCGCTAGCCAGAGCGCGAGAACATCGCAGGCCCGTTTTTTTTTTTTTTAGGTGGTTAAAATCATCAAATGACTCCTTCCTCCCTGGGTGGGGCGAAAGGGACTGTCAGACTTTTACTGACTAAAAAGCCACCCTGTTCCTTCTGTTGCCCTTTACGTTCCGGGGCCACGGTATCCTGTTAAGACGTCCCGCAACCCCGGCAGGCGTTGGTCCCGTTGGGAGCCCCGTCCCTGTGCTGACAGCTCTTTGAGGCGCGCGCGAACAGAACGCGCCGTCGACCCGGGCTTGGTCCTTGATCGGACGGCGAGCTACCCATTACTCGCCGTCCGCCAGCCCGCGCCTACGGTGGCCGGATGTCGCCTCGCGACGTCCGACGCCCTGGGCGTCTCCCGCGTCGGCTGGGGCGTGAGGTGGTTCTCTCCCTCACGCGGCCCGCTTTCTCCTTCGCTAGCATTACTGCTTCGCAGAAGGAGGTGACTGCATCCCATTCCCTCTCGCCCCGGAGCATGGCCTGAACCAGGTCCGGACGCGAGAGGTCACCGCCGCCTATCGCCTCCGTGAGGACATGGCGGTGCTCTGCCCAAGCGGGGCAGTCCTGCACCGTATGCTCCACCGTGTCCTCCGGGCGATCCACACAGTGGTGACACCCGGGCGTTTCCTCCCGCCCTATCCGACACAGGAACCTCCCGAAACAACCGTGTCCGGTGAGGACCTGCGTCAGGCGGTAGGTGAGGACGCCGTAGCGCCTCTCCAGCCACTCCTCAAAGAGGGGTCTTATCGCCGCGATTGCAGCGTGCCCGATCGCAGGCCCGTGCTTGGGAATCTAGCGCTGAACGTGCGCAGCGTCTTTAGGCAGGAAATAAATCATACCACTCAGTACTAACCGAACCACACTCATAATTTCATCACAAGATAATGGTTACCGCCCAACGAAGTGGGCACGGGTCAGCTAGTAATGTAATAAAGTAAGTGTAATCTATAATATTATGTGGTATGTTAAAATAACGTGTGTAATAATTAATAAAAGATATTTTTACCTAGTTTTAAAAAATATATATTTCTTATGTTAATAATTAGGTAATAAATTGTTGTATTATTTATTTTTACCTATAAATGTGAACAACCTGCTAGGCTGATTGCCTGACAAGACAATTATGTGAAATGCTATGCTATTTCGCGCAGTAGTGGCGCATATTTCTTTTTTGTATATTTTTTTTTGCTTTTAGTTTTTTAGTCTATTAAGACTAAAAAACTCAAAGCAAAAAAAATATTGAAAACCAAGTTGGTATTAACCAACTTTTCTTTCTTCCTATGTAATTTTTTCAATATAGGTATATCTTTTTTTTTTTTTCTTTTTTTGTGGTGGTAAAAATCATCAAATGACTCCTTCCGCCCTGGGTGGGGCGGAAGGGACTGTCAGACTTTTACTGACTAAAAAACCACCCTGTTCCTTCTGTTGCCCTTTACGTTCCGGGGCTACGGTATCCTGTTAAGACGTCCCGCAACCCCGGATATAGGTATATCTATGATGTTTTTGGACAATCTTGAAAAGATGCAGAAAAATGAAATAATTTATAATTTAAATTGTTGTTTTTTTTTCTGAAAAATGGGCTAATCCTAAGTGAATTATAAAGAACCCACAAGTAACCAGTGCATATTTCACACTAAGAGTAACTTTAAAGCAAAAATCTCTTACCTACTATACATGAGATGAAAATATTTAATTACTACCTAAAATAAACAATAATTTTAAAAAACTAAATAAGCACTTTACTACCCATAGAGGTAGGATTTCCAATATTTTATAATAGAGTTAGTTACAAATGAAATTAATAAAGGGGGCTAATAAAAAAATCTAAACAGTATTATATCGAGTCAATATAAACTAAAAATGTGGATTATATTAGTCAATATCTGTTTACAATTCTCCAGTATAAAATGCTCTGTAAAAATAGAGCGGATAAAATTCTTATCCTTACATAATTATAACAAAACAGTACCCCGCGGCCCGCCACGCCGCGTCTCAAAAACTGCAGTACTGATTTTCGTAGGATTTTACCAATATACAGAGTTCATAGAAATTTAGATGTATAGGTGTATATATTATATTAGAGAAAACCTGAACGTTTCAGTGATTTGTAACACCTGTGCAAAGCTGGGGCGAGTCACTAGTAGTTGTTTACATGTTATCTTGGTACGAAATATATTTTTTTGTGGAAGGTTGATACTTATTAAATAATACCAATAACACATTTTCTAAATCAAACTTAATATATTATAATGAGTGCGAAATAACTTCTTGTCAACAATGATTTAAAAAAGAGCTCACGCGGGCCATAATATCATAGTTTGAAACCGAAACGACAATTAGAATTTATGACGAGGGAAACAAGTTACTAATGTGCGCCCGCACACTAGTGTGAGTTTCCGCTTCTACACGTATTATTACTATATACTATATACTACGTGTATTACGACGAACACAACTAAAATTCGCTTCCTATTGGTCAAAACGCATACATACGGTGATCGACTCGAGAGCGGTGCTATGCGATAATCGCCTTAAAGGTGAGCATGCGGAAGTTTGGTCGATAGTACATTACTACATTCAGTACCAGCAAAAGACTGTTTAGATATAAAAGGTTAATGTTTGGCATTTCTTGTGCACCAGAAATGTTCCAAAAAATTCTAGAATAGATGTTGTTAGGCTGCGAAGGGACAATCAATTTTATTGACGATATTATTGTTCATTATTGCTACAGAAAAAGAACACGGCGAAAGGTTAAGCAAAGTGTTGCGAGTTTGAAGGAAAATAACATCCTACTAAATGTAAATAAATGTATATATAAAACCCAAAAAATTGAATTTCTTGGTCATGAACTTTCAGCTAGTGGAATTAGGCCGCTTGAAAAATATCTGGCAGCAATTAGAACTAGTAGAAGATCAAATACCATTCATGAAATTCGAAGTTTTGAGGTTGGTTAACTTTGTAAGTAAATGGATTTCTAATTAAGCTACCATAACTGAACCTTTGCGAGAACTGTTACGGTTAGGTCTCGGAAAGTCAGCAAATATTCAGAAATTCTGGACACCCAAACAGGATGAGGCATTTGAAGCTCTAAAGAAATGTTTATCCAAAATTCAAAGTTTAGGCTATTATAATCCATCTAATAAAAGCCAGGTTTTTTCCAGACTTTGCCAAAATACCTCGTTGTGAACTATTTGACTCTGAAAATTATATTAACCAAATTGTAAGTTACAGCAGACCTATCGCAGTTTCCTTGAATGAAATTAAAGGACGTTCTGCTGGAGACGAGGAAATTTCAAAAACCAAAGGTGGTATTTTTTATAATAATTGGCACGATTCTATTAACAATTTTAAAATCATTCAGAATGAGGTGTGTTTTAATGGAGATATTCTTCTCCGGGGAACTAGGATCGTTATACCCCATATTTTGCGTCAACGAGTGCTGGAGGCGGCCCATGAAGGTCACCCAGGCATAGTAGCGATGAAGGCTCGCCTTAGAACAAAGGTGTGGTGGCCTAGGATTGACAAAGATACTGAAGTCTTGTAAAAGCGTGTTGAGGTTGTACACTTGTATCTAATCCAACTCTGCCGCATCCAATGAAAAGACGAGCCCTTCCCGCTGAACCTTGGGTTGATGTAGCCATGAATTTCTTGGGGCCTCTTCCCAGTCGCGATTACCTGTTTATACTTGTTGATTACTTTAGTAGATATAAGATAATTGAAATAATGCGTAGTATCACTTCTCTCGATACGATAAAAGTTTTGAAAGAAATATTTTCCAGATTAGGTTACCCAGCAACTTTGACGTGTGATAATGGAAATCAGTTTACTAGCGAAGTTTTTCAGAAACATTGTAAGGAATGTGGAATCATCTTATTTAACACAGTTTCATATTGGCCTCAAATGAATGGGGAAGTGAAGAGGCAAAATCGAGACGTATTAAAACGTCTGAAAATTTGTCAAGCTGAAAAGAGGGACTGGAAAGAAGACAATAACATCTTTATTTATTTAATGATGTATAACAGTACTCCTCTTTCAATTACAGGCAAATCTCCCTCGGAATTATTTTATGAAAGACAGTTTAGAGACAAGATTCCGGCAGCACCAGACCTGGAGTACAAAACAATAACCGAAGAGTAACGAACGTGTATGGTGGCGATGTTAGCATTCGGAATGATGAAACAAAGTCAAAGTCAAATCATTTATTTCAATTAGACCATTAAAAGGCACTTTTGAACGTCATTTACAAGAGAAAAGAAAAATTATAATATTGAATCTAGTTGCCCATTCCAAAAGGTAGTTTCGTATGGAGAAGAACGGGCAAGAAACTCCATACTTACTCTTTTAAAAAATATATATATGATTTACAATAACTAGTAGGTACATTAATTCTATTTATACGAATGTGAAGACGATGTACCTAAAATAAAAGTCAAACAAAGTACTACAATACGTACCAAGTGCTACAAAGATTAAAAATTTGAAATGAAAGCTAAATTAATTGTTGTAGATACACAGTGCTCACACGTTTACAATATTGTGTTCGTCAACTATCTTTTCTAACATTTCAAAAGACATCGAATCAGTGTGTGAGCCACAGTCATCACCAAAGATAGAATAAGTCTTATTAAAAAAACAAACAATGACTGCCTCGTTGGTCTAGTGGTCGCAAGCGCGACTGCTGTGCATGAGGTCTTGGGTTCGATTCCCAGGTCGGGCAAAATGTTATTGGGTTTTTCCATTAGGAATTTCTCAGTAGCAGCCTCGGAGTCTGGATTTGTGCCCGGTTGATGGCAATAGGCTCGCCCCCTATTACATGGGACTAAAAACATAACTGGCGAAATGTGGGTGTACTAATGGGTACACCTCTGCCTAACCCTTCGGGGATTACAGGCGTGATGTTATGTATGTATGTAAAAAAACAATAAATAAAAATAAAATAAAAAAATTACCAATACAAATCATATAATTGAATTTTTAGCAGCCAGTTGTTTAATTTTTGACAAGACTTTAAATTGCCCTATGGAGCAGGACCAGCATGTTTCCAAGCATTATTATCTTGAATATAATCCTCTAATTTGTAATATGCTTGTTTGCAAAGTGTACTTTTAATGTGTGTCTTAAATTTCCTTTCATTTAATTTTAATATATCAGAAGGAATTTTATTGTAACATTTAACACAGTACCCCTTAAAAGATGTGTGCACTTTGGATAATCTAAAAAATGTATGCACTATTTTGTCTTTATTTCTAGTATTAAGATTGTGTCTATCACTTATTTTATCAAAAAGATGTATATTTTTTCTTACATATACAGGCTGAAATTGAATAAATGCGACAAAATGAAATGGGAGCTTCAGTTATAGTAACATAGTAATTATCAACTGTTTTTTCAACAATTTAAACCGTTAAAAAAAATTACGTTATTATCGTTGTAAATGGTCCATTGATGTTGTTATTTATAATTAAGTATGAATTATCGATATTCCAGAAAAAATATTAATATGCAAAATAAATAAGAAAAATTAAAATATCAAAAAATCTCGTCCTACTCGACGCAGTGCTCAATAATCGTCGTGGAGTACTCATGCACGTTGCGCCGTTCGTTGCGGTAATTTACCTAATTTTAAGTAAGAACCGTGCGACGTTGCCAAACCTTGCGCGAACGCCGGCGCTCGCTGCCATCCCTTCCCGGCGACCGCCCTTCCCCGCCCACGCTAGTCGCTCTAAAACGTTTGTAGGTCATGGACGGTCGCGCGCGCATTCCGCTAATCCTACTTTACGTATTGCGAATAATTTGTATTGTTGTCTTGTGTGTGTGTCACTAAAATTAGGAGTGCTTTTGAAACTGTGAAATCACAGACTTTAGTATTAATAAAACTTAAGGACAATTTGCGGCGCCGTGCTCAATTGTGTTTACAAAACGGAGGTGGACATTTTGAACAGTTATTAAAATACACGTAAGTGTTTTGATTACCGATTTGATTTATTGTAAATACTTAATTATTGTAAATACTGTGATTCCAACTTTTTAAATACGCCAAAAATACAATAATTAATTTGTTGTTGAAACAAACGTTATTCAGGTTTAACATTTGAAGTTAACATTGTTTTACTAATTGCTTTTATTGTATTTTTGATCGTCCTAAGCCGACAAAAGTATGAAGGGAAATTTGGTTTCACAAAATTGTTAATAATCGTGCGCGCGGGAAAGATGCGCGGGCGGCCGGACGGTCGGAGGCGCGATTCATTCATAGCGAGAATGTACCTACATAAATCGTACCCACTACACGAAAACTGTAGTACGCGAAATTCTTTGATACTTTAATTATTTTAACGTTTTTCGTAACACTGATAAATGTTTACTAATTTTTCATATGATTCAAATATTCTTGACAACACGTATTATCGTATATTTAAATTTGTCGCATCTATTCAATTTCACCCTGTATACATAATATTTTTATTGGTAATTTAATTCAATTATATGATTTGTATTGGTAATTTTTTTATTTTATTTTTATTTATTGTTTTTTTAATAAGACTTATTTTATCTTTGGTGATGACTGTGGCTCACACACTGATTCGATGTCTTTTGAAATGTTAGAAAAGATAGTTGACGATCACAATTCACCGGAACCTCCCTTGAACAATCGTTCAGGACGGATTGTACGTGTTTCGTGTAGGAGTTGATCGCGCCCGTCGTGTCAGCGACTGAAACAATGTGGTCGGGGATAGCGTCCAGGTGAGGCGACGTGATGGACTTTAAGCTTTCGGTTACTTTCCTCCAGTCGGTTATCACTTGGGTCGGGGGGGGGGGGGGGGGTTGGCTGGGATCATAGGGACCTGAGCGGGGAGTTAGTTCCATGATGACCGGACGGTGGTCGGAGTCTAGCTCGGGGAGCGCTTCAATAGAATGCAAACGGAGATTTCCATTCTTGAGGAGCGCTACATCGAGGACGTCGGGGAGGTGATTTGGGTCGTGGGGGAAGTGAGTGGGAGTCATCGGAGCGGTGACGTCTAAGTTGAGGGGGGCACAGAGGTTAAACACGATTTTACCTCTGGTAGAGGTCGTGTTGCAGTTCCAGGCGGAATGTTTGGCGTTGAAATCGCCCGCTAGTATAACGGAGTCACTCAGGCCAAGAACAGCGGAGAGATCGTTAGTGAGCAGAGTTGGGTCCTCTGAGGACGAAGGAGGGATGTAGGCAGAGATAATGGTAATCGGCTGATGACCAGTCATGCCGAGCCGACAGAGTGAGACCTCGAGGCGAGAGAGGGGGGGAGGGTCCATAGGGATGCAGTACAGTTCCTTTCTGTAGTATATGAGGGTGCCGCCTTTGTGACAACGAGACCTGTCGTTGCGAACTAACCGATAGTTTGCAATTCTCGGGTCACGATGGCGGGGCTTCAGGAATGTCTTCTGTACTAGGAGTATGTCGAGATGATGATCGCGGAGGAAGGTGGCGATCTCATCCCGCTGGCCATTAATGCCATTTGCATTGAAGAAGCCTAACTTGAGGGAACGGGGTTTGGTACTACAAAGCTTTTTACTATCCATTATGGTTTAGGACGTTATAGCTTTTCTAGGACACGCGTAATTGCGGGGTACGCGTCGAATACTTTCCCTATGGCTGTAAGGTCAGCATTGCAAGCAATGATTTCCTGAGCCATAGTTACGGCATCCGGGTTGACATAGATGCTGAAAGCGTCCGATAAGATTTGGACGTGTTCAGCGTTGGGGAGCGGCCACGGGGCCGGTGCGGGCGGGAGAGGGCGCGGCTGAGGCTGCAGGGGCAGCCTTTGTGGGAGGAATCTTTTTGGGGGCGAGTTGAGGAGCGGGGGCGGCAGGGGCCGGCGGCGCTTATGTGGGGGCGGATGTAAGGTGGCCAGCGCTGAAAAGGCTCTTTGGTGGTTGAGCGTGTTCCACGGAGAGGGCTTTTGAGGGCTGAGTCGCTCGGGCATCTGTGAGGAGGGAACCTTCACGGATGGACTTTCCCTATGCTGGCGGGCGTTTGCACGCTTAACCAGTTTGGGAGTAGAGGATTTGGGGTCCTTGGGACAGCCGCGGTAGTTAGCCGGGTGTCCTGACTGGCCGCATAGCACGCAGCTAGGAGGTTCTGTGCAGAGCTCGCGCTCTTTTGGACGATGGCAATCGGCAGTGCCGTGCTCCCCCAGATACTTAACGCATCTCGGGGTCGCGAAACAGTTGCGCTGTACGTGGCCATACAGTTGGCAACGGTGACATTGGCCGACTACGTTGGCCTTGTAGGGCTTCTCTATGGAGATGCCATTGACTTCACCCTTAAAATGGGGTGATGGCCTTCCGTGGGGTCACAAACGACCAGGACGGTGTCGAAGGCGGGGCCGCCCCTCGCTTTGTGCAGGCGATGGACTGCCGAGACGGGGACCTTTTGGAAGTAGAGGTCGTTGAGGATGTCCTCAACTGGAATCTCTTTAGGGATGCGCCGGATCACCACTCGGGTGGGCGCTTCCTCAGGGAGGGAACAGGTGTGGAACGAGACGTTCCTCACCTTCAGTAAGCTGGTTAGTTCCCTATGGTCTTTCGACGTGGGAACTTGAACTTTAATGCTCTGCATGGTAGTGCGGGCATTGGTGTAAGAGATCTTACGATCGTTACACCACTTCGAGACTTCCGTCCACTTGGCCTAATCTTGAATGAACAAGGGCGGCGGGGGTTTGAGCTTCTTCTTCGAAGCTAAGGCGGGGTTGAAAGTAGGGGGGCTAGGGGGGCGGCTGGACTCGGAAGTCGAGACAGCGTTGACGGTGGGACTAGGGGTCGAGGGGGACGCGGGGGAGGTCGTTGCTAAGACCTTTTTGGCTTTGGTAGCCTGGGAGGGAGATTTTCCCTTCTTCCTCTTGCCTCCACTGCCAACGACTTGGTAGTCGTCGTCCGAGGAGGAAGCGGAGGAGGATAGGGAGTCTTCAGAGTCGGAGGCGGGGGCAGAAGGGTGGTCACGTGGGACCGAGGTGTCCATACATTCGGACGTGTCGGGGTTTGCAGCTGCGACATGCAGCTGCGAGGCGCCCATTGTTTGTGAAACAATGGCGGCGGGAACAATGGCGGTCGGCACATTGTGTGCTTCCGCGTAGGGGTTTATTGTCTCGACAATAAAGAGGGAATTTCTAGTGAAGGCATTGATGGTGCCGCCACTGAAATTCCTTTATCAACGGGTGGCGGGGAAGCGGGGCTGTCGAGTACATCGCTAAAATTAGCGATGCTATTCTCGGCCGGAGAAGAGTTTTGCTGCAAAGCAGCAAACTTCTTGCCATATTTGGCAATGAATTCGGGGTCCTTGAAGACGACCTCCTTGACGAATGCGACGATAATGGCGTCCGACATTATTGAAGAGGGAGGGAGGGAATCGCGGGAAAAATTTCGCGAGGGGAACCTAACTTAATCCTAACTGCCTAGCTCCCCGGGTGGATGGACCCGGGTATGTGTGACCCTCCCTGCCGGGTGTAGGCAGGGAGGTGAGTACCTACTGGTGTGCCCTAAGCTTGTAAACCTCGGCGCTCCGTCTTATAAATGCCGATCCCTTCCACAACTCGCCTGATTCACTGAGTGGTACGATGACGTCACAGTGTTCCGTTTCTTTTTACATTGCAAAAATTTGCTCACGCCGACACGGCTATTCTGCTAAAAGGACGTCCCTGACCTTATAACCTTGTAATATGAGAAAAGATACCTCAGTATTAAATCATCACATGATTTCTACCTAATAGATACTTGCTTTCAACTCGAAACACATTAAGAGTAAGGAGGCCCCTGTCCTCAACAAATTTTGTCAGTCTCATAGAGTAAGGAGGCCCCTGTCCTCAACAAACTCAAATAGATCATTGCCAACACGGGTATGAAATGTAAGTAGTGTAACGTACCTTATTTGTAGTGCATTCACTCTTGCATCAGGACACTGGTACACTGACTATCTTGATTTTGTTCTGGGTCGGTGTTTGTAGAAGATTCCTGTGGCAAGGAGGTTTCACCTTTCGACGTTAAAGACACATCTTCCGCCGACACGGTATCCTGGTTGATGCATTTTCCAGGTTTTGGTGCTAAACGTAGCTTGTCATGAGCCACTTTCTTGGGTCTTCCTTTGCCTGTTATCTTCTTAAGTTGGTAGCGATCATTAGGTAAAACTTCATAAGCATTTGGGAACTTTAGATCGAGTCCAATTTGACTTCTTAGTTAGTTAGTTTTAAAAATAACTATCTCTCCTTTTTGAAATCTCTTTACTTTCGCTTTTCCTTTATCGAATCTTTCTTTATCATTCTTTCCTCTTGTCTCAATTTTCCTTTGTAAGTACGTAGTTGTCAAGCTGATTTCGATCTACTGTGCCTTCTACTTCATTAATTAAAGAAGAATAATTTATTTGTTAATAGGTTTATTTGTTAATAATTAATAGGCTCGTCCCCTATTACATGGGACTAAATCATAACTGGCGAAATGTGGGTGTACTAATGGGTACACCTCTGCCTAACCCTTCGAGGATTACAGGCGTAATTTATTTGTTAAACATAAGTATACACACATGGCATGCAAGATGTTAAATAAAATTATTATACTTAGCACAGTTATGTTTTGCCTTAACGGCGTACAAATATTTTTATTAATGGCTATGTCCAATTTGTAACGTAAGGTGTCACATTAGAATTAACTTAATCAAATTATAAAAATCTATACTTATACTTATAATATTATAAAGAGGTAAAATTTGTTTGTAAGTTTGTAAGTTTGTATGTTTGTAAGTTTGTTTGTAGGGGGTAATCTCCGGAAGTAATGAACCGATTTTAAAAATTCTTTCACTAGTACAAAGCTACATTATTCGTGAGTGCTATACGCTATAAATTATAAAGATATAATGCATATTAGCCGTATACTATATTACTATATAATATTATAAAGAGGTAAAATTTGTTTGTAAGTTTGTATGTTTGTAAGTTTGTAAGTTTGTTTGTAGGGGGTAATCTCCGGAAGTAATGAACCGATTTTAAAAATTCTTTCACTGGTACAAAGCTACATTATTCGTGAGTGCTATAGGCTATAAATTATAAAGATATCATGCATATTAGCCGAACTATCTTAATTAATGTATAGCCAGGCGGAAAAAAAATGCTCTTACAACAAATTTATTTGCATGCGCTGCCTTAACAGTTGTATATAATTGAAAATAATGTATAACAACAAAATATTAAACCTTATCGAAAATAATATTATTATCATCACAAGAACATCATAGAGATACGATTTGCCCAAAACAGTATGTCAATTGGTTAATTCGTTTCGAAGATAATATAAAATTACTAAATCGCAAAATGCCGCCGTCCATTCTCGAACCACATAAGAACATGCTTTGTACGGACGTTTTATCCATTTATCCATGGTATTTCTGTTTTTTGTATATCGGACAGTTTCAGCGATTGTTTATCATGCCTAAAAGGAAATCACAACTTTCCTGTCAAACATACCAGAGCAGCTCGAGTACGCCGTACGGAAGAGTCTGCTCTTGAAAATCATCAGCACCTCTCGAGGAATAGAGAAAATATTTCGCAAGCACGCGCTGGGGAATCTAGCTCCGAGCGTTCACAGCGGCTTGCTAACCAAAGCTGGAGAACATCGCAGGCCCATACTCGGGAATCTAGCGCTGAACGTGCGCAGCGTCTCAGTGATTTAAGGCAGCATGCCTCTGTAACAAGGGATAAGGAGTCTAGTGCTGAGCGCTCGCAGAGGCTCGCTAGCCAGAGCGCGAGAACATCGCAGGCCCGTGCTCGGGAATCTAGCGCTGAACGTGCGCAGCGTCTTTAGGCAGGAAATAAATCATAGCACTCAGTACTAACCGAACCACACACATAATTTCATCACAAGAAAATGGTCACCGCCCAACGAAGTGGGCACGGGTCAGCTAGTATGCAATAAAACTAACGTCAAAACCTCGTCGTCGAAATGTCAAATACATTAAAATTGAATAAAAAATAGAAACACAGGTATTGGGAATATTAAATTATAACATTAATAATGATCAGCGAAATGAAATTGCAAAAACAAAATGTCAACAAAAAACAAACTTTACCAATACTATATCAATACCTTGTCTGAAAGACACTAGGAAATATTATAATATGCTTTTTGAATTAGAAAGTTCTTAATTTTTTTCTTAAATAAGTTAATATTTAGTTCTCTAATATGTGGTGGAATGTGATTGAATATCTTTGGCGCCATGCAGAACACACTTTTATGCATCATTGCCGTATTGGACCTTCTTACACACAATTGACCATAGTCCCGTCGACTTCGGGTATTAATATCTGCTAGCCTCTTAAAGAGTTTTGGGTTTGTTTTGACGAAAACCGCAACCTCGTAAACGTATAATGACGGGAGTGTTAATATTTTATTCGTAATGAGACATGGCTTACACGTGTCAGTACATGATAGTCCAAACATCGCTCTGAGACATCTTTTTTGTGACTTAAAAATTAGTTCTCTGTTACATGAGTTGCCCCAAAAAATAACCCCGTATCTTAGAATTGAACCTACGATGCCATGATATACAGTGAGCAAAGCCTCGGTACCCATGATCGAAGACAGTTTATAAAGAGCTTAAGCAGCTTTACTTAGTTTTTTGCTTCTGTGTGTTCCTTCCAATCCAGCCTTTGATCTATATTGAAGCCTAGAAAATTGGTAGTGCCTACGTTTTCAATTATTTTGCTACTGTGTTTTATTATTATATTAGTTGCCTTTGGTCGTTGACTAAAGAACATTAATTTCGTTTCGTCAATATTTATCCTAAGATTGTTATTATCTAGCCATGTGATTACTGATTGGATAGTTTTGTGGATTTCATTTTCTAGTTGAATCTCGTTAGTGCTATTTATAGTTACGGTGCTGTCATCTGCAAAGAGTGACATGTAATGAATGGTCGCCTTTGGTAAATCATTGATGTAGATTTTGTCCTTGGATCTATCTTTGAAATTTCTACATATTGATTCCGATTTACCGAATATGATTCGATCAGTTTTAATACGTTTCCTCGAACTCCATAGGCTTCTATCTTCTCAAGCAGAATCTTATGGTCCACATAGTCGAAGGCTTGAGTCATGTCGCAGTATACGGAACACACGGGTATTCTCCTATCAACATTCGTGATGACCTTGTTCAAGAAGTCGTAAACAGCCATGTTAATCGTTCTATTCTTTCTGAACCCTTTTTGTTCATCTGTCAAAATGTTATATTTGTCAAAAAAATTGTAAAGTTGGTTGTATATATATTTTTCAATAACTTTTGAAAAAATTGGTATGAGCGCAACCGGCCTATAGCATTCCATGTTTTCTCTATCGTTTTTTTTTGAATAGTGGTTTAACTACGGCTGTTTTTAGATAGCGTGGAAAAATACCAGCTGAAATACACAAATTGACAATATAGCTTATATGAGTACTAATATAACCAGAAACATATTTAATGATTTTTGTCGAAATACCATCGTGTCCCACGCTATTGGTATTTTTGAGGGATTTAATTATATTCTGAATGTCCTCGGAAGTACTTGGAGCCATAAACATAGAATTATTCAACATTGGAATGTTTGATGTTACTTGAAAGTTATCACGGGATAGGCTTAATTTTATCAATGAAATAATCATTGAATGCTTTTGCTATCAGTCGCGGATACGTTTCTGTTTTATTTCCAATCTTAATACTTGTGATAGACTTCTTTGGTAGGTTAATTTTATCTTGATTTATAATTTCCCACGTTGTTTTAGACTTGTTTATTGATGTTTTAAATTTGTACGCATTTTGCGCGCGCTGCGTAAGTCTAATAATTTTTTTATATCTCGTAGCGTAGTTTTTATAGTCTTTTTTTGTGTTTTTATTCGGATTGAACCTGTAGCGCCACAACAAATGCCTCTTTTTTCTACCACATGCTCTGATGCCACGAGATACCCACTGAGGTTTTTTATATGTTTTTATCGTAATTTTCCTAAGTGGAAAGCAAAGATTGTAAAACAATGTGAAAGTCGCTATGAACAATTTATGGCTACATCGGGATCGTTAGTTTTGTAGATTTCCGTAAATGATAAACTGTGCAAGCATTCCTTGAACTTTTCCATGTTGTCATAACTATAGTCACGTTGTTTAATATACCAGTGATCCAGTAAACATACACGCTTAATAGGGCATCTTAATATTTGACATGTGTGGTCAGACAAGGCAAAATCTATTACGTCTGATTTACATTTTTTTTTCAGATTGTGGGCAAAGTTGTCAAGATAGCAATTCGGCAGGTACAGCACATTGCCTTCCAGTAAGAGCTTTAATTGGACTTACGTTTGTGGTCTTGTTCTTGGTACAGTTAATTGCCAATTGCAGTGCATCCAAACCTTTTTTCCAGTCTTTTTTTTTCGTAGTTACGGATGATAATCAAACCATTTTTGACAACAGCCATTATGCGTTCGACTTGTCTGTTGGTGCGACTTACCCCAGGTGCAATCAAATGTTGATGAATACTATACTGTTTACAGAATTCTTCAAATTCAGCTTTAAATGCTCTTGATCGCTTATGATTTGCTGAGGGGCTCCAAAGAGAGGTACGACATGTTTAAGAGCGTTAAGCATAGAACTTGCAGTTTTATTTGTTGCGTAAGTTAAGGTCACGAACTTCGTATAAGCGTCGACAGTAACGACGACATACTCGTGCTTATTATTTCGTTTTGTAAGGTGGCCAGTCATATCAATGTGAATGGTATCAAAAGGAACTGGGGGCCAACCACAAGCTCTTAAAACAATATTATTCTAATATTACTTTGCCTTCCACACTGTTGGATTTTCAACGCTCGGATCAGCGCCGAAAGTTGAAAATGCAACAACAGAAATCACAAAGTAATATTGAAATAATATTGTTATAAGAGATGACGGTAGGCGCCCTGGTTTCTTTTCTATGGGATACATTTGTACTTGTTTAGCGCCCGAGGTTTCCTTACTTGTTTTGCAAATGATGCAGTTGTCGATGAATCGCCTCACTGTTTTGCTCATTTCAGGAAACCAGTAACTTTCACGAATTTTGTCGAGTGTCTTCTCCCACCCAAAGTGTTTAAGTGCAGTGTGGTAGGCATTAATGATGCTCCATTGGTAGGATTTTGGAATTACTTTTTTCCATTTCTTGCATCCGGGCTCATCCTCATGGCATTGACGTTCTAGAACGAAGTCATGAATGCGATAATCATTAAATTCCTCACCTTGCTCCAACCTTTTTATCAGATCGGCCAACTCCTTGTCACGTCTCTGTTCAATCTTGAGCCAGGTGTCAATATTCTGGGTTAGATTAATACACGCCACAGGGTTTCGGCTAAAGTGATCTGCATGCTTCATACGGTTTCCTTGGCGATATTCGACTTTAAAGCTGTAGTGTTGCAAAAACGACCACCATCTATGAATCCTGGGTAGAAGTTCATGTTTGTGAGATGACAATTTTATGGCGTTGCAGTCGGTGACAATGGTAAATGTTCTGCCATAAAGATATTGCCTAAAATGTTTTATAGCTCGAACCCATTTTATATTATAGTACTCTGTGGCTCGAACTATAGCCAGTTTCTCAAGCTCGTAACTATGATAATGACGTTCTGGTTCAGTGGTCCTCATGCTCATGTACGCCACAACATGTTGCCGGTCATTTTTTATTTGAACGAGAACAACACCAAATCCCGAGCTGCTTGCATCAGTATGGAGTTCGATCGCCAACCCTTCTTGAAATCGAGTGATAAAAAGTGCAAAGAGCAGTCTTGTTTCCCCACTTACACACATCGCTCATTTGGAGCGACAGTGTCATAACTGCAAAAAAATGCGAAACTGACCTAATGACACCAAAATAATCTCCATAATCATCTACGTTATGAGTGAAAACGTCGTATTTGTTAGTTCAAAAAACGCCAGCTAGAGGGCAAAAAGTCATTGTTGAAATATTTCATTTTGGCGCGCTAATATGTGACGACAACGGCCGAACAGTCAGTTGCGCGGGGCGTCCCGCCGAGTGTGTACGACTGTACGTGTCAGGGGACTACATGGCCGCAAAGGTAAATATGACAAATATTGCTATTAAATATCGGTGCAACAACGACGCAATTGTATTTTGTGACATTTTTTATTTAAAATGAACACAGCTTCGAGGATAAAATGACGCATTTTACAATTGCGCCGTTGTTTCACCAAACATTAGGTATTTTTTTTAGATCTAAATGTAATTACGCCAATATTGTTCTAAAATGCTTTATAAACAATTACAATTATGACTAAATTGTAATAATTTGATAACGAATATAACCCACTACTTATAATATTATTATTTCTTCAAAATTTTAAGCTATTACAATGGGAAGCCGAGCACGAATGTTAGTCAAACTTTGTGAGCAAGAATATTCAAATTATGACAGTATTGAGGACCAATCTCTTGCTTCAAAAACAGTTATTTCTACTAGTGCAAATGGTAAATAATTGAACATTTTTGTTTTTTAGATTTTTGTGATTATGGTTTTGTAGCTTTATTCGGATTTATTATTGAATTTCAATTATTGTCTATTTATTTTAGCATCGACAGTGACAGAAAATATTACTTCTTCTGTAATTAACACGGATCCGCCACCAATCCTTCTCGCAAACGACGACGTAAACGACAGTGAAGACGAAGGTAAAGACTTTTCTGCAGATGATAGTGGTGACGAATATAAACCACAGAAATCCATACAACGTAAGCGTAATAACTCAACGTCATCTAGCTCATCGTCGAGCTCTTCATCCTCTACTTCATCGTCTAGTTCATCTGATACTACTTCTAGCTCGTCATCAACATCGCCTCCTCATGGTTCTGTCAGTATTTCCAATTTAGATACCAGCCAAGGTTTAGCGCTATCTACAGAGACTACAGTTGCCAAGAAAGGCAAAAAGAGAGTTCGTAATGAATCCGCATGGATAAAAAACGTACGAAAACGTCAACGAAACTCTGGAAAACAATACGTATCTAGAACTGGCAAAACTGTTGCAGAAAAATCTATTAAACCACCTTGCACAGAAAAATGTAGGTTCAGATGTCGTTATAAAATAACGGAAGAACAAAGACAGGAGATATTTGAATGTTATTGGGGCTTGCGGGCGCTACAAAGACAGCGTGACTTTTTAAACTCCTGCTTAACAACATTGAAAGTTCCTTATCGTCGAGTAAAAGAAGGAGCTGCCAAAAATAGAAACCAAAACTGTGTTTTTAATTTCATGGTGAACGGCGAAGGTGTGCGGACGTGCAAATTTTTTTTTATAAATACTTTGGGTATATCTGAAAGAACTTTGCGAACGGTTATTGAAAGTAGAAATAGTAGTAGTACAGGTGTGATCCCTGAGGACAAACGTGGCAAACATGCTCATCATAACCAAGTCAATCCGGAAATCATACAATCGGTTCGCGATCACATTAACTCCGTCCCTAGAATTGAGAGCCACTATACTCGAGCTAACACCACTCGTGAATTCATTGATGGCGGTCTTACTGTTAAAGAATTGCATCGAAATTACTTATCTCATAGAGGAACGATGCCATCAGCAAGTTTTGATATGTATTACCGAATTTTCAACGAATTTTTAACACTGAATTTAATTTATCATTTTTTGTACCAAAGAAAGATTTATGTGATCTCTGCGAGTCTTATAAAAATGCTACCGGAGAAAACAAGCTCAAATTAAAAGAACCTTACGAAGAGCATCTAAGGCAAAAAGATTTAAGTAGGAAAGAGAAAGCTAAAGATATAGAGTTATCAAAAGAAAATGGCGAAACTCTAGTTGCAATTTACGATTTACAGGCAGTTATGCCTGTACCTATTGGTAATAGTTCAGCTTTTTTTTACAAATCAAAGTTGAATTGCTTCAATTTTACGGTTAGTATTTTACTTACTGCAGATTTTTGAGTTACTTAAAAGAAAATTCTAATGTTTAATTTTTTTTTACAGGTTACAGATTTAAAAGATAACGTTACCAATTGCTATTTCTGGCACGAGGGTCTTGGCAATAGAGGAGCTGTAGAAATTGGTTCTTGTGTATTGAAATTTCTGAAAGAGACTGCAGAGCGTCGCCCCGGCAGCGATATCATATTTTACTCTGACAACTGCTGTGGTCAGCAGAAAAATAGGTACATTTATTGTCATTATTTTTTCTTAAGAATTTAAATAACATTATTTCTGTGGTTACGTCTATTATATAAGTTATATTTTACTTTTCCAGATTCTTGATTGGCATGTATTACTATGCCGTTGAAACTCTTCCAATAAAATCAATAACCCATAAATTTTTGATACGTGGCCACACTCAAAATGAGGGCGACAATGCTCATTCGCTCATTGAAAAGTCGATCAAAAGAGCAAAAAAGTCTGGTCCTGTCTACATTCCCTACCAGTACGTTCAACTTATACGAAACGCCAAGAAAACTGGAAATGCTTTTGTTGTCAACGAGCTGAACTATGACGATTTTTATGATTTAAAAAAGCTATTTGAGGATATTACATTAAATGTTAACAAAGATCTGCAAGGTAACTTAATCAAAGTATCTGAAATAAAAGCTATACGATTTGTTAAAAATAGTGAGACTTACGATCTAAAATATTCTTACGACGGCGAATGGGTAACTGTTAAATCAAAAACAACTATTAATACGCGTAAAACTCGATCAGATAATAATTTAAATATTACTGAATTAACGTTTGAGGGCAGCTTATAGTTCAAAACTTACGATTTCTGATCAAAAAAAGCAAGATTTGCGTACTTTATTAGAAAAAAATATTGTTCCTAGATGCTATTCAGGGTTTTACGAAAGCTTGTTTTAAGTTTTTTTTGTTGTCATTAAGTTTTTTTTTATATTTTTTTAATACTATGTTACGTAAGTCTCTTAAGTACATACTTAAAAATTAATATAAGACTGAATTAAAATTGTTCTAACAGTTCATTGTTTACTTAGGTATAAGCTTAAAGTCTGATTTATAAGGGTCAAGCCTAAGACGAATCGCAGACTGCAGCTGTAGGCGGCAGTGTCGCTTTACTCGGAATCATTTTTATAGGAACCAGTAGTATCACGTGCAGTGTGCGGTTTCAGTCTGCAGCCTGCAGTCCGTCTTGAATGGTTATTGATTTTAAGAATATTTTAGTAAGCATCTGTGATTTGACTGTGCCATTCTTAATTAATAAGAGAGATAAAAGACCAAATAATTTTGTATCGATTTTTTTATTAAATTTAGTGCTGAATAATTATAATTAAACTGTAATTAAGATAATGATAATTCATGCTGTAGGCCATAACTACGTCACGACTGGCTGTCACTGTTAATTATTATTATTGAAATAAAACAAATTGTGCTGATTGAATGAAATTGGTTTCATTTTCTAAGAGACAACAAAGTCATAACTACACGCACTTTCTATTTTAAGGGTAACAACGACGCAACTGTAAGTCATAAAACAAAAAAAAAATATTTTCACATTGTTATGGATTGAGTAATAAAAAATACCTGTGTCTATTTTGAAGCCTAGGGTTCAAACTACATTACTATAATATAGCAATAGTCATTAGCTGTAAGAAAAGCAAATAATCTTCAGCAGTGTTATAAAAAAATCTTAAAACTGGCGTAATGTAAAATTTACAAATTTGCACTTATGTCACTGTCGCTCCAAATGAGCGACATGTGTAAACTATGCCTCACTTCTGGTGTTTTCCCAAATATTTTGAAGAGGGCGCTAGTTCACCCTATATTTAAGAGTGGTGACAAAAGGGTTGTTGGAAATTATAGGCCCATATCCGTCCTGCCTGTTATTTCTAAAATCCTAGAGAAATTATTAAACTCTAGACTAGTAGACTTCTTTCGACGCAATAATATTATTGCTGAGAATCAATTTGGCTTCATAAAGGGTCGATCTACAGAAGATGCAACTCTTCTTCTGTCAGAGGTAATAGCAAGAAATTTAGACTCAAAGAAGAAGGTCATAGGTATCTTCCTCGATATGTCGAAAGCCTTTGATACGGTTTCCATTCCCACGCTACTTTCAAAGATGGAATCGGACGGTATACGTGGCATTGTGTTAGAGATATTTCGATCATATCTCTCGAACCGAACTCAGTGCGTAAAAATAGGTAACTATACAAGTTCTGAGGCGTCTCTCTCTTTTGGCGTTCCACAGGGCAGTGTACTAGGACCTACCCTCTTCCTCTTATATATCAACAGCTTGTGTTCAAAAGCTCTTCAAAACTGTGATATCATAACTTATGCCAATGACACTGCTCTGATTGTTGGGGGAGATGATTGGGGGGAGGTCCAGCATTACGCTGAAGATGCGGTTAAGGAGGTACTGACTTGGCTTAATAACAACCTGTTGACATTAAATATTGATAAGACTAAATATATCACTTTCACTCTTCGCGGTAATACCCAACCCCCCGCAGAATTCAACATCAGTGCTCATTCATGTGATTGGCAAGAAACTTGTAACTGCCCTGTATTATCTCGCACCACCAATATAAAATACCTGGGTCTCACTATAGACTACTCTCTAAAATGGACTACACAAATTGCGCATTTAGCTGCACGCACAAGAGAATTAATGCCTATTTTTAGGAAACTCAGAAATTCTACTGACTTTAAAACCCTACTTTGCGTGTATTTTGCTCTTTCTCAGAGTTTACTACAATACTGTATTGTTGTTTGGGGAGGAGTTGGCAAGACCGCCTTACTTCCCCTTGAGAGAGCTCAAAGAGCTATATTAAAAGTCATGCTTGGACGACCACGTAGATACGACACTGATCTCTTGTTTAGTGAGTGTTCTGTACTAACGGTTAGACAACTTTTTATACTATCTACAGTGGTGCGCAAGCACAGAAACACTGTCTTTACTCCAATTGCAAAGCGTGATAAAACAAGAGTTTCTCCGGAGCATCTCATAGAACAGCACTTGGTAGACAGCAGTATTATGTTATAAGTAATAATTTGTACAACCTAGTCAACCGTGTGAATAGCATTTACTCACTCCCGATCAATAAATGCAAAGACATAATAAAAGACTGGCTTTTAGGATTGACCTATGATGAAACAGAACAAATTATAAATAGTTTGACGATCAAATAAAGAAAAATGCTCACCAACACTTTTACATACATAATGTCACTAAAAATTCATCACCTCAAGTCACACTATACACCCTTATAATCACTCACCACACCACATCACAAACACGCTTACACATCTTAGTGGCAACGACTTTATATTTTCTTATATTTTTTATATAAATTTCTTCTTCATTACAGATTACTTATTTAAAGCAATGAATTGCGTTTGTCTTGAAATTAGTGCGGAAGACGCTGACGACTGTGTCACAGTTTATACTAGTATAGTCGTCAACGTAATCTCTTAGCGAAAATAATTCACTGCCTTGCTTTTGTATTTACTCTAAGAGAAATTTGTAATATTGAAGACTGAAATTAAACAATTTTATTATTATTATTAAATATGGTAAGCACTGGTGCTGATGTAAGTCTACGGATAATATCAAGTCTAATACTTTCACATTCTGGTGTCCATGTAAATTTAGCGTCCTTCTTGGTCAAGTTATACAAAGGAATCATACGTTCTGAAAAGGATGGTATGAAGCGCCTGAAGTAGCCAGCTAGTCCACAGAACTGTCGTACTTGTTTTACATTCGTAGGTACTGGCGCCTTCTCAAGAGCTTCTCCCTTTCTTGAACTTGGACGAACAGTGCCATTGGAGATCAAGTTTCCCAGATATTCAATTGATGTTTTGAAGAAAGAGCACTTCTTAGCGTTCAATGTAAATCCAGCTTTGGTTAATGCGTTTAAAACCTTGTCCAGTATTTGTAATCCTTCAGAGAACTTTTTACATTTAATCAGCACGTCATCCATATAAATAAGAATGTCTTCAAGCAGGGGTCGTAATGCTGTCATTATAGCGCGTTGAAATTCTGCTGGGGCATTCATTAATCCAAACGACATTCTGACTTATTCATACAGTCCATCGGGAGTTATAAAAGCCGTCTTTGATATTGAGGCCTCATTAATAGGAATTTGATAGAAGCCCTGGGCCATATCGAGACTGATGAAATAAGTAGCTCCCGATAGTCTATCAATTTGGTCTGAAATAATGGGGAGTGGGAATTTGATGGGAATTGTGTTTTTGTTCAGTTCCCGGTAATCAGTACATATTCTATCTTTTCCGTTTTTCTTCTTTACCAGAATAACGGGGCTCGCATAATCTGAACTACTTTCTCGTACGATCCCATTAGCAATTAATTCGTTGATAATGGCCTTTACCTTTTGTCTCTCTATTGGTGCCATTCTGTAGGGCCTTCTTGATACTATTTTTGATGCAAATCGGTGTTCAGATTGGCCATAGTGTCCTCAGTTGCTTGAATGTTTAAAATAGGCGAGTTTCTCATTACTTTAGCGCTTTGTTCAGTAGATTTTAGCTCCAATCATAAGATCACATGGTGTTTCGTGGTCTTCGACAATATGAAACGAAATTTCAACGAAAACACTGTTTATCTCGCAAATCGTGTTGATTTTTTGGCAGGACAAAATTGGCACACTACTGCTTCCAATGCCCTTCAACAGCAAAGAACAATCTTCGCGTTTACCTGGTAGGGAACAGCTTACCGATCGTTTTATAAGGAACGAGCTGCTCCGCTGTCATATAATGCTGTAAATTTACGGTTACCAATGCAAACGATCATTGGGGTAAGTATTTGGTCATGTTCTTGTACCAGATTGACTTTTTCAGCTGTTACTGTACTGAGATAAATGTTTTAAGAAGATGAACGACAGTTCATCTTCTTAAAACATTTATCTTCAACATGGCCAAGTTTGTTGCAATAATTGCATTTGAGCTTTGGGCGTTCTATTTTAATCGCAGATTTTTCACTCAGTAATGGCTTTGGGTCATTTACTTTGTTGTTTCCTTTGTTGCAATTTGCCTGAACATGCACAGTCTTGCCACACTTGAAGCATACTATGGATTCTTCTCGATAGTTCTAAGCCTGGGCTGTTTGGCAGGTGGTTCGCCTTGACGTGCTTCTTGTGGCTTGATCGTGGCTGCAACAGAAATCAATTCCGGGACAGTTGTGCGTTTACTAGACAACAATCGTAAGCGAAGATACTCATTATCTATGCAGCCAATAACGGCTTCGACAGCGTGAGTATATTTGTTGCCGCTTACTACGCGTTTCCAAATATGCCAGGCTTTGGTTATTGATTCTGCTGGATTCGATGTATCAAATTTGAAGTTTCGCAACTTAAGAATATCATTGGAGTAGCGTGCTTCAGGTTCGAACGTTTGTATTAATGCTTCTCGCATCTCACTCCATACAGGTGATTTTACAAGCCACGCATCACCAATAGTCTTGGCTCGCCCTTGTAATATAGCTATCTTAGTACATACTTCGTAGTCAGCCAATTCCCAGTGCGTTTTGGCTCGATCAACGTGCTCGCACCAGTCTCGAATTGGAACATCACCATCTGGATTGTAGGGTGCAATAGATGTCGCATAATCTTGGTCTTCGCGTCGGAGCTACAGTCCGATTTATTAACCCTGCCAAAAACTCGTGATTATTTTGCATACTTGCTTGCTGCTGTCGTGACAGGCTTTCCAGAATATTGGCCAGCGTGGACTGCATCTGATTTGAGCCAGAGCCATCTGTTCCTCCATGACTGAGGGCGGATGGGACCGTAGACATGCCTTGGTCGATCCCACTTCTGATTTCGGCTCGAATGGAGACTGACTGGATGATTCGTGAAGGAGACCGACTTCTTACGGGGTCCATATTGTGTTGAGGGTCGTCATTTGCCATTGTTCAAAATAAAACTGAATTCAAATGCAAATAATTTTAATAATAATTACAAATGATTATAAAATAATAATAAACAAAAATAATAATAAAACTATACTAATAATGATATGATTCAGGCGTGATCCGTGTCACAATTAGAGTTGTGGACGGGGCGCACGCTAGAATCGGAATGACCGCACGTATTTATATATTTTTTTTCGGAATGGCATCTCGCAGGTCAACCTATGAGGTTGTCGGCTGCTTAACCGGGCTTTCCTGTGGTGCCTTAAATGAATTTAAGGCCTCCAGCCAGGGCTTAAAACAACTTACAAACTAAGCGACTACACGCTAAGGGCACCCCCTGCGGGGTACGGGCCTCGGCTTAGGGCGTCGCTGGGGGAGGGCAGCAAGGGGACAGGCTGGATCTGGTTGGTATTATCTAGGGACGAATTTAAAGCTACAGGCTCAGCGACGCGGGCTGGCACGAGCAAGGAACGGGGCGGAGATGAACAAGGACGTCGCGACGGACCTCGGCGGCGATGGCGGAATGACGGCGGTCTGTGTCTGTACTTACGTAACGTACTGGTTTCTTTGTTACTCTTTTGGAGGAGAGTAATGGCATCATCGGGGACGGTCAAAGTATGTCTCAGTCGGCGAGTCATACTAATACGGGAGGGAGTGTATCGGGCGGCCCATGCGATCAGGGGATTGGGGTGTTTTTCAGCAGTGTTGAAGAAGCACTTGACGGTGCGTTTCATGAACTGCTGGATGGTGGGGATTCTCAGATCAAGATGGAGATTCTCGTTGCGAAGGTAGTACGGGGCTCCCGTGGCCTTACGCAAGAAACGGTTCTGGAGGGTTTGCATCCTATGGAGACGGTATGCCTTTGCGTGTGCGAACACGGCACAGGCGTAGGTCATGATGGGACGAATGCACGCCGTAAAGATGCGCAATTTGCACTTGAGTGACAACTTGCTGCGTGCATTCAGCATGGGGTGAAGTCTACCGAGAGCAAAAGCGGCGCGCGAACGCACCGCCTTAATGTGCTCTCCGAAAGTGAGGTGGTGGTCGTGGATCACACAAAGGTATTTGGCTCGCTTTTCCCAGGGGATCGGCTTGCCGTACATGGTGATGAGACTAGGGGGGGTGAGGGGTGAGCGCGGTTTGGAGAAGAGGGCCACTTGGCTCTTGTCAGGGTTGACCTCGATTCTCCATTTCCGGAACCAAGCGCCTAGGGCGTTTGCGGCGATTTGGAGAGTGCGAGCGATGGAGGCTGGGCTGCGACCGGTGTAATAAATGGCCGTATCGTCAGCGAATAGGGCCAGATGGGCCTTGCTATTCTTTGGGATGTCGCTGGTGAACAGCGTAAATAGAAGCGGGGATAGGACGGAGCCTTGAGGGACTCCGGCGCGTATTGGGTGTGGGGAGGAGAGCGCACCTTCAATGCGGTAGCGAAAGGTACGATTTGACAGAAAATCTCGTATGATGAGTACGAGGCGGTCAGGCACTCCAATCTGGTAGAGCTTGTATAGGTAAGCCGTTGTGCCAGACTTTATCGAATGCTTTCGCTATGTCGAAGAAGAGAGCACCCGTCAGAGAGCCACGTTGATAGCCAACGCTTATGTGTTCGACGATGCGGTGCTCCCAGCTCCCAGAAGGCTTGGTGGGTGGGCTCCAGTTCGCTAAGCGTCTTGTCCCAGCTAGCGTTACGCCACTCATCTATGCGATTCTTTACAGCACGCTGTAGAGATCGCATGTGAGCTTTGTTCGCGTCGCAGGAGAAAGCGCTATACGCACGGATGGCCGCTTTCTTCTCGGTCATCAGAGCACGTACATCGTCCGGTAGTTTCCAGCGGTGATTGCTCACCACCGGAACCTCCCTTGAACAATCGTTCAGGACGGATTGTACGTGTTTCGTGAAGGAGTTGATCGCGCCCGTCGTGTCAGCGACTGAAACAATGTGGTCGGGGATAGCGTCCAGGTGAGGCGACGTGATGGACTTTAAGCTTTCGGTTACTTTCCTCCAGTCGGTTATCACTTGGGTCGGGGGGGGGGGTTGGCTGGGATCATAGGGACCTGAGCGGGGAGCTAGTTTCATGATGACCGGACGGTGGTCGGAGTCTAGCTCGGGGAGCGCTTCAATAGAATGCAAACGGAGATTTACATTCTTGAGGAGCGCTACATCGAGGATGTCGGGGAGGTGATTTGGGTCGTGGGGGAAGTGAGTGGGAGTCATCGGAGCGGTGACGTCTAAGTTGAGGGTGGCACAGAGGTTGAACACGATTTTACCTCTGGTAGAGGTCGTGTTGCAGTTCCAGGCGGAATGTTTGGCGTTGAAATCGCCCGCTAGTATAACGGAGTCACTCAGGCCAAGAACAGCGGAGAGATCGTTAGTGAGCAGAGTTGGGTCCTCTGAGGACGAAGGAGGGATGTAGGCAGAGATAATGGTAATCGGCTGATGACCAGTCATGCCGAGCCGACAGAGTGAGACCTCGAGGCGAGAGAGGGGGGGAGGGTCCATAGGGATGCAGTACAGTTCCTTTCTGTAGTATATGAGGGTGCCACCCTTGTGACAACGAGACCTGTCGTTGCGAACTAACCGATAGTTTGCAATTCTCGGGTAGTAGGGTATAATTGGGGATTCTGGAATCATTTGTTCTCGCTTCGCTCGAACTGCATGATCCCAGAATCCCCTATTGTTTTTATCGAGCGATGACTAATCAGACTACCAACGTTATGATTTATAACATAGGTATTATGTATCAATACGTGCTGAACAGCACGATACAGCGAATAATATAAACAAGAAAATTAAGTTAAAGAGCCAACTCAATTGCGCTATCAGTTTATAACTCATCTTTTTATGTCGTTGTAAACTAAAAATTATATAACATACAGCATTAGCATTCACATTAGTCATTTTTTTCTCACTACGAGTTTATTTATACTTATTATTTGATCACAGTCATTTTATAACTTAAGTACGAAAGTGTGAGGAGCCAATCTTAAGCTTATTATATTGATGTTAGATCATGGCTTTGACCTCATGGATATCGCATCGGTCATTGCTACAAAGTATGCTTAGTCAATCCAGATACATTTGAATGCAATTTGCC
Source organism: Hoplodrina ambigua (assembly GCA_949774945.1). Lineage (NCBI taxonomy): Eukaryota > Metazoa > Arthropoda > Insecta > Lepidoptera > Noctuidae > Hoplodrina > Hoplodrina ambigua. Next base: position 3,780,294 of record OX458964.1, read on the forward strand.
ATCCAAACTATTTCTGTATGATTGATTAACAAAACATAATTAAGCATCATCATTAAATGTAATAAACTGATTGATTTTACCTAAAGTATACCTGATTGGGCAGGTCCATTCAAACTTGTATGGCACTTTCCTCAAAAGGTCATTTCAGACACAAACCTTCACTGCTCATACATTACTATATAATTTATTTTTTATGTCTGGACCTGAAAAGAGACTATGACTCTTGAGTTTATTTCAGCGTTTCTTCTCAAAGTAGTCAGTTAGGAAAATCTCGTTTTGGAAAAAAAAATGTATTGACGTGTAAAAGTATTGATTTCAACCTATTTGCAAAATAAATATCATTTAAAGGTTTATAAATTCCGTAGTCTTGATTTATAGATTTTAGGTTTATAACATAAAAAAATATAAAGTTCAAATTATATTGGTTATCTCTTTGAGAAATTGTAATAACCATTTAAATGTGATACTCATAAAGATTATCACTAGAACAGTAAAGTACATACGATTTCCTTTTTAGAATTTCGTCTCAGCTATCCGCGACATTGTGGCGCCTACTACCAAATTAAGAAATGTAAGGCGATGAGCATAGTGAGTATACATGATTAATTAATTATCGACTGTATTTGACTAGTACATATGATTGAAATACCAATAATCATTGATGATAATGCTGATATCTAACGTTTGCAATATTTAATATAATCGCTACCTTAATTTATAGTAGTATAAAAAGCGATCACTGAGGAGCGCATCCAGATTTTTTTGTGATTTCGGTGTGCATTGTCTGTGTAACGTGAATTATTGTATTGTGTTGAGTGATAAGATCGATGACAATAAGTATGTATGTACCTATTTAATTTTTAAGTTGAATATCTAGTCTTGAATTTTACAGTTTTCAATAGGCAGAACGAACTATGTGCAATGAATAAATACTTTTAATTACAAATAACAACTACATTCTAATGAATCATTATATAATTTTAGGGCATCTCGGAATCCTTTTGACTCTGATGCGGAGATTACTTTGCAAGCAAGCACGAGTGGTGAAAAGCCTCAAAAATCGAGGAAAAGGAAAACCATCAGCAACAAACCTAAACAGAGTAAGAAAGCTGCGCCTCCTCCTGATTTATCCGAAGACTCTGAAACCGAGCCAGTATCTACTGCTCGAAAACAATCCTCAATATTTTCAGATTCTGAAGTAAGCATAATAGTCATCTAATACTTTTTACAGTTTCACAATATTCTTGTTAACTCTTTTCTTCACAGTGTTCAGTGTGTGTTCTGGTAACAATCGTTTAATATTTAATTTTTTACCTGTTGTTTCGATCAAATGTGTTTAAATGAAATATCTTACTCGAACATGAAGTACCTCCTGTCTGTTTATATCTAACTTGTTTTGTACCGATTTTCATGCAGTTAGTGATTTTCAGTCTAAAATAATGTTAAATTGTTGCTATAGTATCTGACAGTTATATGTATACTAACAACTCGGTCTTTTTTTATAATAAATGAGAATAGTATAAATTTATAGAGTGAGTTTAGTAGCCTAACAGTAAACTTTTATTGGAGTTTTTGCTATGCTGTTTAATTAAATTAATAATTTTATTATATTTTCAGGACGACGCAGCGGAGCCTGTTAGAGCTGCTGCTCTAAGAAGTTATCTAGCACGGCGCGTGGGTTCCGGGTACACCCTGCAGCGTGATCCAACTCGCATCGGCCAGTTTTATATAGAGCTGCGTGTCTACAACAGCAAGGAAGCAGAGACACTTGCTGCTAATCGTTGGAAGCGAGCGCTTTTCACACTTCGCTCGTCACATGATGACCGCGGTCCGGTATGGAAAGCTCTGACTGGCTTAGTTAGCGCTGCTAAGCAAGAGTATGCAAACATAAAACCTATATTATATCCTTCAAATGTTTTCTAAATTGCATTATAATATGTTATTTTTTTGTTTACTCTTGCTTCATATAGAAATTGAGAAGGTATTACCGGACTAGTTAATCCTGTATCCAAATATAAAGTCTCGGTATATTGTAACAATCAAACGTTTTCTAATAACAGCAACTTGTTATTCTATATTTTGTAGCTGCGATTATCTTATTTTTTATCATACGTGTGTTTGTAGCACTTATCTGCTTCAGATTTGAATTTAGTATAGACCCCTTTTTTCTGTATGATATTAACAATATAATATGTATTGTGTTACTTACTACACAGGTCTAAGCCAAACATTTATTAAACTCTGTATCTATTCTATTTCAATATTTCCAAAATTTTGAAATCATTTTGAAGTCATAATAATTTACTTGTTTACACTGTTTACCTTTCTTACAGATCTAAACCAAAAATTTACAAAAACTCTGATATTTCAATATTGCTCAGAAATCATGAAACTCTGAAATTCAAATATCTAGAAATCAAGCATGTTAAATATTCATCATGATAATTTAATTTTACGTTGTTTACAGACCCAACCCAAAAATTTACAAAAACTCTGATATTTCAATATTGCTCAGAAATCATGAAACTCTGAAATTCAAAGATCTAGAAATCAAGCATATTAAATATTCATCATAATAATTTACTTTTTACGCTGTTTACCTTTCTTACAGACCTAAACCAAAAATTTACAAAAACTCTGATATTTCAATATTGCTCAGAAATCATGAAACTCTGAAATTCAAATATCCATACATTATTTATACAACGAAATTTAAAAGTAAAAGCTCAAATTAATATAATAAATAATAAATAATAAATAATAAATAATAATTAATAATAATAATAATAATAATAATAATAATAATAATAATAATAATAATAAATAATAATTAATTAATATAATTAAGTTATCGAGATTGACAAGTATTAATATCGTGCTCTTTACAAAAATGAAATTCTGCCATAGTTGTCAGTTACATGTCTCAAAGTCAAAGTATTCATCACATAAGAAAAGTAACAAACATAAAACAAATTGTTTACTTCGTACTGAATACCAAAATGTTCAGCTGATAGATAGCCAGTGCTTTCAAAGACAGAATAGCTAGCTACAAAATAAATCCTCAAACTAATGAAATAATAACACCTGAATTATTTTTATCTGATGTATTCAACACCATTTATAATTTATTACAACCATTATTACAAAAACATAAATCATTAAAGATAAACTTTGAACTTTTTGTGCTATATTTACTTCCTAAGAATGAAGAACTATCTCTTAAGTCTTTTAATACTAAATATTCCATAATAAATCAGAGTACAGATATCATATCTTTATACAAAGATTGCACGCAACGATTAATATGTAAATGCTTAGAGTTTGAATTATCAGAATCTGGTTGGACAATAGAGAAAATAAGTCATTTAGAAATGAATATTGCAAAATACAATCCTTTGAGAGCAGGAAGTTACATTGTTTTACCTTTGAGAATTAACAAAATGAAGGCATGTCTTAATATTCAGAATACGGATAACCATTGTTTTCTTTGGTGTATCATTGCTCATATGTATCCAGCTAAAAATAATCCTAATAGAGTATCATCTTATCCGCATTATTCTAAGATCTTAAATACTAACGGAATGTCTTTTCCCCCCACATTTGAAGATATAAAATGGTTTGAAAAACATAATTTTAATATAAGTGTGAACATTTATGGTTTGGAAAAAAACAATACTATAACGGGACCATTATACAAAACTAAACTGCGAAAGTTAAATCATGTAAACTTATTATTTATTAGCAAGAATGGAAAGAATCATTTCTGCTTAATTAAAAACCTTGAAAAAATTGTTCGCAGTCAACTTACAAAACACAAATCTAAGATTCATCTATGTGAAGAATGTTTTTTATATTTTAAAACACAGGAAAAACTAAATAATCATAATTGTGGTAGATTGCAAACCGTTCTTCCTGAAGAAAATAGTAAACTTAGATTTTCAAATTATCAAAAAAGTCAAGGAGTTCCAATCGTCATTTACGGAGATTTTGAAAGCTTATTACGTGAATATTCAGATAAAAGTAAAAGTCAGTATATTGAAAACATTCAAATTCATGAAGCCACTTGCTTTGCTTATTACATATGCTGTGAGTCTAACCCTGAATTAAATAATTTAATATCATATCGTGGTCCAAATTGTTCAAAAAAATTCGTTGAGTCAATTATCAACGACTCGCAAAGATTATATCAGATTTTGTCAATGCACAGACAAATGTTACCATTGACGAGTGAAGAATATCATTCCTTTAAAACTGCCGTGAAATGTCATATCTGTAAAAAAAAAATTGCATCTGATGATCATGTTGTTCGTGATCATGATCATTTCACTGGTAAATATCGAGGGCCAGCTCATAATAAATGTAATCTAAATTCTAAATCATGTAATTTTATTCCAGTTATATTTTATAATCTTTCTGGATATGATAGCCATTTATTTATCAATGAAATTTCTTCAGTATGTGGTTACATAAATTTAATTCCAAAAAACAAAGAAAAATATATTTCTTTCAGTAAATTTGTGCCTCTGGATTCAAAAAACACAGTCCAACTAAAATTTATTGACTCTTTTAATTTTTTAAGTTCTAGTTTGGATAATTTAGCGAAAACTCTAAATGTTGCAGATTTTATGCATTTAAAATCATTTTTCATTGATGAAGATTTACTAAGATTGTGTCTAAAAAAGGGTGTATATTGCTATGAATATATAAACTCTTGGAAAAAATATGAAGAGACACAATTACCTGATCGAAACAAATTCTATAGTAGACTCACATCCGAAACTGTATCAGAAGAAGATTATAATCATGCATTAACTGTATGGAATAAATTTCGCATAAATAATATAGGAGAATACACTGATTTATACCTAAAATGTGATGTGCTATTATTATGCGACATTCTTGAAAAATTTAGATCCATGAGTTTAAAGCACTATGGGCTAGATCCTTGTCATTATGTTTCATCACCCTCATTAAGTTGGGATGCTATGTTATTAATTACTCAAGTTGAATTGGACTTATTATCTGATATTGAAATGTATGAAATACTAGAAAAAAGCATCAGAGGAGGGTTAGCCCAGTGCTCTTTAAGATATGCAAAAGCTAATAACAAATACCTGCCAAATTATAATGAACAAGAACCTAATACTTTCCTAGCTTACTTAGATTGTGTTAATTTATATGGTTATGCTATGATGCAAAGTTTACCGGTCGGAAATTTTAGATTCCTTACGGATAGTGAAATTATCAAATTCAATGTTAACTCTATTTCATCAGACAGTGATGAAGGTTATATTCTTGAAGTAGATATTCATTATCCTTTTGCAATACACGATGAACATTCTGATCTACCATTTGCAGCAGAAAAAATAATTCCTCCTATACCATGCTCCAGTAAAACTAATAAATTAATAGCTAATCTTTATGATAAATATAAATATGTTATACATTATATTCATTTGCAAGAGTGCGTAAAAAATGGTATCGTAGTGTTAAAAATTCATAGAATACTTTCATTTACACAAAAAAAGATCTTAGAACCATATATAAATTTAAATACTCGACTCAGACAGGAAGCCACTTCAGATTTTGAAAGGGATTTTTTTAAAAAGCAAAATAATTCAATATTTGGGAAAACTATTGAAAATAAAAGAAAACAAGTTGATGTTAAGTTAGTTAATTTATGGAAAGATGACTTCAATAAAACTAACAAAATTAATGGTGCTGAAAAGTACATAGGCGCTCCCAATTTCAAAAACCTTGCTATAATTTCTGAAAATCTTGTTGCTATTCAGTTACAGCCGGCAAAAGTAGTTTTAGACCGACCAATATATATGGGCTTTACGATACTGGAACTAGCAAAGAGTCACCTATATAATTTTCATTATTCCATAATGAAAAAAATATACCAAAATAACATTCAATTATGTTATACCGATACCGACAGTCTCTTATATTTAATACGTACCAAAGATTTCTATGAAGACATGAAAAATAATATTCAATACTTTGATACAAGTAATTTTAAGATTAACAATATTTATGGGATACCACATTGCAATAAACAGATACCTGGTTTCTTTAAGGATGAAATGGGCGGAGATGTCATATCAGAGTTTATTGGTTTAAGAGCTAAGCTGTACTGTATTAATACACTGAGCGATATAGTTGAGAAAGCCAAAGGTGTAAAAAAATCTGTTTCAAAAAAAATTACCATAAACAAATATAAAAATGCATTAAATTGTAATATCAATTTTAGATACCCTATGTTTGTTATAAGATCTAAAAATCATAAACTCTACACACAAAGAATCAATAAAGTGGTACTTGATGGGAATGATGACAAACGTCAAATTAAAAAAAATAATGCTTTTACTTTACCATGGGGTCATTATAGTTCTCTATTCTAATCTGAACCAAAGATTTATTATTATTTTTTCTTAACAGGATAATTATATTATTATTTTTTTGTAATAAAATTAAGTCATGTATTTTTTATTTTTGAAATGAAATAAATATTTTGTATTCAACTGATTTGTGTTTAATTGTTATTGATACATACCTATTTATCTCAAATATAGAAGATGTGATATCCTAGTGGTGCGACCGTGGAACTGCCAAGTCAAAGGTTTCGATTTCGAACCCAAGGCACACACTGACTTTTCGAGTGTTCTGCGTGTTTTATAAAATAAATATCACACCTTCAGTGTTTTGAAAAGTAAGTAAAAATTTGGGTCCTGTGCCTGATCTCTCTCCGGTCGTCCCATCGGGCTGTGAGAGTAAGAGAACAGAGACTGCACCTTGTTTAGTGGCACTAGCCGCTGTGGCCGAAATCAGTCATTAGGACATTATTTATTTCGATTTAACTGAATAATGAAACAATTAAGTATATCATTAAATAATTTATTTTAATTTTCACAATAAATATACAAAGGTACCAGTCACTAAAGTACTAAAAAATAAACTATTAATAAAACTAAATAAAAAACTATTTCTGCACTACTAAAAAGTGAACTATTATACTAAACTTAGGACTATTATTTTAACTAAAAATTAAAATGTACATTATAAAAGTATTATTTACAAGCTAATAAACAAAAAAATCTTATTCTTTATCTACAACTTAATACTATTAATAATTATTAATTTTTAAAATATATTAAGTATAAACGTACACATCTATTTGCTTAATTTCTTTACAATTTTACCAACTAAATATTCAGTTTCAGTCATAATGTCATCATATTCACTAGTCACTAAATACTGAACATTCACACTAGCATCTTCAGGATTAGATGATATTTTATCCATATTGCCATCGTCCAAGTCATAAATCATAATTTTTATTACGCGTTGCGCACGATCCCATTCTTTACGCATGATAAAGGATTTAGTTTTCAAAGATTTTGATTTAATTTTCCTCTTCTTTAATGTTTGTCTCTCTGCTTTTTCAAGACGATATTCCTCTTGTACTGCTGCTGCTACTTCAGCATACCAGCTCTCCCTATCTTGGGCATAATTAAAAGGATGAGTTATAGGATCATTGATGTCTGTCGTGTTCTGAAAAATAAAAAAACTTTATAAGTGAATGGCAGCAATTAACAATAATATTTAATAATAATGAAAATTCTCATGTTACTCACTTGTAAATTTATTCCCTCCGAATCGTTATTCAATGACGAAGTTCTGTTAGGATCCATAATATTCAAATCCGGACTGTAGTATGGTGATCTCGACATGATTCTGAAATTAATAGCGATAATAACAAGATTGTCATAATTGAAATTGAAATGTATAAGTTAAATATTATTGGTAAATACGTACCTCAAAATAACTAAATTGTAAACAAAGGAGCAGTTGACTCAAACCGCAGCTGCAGACTGAAGAATATTTAAGACGTTAGTCATGTTAGATACACATTTTATAATCTAAAAATTAATGTCTCAAATAACATAATTGATACTTGTGGCATTTTAATGATTTATCTTAACGATACAAGTCTAAACATGTCAAACTGTGATGTGTTTTATGGACAGTCCTAACTGTCTGACGTAAACGCCATCTCCAACAACTTAGAAACTCTGAACAGATTTGGACTTGTTCTTGTACTCAATGTTTATAATAATATTACCCTTTTTATATATTTTGGTGTAAATTACTAGATATAAATATTTAGGCTGCCTATTAATTGCGACAATCGGTATGATGAAGTTGATCAAGCAACCCATATCTCTGAAAGTTAATAATATCGATTTTATTGAATCTTCTCACTCAATCAGACACAGTGCTTTATTGCCTAATACGATTCGATGTATAATATGCGGTCCTTCAAATTGCGGTAAAACTAATGCTATGATTAGTTTACTGTTACATGAAAATGGTTTAAAATTTCAAAATCTTTATCTTTACTCGAAAACTTCTTTTCAATCAAAATATCGTTTCTTGACCGAAGTTTTAAAAAGAGTGCCGCAGATTAACTTTCACGAGTTCAATGATGATAAAGATGTAATTTCTCCGAGTGAAGCTTTAGCAAATTCTGTATTTATTTTCGATGATGTTGCATGTGAAAATCAAATAAATATCCGCAATTATTTCTGTATGGGTAGACATAAACAAATAGATTGTTTCTATTTATCTCAAACTTATTCTAAAATTCCGAAGCAATTGTTACGTGACAATGTTAATTTTCTTATTATATTCAAACAAGATGATGTTAATTTAAAGCATATTTATGAAGAGAATGTTAGTTCTGATTTACAATGGAAAGAGTTCAGAAATCTTTGTCAAACTGTTTTGTTTTGTAGTAAACCTTATAATTTTCTACTTATTAATAAAGAATCGTCATTAAATAACGGAAGGTACAGATAGAATTTTGATATGTTTTTTTAAATTTGACTGACTGTTTATATGTACATATAAGTAATTAACATGCAAAATCAAATTCAGTATAATTTGTTCTTTAGCGTAATACAGTTGTTATGATAGGTACAATATGGAGAAAAATATTAAAATAGAATTAATGAAGTCTGTAGACTCCATAAAGAATAAAATAAAACAAATGAAAAATCAGGAACACTCAATGAACTTGTCACTTGACAAAATGTTAAAACCTGTCACAGATCCCCTTAAAACCCTAGTCGATTCGAACAAAACAATAGAAAAAATACAAAATTTAGAAAATACTCACTCTATTTTTGAAGAAATGGAATTGAATGACATTAATACTAGCTCATCTACAAAGTTTGAAGAATGCTGCGAACCAGAACTGAATTCTAAGCAGTTCGTTAAAAAGTCTCCCCAGACAGAATTACTGGATGATTTAGAAATATCATTAGAGGGGCAGTGACATCCATGATATTTATGATGGGGTAAATATACCATTTGGAATAAGGAGTGCAAACAAAAAATTACTAATGGGTAATTCAATAGTTTCATTTTCTAAAATAGATAGTGTGAATGATGATAATGTCATTTTAATTAAAGTTGGCGACAAAAGCTACAATTTAACCCCTGGTTTAAAAGAACTTTTACTTCGAAGAAAACCTGATTTGAAACTAATATCGAGCAAAGATAAACTTGTCTAAAGATATGTTGCATTATACAAATGCACATAAGAGAGATTTCAATCCTAATGGACAAATTAGAGGCGATAAAGGTATAAAATATCGTGAAATAATTAGACCATTGTTTTCTGAATCGTTAAACAATAATATTATCACTAAATTTGGAGGAAGCTTACCAACGCTAAAGAGATACAAAAATAACACTGACTTGGTATATTGGGATGATCCTAACGAACTGGTTGACAGATTGAAACTATTAATTGCTTCCCGAGATGCTGGTAATACAAACCATGATAATGAAATTTTATCAATAATCGAAGAATTAAAAGAAGCTGATATAATTAAACAATAAATAGTCATAATAATATGCTTTTTATTCAGTATAATAGCCGAGTTCAAGACAAGTATACTGAATTGTGAACATGAGCAAAGCTGACGTGGTAAATGAAATTCATAAAAATGCAAGGGTCAACTATCCACGAAGACATGTTATCATGAAAGATATAGATGACTTGTGGCAAGCCGACTTAATTGATATGCAATCAATTTCAAGAGAAAATAAAAATTATAGATATATTCTTGTCGTTATTGATACATTTTCGAAATATGCTTGGGCCTTTCCTATGAGAAGTAAAACCAAAGAACAAACGGATAATGGAGCAGAATTTTATAATAACAAATTTCAGAAGCTTATGAAATCATATAATATTAACCATTATTCAACCTTCTCAACAAAAAAGGCTTCAATAGTTGAACGATTTATCAGGACATTGAAATCTAAAGTTTATAAGGAATTTAGTTTAAAAGGCAATTACAATTGGATAAATAATATCCTAAATGATGTTATTTACAAATACAATCACACTCACCATCGCACTATAAATGAAATTCCTGCTAATGTGGACAATATTAATAAAAAAATGATATTAGAAAGGTATTTAAAGTTGCTAAAAAAATATAATTTAAAAAGCAAGTACGAAGTAGGTGATTATGTGCGTATCAGTAAACACAAAGGAACATTTGAAAAAGGTTACACTCCCAACTGGTCAACGGAAATATTTAAAATTCGTAAAATACAAAAAACAGCTCCCATAACTTACTTAATTGAAGATACTATCAGAGGTCGCCCTATTTTAGGTGCATTTTACACACAAGAACTTCAAAAAACAAAACATCCCGATGTTTATCTAGTTGAGAAAGTTCTTAGAAGAAAAGGTAACAGAGTTTTAGTAAAATGGTTAGGTTTGTCTTCAGCTGAAAGCAGTTGGATTGATAAATCGAATATAATATTATAAATAATATTAACAACAACTGGAATCGATAACTATTTATTAAATTATTCAAACCGGAATCATCAGTCGTATAATGTGTTTTGGAGAGAGTAGTCTTCTCAATTGGCTTATTAATAATTTACCATTTGAATTACACTTACCAGGATATAATTACTGTGGTCCTGGTACTAAATTAATAAAAAGACTAGCACAAGGAGATAACGGTGTAAATAAGTTGGACGAATATTGCAAAGATCACGATATTGCATATCACAAGTCATCAAACTTGAAAGATCGACATAAGGCTGATTTAATTTTGTTAAAAATGGCGAAACAGCGAGCGGTTGCTTCCGATGCCAGTATAGGCGAAAAACTCGCGGCACGCTTAGTAAGTAAGTCTATGTCGGCAAAAATTAAAACTGGTTCTGGTTTGAGGAAAAAGCGTTCTCCAAAAGTTACATCTGGAAAAGGATTAAAAGGTAAATTAAAAACTGTTATTACAAAAGCAAAAAGTCACATAAAAAAATTAAAACCTAAGAGCAAGAAAATGGCTATAGAATTAGCTATTGCCGCTACCAGAGAATTAGTTGATGATTCATCGATTAAGCTCCCTCGTGTTATTTCTATTCCAAAAACTGGGGGAGTACTACCTCTGATTCATATTTTTGCGGGATTATCAGCGGCGGGAGCTTTAGCAGGCGGTGCAGCTGGTATTGCCAAAACCATAAATGAATTCAAAATGGCTAAAAAGCTGTATGAGGAATCGAGAAGACACAATGAAAAAATGGAAGCTCTATGTATTGGGAAAGGACTACATCTTAAACCACATAATGGCGGTCTTGGAATTTTCGTGTCAAAAGAAAAAAACTAAAATATCGGCTACCCAAAAGGGCCTTAACTAACTTTGACATTTTAAAGTATGGAAATAGAATTCCTTATTTTAGAGGTGTCTTTATGAGAGATGAGCTCCCTAAATATCCATATAAAAAAGAATGTGGAGTTATTAATTTAGATAGTTCTAAAAACCCTGGTTCTCTTTGGGTAGCCTATGCAAAATATAATGATTATGTTGAGTATTTCGACAGACTTTCGGGTTTCTGACGACCCGTAACGACTGTCAAAGATCCACGTATGACAGCCGGGACCAACGGCTTAACGTGCTTTCCGAGGCACAGAGGAATCTCGGTGTGTAAAGATGGTCACCCATCCACGGACCAACCCCGGCAAGCGTAGCTTAACCTGACGGATCGACCCGTGCGGCTGTTATTACTTAGCCACGAGCTCCTATATTTTCATACCTGGTCCAGCTTAAATACCATATCACAGACATGATGTGAGCGCAGCAACCTACAATCCTTCGGCCGACTATGCAATTGCAGCAATAATGCTTAATAGCTTGTATGCCTTGATATATATGCAAAATATATTTTACGGCCTATATGTCGGCTTTGTATTTTCCCTCGCAATAATGTGCAATTCTCGACCGAAGGAAATCCTTGTAAAAGCTCACCGGCTCTATCGATGCACACTTCAATAGTATAGGAACCATCATTTCTTATGTGCTCCCCATAATAAGACTTTGCCTGTTTAATCTGATATGTTCCACATGCTAATAACACAAGTTCATCAAATGTTAATCTAGGAAAATCAACAATTTCAATAGTAGCGTTTAAGTCTGTTGGAGAATTGTGTCTATCTTCGATTTAAATTATTTTCAATTACATAATCAGCTAATATATTATTTGTGTGCAATTTTTCATTTACCAGATTTACAATTTGTCCTGCATCTGGTCTATCCCTTTGGTGGAACATGTTTATCAATGCGGCAGCTATTTTAAAATCCGTCATAGCATGAGTGGATGCAGTATTGAAAAATTCACTCCTAAATATTTTACAGGACATTTTAAAAATCCCATTTACTGCTTCGACAATCCACCTGCACATTGTGACCGTTCTTGACTTATTAGCTGCCGCTGTTGATAATTGAGTTTCACCTTGTTGTAGGGATAAAGGAAAGTGAACAGTATAGTTGCACTGTTGTAGTAAAGGGACACAATTCCTGAAACCCCTATCCAGCAAAAAAACATCCCCAGGTTGAAAATACCTTTGTAAAGTATTGTTTTCATTATTAAATTCATTAATTATGATATCTGCATCCGATGTTGTTGCTGGATAAGGAGCAAGTACATCTATAATATAACCATCAGAACATACCATCATAAAAGGTTTCATGAGGTTCCTATACTTGTGCAAAGAATAAGTATCTTTCTGGTATAAATAATTTGAACTTTTTTTATACATATAAATAGATGCCATCCAGAATAATTATTGGGTTCCTATTTGCTCCATCGAACAGCTCATTAGGTTTCATGATATATTGCTCGTGAGATATATTGATCCCTACGTTTTGTGAAACAAAATCATCAGAAAGTATTCACCGGCCCTTTTTAAAAAATCTTACTAAAGTGGTAGGGGGTGTATTTAATAGCGTTGATATCCGCTCGTTGCTGTCGGCAGTTCTTATTTTTATAAGATACGCAGCAAGAGCTAATGTGCCATTTCGCATATTATTTATTTGTTGTACATTGGTTTTTAATTAAAAAACTGATGCTTGGTTAAACCAGTCCAATAATGTACTGAGTCATCAGACATTTGTTGAACATTCGAAAAGTCTAATATTACTCTTTCTTTTATGAATGAAGTAAAGTCTTCTATTTTATTTTATTTTTTATTTTATTTTATTTATTGGGAAAAACAAACAATAACACATTAAGTATTACACAAAGAAACGATAACAAAAGTTTTACAAATGTGGTATCAACAGCGTTTTCCACAGATAAAACCACGAGACATTTTGGTTTGACAAGCGTTGTTATAGAAGAAAAAAAAAAAAAAAGGTAAGTAAAAGTTAAAAACAATGAATTACAAAGTTGTTAACACACGATACAGCAAACAAAAGTGGGGGAAAATAAAAACATTAATCATTTTTTAACGTGTTAAGTAACATTAGTCTGAATTTTCTCTTCGGTAAAGCAAACAGATATAAATTGCAGAAATCCTTATTAAAATTGCTCGTAAGGCGACGAAGAGGGGCACGCAAGCCAGCATTTGTTCGACTTGGAGTAGTGGCGAAAACAGGTCGTGCGCGCACCTCGCGTCCCTGGAATGTTCTGGGAACTATATAGCACAACTTGTTACTAATATCTAGACAATCATATGAGTTATTGCATAAGTCATACAGAAATGTAGTTCCAAGAAAAGTACGCCTTGAATTCAAAGAAAGCAGGTTATACTTTTTCAGTAATTCACTGTAAGAGAGATAGCAACTTTTTAAACAGCGATAATGCATAGACTTCAAAAACTTACGTTGTATACTTTCTATATACTCAATATATTTGTTGTAGTAGGGGTTCCACACGGGTACTGCATATTCTAGCTGAGACCTAATTAGAGATTTGTAAAGATACAAATATGTACTAGGATGCTTAAACTCTGTGGCGGATCTCATCACGAAGCCGTACATGCTATAAGCACTATTAACAATTTTATTAACATGTGCGTCCAAGTGTAGTTTATCGTCGAGGAGTATTCCCAAATCGCGAATCAAACTCTTCCTGGCCAGAGTTTCACTGTGTATTGCATAGGGATATTTAAATATATTTTTGTTTTTTGTAAAGCTAATACAACAACATTTACTAATACTGACTTGGAGTTTGTTTTTAGTACAATAATCTGCAAGACGATTGAGATCTTGTTGAAGCAGTTGACAGTCAAGCTTATTTTTGATAGGTCTGAAGATTTTAAGGTCATCTGCGTAAAGAAGGAATTTGGAATTAAGGAAGCACATGTCAATATCATTGATAAATATAATAAATAACAAAGGGCCGAGGATGGAGCCCTGAGGCACCCTTGATGAAACAGTTATAGAGTTAGAATGGTAACCATTAACTACCACTTTTTGTGTTCTATTTGAAACATAGGATGTAAACCAACGGAACAAATCCCCACGAATGCCATTAAAAGCTATTTTCCCTAAAAGTAATTTATGATCTACCTTGTCAAAGGCCTTACGGAAATCTGTGTATATAGAGTCAACCTGTACACGTCTATCTAAATTATTAAATAAGTAATCGGTATATTCTACCAGATTAGTAGTCGTTAATCTTTTCTTGACGAACCCATGTTGTTGCTTAATAATCTGGTCATGAATAATCGGGTATAGTTGATTGTGGACAAGCCTCTCAAAGATTTTTGACATGATCGATAAAATAGAAATGGGCCGGTAGTTCTCAATGTCATGTTTTGGGCCAGATTTATAAACAGGGATTACCCCTGTTTATAAATCTGGCCCAAAACATGGCTCGCTTCCATACTTCAGGGAAAGTTCCTTGGCTTAAACATCTATTATAAATAATAAACAGAGGAAGACTTAGAGTATCGGCGGTATTTTTTAGGAAAAGTGGCGGTATACCATCAGGTCCAGGGCCTTTAGAACAATCTAAAGATTTCAGAGCATTGTGTACCTGATCAACACTGAGCTCAAGATTACTAACCAGAGAACAATTTATAGCATCGTCGAAGGCCTGATGTTGCATATTGGCGAGAGTGAAAGGCTCATAAACAGAATGGAAGAAGTTTAAAAAGAGATTACAAATCTCAACTGGATTGTTGGATGATTGTCCCTCATAATGCATAGTTGGAGGAATGGAAGCTGTGAATTTACGGTTAGACACAAAAGTCCAGAAATATTTAGTATTAATCTTTATGCTATCCTCAACTGATTTTATGTATAGGGAATAACAACTTTTAGATTCGGTTTGAAATCTTGATCTAAATAGTGAGAATTGTTCATAGTCTGACAGGTTTTGATATACTTTCCATTTATACCATGCTTTAGTTTTATTTTTAAATATATGTATCAAAGAAGGTGAAAACCAGGCCGGATATTTTGAAGTCTTGACCGATGTTAAGGGGACATGAGCTTTAATAAGTTTAAAAACGACTTCATAAAATGTATTTAACGCTTCTTCTGCAGATTGCCCGTGTAATAATACCTCCCAGTTAATTTTGTTCAAATCATCATTAAGGTTTTCGTAATTCGCCTTAAAGTAATTGTACTTCTGTGCAGATTTACGTGTCATGGCTCGTTTACTATTTTTAAAACTAACCAATATACTTAAGGGTGGGTGATACGGGTCTGAGGTTAATAGTGTGTCAGTGGGTTTTTCAACAAAACAGTCAATGTTACTAATCACCAAATCCAAAATCCTTCCAGTCGTATTTTTTATATTATTATACTGATGGGCATTGAGGATGGACATAAAAATACTTAAAGGTCTACAAATTAGAGAGTTACTGCTATTTAATTGTTGTATGGTAGAGCATCCATCACTGTTAGCCAGCCAAACTATGTCGGGGAGATTGTAATCACCAAAAAGGTAAAAATTTTGCAAAAGCTCTAAATATTCAACATTCACAGGTGTTTTAGGTGGAATATATGCTGAGCATATGATGTCATACTTTCCTTTAGTCGCGCTCGGCACCCGCAAAATGACATGCTCGATGTATTTATTTAATATAGTTGTGTATTCAATTGTGCTAGATTCCAGTCCCTTTAGGACCGCCACAAGAGTGCCACCACCATCCTTCTTTTGGGTAGCTTTGCGATCGCGATCGCATCTATATATGGTGTACCGCTGATCAATAAACTCAGAGTCGAGTATGTCTGGCGTTAGCCATGTCTCCGTCAGAATTATAACATCGTAGCAATTTGATAAAATATTCATGAATAGAACATGCAGCTTCGTGCGAAGTCCCCTACAATTTTGATAATATATTATTAGTTTATCACCCATCGTTGTATGTAAATGTTCGAAACAGTTTTATTTCATTAGTCTGACTGAGTATAAAAATATTGTGACAAAAAGAAAGTCTAAACGTGTACAATTTGAAGTAAAATATCAATAAAATTAATATCAATAACAATAAAATTAAGTTATTAAAATTCTCTCCTACATAGAACAACGCATACATCTCACATATATTAGATAGGCAAAAACAAGTTTTTGAAATAATAAGAATGTTGAAATAAACTACTACAAAATTTTTGAAGACACAATATAAATTAAGCAAACAATTTTGCCATGATACATTCTCATTATCAGCGCTCAATATGAATAAAATTAAGAAGAACATTATGGAAATACATATAGACACTACACAATAAGGTGCTTTATTCGTCCATAATAATAGATTCGTCACTGGTGGCATCCCTGGTGGTAGCAGCCCCAGGTTTGATTTTACTGAGATCCTGGCGCGACCGAATGGCGAAAGACTTCGATTGTTCTTTTTCACGAACAAGTATAGTGCCGTGTTTAATCCACACAAATTTGTATTTGTGGGCTGTAGCGACGTTCTTACATTCACGAAATAATTGTTTTCTTTTTAACGTGATATGTTCATGCATATATATACGAGATGATGCTCCTGAGATATCGAGTTGATCTGACGTCAGTCCCTTACATAAACGAAAGGCGCTGAGAACATTGTCACGCAATATGCGTGAGGCCAATTTTACAACAATGTTTTTTGGTTTATTATTACTCTGGTGTGCGTGAGGAACACGATGTATCGAAATAATTTCCTTGGTATTTATATTAAAATTGATTTTCGATCCTATTTTTTCCATTATTGATAGCAAATTTTCATGGCGTCTTTCAGGCAAATTACACAGCTCCAAGTTGCATTGTCTGGCATTTTGGTCTAAATAATCCATTTTCAACAGTAAATCATTGATTAAACTTTTTGTGTTATCCTCATTCCTTTTGATGCGCAATGTTAGATCAGTCTGCTCATCAGACAACAATTGAACGTTGCTCTGTACATGATCTAAGTCATTTGATAAGCGGTCGTATTTTCCATCAAGTTCTGACAGTTGAATCGTAAGCCGAGATTGTTCCGAGCGAATAGAAGAAATTTCGTTTTTAATTTCCGATGTAACCACTGTAATATTAGCAATTTCGCCTTTAATATTCAGAACATTATCCGATATAGTAGTAATACGTGCATCTCCTTTCGCCATTCTGTCAGAGTGTTCTTAAATTCTAATGATAGTATATTAAGCGCCTGCGTAAATTCACTTTCCGGTTGTTTACGTTTGCTGCGTACAGACACATTCTGTTCGCTAAGTCGCTGTCGGAATGAGACATTTTGATTTCCGTCGGATTCATTTTTAGCAGGATTTGTCTGATACAAATACTAGACAAATTTAAACAATTTACAAAAAGTAATGGAAATAGCAGGGCTCGTTCCGATGACCAAGGCGTGCATGTATATCTGCTACACAAACCACTCCGCCAACGGTGCTTTAATTGTGGTGTCGAAATTTATGATCGATATGCGCTGAGTGATGAATAATGCGCAGGCGACGGCGGGGCAGTGGCGGTTAGCGCGGGAGGTATCGAGCGCCCTGCGGGTTGTCGTAGGTCAGGGACAAAGTTCGTTAACACACTTTTCAAATTTGGGGTTTTTTTCCACAGTTTGATATTGAGATAACTCTGTATTACTTCAGTCGATCACATTAAAAATTACACAGTTTGATAGATCACTTCACTGGCTTTATATGAACAGTATATTATTGATCCAATTTCCACTTTTTACCACTTTATTTATTTAAAAACCGAGAAGCAAAAATAACAACGCTCTGCCTTTACCAATGCGTACGACGTGAATGAACACAACTATGTGATTAACATTAAAATATTGTATTGAATGCAAGTCATTACTCAAAATGTCAAAATTATTATTTCTTAAATGGAATTCACAAATCCTACATTGCTGTTGGTACATAGTAATTGTACTCACTAAAAATAAAGACTCTAAGCCACAAAGGAATCCTTACTCTTTCTCCGGCAGTGCAACCGGGTAAGAAACAATGTGCTTGTGTATCTGGAGCTCTTCTCATGTGAGGTAAAAATATCGAACCAACCGGTGCTTCAACTCCCTGTTGTATTTCTGCATTATCACCCTGCTGTACATCATCAATAGCATCTCTCCCAACATTGCGTGTACTGTGTCTGTCAGCTCTTTGCCAATAAGGATGGTAGATTCTATCACATGCCGTCAACTAAAACAAAAAAGAACATTATTATAATATGAAGAATGAATAACCTTATCATCATCTGCTTCAACTGCCTATAATTATTAAACCCTGTTTTGCATACAGTCAGGTAAGGGATTGCTATTGTTGATCATAAGTAAATGCCCTATTCCCTGACATTTATAGGTATCTTTAAGACTACTACGTCACTTACAAGGAAAAAACCTTAAAGATCTCTGCAATTACAATAGTGCACTATATGGTAAGACCACATAAAACTGTTAGGTTAGGTTAGCTGGGCTGTTCCCGTACTTAGCCTCTTTATTGGGCCATTGTACGTATGAAAAGAATATCCTTGAGGAGTTACTCCAACCATCCCAGATCATCCCAGAATGCCAGCAGTCTTTTCAGACTGTTGCAGGCTTCGGGAAGCGACGCCGGCGATTGGAAAGTCCGTGCCCGTTGATCTGCCACGCTTCTGCACACCAAGAGCACGTGCTGTGGTGTTTCTTCTGGCTCCATGCATCCTCTGCACAGAGGGCTGTCTGTCACACCTATGGTGAATAGGTGTTTGTTTAGGGGACAGTGGCCGGTTATGATGCCTATGATCTTCCGAATTTCGTCCCGTTTCAATCTAATAAGGCTGTGGGCAAGTCTTTTTAATGCTTCCGGAACTGCATTCTTTGTTTGCCTGCAGGTTACACTGTTTCTCCATTCCGTATGGTGTGTTTCCTCGGTTTTCTTACGTAGCCATGATTTTATTTGGGCTTGAGGTATGGGAAGCAGCGGTTCCGGGCCGTATACTGTTGTCTTCATACCTCTTTTAGCCAGTTCATCGGCTGCATCGTTACCCAGTGAGTTACTGTGCCCTTTTATCCATTGCAGGGTTACCTTGTTTGTGATCGCAATGTGTTGGAGTGTATTATGACATTCCAAAACGAGGGCAGAAGTTATAGTGTTGTTTTGTAGCGCTTGAAACACCGATGCACTGTCTGAGATAATTTTGATGTTGACATCTCTGACGTCTCTGGCTGCAACTGCTTGAGCCGCTCTGTTGATGCCAATGCATTCTGCTTGGAAGATCGTGTTTAGTTTACCTAAAGTTGTTGACATTTTGATGTTTAAGTCGTTTGAGTAGACGCCAGCTCCAGTACCATAATTGGTTTTGGACCCGTTTGTGTATATCCGAACTTCATTGATGCCAGAGTAGTCTTCGGCTTCCGCTTTAAGTTGGATATCATATCTTCGATCAAAGACGTGGTGACATGAAGTTCTGTCCATGTGTGCCTCTAGGAGTGGTATTTCCTTTAGAATCCCTTGCAGAACTTTGGAGTGTGTTGTATCTGCGTTTAATTTCCACAGTCCGTGCGACCTTAATCTTAAGGCGGCTATCTTAGCCTCTTCCTGTATGATAAGATCTAGAGGTCTCAAGTTTAGGAGGTACTCTAAGGCGGCTGATGGAGTGGTTTTCATACATCCGACTTTGGAGTTTTGTTTTTACTGTGGTCAGTTGTGTTCTGGGCCACCACACAACTGATCCGTAGGTTAGAGAGGGTCTGATAACTGATGTGTACAGCCAAAGTGTGATCTTTGGGTTTAGACCCCATTTTTTACCAACAAGTCTTCTGCACTGACCAAAAGCTATACAGGCCCTCTTTGTTTTTGCGTCGATATGACTCGCCCAGTTCAACTTACTGTCAAGTATGACGCCCAGGTACTTCACTTGCGTCGATAGGGAGAGTTTGGTGTTGAATAATTTAGGTAACTGTAGTTCTGCTAACTTCCTTTTGTTGGTGAAAAGGATGAGTTCTGTCTTTTTCGGATTTACTGACAGCTGTTGTTCGTTACACCATTCTTCTACAATCTGAAGGACAGAACGCATTACTTTACATAACACATTCTCTGCATTCCCGTTTATCAGAATTGTTAGGTCAACTGCATAACCAATAGTAGTGTATCCTCTTTCATTTAGCCGTTTTAAGAGGCTGTCTGCTCCTATGTTCCATAATAGAGGTAATAGGACTCCCCCTTGTGGGCATCCTCTGAATACCTCCGCTCTTGTGGTAGTGTTCACCTCTATCTGGACCGCCCTTTTACTTATTAATTCAGTGATCCAGTTTCTCACAACTGGTTCCACTCTGAATTTTTTAAGATCGTGGTTGACGCTGTTGTGCACAGTTTTGTCAAAAGCTCCTTCTATGTCTATGAAGGCCGCAAGTGTTGATATTTTGTTTGAGATGGCCGACTCTATTTTATACACTACCGCGTGTAAAGCCAACTCTGTTTATTTATTTAAACTTTATGCAACAAATGTACAAATGCGGACTTAATGCCTTAGGCATTCTCTAACAGTCAACCAGAGGTGGTGAAGAGATAACATGGTAGGTGCAAGCAATTTTTATGAGAGTAAAACAACAAAATCAGAGATTTAAAAAAATATAAATAAAAAAATACTCAAATATTTTACATAATAAAATAAAGTGTACACAAGTACAAAATAATTAAATTCTACATACTTACACTACATACTTAATTGCTATATAATATACATAAACATATATAAAAATATTATATATACATATATAAGTACATATCTTAGAAAGAATAGAAAGGAGGATTATAATAAAACTCTTTCTATTTGCTCCGGAAAATAAATCCGCAACTTCCGCTTGAATGCATACAAACTGGTGGCTGTCCTGATGTCAAGAGGGAGCGCATTCCAAAGAAGAATAGCCTGAATATGAAAGGAAGAATGAACAAAGTCAGAAGTATGAGAAGGGCAGCTGAGTAGAAGATTATTAGAAGATCGAAGACTCTTAGTGTGAGTAGAACAAAGATATTGAAAATTTGAAATAAGATAAGAAGGAGGAGTAAGTGGAGTGAGAAGAGAGAAAAGCATTGTTAACGCACGCAAACTTCTACTCTGACGAATGGGTAACCACTTAAGCTCCGCCCTAAAACTAGACACGTGGTCATATTTCCGCAAATTGAAAATATAAATAATCCTCTTATAATCCTCTTTTCCTGTCCAGGCGGTTTTCTTATGGAACGCACTCCCTCTGAATATCAGGATGGCCACCAATCGGTTCACGTTCAAGGTTAAAGCTCGCGAACACTTACAAAAGAAGTTGGCAGACTCGTCCCACAATTAATTTTGTTGTACTTCAACATCTATGTTTTTTATCTCTCTCCCCACTTTATATATATATATATATATATTTATATATGTATATATATATATTTATTTATTTTTTGTATGTATGTATATATGTATGTATTTTCTGTATCTGTGCACCTACTTTGTTTTTGTCTCTGCATCACCCTAAGGTAGACTGGTAGAAAATGCCTAAGGCATTAAGTCCGCCTTTGTACAATGTATTTTTTACATGTGCATAAAGTTTTAATAAATAAATAAATTAAATAAAGCGAATGCAATTGTTCAGCATCCTGTCAAGCTTATCCAACCGGACCGTATTCAAGTCAAAGTAGCACACATCACCATAGTCAATTATAGGGAAGATTAAAGTCTGCACTAGCATCGTTTTCGTCTTGATAGGCAAAAAGTTCCTCAGACGATATAAGGAACGCAAAGTACCGCTGACTTTCTGACAAACACTGGAAACTTGACTTTGCCAGCTAAGCGTAGAATCAAGATACAAACCGAGATCCTTCACACTGGGGCTAATAGGCATGACAGAACCATTAAAAATAATAGGAGGAAGAGGTAAATCCGCCACTCTGCCCATCATGCGTGAACTTCCAATAACAATGGTCTGACATTTAGTGGGGTTAACAGAAACCCCAAATCTGACAGACCAACTGTAAACAGCATCCAAATCCCGGTTTATATCCTGAATAGCTCCTGACAAGTTATCAACCTTGGAAGCAGTATACAGCTAAAGATCATCAGCATACAAATGATACGCACACTGAAGACAGGGAGTGATAAAATTAATAAAAATAGAAAACAATAAAGGAGAAAGAATGCCGCCTTGAGGAACACCAGCACCAAGGTCACGCCAACTCGAAGAACTCTCATCAACGCGAACCGACTGCTGACGACCCCGAAGATAAGAAGAGAACCAATCCAGCGCCTCTGATGAAACTTTAAGATTCGAAAGCATAGGAAGGAGAATATCATGACTGACAGCGTTAAAGGCATTGGAGAAATCGATCAATACAAGAACAGTCACCTTGGTATTCTCCATCGCTTCTCTAACGTCACCAGTCACTTTGAGGAGGGCGGATGTCGTACTGTGTCCAGGCCTGAATCCAGACTGAAAGGAACTCACGAGGTTGTTACGGTGAACAAACCCCGAAAACTGCTTATGGACACAGGCCTCAAGCACTTTTGACAGAAAAGGGAGAACGGAAATGGGCCGGAAATGGATTGGTAGGCAGGGATTCGAAATTTTAGGAAGGGGACGGACATAAGCTTTACGCCACAAGGATGGGTAAACCCCAGAATAAAGAGAAAAGTTAATAATATGGGTAATAGGAGGAAGTAGGAAATCGAGGATAGAAGTGACCATAAAACGACTAATGTCATCGCACCCCACGGCCTTGGATTTGATGGAGAGGATAATCCTTTTAATTTCATCATCAGTGACTGGAGAAAACTTAAAGGGATCAACATTAGGTGTTGCCAAGCCTGCAATATAACCAACCGTCTGAGATATCAAATGCTGATCCAAATAACAGTTAGTAGTAAAGTGACGGTTGATATCATCCAAGGCAATTGTTTTAGGGAAATCTATATGACGCTGTTTACCAATACCCAGAGTTCCGAGGAACTTCCAGATATCAGCAGGAGAAGAAGACGTTATATTATCGAGAATATGGCGGCGCTTAGCATTGCGTATCATTTGATTGCATCGATTCCTCGCTACCTTATACAGATTCCAGTTTTCGTCAAGCCGATCATTCCTAAACTTGCGAAAAGCCTTATCTCTTCGCCTCATCGCCATACGAACCCCCCTCGTCATCCAAGGGGCAGGCGGACGCTTAACCCTAACCTTCTTGACTGGAGCATGGGTATCGTAGAGCGAAAGGACAGTACTATTAAAAATGTCTACCTTGCCATCAACTGTCGATGCCTCAAAAAGATGGTCCCAATTAAGTACCGGCGCATCCTGACGCAACTTATCGACATCGATGCGCGCAAAACAACGCATGTGCAGTACTTTAGGGAGAGGCCTAGGAGGTTTAAGGACATATGAAAGGAAGATCAGATCGTGGTGGGAAAAACCCGGTGCAGAACACTGGCCATGAGAGGAAACAAGAGATGGATTGGATGTAAGGACAAGATCGAGGCAAGTGTCATCACCTGAGACATTACAATGGGTGGGCTGCAAAGGAAGGACATGGAGACTGACGGATTCAATGATATGGAGGAGTTTACGGGAACGAGGGGTATGGTGGGTAAGGTCCGTGTTAAAATCGCCCATGATGATGCAATGTGCGTACTCCGACCCTACAGATTCCAGAGCCAACTCAAGGTTGGAAAAGTAGTTAACGGCGGGTGGACAATATACAACACCCAGGAGGGTTTTGACACCTTTGAAATTAACCTCCAGGAAGAGGTACTCAGCACTGGCGTTATAATTAGAAGGGGAAGTGGCTAAAACTTGAAAAGAAAATTCACTACGGATGTAAATAGCCACCCCACCCCCACCCTTACCAATCCTGTCATTACGGACGAGAATGAAACCAGGGAGAGGGTAGGTCGTAGAAAGGAGATGAGGTTTAAGCCAACTCTCAGATATCAGAACAGCATGTACATTAGCATCAGCAAAAGTGTCAAAGAGATCATTATAATGGCTGGGTATACTTTGAGCATTGATGTGACAAACGTTAAATAAGTGCCCTTTCTGATGAGTAAAACATCTATGCACAAAGTCACCCAGAGTGTCAAGCAAAGAGCTAAAACTCGCATTTGCGGATGAATCAACAGCGGAGTAAAAAGAATCATAATTTAGAAATAAATATATAATATATACACCAAATATTAATAATAAATACCTAAAAAAAAAAAAAAAAATACTAGAATAAGCCGTCCGGTCTAAAACTACTACCTTTTCACCACCTACCAGCCACACTAGTACAATATAGATAAATTAATTAATACTTTAAAAAAAAAACAAAATTATACAAAAAAAAATAAGAGACAGGTTTGGAGTAATAAAACAGAGACAAACAAAAAACAGTAAACGGAACGCAAAACAACACAAACGTGGAGAAGTGAAATAAAAACTGTCATTCAATTGACGTTATGACATATGTCAATTTGACACACAATGAGTTACATATATTCATAATTTATCAAAAGTAATGACACTAACAATAATAAAAAACAAAAATTTATGCAAATTGTCGCCAAACTAAGAAGAAAAAAGTGAACATAAAATCTATAAAGCAGGTAATTAAGTGTAAGAAAAAAAAAAGTTCCTGCAAACAACCAAACCGAAGAGAAGCACATCACGAACACAATAAAATGAAGTTGAAGACAACACAAGTGATAACGCACTCACTGCTACGCACTCCTAGGCGTGCCAACTGCGCCTCTAGTTTTCTTGGGGTACTTTACCAACAAGGGGTTCAGTTCTTCGACAGAAGTAATTTTATGACGTACTCCATCGGGGGACTTGATGATAATGACCCCATCCTGAGTCCAGCATGCCAGCATTCCAAAATGTAAACGAGCCCCAACGAATACAGTCTGTCTAGACTTAGTCAAAAACTCCTTCATTGTTACAGAGGAGCCCTTTAGACCAGCCTTGGCCTTCCACACAGCAGACCTTTGCTCAACGCTGGAAAACTTCACCAGAATAGGCCTGCTCCTAGTGGGACTACTGCTAGATGTTCCTAGTCTGTGGCACACTTTAACAGAAGATCCTGTGATGTTGTTTAAGGCCAACTTGCTCTTCAGAACACCCAAAACAAGAGCCTTACAATCCTCTTTCTCCGCCTCAGGGAACCCGGTAAAGATGAGAGCTTTACGTCGAGAACGTGTCTCCAGACCATCAGCCACTCTTGAACACTCCAGAATTTGCTTTCGGAGCAGGTCCAACATCCCGAAGATAAGCTCTCTGAAGGTCCGAAACTCTTCCGCAATCTTGGCAACGGTGTCCTTTGCGGGTCTAGCACTCTGGATCTGTGCCTCAAGCTGACCCATCTTCTTAACAAAGCACTCCTCCAGGCTTTTCTGGGCAGATTGAATGTCATCTAATTGAGACATAGTGGTAGTGACACTTGAGATATGTGTGATGTGTAGATAAATACTAGTGTTATACTGGCAGGTGATGTAATTCATCTTAAATCACATGGAATTTTTGACCAATGTAAGTGCTGATTGTTTGGATGATTTTAAAATAATTTGAACATTAAAATATAGTACAAAACAATAAATAATAAAATAAATTAAAATAGCAATTCAAAAACGCGTCTTAACTTTTTACACCTACCCACCGAAAAACCCTCTGTTGATCTGCCCTTTCTGTAGGCATGCTGTTGAGGGTGTAGCGGTTTATCTTTTAATGCTCCATCCCTGAGATGTCTGTCTACAAGTCTTTCCAACGTTTTCAGAAGGAAGGATGTTAGTCTAATGGACCTGAAGGATTTGGCGTGGGTGTAATCATCTTTACATGGTTTTAGTAAAAATATTACTTTCTTTTCACATAAAACTGTTATTTTGGAACCTACATCATATTAAGCCTCTCTCACCTCTCCCCCCCGGGTCTCGAATGAGTTTAGACGTGTCCACTTTGTCAAAATGTTATTTAAAATATTTATTTATTTATTTTACGAAAATAAACTGTTAAATAAGTAACACAAGTACTAGGCGCGCGGTGTGGTGACAGAGGTAGCAATTGAACAGTAACGAGGCGCGAGCAGGACAACAACAGTCGACGCATTGGTATCCTAAACCTCGCTGCGTACGCGGCGTCATACGGCACACAGCGACACATCACCACTACAAGCACGTTGATGCTTGCCGTACTTCATAAGCGGCAGCGATTTGGCGGGTAACTATTGCTCTGGAAATTAAGTTGTAATATTATTATCGCAGTAACATTACTGTACTGAGGTACGATAAAAATACAACCGAAAGTCTGAAATACATACAATGTCTGTCTCGCGTACGCCGACGAAAAAATCTCCCACTCAATTTGGATCAGATCCTGTTCTCTATACACCTGAAAGTCAGCAGCAACTTGATTTGAACATTACAAAACGAAGTAAACGCCGGCTTGATGATTCTTCTAGCGCAGCAGACATCTCTCTGTCCGACTTGTTGACCAAAATGGACGAAATAAAAAAACAGCAAGATGCCAAATTTACCGCCTTTTTTTTTTTTTTTTTTGAGGTGGTAAAAATCATCAAATGACTCCTTCCGCCCTGGGTGGGGCGGAAGGGACTGTCAGACTTTTACTGACTAAAAAACCACCCTGTTCCTTCTGTTGCCCTTTACGTTCCGGGGCCACGGTATCCTGTTAAGACGTCCCGCAACCTCGTCAGGCGTTGGCCCCGTTGGGGGCCCCGTCCCTGTGCTGACAGCTCTTTGAGGCGCGCGCGAACAGAACGCGCCGTCGACCCGGGCTTGGTCCTTGATCGGACGGCGAGCTACCCATTATTCGCCGTCCGCAAGCCCGCGCCTACGGTGGCCGGATGTCGCCTCGCGACGTCCGACGCCCTGGGCGTCTCCCGCGGCGGCTGGGGCGTGAGGTGGTTCTCTCCCTCACGCGGCCCGCCTCCTCCTTCGCTAGCATTACTGCTTCGCAGAAGGAGGTGACTGCATCCCATTCCCTCTCGCCCCGGAGCATGGCCTGAACCAGGTCCGGACGCGAGAGGTCGCCGCCGCCTATCGCCTCCGTGAGGACACGGCGGTGGTCTGCCCAAGCGGGGCAGTCCTGCACCGTATGCTCCACCGTGTCCTCCGGGCGATCCACACAGTGGTGACACCCGGGCGTTTCCTCCCGCCCTATCCGACACAGGAACCTCCCGAAACTACCGTGTCCGGTGAGGACAAACGCCCGGGTGTCACCACTGTCGGCGTACGCGAGACAGACATTGTATGTATTTCAGACTTTCGGTTGTATTTTTATCGTACGTCAGTACAGTAATGTTACTGCGATAATAATATTACAACTTAATTTCCAGAGCAATAGTTACCCGCCAAATCGCTGCCGCTTATGAAGTACGGCAAGCATCAACGTGCTTGTAGTGGTGATGTGTCGCTGTGTGCCGTATGACGCCGCGTACGCAGCGAGGTTTAGGATACCAATGCGTCGACTGTTGTTGTCCTGCTCGCGCCTCGTTACTGTTCAATTGCTACCTCTGTCACCACACCGCGCGCCTAGTACTTGTGTTACTTATTTAACAGTTTATTTTCGTAAAATAAATAAATAAATATTTTAAATAACATTTTGACAAAGTGGACACGTCTAAACTCATTCGAGACCCGGGGGGGAGAGGTGAGAGAGGCTTAATATGATGTAGGTTCCAAAATAACAGTTTTATGTGAAAAGAAAGTAATATTTTTACTAAAACCATGTAAAGATGATTACACCCACGCCAAATCCTTCAGGTCCATTAGACTAACATCCTTCCTTCTGAAAACGTTGGAAAGACTTGTAGACAGACATCTCAGGGATGGAGCATTAAAAGATAAACCGCTACACCCTCAACAGCATGCCTACAGAAAGGGCAGATCAACAGAGGGTTTTTCGGTGGGTAGGTGTAAAAAGTTAAGACGCGTTTTTGAATTGCTATTTTAATTTATTTTATTATTTATTGTTTTGTACTATATTTTAATGTTCAAATTATTTTAAAATCATCCAAACAATCAGCACTTACATTGGTCAAAAATTCCATGTGATTTAAGATGAATTACATCACCTGCCAGTATAACACTAGTATTTATCTACACATCACACATATCTCAAGTGTCACTACCACTATGTCTCAATTAGATGACATTCAATCTGCCCAGAAAAGCCTGGAGGAGTGCTTTGTTAAGAAGATGGGTCAGCTTGAGGCACAGATCCAGAGTGCTAGACCCGCAAAGGACACCGTTGCCAAGATTGCGGAAGAGTTTCGGACCTTCAGAGAGCTTATCTTCGGGATGTTGGACCTGCTCCGAAAGCAAATTCTGGAGTGTTCAAGAGTGGCTGATGGTCTGGAGACACGTTCTCGACGTAAAGCTCTCATCTTTACCGGGTTCCCTGAGGCGGAGAAAGAGGATTGTAAGGCTCTTGTTTTGGGTGTTCTGAAGAGCAAGTTGGCCTTAAACAACATCACAGGATCTTCTGTTAAAGTGTGCCACAGACTAGGAACATCTAGCAGTAGTCCCACTAGGAGCAGGCCTATTCTGGTGAAGTTTTCCAGCGTTGAGCAAAGGTCTGCTGTGTGGAAGGCCAAGGCTGGTCTAAAGGGCTCCTCTGTAACAATGAAGGAGTTTTTGACTAAGTCTAGACAGACTGTATTCGTTGGGGCTCGTTTACATTTTGGAATGCTGGCATGCTGGACTCAGGATGGGGTCATTATCATCAAGTCCCCCGATGGAGTACGTCATAAAATTACTTCTGTCGAAGAACTGAACCCCTTGTTGGTAAAGTACCCCAAGAAAACTAGAGGCGCAGTTGGCACGCCTAGGAGTGCGTAGCAGTGAGTGCGTTATCACTTGTGTTGTCTTCAACTTCATTTTATTGTGTTCGTGATGTGCTTCTCTTCGGTTTGGTTGTTTGCAGGAACTTTTTTTTTTCTTACACTTAATTACCTGCTTTATAGATTTTATGTTCACTTTTTTCTTCTTAGTTTGGCGACAATTTGCATAAATTTTTGTTTTTTATTATTGTTAGTGTCATTACTTTTGATAAATTATGAATATATGTAACTCATTGTGTGTCAAATTGACATATGTCATAACGTCAATTGAATGACAGTTTTTATTTCACTTCTCCACGTTTGTGTTGTTTTGCGTTCCGTTTACTGTTTTTTGTTTGTCTCTGTTTTATTACTCCAAACCTGTCTCTTATTTTTTTTTGTATAATTTTGTTTTTTTTTTAAAGTATTAATTAATTTATCTATATTGTACTAGTGTGGCTGGTAGGTGGTGAAAAGGTAGTAGTTTTAGACCGGACGGCTTATTCTAGTATTTTTTTTTTTTTTTTTAGGTATTTATTATTAATATTTGGTGTATATATTATATATTTATTTCTAAATTATGATTCTTTTTACTCCGCTGTTGATTCATCCGCAAATGCGAGTTTTAGCTCTTTGCTTGACACTCTGGGTGACTTTGTGCATAGATGTTTTACTCATCAGAAAGGGCACTTATTTAACGTTTGTCACATCAATGCTCAAAGTATACCCAGCCATTATAATGATCTCTTTGACACTTTTGCTGATGCTAATGTACATGCTGTTCTGATATCTGAGAGTTGGCTTAAACCTCATCTCCTTTCTACGACCTACCCTCTCCCTGGTTTCATTCTCGTCCGTAATGACAGGATTGGTAAGGGTGGGGGTGGGGTGGCTATTTACATCCGTAGTGAATTTTCTTTTCAAGTTTTAGCCACTTCCCCTTCTAATTATAACGCCAGTGCTGAGTACCTCTTCCTGGAGGTTAATTTCAAAGGTGTCAAAACCCTCCTGGGTGTTGTATATTGTCCACCCGCCGTTAACTACTTTTCCAACCTTGAGTTGGCTCTGGAATCTGTAGGGTCGGAGTACGCACATTGCATCATCATGGGCGATTTTAACACGGACCTTACCCACCATACCCCTCGTTCCCGTAAACTCCTCCATATCATTGAATCCGTCAGTCTCCATGTCCTTCCTTTGCAGCCCACCCATTGTAATGTCTCAGGTGATGACACTTGCCTCGATCTTGTCCTTACATCCAATCCATCTCTTGTTTCCTCTCATGGCCAGTGTTCTGCACCGGGTTTTTCCCACCACGATCTGATCTTCCTTTCATATGTCCTTAAACCTCCTAGGCCTCTCCCTAAAGTACTGCACATGCGTTGTTTTGCGCGCATCGATGTCGATAAGTTGCGTCAGGATGCGTCGGTACTTAATTGGGACCATCTTTTTGAGGCATCGACAGTTGATGGCAAGGTAGACATTTTTAATAGTACTGTCCTTTCGCTCTACGATACCCATGCTCCAGTCAAGAAGGTTAGGGTTAAGCGTCCGCCTGCCCCTTGGATGACGAGGGGGGTTCGTATGGCGATGAGGCGAAGAGATAAGGCTTTTCGCAAGTTTAGGAATGATCGGCTTGACGAAAACTGGCATCTCGCTAATTGTTCACGCTTCCCGTTTTCATCCCAATTTTATTTTACGACCTGTTTATTTCTATCGGACTTATTGCCTGCCCAACTGTGACCTTTGCTTTGTATACCGGACTGTGATCGTGGAACGCTTTTTGACCCTTCCTCGTATCCTGGACTGTGTATCGTGACTACCTGAGGGCTGTGTTTTGTCATTAACGATGACAACCCGAAACCTCAATCAGGAAGAAAGAAATGAAATCATTGTCTTGCATAGACAAGGATTGAATATATCTCAAATTGCGCTGGAGTTAAATCTACAAGTAAGTTATTTTTTTTATCTAGAGATAGAAATAAATTAAGTGCATGTTGGTTTCCTGTACTGAGCTATATATTTATTGTTTGTATTATTATATAGATCTATTTTTTTTTCTTCTGTTACCGTTAAAAGTTATTGTTTCGCGAGCCGACGCCGACGTCGCCGTCGGCCCGACAACAGAGTTTTATGTTATGTTGCAAACAAATTTTTAATAATTCATATTATATTTGAATGCCTAAAAAAAACCTACATGCATTTTTTATATTTCGTATATTTGTTGTAGTTATTAGAAATTTTATTCTAAGGAAATCGTGTGTTATGCGTTTCTGTGTAAAAGAAATAATGTAGTATAGCAAAGTCGCTGTTTCTGTCTGTCTGTCTGATTCTCCGCTATTTTTTTCTAAACAATGCAACGGATTTTGATATGGGTTCTCACTCTCATTTAGAGATTTTTTTTGGAAGGTTTTTATGCGCATGCAAATTATTAAAGAGCAAAGCCGAGCATGTTAGTGATTTGTAAGACCGGTGCGAAGTCGAGGTAGATCGCTTATTTGCGATAAATATTAATAAAATACATAACTTAGAATTTTGCAAAAATAAAATAAGAAATTACGTTTACATAATATTTAAAATAGTAATTTAAAAAGAGGTTTGTTTTTTCCTTTCTTTTTTTAACATCGGCGCGTTCAAAGACATTGTTTGGACATTTTATGACCCGATAACAAATCTTTCAACACCTGCTTATTAAACAATGGCCCTTCATTTTAAGTCATCAATGTATTTTGAAATTGAGTTACCGCACTTAAGTCGTTAACAATAATGCACAAATTTGCTTGGGAGAGTTTTACACAATGTTGGAATTTACTACAATGCCATTGTTAAATATCTATTTGTGGTCTACTATCCGTATAAAATACAGATAACAATGTTAATAACTAAAATAGATATTTAAAAAGTTAGGGTTTATTTGTTAATAACTTAATCCTTTTGCATACTGCTCGTAATGTATTGTTTAATTCCAATATTATGTGACAATTCGATGCTAACAGGGAATTTGAAAAAAAAAATATTGGTATTTAATACATAGTATTAAATTTATTATTAATAATGTTGCTATTTAATACAACAAACGTTAAGAAAATTATTTCAATTAATTACAAACAATTGGACGTAGTTAAACGAAAAGGATCCAATCCACAACATGGTCAAAAATGAGTTA
This sequence comes from Hoplodrina ambigua, assembly GCA_949774945.1. Taxonomy (NCBI): domain Eukaryota; kingdom Metazoa; phylum Arthropoda; class Insecta; order Lepidoptera; family Noctuidae; genus Hoplodrina; species Hoplodrina ambigua. Next base: position 3,813,033 of record OX458964.1, read on the forward strand.
AGTGCATAAAACTGATACTAAATATCAATACTATCGGCCAGTAAAAAAGATCCCAGCAAAATCAACTGTCTTTCACGTTTTTTTCAGCCTCAGAACCAATCCACATGTATGGCACGTTAAAAAACAAAATCACCTTAAATAATCCAACCTTCCTGGTTCTTAACCAGTATTACCAACCGATTCAGTAAAACGAATCAAGAAGTCTGGATTCTTTTAACGTAATTACAATTTGTTCATCACCGACACTTTAATAAAAACACTAAAACGATCCAGAATGCTTGGATCCTTTTCTATAAATTGATTTTCATTTAGTATTCCAATAAATCTGTCAACGAAAACGATCCAGAGTGCTTGGTACATTTTTATTGGTTAGATTTTTATCCAAAATCAATTTAAATTAATTTGCGAAAACGATCCAGGCCTATTAAAATCGACTGATTAAAATATCGAAAATCAAAATATATAATGTTCAAAATATCGAAATTTTGTTTTTCGTGATAACGTATTTGCCGTGTGGCGCCTTTTGCAACTTGCGTTTGCGTGGCAGTACCATAGATTACTTACTGTATGGAGTTTCTTACCCATTCTTCTCCATACGACACCACCTTTTGTAAGCGAGCGAAGCGAGCTCGGGATTTGGGGCACTCCGACTCGGACAGGTTAGGTTGGAACAATGGGATGGCGGGGTCTGCCAGACCCCGCCATCCCCTTCTTTAAAATTAGTCGTGTGTAAAAGACGGGAGTAGAGAAGGAGATGACGTGCGGGTAGGTAAACAATACCTGGACAATCTAGTTTTGGCGTAGTCAACAGAACCCCGGTCTACGGAGCCAAGCTGTGCTCCTACTTCTGAGCGGTTTAAAAAAAATAACCACGAAGGGGATGGCGGGCCGGATGACCTTCTAACCTAATCTGTCCGAGTCGGAATGTCCCAAGTCCCGAGCTCGCTTCGCTAGCTTACAAAAGGTGGTGTCGTATGGAGAAGAATGGGCAAGAAAATACATACAGTAAGTAGTCTATGGTACTGACGCAAGTTGCAAAAGGAGCCCCACGGCACATATTTTATCACGAAAAACAAAATTTCGATATTTTGAACATTCGATATTTTGATTTTCGATACTTTGATTTTCGACATTTTGATTTTCGATATTTTAAATTTTCGATATTCTGATATGTACCCACTAGATTTTTCTGTGATCTTAACGTTGTTATATTTAACATGAAGAGGATTGATAGAATTAGGGGCGCTACTTAGAAATAAAGTAAAGTCAATTTCCATAATTACAAATTTTTCAAATCTAGGCGCAATCTCATCTGAACAATAACTACAAAAGAAATTATAGGAAAAAAGGGTGTGTTGTTAAAAAATGTCAAGACAAAAAAGGAATATTTGACAGTTTGTGAACGTTCTTAAAAGTACGAGAATCGTCCCACTGGTCTTGCTTCCATTTAAAAAAAAATCACCTCAAAGATATGTTGACTTATCGGACAATCTTAATTTAATGGGTACCTACCGTAATAAAACACATTGTCATATTATTAGGTACTTACATTTTACGAAAATAACTTACAAGACGCTACCGACCGACCGAAATTTTAAAAAAATGTATTTTATTTCATGAAATAAGGTTAATTTACTACTTGGGGCGTTTTAACGAAATTAAGACTAGTGCATGCACTTTAGAAACTGCCATATAACGAAAAGGATCCAACCATATAAATTTACATATATCTCGGAAAATATAATAGCTATGCTTGACTTTACTATTAACAATAAAAACAGTTTTATAATCCCACACACAACATCATACTTTCATTAGTTTTAATATGAATACCAATGAAGAAATATCTTCCAAACTTCAAACGTCAATATCTCTAAAGTGACTTTGTGTGGATTGGATCCTTTTCGTGTAACTACGTCCAATTAAAAATTGACAAAATTTAAAAAAATATCACATGACTATAGTTGTGACTTCATAATTTTTACTTACTTCATCTGGCAGCTAAACGTATGACGTCACACGCGCTCATGTTTATTCGGGGGTTTTCGGTACTGGATTCAAAAGTAATTTTTTATTTTAAAATAACTTTTGACTATAACGAAAATAAAAAATTGAAAAATAGTTTTGCAATAAAATTTATATTGTACTAGCTTTTACCCGCGGCTTCGCCCGCGTTGGTTTAGAATTTGACAATCAATTCGGGCTGTACTCGGCTTGTTGCTCGGCCAGATCCAGAATTATTAAATACCTACGGACCAACAGACTGTGACTCATAAAAGTCCGTCGGCGTCCAGTTTGCATTTCTGCAAGAGAGGTCCTTCTCGCCTGCGTCTGTTCTGGAGTTTCTGTCGCTGTAATGGCTGAGCTTCTTCTCTGAGACGAAGTCGTGTAGTTATGTGTGTTGTGTGTCGTGTGTGAATAGGCGTCTCAGTTGCTCTTACAGCTCTCTGGCTTTCGGCTTGTTCCTCCAAAAGCAATTGCGTTTAGAATGGGTGTCTCAGTCACTCTCAGAGAAGCTTGGCGGGCGGACGGCTTGGCTTTCCCGTCTTTAATAAAATGTCTCATCAGCTCTCAAATTTGCTTGTCGCTCTGGTTGTGCTTGCTTTCTTAATGCGGCATGAACGGAAGATTCCGTATTGAGCAGTAATTTTTGCTCGGGCTAGCAAAGAGCTTTTGCCTGAGTTGGAGCTGTGAGACAATTAAAAAAAAAAAAAGGAACCTACCTACCGTCATTTAAATACACCGAACATACCTCTAAAGAAAACATAAACAGTACTGAGGGACAAACTTAACTTTGCCGTTGGAACACTGTTGTCTACACATCTACATCGACATAGGTCACGGTTAGTTTAGCAACTATAACCTCTTCCTTCAGTCAGTCATCGACTAAACGCATTAAACAAAGCAATTTTACTGTTACGACAGTTCTGCTGTGATCCTATGAGGAATTCCGTTCCATATCTCCGAAGTTCATCATCAGATCATAACAGTATATATATGGGACCAATTCCGAAAAAATAAACAAAAAAAGAATCATCCAAATCAATTCACAATTCGCGGAGCGTGTTAAAGTTCGCCTTTATTCTTCCATGCATCCTCTATGAATGCGTTTACACCTGTCAGTGTCAGTGATGACACAGTGATGACAGTGTCAGTTACGCAGTTTTTCTGTATCCCTGACAACGTATATAAAGTGGGTCACAGACAAACGCGAAATGTTGTGGCGGCCGCGTCAGTTGCAAATTTTAACAACAGGCCGCGTGTACTGCTTTGTAAAATGACACCAAATATGAAAATTGTAATAGAAATAGTTGAATTTAAATAATAATTTAAATTTAACCCACACTTCTCTATTCCTAAGAGTAATATGCGATGCTAATGATAATATAGGTAGAGATAAACTACTATAACTACTATAACCTCACACCACTCACCACCTCAAGTGTTTAAGTAAACGGTTTTTTTCTACCTTTTTTCTCATCTTCTGAGAGGGCTAATGAGTCATGAGAGTAATAAGACAACGTTACGGTTAGCCATATTGACTGACGTCCGATTGTGGCACAAACACCGCGCTAATGACACTTCAGGCCGCCACTGTGACCGCGGTGGTGTGTTTTTACAGCGGTTGGAGCCGCGGCCTGCGGTTAGCCACAACCGCAGGTCGGTCCGTCTGGTAGCCACTTTATGCAAAATGTCAGTATGCTTTTCAGCGGTTTTGGGCATAAAAAATGATTAAGCAAACAACTCCGTACTCCTAGGTTGTATACTTGAAACTGGTCTATCGACAGTCTAGACTCAAAATGTATTAGATGCTTAAACTTAAAATTTGATCATTATTCGATAGACACGTGGCGCCATCTACTGTCATTAGGATGTTATTGTGATTTCCCTCGGGAACAGTACTTTTTTTCGGGATTAAAAGTACCCTATGTTTGTCCCTGATCACCTGGCAACGTTTATGCAAAATTTCGGGATTTCGGGATGATCGGTTCAGTGGCTTAGGCGTAAAGTGGTTACAAACAAACAAACAAACTTACTTTCGCATTTATAATATTAGTTAGGAAGTTAGGATATCTTTTCATTTATCACAAAAAAAATTGATTAAAAACCTAATTGTTACTTTTTTTACAGAGAACCACAGTGCGCCGTTGGGTGCGCAGATATGAAGAAGAAGATCTAACTCAGCGTGTTCGTGCACCTCGACCTCGGGGTATCAACGAAGGGCAATTGGCCAATATGATAGCTACATTTCAAGAAAGCCCATTTACACCTACTCGCAATTTCGCACAAGAATTTGATGTTTAAATGCAAACTATTCGGAACGAGTTACATAGAGCTGGAGTGCAGCACAGACGGCCCGCTTTTTTTTACGTAATATATTTTTGCAATTTGTATTCTTTTAAAGAATCCTTAAAATTGTTATTGTTTTCAAAAATAATAAAAAATATTAATTTTAATACCTATTAATTGTTTCGAAATAGATCAGTTTAGAGATTTTTTTATCACATTTTTTTTTATGGTGTTTACTACCACGATAAATCATTTCATTGCAGGAAAAAATCATTTAAATTTCAGGGTGGTGTCAGTTTGATGTGTTTTCTTACAACCTTTATTTTGGTATATTATTTCAATCATTCTAACAGTTATTATTCTAATTCTTTAATAATATTATTTTAATGTTATTTTGTCCACTGATTGTGCCAGTTATTTTAAAGTCGTCCTGTTTAATCAATGTAAATAAATGTGTACTAATAATATAGTAATTCTGAATATTTGTTTGTTTAATCGCGCTAATGTCTGAAACTACCAGTGTTATTGTATAAGATATTATCATCTAGTAATTATTTTTGTATGATAGCCAGATTTAGGAAAAATATTATAAACAACGTGTTCCATGAATGCCTGCTCATATTTAACACATACACACACGTCTATACACATATATAACAAAATAAACTAAGTAGATAAAAACTAAATAACTAACAAAAGAAAAAATAACAAAAAAGATGGATGAGGCAAAGAAACACCAAGACTCAGTATAGTATGATATGGGAATAAGCCACGCGTTTCTGGAACACGTAAATATCACGCTCATCACGGAGCAATAACTATTTAAAGACGCGTGGAAACCGCGCGAGACAGCTAGTATTTGATAAATAATGTAATAAAGTAAGTGTAATGTATTAATATTATGTGGTATGCTAAAATAACGTGTGTAATAATTATTATAAGATATGGGATACCTAGTTTAAAAAAATATATATTTCTTATGTTAATAATTAGGTAATAATATTATTGTATTATTTATTTTTACCTATAAGTATGAACAACCTGCTAGGCTGATTGCCTGACAAGACAATTATGCTATTAATGCTATTTCGCGCGGTAGTGGCGCATATTTCTTATTTGTATTTTTTTTTTTGCCTTTAGTTTTTTAGACTTAATACTAACTTGTTTTTATTTTGCTTTTTCTTACATGTTTTCTTATGTAATGTGCGTCATTTTTGTGTAAATAAACAGTTTTTCTTTCTTTCTCTGTAATTTTTTCAAGAAAAGATGCATAAAAATAAATAATAATTTAAGTTGTTGTTTTATTTTTCTGAAAAAATTGGCAAATCATAAGTGAATTATAAAGAACCCAGTGCATATTTCACACTAAGAGTTACTTTAAAGCAAAAATCTCTTACCTACTATACATGAGATAAAAATATTTAATAACTACCTAAAATTAACAATAATTACATAACATAACATAACATCACGCCTGTAATCCCCGAAGGGTTAGGCAGAGGTGTACCGTAGTACACCCACATTTCGCCAGTTATGTTTAAGTCCCATGTAATAGGGGGCGAGCCTATTGCCATCAACCGGGCACGAATCCAGACTCCGAGGCTGCTACTGAGAAATTCCTGATGGAAAAACCCAATATCACTTTGCCCGACTGGGGAATCGAACCCAAGACCTCGTGCTCAGCAGTCGCGCTTTGCGACCACTAGACCAACGAGGCAGTCAACAATAATTAAAAAAAAAAAATAAGCACTTTACTACCCATAGAGGTAGGATTTCCAATATTTTATAATAGAGTTAGTTACAGATGAAACTATTGAAAGCGTGCTAATAAAAAAATTCAAAACTGTTTTTTATTGCATTAATATAAACTAAAAATGTGCATTTTATTAGTCAATATCTGTTTTCAATTCTCTAGTATTAAATGCTCTGTAAGAATAGAATTTTCAAGCGGATAAAATTCTTATCCTTACATATAATAAAAAAAGTCTCAAATACTGCAGTACTGATTTTCGTAGGATTTTACCAATATACAGAATTCATAGAAATTTAGGTGTATAAATTATATTAGAGAAAAACTTAACGTTTCAGTGATTTATAACACCCGTGCAAAGCTGGGGCGAGTCACTAGTAGTTGTTTACATGTTATCTTAATACGAAATATAATTTTTTGTGGAAGGTTGATACTTATTAAATAATACCAATAACACATTTTCTAAATCAAACATAATTTATTATAATGAGTACGGAATAACTTCTTGTCAACAATGATTTATAAAAGAGCTCACGCGGGCCATAATATCATAGTTTGAAACCGAAACGACAATTAGAATTTGTGAACATTGAAAAAACATTTCACAAAACGAGGGAAACAGGTTACTAATGTGCGCCCGCACACTAGTGTGAGTGTCCGCTTCTACACGTCATTGTATTATGACGAACACCACTAAAATTCGCTTCCTATTGGTCAAAACGCATGCATACGGTGACCGAGTCGACAGCGGTGCTATGCGATAATCGCCTTAAAGGTGAGCATGCGGAACTTTTGCCGATAGTACATGCTGTTCTGATATCTGAGAGTTGGCTTAAACCTCATCTCCTTTCTACGACCTACCCTCTCCCTGGTTTCATTCTCGTCCGTAATGACAGGATTGGTAAGGGTGGGGGTGGGGTGGCTATTTACATCCGTAGTGAATTTTCTTTTCAAGTTTTAGCCACTTCCCCTTCTAATTATAACGCCAGTGCTGAGTACCTCTTCCTGGAGGTTAATTTCAAAGGTGTCAAAACCCTCCTGGGTGTTGTATATTGTCCACCCGCCGTTAACTACTTTTCCAACCTTGAGTTGGCTCTGGAATCTGTAGGGTCGGAGTACGCACATTGCATCATCATGGGCGATTTTAACACGGACCTTACCCACCATACCCCTCGTTCCCGTAAACTCCTCCATATCATTGAATCCGTCAGTCTCCATGTCCTTCCTTTGCAGCCCACCCATTGTAATGTCTCAGGTGATGACACTTGCCTCGATCTTGTCCTTACATCCAATCCATCTCTTGTTTCCTCTCATGGCCAGTGTCCTGCACCGGGTTTTTCCCACCACGATCTGATCTTCCTTTCATATGTCCTTAAACCTCCTAGGCCTCTCCCTAAAGTACTGCACATGCGTTGTTTTGCGCGCATCGATGTCGATAAGTTGCGTCAGGATGCGTCGGTACTTAATTGGGACCATCTTTTTGAGGCATCGACAGTTGATGGCAAGGTAGACATTTTTAATAGTACTGTCCTTTCGCTCTACGATACCCATGCTCCAGTCAAGAAGGTTAGGGTTAAGCGTCCGCCTGCCCCTTGGATGACGAGGGGGGTTCGTATGGCGATGAGGCGAAGAGATAAGGCTTTTCGCAAGTTTAGGAATGATCGGCTTGACGAAAACTGGAATCTGTATAAGGTAGCGAGGAATCGATGCAATCAAATGATACGCAATGCTAAGCGCCGCCATATTCTCGATAATATAACGTCTTCTTCTCCTGCTGATATCTGGAAGTTCCTCGGAACTCTGGGTATTGGTAAACAGCGTCATATAGATTTCCCTAAAACAATTGCCTTGGATGATATCAACCGTCACTTTACTACTAACTGTTATTTGGATCAGCATTTGATATCTCAGACGGTTGGTTATATTGCAGGCTTGGCAACACCTAATGTTGATCCCTTTAAGTTTTCTCCAGTCACTGATGATGAAATTAAAAGGATTATCCTCTCCATCAAATCCAAGGCCGTGGGGTGCGATGACATTAGTCGTTTTATGGTCACTTCTATCCTCGATTTCCTACTTCCTCCTATTACCCATATTATTAACTTTTCTCTTTATTCTGGGGTTTACCCATCCTTGTGGCGTAAAGCTTATGTCCGTCCCCTTCCTAAAATTTCGAATCCCTGCCTACCAATCCATTTCCGGCCCATTTCCGTTCTCCCTTTTCTGTCAAAAGTGCTTGAGGCCTGTGTCCATAAGCAGTTTTCGGGGTTTGTTCACCGTAACAACCTCGTGAGTTCCTTTCAGTCTGGATTCAGGCCTGGACACAGTACGACATCCGCCCTCCTCAAAGTGACTGGTGACGTTAGAGAAGCGATGGAGAATACCAAGGTGACTGTTCTTGTATTGATCGATTTCTCCAATGCCTTTAACGCTGTCAGTCATGATATTCTCCTTCCTATGCTTTCGAATCTTAAAGTTTCATCAGAGGCGCTGGATTGGTTCTCTTCTTATCTTCGGGGTCGTCAGCAGTCGGTTCGCGTTGATGAGAGTTCTTCGAGTTGGCGTGACCTTGGTGCTGGTGTTCCTCAAGGCGGCATTCTTTCTCCTTTATTGTTTTCTATTTTTATTAATTTTATCACTCCCTGTCTTCAGTGTGCGTATCATTTGTATGCTGATGATCTTTAGCTGTATACTGCTTCCAAGGTTGATAACTTGTCAGGAGCTATTCAGGATATAAACCGGGATTTGGATGCTGTTTACAGTTGGTCTGTCAGATTTGGGGTTTCTGTTAACCCCACTAAATGTCAGACCATTGTTATTGGAAGTTCACGCATGATGGGCAGAGTGGCGGATTTACCTCTTCCTCCTATTATTTTTAATGGTTCTGTCATGCCTATTAGCCCCAGTGTGAAGGATCTCGGTTTGTATCTTGATTCTACGCTTAGCTGGCAAAGTCAAGTTTCCAGTGTTTGTCAGAAAGTCAGCGGTACTTTGCGTTCCTTATATCGTCTGAGGAACTTTTTGCCTATCAAGACGAAAACGATGCTAGTGCAGACTTTAATCTTCCCTATAATTGACTATGGTGATGTGTGCTACTTTGACTTGAATACGGTCCGGTTGGATAAGCTTGACAGGATGCTGAACAATTGCATTCGCTTTATTTAATTTATTTATTTATTAAAACTTTATGCACATGTAAAAAATACATTGTACAAAGGCGGACTTAATGCCTTAGGCATTTTCTACCAGTCTACCTTAGGGTGATGCAGAGACAAAAACAAAGTAGGTGCACAGATACAGAAAATACATACATATATACATACATACAAAAAATAAATAAATATATATATATATATACATATATAAATATATATATATATATATATATATATATATAAACTGGGGAGAGAGATAAAAAACATAGATGTTGAAGTACAACAAAATTAATTGTGGGACGAGTCTGCCAACTTCTTTTGTAAGTGTTCGCGAGCTTTAACCTTGAACGTGAACCGATTGGTGGCCATCCTGATATTCAGAGGGAGTGCGTTCCATAAGAAAACCGCCTGGACAGGAAAAGAGGATTATAAGAGGATTATTTATATTTTCAATTTGCGGAAATATGACCACGTGTCTAGTTTTAGGGCGGAGCTTAAGTGGTTACCTATTCGTCAGAGTAGAAGTTTGCGTGCGTTAACAATGCTTTTCTCTCTTCTCACTCCACTTACTCCTCCTTCTTATCTTATTTCAAATTTTCAATATCTTTGTTCTACTCACACTAAGAGTCTTCGATCTTCTAATAATCTTCTACTCAGCTGCCCTTCTCATACTTCTGACTTTGTTCATTCTTCCTTTCATATTCAGGCTATTCTTCTTTGGAATGCGCTCCCTCTTGACATCAGGACAGCCACCAGTTTGTATGCATTCAAGCGGAAGTTGCGGATTTATTTTCCGGAGCAAATAGAAAGAGTTTTATTATAATCCTCCTTTCTATTCTTTCTAAGATATGTACTTATATATGTATATATAATATTTTTATATATGTTTATGTATATTATACAGCAATTAAGTATGTAGTGTAAGTATGTAGAATTTAATTATTTTGTACTTGTGTACACTTTATTATGTAAAATATTTGAGTATTTTTTTATTTATATTTTTTTAAATCTCTGATTTTGTTGTTTTACTCTCATAAAAATTGCTTGCACCTACCATGTTATCTCTTCACCACCTCTGGTTGACTGTTAGAGAATGCCTAAGGCATTAAGTCCGCATTTGTACATTTGTTGCATAACTTCCGACGTCTGGCTCCTCGATTGGGTGCTTGGATAGAAAACCTCCCCGTGTGCCCGTGGACTGGAGTTCCCTTTCGAATACGTCCGGGGGGAAGGCCAGTTTTCCGGGACGGTGCATCCTGGGGTGCGGGCAAAAACTCCCCTTTTAGGGGTCTCTTTGCCCCCATGCAAATATTCTGTCGGGTGGTCGCTCCAACGCGTGCCTCTCTGTTTAGCAGAGGGCACAGTGGCGGAGTAAGAGTGGGCTCGGTGTGCACTTACCCTGCCGCCGGGCTGGCAGGAGGAAGTCTCGTACCTCCTTCTGCCGCCGCTGTTCTCGTAGCCCCGAAGATCGTCAAGGTCATGTCTCTGACATTGACGGGGGTCGAGGGTCTTGGCTTAACCGCCCGGGCCGCGAGGTAGAAAACCTCTATAAAAAGTCACCCCAAACCTCCAAGCGGCGGCGCACCGCGAAGGAGGTTGTTAGCTTGGCTAATGGGTAGCTAAATTAGTCTCTAGTGCGAACCACACTTTTTTGGTTGGTTGGTTGGAACTATATATACTCGTGGGATTCATAATGGATGAAATTAAAAAAACACACAAAAAAACTTCACCGGCAGTCGTCGCATCGAGCCAGAGTGGCTCACGTGCCCGTAGTGGGGGGTCGCTGGACTCGTCCAGCACGCCCTCATTACCGGCACCTCAGGAGCTGGCACACAGTGCCAGCTCAAAAAGAGGGAGCGCGATGGTGCTCGAGTCGGAGTCCGACTCGTCATCGGACGCCTCGAGCGTCCGGAGCGTGGCCTCTAGACGCGAGCGGGCGGAAGCTGAGGACAGGAGGAAGTCCTTCCTCAAGCGTCCCCGCCCAGGGAAAGGACAGGGGACATCCTCCGAGGGGGAGGTGTCCTCTGCCCGCAAGAGGCCCACGACCGGGGCGTCTGGTGGCGAGTCCGACACCGGCCTGGCCTCGAGGCAGGAGGGGCAGGTGGAACTGGAGGAGGCCGTGGAGAAGGCCATACGGGTGGTGGCCCTGAAAAAGACGAAGGCTTCGAAAGACAAGGCCATCACCGAAGCCACGGCCTCCATTCTGGCGGCGGCGGCGGTCTCCTTTACCGGGCCTCAGGTGGCAGGCCTGGTGTCGGAGCTGAGGACTGAGGTCGGCCACTTGAAGGCCGAAATCGAGGCTGTCCGGAGGGAGAACCTCCAGCTGAAGGCGGACCTGGCCGGGCTCCAAGGAGCCGGTCGTCGCGAGGCGCCACAGGGGGGGACCGAGAAGCCCAGCCAGCCCGCACCAGAGGAGAGTCCTCTCCTCAAACTGGTGCGGCAGGAGCTGGCCTCCTTCAACCAGAGGTTCTCGGTATTGGAGAGCAGGGTTCTGCGCCCCCCACTTGCGGCGACCTCTTACGCCGCAGCTGCCGCCGCCGCTAAACCGGCAACGGCAAAGGCAGCCCCGGGACCGGCCCCGGCACGGCCAGTTCCGGCGGCATCGGTTCCAGCGGGATCAGTTCCGGCAAAGCCGGCCCCCGCTAGGCCGGCTCCGGCTCCGGCCAAGCCGGCGACAAAAGGTGGCCGGCGAAAGAAGGGAAAGGGAGCTGCGGCGGGAAACCCGCCGACCCAGCCTCCCCCGTCTTCGGAGGCCCGTACATACAATATCGGTTGGCAGGTGGCTGGTGAGGCGAGGAAGGCTGGCAAGGAAGCCAGATCGGCGAGGAGGAGGTGGCAGCGCCAAGAGCGTAGCGTCGCGGCGCGACTCCGCGCCCCGAAGACCGCAGCTGTAGTCATCACGCTACAGCCAGACGCGGTCAAGAGGGGCGTGTCGTACCGCGAAGTGCTCGCAAAGGCGAAGGAGGCGGTGAACCTCCAGGAGCTCGGGGTCGTCGGGGGCCTACGGCTTAAGGTCACCGCGACGGGCGCCCGGATGCTGGAGGTTCCCGGGGCGAACAGCGGCCCTACCGCGGACGCTCTGGCCGAAAAGCTCAGGGCGTCCCTAGATGCAGAGGAGGCCCGAGTGTCCAGGCCCATCAAGTGCGCCGACGTGCGCATAATGGGCCTGGACGACTCCGTAGCGGAGGAGGACCTGAGGGCCGCCTTCGTCAGGACTGGAGAGTGCGCTGCCGACCAAGTCAAGGTCGGCGCCATCCGCCCTGACTTCGCGGGGCTTCGAACCACCATGGTTAGTTGCCCCGTGTCGGCGGCCAAAAGGATAGCGGAGGGTCGAAGGCTCCTGGTGGGCTGGGTTTCGGCGCAGGTCAAACTGCTCGAGCCGAGACCCCTGAGGTGCTTCCGCTGCCAAGTGGGCAACCACACGGCATGCGTCTGCACCTCGGAGGTGGACCGCAGCGACAAGTGCTTCCGCTGCGGTCAGCCCGGTCACATGGCCGCCTCGTGCAACGCCGCGCCGCACTGCTTCCCATGTGCGGCTGCTGGCAAGCCGGCCGATCACCGGGCAGGGGGAAAGGCCTGCGCCCCTCCCGCCAAGGCCAGGGGCAGGGGTAAACCCTCCGCTGCCGCTGCGCTGTCGCTGCCGCTGCCGCCGTAGCCTCCACCGTCGCCGCCGCTGGTGCGGTTCCGCCCTCGAAGAGGGTCCTGGAGGGGGATGCAGGGGACCCCTAATCACGGCTCCATTGCGCCTCCTCCAGGCGAATATCAACCACTGCGCCGCCGCTCAGGATCTCTTGGTCCAGAGCATGGCGCAGTGGCTGATCAACATCGCGGTGGTCGCCGAGCCGTACTTTGTCCCACCCAGGGATGACTGGGTGACGGACCTCGACGGCTCGGTGGTCATAATCGCGTCGGCCGCTGCCGGTACCCCGTCTCTCGAGAGCGTCAAGAGAGGACGGGGTTGTGTGGCAGCACGGTTCGGGGAGATCGCCGTGGTAGGTGTTTACTTCTCCCCGAACCGAACTCTCGCCGAGTTCCACGTCTCCCTTAGGGAGCTGGGAGTCGTCGTCGCCGGGTTCGGTTCCCTCCCCGTGTTGGTCCTCGGGGACTTCAATGCCAAGAACGTGGCTTGGGGTTCCCGGTACACGGACCACGCGCGGGGCGGGATGGTGGAGCACTGGGCTCTGGAGACAGGCCTGGTCATCCTGAACCGGGGTTCTGTCCCCACATGTGCGGATGCGAATGTGCGGATGCGGGGCGAGTCGGTGGTGGACATCTCGTTCGCCAGCCCCGCTCTGTCGCCGCGTGTCGTTGACTGGCGCGTAGAGGAGGGGGTGGAGACGTATTCCGACCACCGGTACATCCGGTTCGACGTCTCCGCCCAGACCCCAGATGCGCCGGTCCGACAGACCCCGAGTGGTCCGCGATGGGCGCTGAAGCAGCTGGACCGGGAGCTCTTCCTGGAGGCCTCGATCGTGCAGGCCTGGGTGTCATCACCAGACAGGCCTGCCGACGTCAACGACGAGGCGGAGTGGTTCCAGGAGGCCATGTCTGTGATCTGCGACATGGCAATGCCCCGGGCCCGGCCAGGAAGCGCCCGGCGTCAGGTGTACTGGTGGTCGCGCGAGATAACGGCGCTGCGCGAGGCGTGCGTTGACGCGCGACGCCTGTACGCCAGGCACCGCCGGTGCCGCATGCGACCTCCGAATGCGGCAGCCATTGAGGCGGAGCTGTACGAGGGGTACAGGGCGGCGAAGACCGCCCTCCGAGATGGGATGCTGCGGGCTAGAGACCTATCCCGCAGGGAGATGCTAGAGTCTCTGGACAGGGACCCATGGGGGCGCCCGTACAAATGGGTGCGGGAAAAGTTCCGCCCCTGGGCCCCCCCGTTGACGCAGAGTCTCCGGCGCCAACTCGTGGAGGGCGTCGTGGGCGCCCTGTTCCATTCTCGGGGGGAACATACCCCCCCACCCATGGCTCCGCCCCTGGCGGTGTCAGACGAAGACGCGGACCACGGCGACGACGGCGACTACAATGCTCCGGAGGTGGCCGAGGTAGATCTGAGAGTGGCGGTACAACGGCTGAAGGCCAAGAATACCGCCCCGGGACCCGACGGCTTACCTGGGAAAGCCTGGGTCCTGGCCTCGGGGGCTCTCGGTCCTCGACTGGGGGGGCTCTTAAGCGCATGTTTGGAGAGGGGCCGGTTTCCGCTTCGTTGGAAGACGGGGAAACTGGTCCTCATCAAGAAGCCGGGGCGCCCTGCGGACTCACCGTCCGCATACCGGCCCATCGTGCTGCTCGACGAGGTGGGCAAGCTCTTTGAAACTGTTATTGCAAACCGCCTCGTCGGGCACCTGGGGAGATCAGGGCCGGACCTTGCGGAAAGCCAGTTCGGCTTCCGCAGGGGGCGCTCCACGGTGGACGCTATCATGCGCGTGAGGGCCCTCACGATGGGGGAAGCAGTATCCCGGGGCAGGGTCGATGTCTCTCGACATCGCCAATGCCTTCAACACCCTGCCCTGGAGTTGCATCAGGGAGGCACTCCGGTATCACCGGATGCCGACCTACCTCCGTCGTGTGGTCGAGGACTATCTGACGGATAGAGCCGTAATCTACCCCGGCCAACGGGGAGAGTGGAACCGGCGAGAGATGTCGTGCGGTGTCCCACAGGGATCGGTCCTGGGACCGCTTCTGTGGGACATCGGATACGACTGGGTGCTGCGCGCTGACCTCCCTGACGGCGTCAGCGTGGTCTGCTACGCTGACGACACGCTCGTCCTGGCACAGGGAGAGTCGCACCAGGCGGCGGCCGACTTAGCGACGCGAGGGGTTGCGACAGTCGTCGAAAGGATCCGGCAATTGGGACTCGAGGTGGCATTGCACAAATCCGAGGCCATGTGCTTTCATGGTCTTCGGAACGCGCCACCGCCCACACAGGGGCCCCGTAGAGGGCCATGGACCGCACGACTCCGGCGTAAAGCCTCCGGCAGGAGGCGCCTGGTCCCCCGAGGTTGGGCAGGAGCCGCCAAAAAGCGGCCCCAGCCCTGTCCAATCGAGGAGCCAGACGTCGGAAGTGCTCCTTGAAGCTCCACCGGCTGTCGAGGACGAGACCCAGATACTTCATCGTCGCCTCGACGCCGATGTGAACCCCTCCCACCGTTATTTGGGAACCCGACGGTGGCGCGTTCCGAAGACCATGAAAGCACATGGCCTCGGATTTGTGCAATGCCACCTCGAGTCCCAATTGCCGGATCCTTTCGACGACTGTCGCAACCCCTCGCGTCGCTAAGTCGGCCGCCGCCTGGTAAATTTACCGCCTTGGTACTAACTCTGAAGGGATTAACAAACCAAAATGCGGAGATAAAAAATTCTATGATGTTGCTGTCAGCGAAGTACGATGATGTTGAAGAGTTCGTTAAAACAGTTCGTTAAAGAACCACATAAAAACTTTGGATGCAAAAATGGAACTTTTTGAAAAAAACGCACGGTCTACCATGATCGAAATAAGAAATGTTCCAGTCACTGTACCTGAGAACAAAGAACAGCTAGTGAAGATAGCAAAAAAAATTGGAGATGTTATTAAGATTCCTATCCTTGAAGCTGATATTCGAGATGTGTCTCGTCTGAAGCTGAAAGACAAACCCACAGGCCCCATAATAGTAGACTTCACATCAACCCTAAAGAGAGAGCAATTTATAAAGGCGTCTGGGTCATACAATAAGGCAAATCGTGAAAAACGCCTGAGTACTACTGAATACTACAAATCTAAATTTGGCTGGACCAGAAAAACCAGTTTACGTGGCTGAATCTCTGACTGCCTCAATCAGACGTCTACACTACAAAGCAAGATTATTTGCAAAAAAACATAACTTTGACCACTGTTGAACTTCCTTTGGCAAGGTATTTCTGAAACGAAAAGAAGATCAACCACGCATACGCATTTACTGCGAAGAAGATCTCTTAAACATGGAAAAAAATATCTGACTAGTCTTTGCTTCTGAACAGCTCGTACATATTCCAACTGCATGCATTATTTTTTACATTGTTTACTTAATAAGCGCCCATCACTACTCTGATCACTTACACTACATACATAATAATACTACAATTACTCCCATTATTCATAATACTGTCCATTATTCACTATTAAAGTTTACTTGCAGAACACAACCACGCCTCCAAAATGTTACTACTCTAAAATATTATATTGTCGTATCTGATATCATATTTAATACTTTTCTCAATCAATCAACAAGTTCACAAAAGTACACAAAAGTTTCGACCTTGGCCCAATTAACCCATAAAAATGATCTTGCAAAATTATTTCTTCGGCGAAATTCAACGAATTAGCGAATTTACAAAATGAAATAGACTCTTTTAATGTTGCTGATTATATTATCTGTGATGCGGAGGATTGTGTGGGTCTGTTACCTAACTCCAAAAAATGCCTCAAAATGTTACAACAAAATATTCGGAGTGTTAAATGTAACCTACCTGGATTATTACCGACAATAGCCCGTAGTGGGGTGGGATGGGATTGCATTGTTTTGACGGAGTGCTGGCTGCCATCAACTGTTTTCCTACCCTCCTTGGATGGATATGAGAGTTTCGCTACCTCTAACAACCGTACGCAAAATGAAGGTGTTGTTGTGTACTGCAGAAACAGTTTGCTTATCACGGTTGAAGAACCTGTTATTGAGGACGCAAACTGCCTGGTTATTGGATTGAATAAGGATACAGTAGCATTGGCCATTTATAGACCACCCGGGTACAGAAATATTGATATCTTTTTACAATCTCTTAATCAGTTACTATTAAAATACTCATCCGTGCAAAATGTCATATAACATGCATGCATGCATGTCATGTATATGTTAATATTAATTAACATTGCCGAACACAGTGCTGACTACAATCTTTCTGCATATCTAGATATGATGGCATTTCACGGTATGATGCCTGCATACACATCTCCTACGCACCATAAAACATGTTTGGATCATACATTTCTAAAAACCAAACTTACAGCTCGTTGCCTAATACTCCAAACAACTATTACAGATCACAATAGTGTTGCATTGTACATAACTAGTCCTCCGAAACAAAAACCTGCCAAAATCTTGAAGTACTTAGATCACAACCTTCTTAAGGAGAAGCTTATTAGTGTTGACTTTGGTCCAATATACATAATTAAAACGCCAACGAAGCTGCTAATTTGTTACACAGTATTCTTTATACGGCTATCAAGAGCAACACAAGAGAAGTCAAAATATCAAGTAGGAAAAAAATTCTGAAACCGTGGATAACCCCAGGCATTCTTAAGTGCATCAAAAACCGCGATAATCTATATAAAAAAGTAAAAAAACACCCAGACAACGACATATATAAAACTACATATAAACGATACCGAAATTTTTGTTCATCTTTATTAAAAAAACGAGAAATTACAATTTCAAAACGCTGGGAAAAATAGTAAAAAAATCTGGAAAGTAGTTAAAGAGATTACATGTACAACTAAACCCAAAGACAGCCCGAGTGAATTAATAACTACAAATGACCCCCAAAATTCCGCAAACAAAGTTAACCAATATTTTGCAAATGTTGGTACATTGCTAGCAGAAAAAAATATTAAGAATAATCTACAAACAGAACCCAACACCTTAAACTCATGTAGCCATTCATTTTGTCTGCTCCCTACTGATGACGAGGAGGTTAGGACAATAATAGCCGGGTTAGAGAGTGATTGTTCGGTGGGCCTTGATTCAATTTCTAGCAACATCTTGAAATCAAATAAAGATATTCTAACTAAACCTATAATAATAATAATAAATAATAATAAATTTTTATTACCAAAAAGCAAGATACAATTTGTCCATCTCAATCAGATGAAACGCCATTTTATTAAGTACAGAACTATGCATTATTTGAAATATAGTGAACGTCTGCATCTGTGCTAGTATAAACTGTGTTACAGACACAGGCGCCTTCCTCTTACAGTTCATTGATAATAATTGGCTGCACTTTATAGGAGTTTTGGTAAGCATGGAACTTAGGTTAGTATAAATACTTAGCAGTTATTACAAACTATATAAACAGGGATTGAGTGTGTGTAGGAGTGTGGGTATGTGTAAATGTGAAGAGGGGTATGTGCGAGGGTGTGTGTGTGGGGGTGTGAGGGTGTGTGTGTGTGTTATGTAGATGCCATGGTACAAAATTAATCATAGAACAGCTATAGCAATCTATTTTTAAATGCGTTAATAGGATTTTTTTGCAAACAGGTTTTCAGTCTCGTTGTACGATAACTTTTGGAGAAAACTACTAACTACAGTTTTACATTTATATTTATTTAATGAATAAACGTTGCAAGTTTCATTCATGGTGTTGTAAAGGTGGCTGCTAAGACACGGGTAGCTTCGCTTCGCTAGTGCTGTTTTAGTATTGACAGGTGGGCATACAGGATCTTTACGTCGCTTACTTTGCTCTACCAACTTTGGGTCATATGTTAACGATGAGTGTACACGTAAGGTGATGTTAAGTGCACATAGCTGCCGGACAGTGAGTACAGATATGTCTTTATAGAGCTGAGTAGTCGGGTACCGATAAGGTTTGTGAAGCATGACTTTCAAGACAGCTCTCTGTGCCCTCTCAAGGCGAAGTAAAAACGTTTTCAGTGCACCACCCCAGACAGATATGCAATAGGTAAGAAGTGACTGAGCTAAGGCAAAGTAAATAGTTTTCAGCAATCGGTCAGGCACTACTCTTCTTAGTTTTTTCATGGGGAACATTAGTTTCCGAACACGCGTAACCGTCACACCGATATGCTCTTTCCAACTTAATGTGTTATCAATGTGGACCCCCAAGTATTTTACACAAGAGCTTCTATGTATGGCAGGGCAGCTGCAAGAGGTCAGTGTAGGGTGACAGCTATGGGCTTTAACATTCTGCATACTAGGCTGAGTAGCAGAATTCGCTGAGAAAGGGATATAATGGGTTTTAGAGACATTTAGCGTTAGTAAATTCTGCGAAAGCCAGTCCATCACTATGCCAAGCGCATTTTCAGCTGCTTGATGAGCAGATTCCCATGTTTCTCCACTTACAATCAGCGCAGTGTCATCTGCATATACGAGTATTTTGCAGTTAGGGATTGATAGCTGACACAACCTGTTTACAAATAGAAGAAAAAGGGTGGGACCCAGCACGCTGCCCTGTGGCACGCCAAAGGTGAGATTCACATCTTCACTGATGTAGTTGTCTACCTTAACTCGTTGGCTACGGTTTGTGAGATAGTCTCGGAAGAGGCTTAGAGTAATATCTCTTATTCCCACGCTTTCTAAGCTAAGTAGAAGGATTGGAGTGGAGACCGTGTCGAAGGCTTTGGCTAAGTCAAGAAATATACCTATAGTTTTAGTCCTAGAGTCAAGATTCCTAACAACTTGGCTAGTTAGTTTGAGAACAGCATCCTCTGTTGATACGCCTCTCCTAAAGCCGTATTGGTTTGGCGCAATTATGTTATTACATTCAAGATAATTAAGTAATCTTTTGTTCAGAACCTTTTCCATAAATTTAGACAGTATGGTGAGTACAGATATAGGCCTATAGTTTTCGACACGGTCACCATCTCCACCCTTGAAGACTGGTGTGACTATTGCCTTCTTAAAAGTGTCGGGGAAAATACCTGTTGAAATACATAAATTACAGATATGCGTTATTACAGGGACAAGAACATGTCTGGCAGACTTAATTACTGAGGCTGGTATTCCATCGTGACCTACTGCACAATTACTTTTTAACTCTTTAATTATGTTTTCAATTTCGGAGCAATTAGTTTCAAGTAATACGAATGAGTTCCCTTGAGGATTTATTAAACTGTTGAATTCAAAGTTTCGGCGGATTACACGCCCACCCTGCGCAACTTGCCTAGCAAGATCCGCTCCAACGTTTGCAAAATACTTATTTATATCGTTGACAGAGGAGTTTGGATCGCTGCACATATTAAGAAGTTCTCCCGATTTACTTGTGGGCGAGATGCTCTTGTAACTGATAGTTTTAATGATGTCCCAAGTTGCTTTGGGGTTACCATTGGCCTTCAGGAGTGCGTTTTGGTCAAAATTGCATTTAATGGTCTTGAGTAAATTGTTACAGTAATTTCGGTATCTAGAATATATTAGATTAGCAGTAAGATCTTTGGGATCTTGCATTGCCTTTTTATGGAGTTGGTCCCGATTTCGCACGCACCTCAGAAGGCCAGTGGTCATCCATGGTTTAATAGTCTGCTTCCTGTTAGGGACTTTTTTTAGCGTACTGTGTTGATTTATTGCGCTGGATATAATGGAGACGAGCTGTTCCGCACTTTGATTGGGATCTGTACTAGTTAAAACATTTGAGAAATCAGCGTTTTCTAGGCAGCCTGTCCCGTTACACAAATAATTAATCTACTGAACCACTACTTAGGGTTGAGATTTGAAATAAATAGAATAATTAACGGTAACGGACATTTAATAAATATCAAATTCGGTGATGACTCAGTGTCAGTCGGTAGGGGTTTATCAGGTGGTTCGGCCTGTACAGTTTTTTATAATCCATTCACCACTGGCCCGGTACTCCCCTGACGCACAGACAGCCGATGAAGGTGCACGGCAGAAGGAAGGCACTGGTTCAGGGTCGACGGTGGAGCTCGCCAATGTCCGCCGGATGGAAGCGATGGAGTGAAACCGTTCTACGGCGTACGTGGAACCCTGAAATCCGTAACAAGCGAAGGCCTCACACACTGGTCGCCGATGGTGAGCACCCACGGCAACGGTGGACAAGAAAGTACCAAGAAGAAGCTGTGTTGCCGTGGATATTCACTATCAGAACGGAGATTACAATATGGCGACAAGCTATTGCAATATTAAAAACATAAAAATAAAATCCATGATAGAATACTATGGAAAAAGAAAGAAGGTAGATTTTTTATAAATAGGCGAAGCAGCGGTTAACATGAATGCTATGAAATACTAATAATGAGAGATAAAAACACCACTTATGATCACTAATGAGCGTTATTAATGGCAATAATAAAGTGATAGGTACCTAAAAACTATTACAACAAGCTAAAGGAAAAAAACCGTTACAGATGTACTAGCTACTTGCTGTTTAAAATTTGTGCATCACTTACCCAATTCGGGGTTAATTCACTCACAAAAATCTATAAAATCGTCAAGGGAACGTATAGGGACGTCTTAGAAAACAATGATCAAATTCTGGTAAATAATTTAAAATAACGATTACGCCAAATAATTGCGTAGCAGTGATCGTTTTAAAGTGACGTGCGTTCGCCTCGACCGTCGAAATCGCTTTGTCATGCGCGGCGCGGTAGTGCGGGGACAGGACACATTTACCTGTGTGCTTGCGCCGCGAACAACAGAACTGGTTTCAACCGGATTACTGGGTGCCTAAAATGTTGCCGACTTAATACGAGCGTGTTAACGAGTTTTTTGGTTTCTTTCCCTGTTATTTTAATAAAAAGTAAATAATTTAAAGAAAAGGTGAATAGTTATAAATAAAGATAAATATGAATAAAATATGTAACATTATTATTATGTTACATTACCCCCCTCGTCTCCGAAAGAGTTTTATTCTTATATAAAACTCGTCTATATACTAACTAACACTGCACATTCATACAATCTCTTACAATATCCAAGCATACAACCTCACAAACTAGCTACAACAGTATAACATTATGTTGACGCGTCCTTATAGAAACAAGTCACCTGTGGTATATTGCACAGAAGACTAATGTTAGCCGTAAGATGACACATAATAAGAGATGGGATGTCTTGACAATAAAATAATTAATTTGCAATGAAATAAATATTATTATTATGGATAATTAATTAATACCTAGTATTCTTTAGGTCTTTAATATGCCACACGCCTATATTTTTCCCGGACATATCCTCAAGGACATAAACGAGAGGAGACCGTTTTTCAATAACACGGCACTTTAAAAATTTTGGTGACAATTTTTTACTAAAGAATTTATCTTTATCGCTCAATACAAAAGCGCGCTTATATACGATATCTCCCACATTGAACTCGGCCGGCTTTCTTCGTAAATTGTAATGAGCACTATTCTTTTCATGTGCCTGCCATAATGAAGCTTGCACATCATCAAATACTGCTCGTAGGCAACCGAAGTTCTCTGCGTAAAGTTCTCGAGGTAGAAATAACACTTCGTCACCGAGATCATGGTCGGTATAGTGTGACCCACATAGAACTAATTCCCTGCCATAAACTAGAAATGATGGCGTATATCCGGTGGCTTCATTTACGGAATTATTTATTGCGAACTGTACCTTAGGAATAAAAGTGTCCCAAGACCTATGGTCGCTACCAACGAACGTAGACAAACTTGTCACGATGGTTTTGTTATAACGTTCCACAGTATTGACCTGCGGTGTATACTTTGGCGTGAAAAATACGTTGGGGATTTTATATTTTTTAAATAAGGCGTCAGTAGCAGAACTTATGAACTGTGATCCATTATCTAAGAATATAGTTTGAGGAACACCGTGGATCAAGAAAATTGAATCCTCTAAAATTTTAATAACGATCTCCGCGGTTGCGCGTCGTACAGGAAAAATATGGCAATACTACGAAAAACAACACGTGATTACAAGCATATATGCATTTTGTTTGCGAGTAACAGGCAGAGGGCCCACAAAGTCTATTGAAATCATTTGGAAAGGTCTCGAACACTGTTTCGGACGACCCATTTCTCCCAAGGTAGTGTGATTTTGCGCTTTGTATGATAAGCAAACATCACAAGAACCGACAAACTTAACAACATCTCGGTGCATATTCGGCCAGTAATAGTTTAGGGACAAACGCCGATACGTTTTAAAAATGCCAAGATGCCCACCAGTTGGCTCTGAGTGATTATCACCTATAATTTGTTCGCGAAATTCACTGGGTACGACTTCTTTCCAATCGAACTCTGACGTTAATTGACTATTAATATTTTTAGTGAGTCGAAATAAAGAATTATTTTTTATAGTAAAATTCTGATAATATTTAGGGGTGCTAAGACAGCCGTTATAAATTTTCTTATACCAGGGATCCTCTGTTGGGGCGTTAGCAAGAGAAATAGAGGCAACAGGGAATGATCTAGACAAGGCATCAGGGATTACATTATCAACCTCGCGGCGGTGTTTGATAACGAAATTAAATGATGACAATCGAACAGCCCATCTAGCCAAACGGCCTGTGGGATTTTCCAAAGACAGAAACCATTTTAATGCAGAGTGGTCAGTGTATACCGTAAATGTTTGCCCATTTTCAAGGTAACATCGCCAATGTTCAACAGCAGTCAGTACAGCAAGAGTCTCCCGTTCGGTGATGCTGTAGTTTTTCTCAGGACTGGTGAAAGATCTACTCATGTAGGCAATCGGGTGTTCCTTACCATCTATAGTCTGCGTTAACATAGCGCCAATACCATAACTACTCGCATCGGTATGCACTTCAAACGGCTTCGAATAGTCCGGGCAAGAGAGAACTGGAGCGGAGACTAAACAATCCTTCAGAGAATTAAAAGCAGCATCTGCTTCCGGTGACCACTGGAAAGGAGGAGCTTTTTTTCCATTAGCAGTGAGCTTATTGAGTGGACCAGCCACTGTGCTGAAATTTGGAACGAAACGTCTATACCAAGTAGCAGTACCGAGAAAACGTTTCAGCTCTTTCCTATTAGTAGGAGTGGGAAAATTAAGGATAGCCTCCACTTTATCTGGGTCTGTGCGTAGACCACGAGAATCGACTACATAACCAAGATATTTGAGTTCACTACGAAAAAACTTGCAC
This sequence comes from Hoplodrina ambigua, assembly GCA_949774945.1. Taxonomy (NCBI): domain Eukaryota; kingdom Metazoa; phylum Arthropoda; class Insecta; order Lepidoptera; family Noctuidae; genus Hoplodrina; species Hoplodrina ambigua. The sequence continues at coordinate 3,837,066 of OX458964.1, forward strand.
TTCTCAAAATTTACTGTTAAATTAGCCTGTTTTAACTTATCTAAAACGCGCAATAAGCGTGAAACATGCTCATCAAAGTCGCGGCTTATGACTACGACGTCATCTAAATACGCGAAGACTTTAGATTCCATATCATTGAACAACAAGTCTACAAGACGTTGTTGCGTGGCAGGAGCATTGGTCAAACCAAACGGAGTGGTCTTGAAACGGAATGTGCCACGACCTGGAACGTAAAATGCGGTCTTATCGCGGTCTTCAGGTGCTATTGGTAGTTGCCAAAAAGCTTTGGACAAATCTATGCTGCTTAAATACTTGGCATCGCGAAGGTTGTCCAAAATCTCAGAAACATAAGGCAAGTTATAAGCATCGCGTTTTGTTACAGAGTTTAACTTCCTACTATCTAAGCAAAACCTAGGCTGTCCATTCTTTTTATTGACAATGAGCACAGGAGAAGACCAAGCGCTTTCACAAGGCTCGATGACATCTAGGGACAACATTTCGTCAACCTGCTCAACTAAAATACGTTGCTTGTCAGGAGACATCCTATAGTAACGCTGCCTAATAGGTTGGGCATCGCCAGTGTCTATGCGATGACATATTAGACTAGTTCTGCCCAAACCCCTCTCTTCGTTTGAAATAGACCTAAATTGTGCAATTACATTATCGGCTATGGCCTTTTGTGACGCAATCAAGTTGTCATATGAATTGATAAATGATTCATCGCTAATAGTTTTAATTTCAGCCAAAGATGTAGTAGATAATGTAATACTGCCTAAATACTTTGGGCAGATTTGAAAAGCTCGCCAAAAATCTACACCTAGAATGATAGAAGTTTCAACCTCAGGCACTACCATTGCCTTTATGACATGAAACTGACCTTCAAAAGTTATAGGCAAATACATGTAACCTATGCTTTTCAATAAATGACCGCCAGCTCCTACCATACTTGCCTGTTCATCCTGGTGCAAAGTACCGTCAACTAATTGTAAATGAGAATTATTACCAAGAATAGTGACTGTAGCCCCAGAATCAAGTAATCCACAAGCATCAATAGTATGATTGATTTTAATATTTAAATACGGCCTAGAGTCATTTAAAGGTTTAGATTGCAGAATTGTAGCAACGCTATAAGATGAAGAGAACTTCCTAAAAAAGGCAAGCCAAGTATCCCAGTCTTGCTTGTCAAAATTGTTACAATTCTGCTTAACTAGTTTTTTGGATCAGTCTTACGACAATTAGGACAATCAGGCGTTTTCACATCCTTCATGCCGCATTTAAAACAAACTATGTCTCGTGGAGCTTTACATTGCCGAATATGATGAGTATTATTACGACACCTAGGGCAGTATGGTTCCTTTTTGGCTACCTCTACAGCATGAACATACGATTTACTGTTATCATTTTTATTTTGATTATTATTTTGATTATAATTCCTATTTTGGTTACTATTGTTATAATTATTATTTGTACTATTATACTTATGTTGTGAATAACTAGTGTTTGGTTTATATGTAGGTTTATTGACATCTTTATTGTACGCAAATTCCGGGGCTAACGTATCAGATGTAACCTTAGGTGGCTCTTGGAAATTTTGACAACGACTTTGGAAGGTTTCGTAATTGCGACATAAGGAACGTAAGGTATCGACCGTTGATATTTGAGGAGCTGCTGCTAACGTACTAGCATAGCACGGCCTAATATTATGTAGGAGTACTTCTAACTGATCTGCTTCAGACAGTGGCTTGGATAACCGTGAGAACATGCCCTTCATAATAGAGAGATATATTGTTATATTCTCACGTTCTCCTTGCGTACGAGAGCGAATCTCTGAAATAAGGCGATAATCATAGTCTGTCTGACCGAAATCCTCTTTTAATAAAGAAGCTAACTCAGGCCAAGAACTAACGCGGTCCTTAACTGCACGATACCAATGTAGGGTGTCATCTTGAAAAATTTCCGATGCATAACACAGGACTTTATGTTGTGGAATATTCCTTGCTTCCATAAACTCGTCAACACGCTGTATAAATGAGCGAACGCAAGTTTTACCATTATACTTTAATTTACTCAAATCTGATGCGGTACGGTCGCAAGACACGGAAATTATGTTCTGCAATTCCGGCACTGTAGCCGAAGGTTCTTTTTCATCACTAGTGCTAGCAACACTAGAAGGCTGTTTTGCTAATAAAGTCGAAAGCTTTTGAGCAAACATTTTATAACCGCTTAAAATGTCATCGTATTCTTTTTTGATGTCGTCACTACGCGTTATCCTCTCGATACGATTATGCAAGTGATTCAACATATTTTGAATTCTCATTAGTGAAGAAACAGTCGGATCAATAACATCTAAACTAGTTTGAATTTTAGTGAGAACCTCAAGACAGCCCTTAAGATCCTGTCTCGTGTCTAGTGGTGACTCTAAAATGTCTTCCGATGGCAAATCAGGAGATAGTTTTATAATTTGCTTACGCAATTCCTCGACTGTTGAAGCAGGAGTTGCGCCACGAATGCGTACTTCATACTCTAATTCGGACTTTTGAAGAGACAGAAACCTAATGGGTAGCATGATGACAAACAGGAAAAAAAAATTTTTTTTTTTTTTTTGGTAAGTGATGCACTTAATATGTATGTACGATAATACAAAGCAGAAAGAATAAAATAAGCAAGATTAAAAAAAACAACACGTTCTCCGTTCTGTTACAAAAGAAATATAAGTTAATATGAACGTCTGGTTTTTTTTTTTGAAAAGAAAAAAAAAATGTTTGATTTAAAAAAAAAATGCAAAATCAGAAATATAAATGGAATATATATATAAATATGCTACTAATGTGTACCCAGAATGCGAACACACAATTTATTTCAATATGAAATAAAAATATTAATTATTACAAAAGCGACATTTTAGGTGCCCAATACTTCACTCGTAATATAAAATGTTTACATACAAAACGTGAATATTATTAACTTTAAATGTTATAATTGCGCACTAATCTTTGCTAACGATAACAATAAAGCACCAACAATAAAAATATAACGAAGGCAATTCACCCATTTCGGGTACCTCGTTATCAGAGTCGGAGTTCGACATGGTGTAGGCACGAAATAATAGTCTCAACACTGATTATAATCGTCTATTTAATCACTCGCGAACACAAAATAACAAAATCTCAAATGATCAGGCTGATGGAATTTGATTAAAGTTCGGAAACGCGGTAAGTTCGCTACAGGCTGGCAAAACGACCTCTCGCGCTCGTTGCTGCTCCAAAAGTGTGTCTCCACTCCAAAAATGTCAAATGTCTAATGACAACTGACAGCTGTCAAACTTGCCACGCCTGTAGCGACCTCACCCAAGCACACTGCTTGACGTTTCCGACAAACGATAATAGATGGCGTTGTTTTAAATTAACAATCAATAGTGATCCTGCGACACGGCCATCTTGACAATTCACACGTCCTCGTGTGAGGCATCTGAAACAAGAATTCATGGAAAGTAATACGTCCTTTGCTCGGCCTTCCTGACCAAGGCATTCAAAATTAAAGTCACACAATACAATCAACACAATTTTATTCTGATTTACATTCTCATCAAATCTTATTAAGGAATCTCAACATTGAAATCGCCACTCTTCAGGAATCACCAGTTTTCGAAATAATTCATGAAAACTTCTAAGCAAATCTAGTATGCAATGCACTGTTCGAAACTCAACTTCGTCACATACAACACATTGCCTCCATCCGGCAATCCAGCGGGACCTCCATCCGGTACCCGACTTCCATACACAACACATCACATTGCCTCTATCCGGCAACTTTGGGACCTCCATCCGGTACCCAACTTCCATACACAACACATCACATTGCCTCTATCCGGCAACTTTGGGACCTCCATCCGGTACCCAACCTCAAGAGACAATACATTGCTTTTATTAAGCACCTTTGGCGATTACTTACATCGCCATGCTGGACAAGTCACGAACAGCATTGGGATGCATGCAATCTGAGTCACTTGCATACTACATTTGCATCTTTTATCCCCTCACTAAGGCGTGACACCATCATCAGTCGGTCTCGTCTCGTCAGTCTTGCTACGTTCAGGGTCAGAGTCGGGGTCAGAGTCGTTTTCGTCAAAATTGTCGCTGTCAGGCATTTTTCGAAGGCGGTCGTGTGCGTACTTGTATGTTCGATTCGAATTGAGAGCTTTAAGTACGTACCGATCTCCCTCCAGTACCTCTATGACTTTGAAGGGCCCTTTGTATTTAGGATCGAGCTTTGTTTGATTTCGTTCCTCGTTCTGCAGCAGTACAAAGTCTCCAATAGTAAACGGTGTTAGTTTAGCTTTGGTAGAGTCAAAACGTACCTTATCGTAAGCTGAGCCTTTCTCCATATTCTCCACAGCCTGTAACCTGACTTGATCGATGTCAATTTCGGGTTCGTCGTCAACTATTGATAAGACATCCAAAGGCCTCGCAACCTTCCCAATGAGAAGTTCCAATGGGCTAGCTTGCGTGACTCGATTCATCGTGCAGTTGAGAGCTAGCTGCACGTCGGGCAGAGCATCCTGCCACGAACGACTACTCGTTTCTATGGCAGTGAGCATGTTTTTTAATGTGCTCATGACTCGTTCTACCTGACCATTGGCCCTTGAACTTCCTGTCGCTATCAGATGGAGCTTAATGTTAACAGACTCGCAATAGTCTTTGAAATCCCTACTAGCGAAGCACCTACCTTGATCGGCGATTACACGGTTGGGCGCACCGAATAGTGAGACACTAGATTTTAAAGCCTTGATGCTACTAGCTGTATCAATGTTAAGAGTATGATGAAGTAATACGTACTTAGTGAAGGCATCTATAAGCACGAACACATATTCCTTCCGATCATTCTTACCACTTAATTTTCCCGTAGCGTCGATATGTATGGTGTGCCAGGGTATAGCTACCTTAGGAATGGGATGCATTTCTGCCTGTGCTTTGCCGGAGCGTGACTTCGAAATTTTGCACGTGGCACAGCTGTCTACGAACTTTCGCACAAACCTCGTCATTTTGTCGAACCAATAAAGTTCGTAAACCTTTTCTAAGGTCTTTTCCCATCCTAAATGCAGCAAACCTTCATGTACATTGTTCACAACAGACCATCGGAACGTTCTAGGAATTATTGGCAAACATAAAGTCTTACCACGGCGCTGAATTTTCCGATGCAAAACGCTTGATCGAAGCTCATAGGTCTTAGCCACATCATGAGGAAGCTTTCCATCTTTCAAGTCGGACACGAGTTTTGAAAGTTCCCCATCCTTCTGCTGTTCCGCAATTAACCAGTTGTCATTAAGTTCGGCTAAATTAATTTGTTTGGAGCTTACCTTCTCAAAAGAAGCGTTGCCTTCGTCGTCTGGTAACGGATTTCTTGAAAAGAAATCTGCATGAGACATTCGCTTACCGCTTTTTTTTTTTTTTTTTTTTTTTTTTTTTTTTTTTTTTTTTTTTTTTTTTTTTTTTGAGGTGGTAAAAATCATCAAATGACTCCTTCCGCCCTGGGTGGGGCGGAAGGGACTGTCAGACTTTTACTGACTAAAAAACCACCCTGTTCCTTCTGTTGCCCTTTACGTTCCGGGGCCACGGTATCCTGTTAAGACGTCCCGCAACCCCGGCAGGCGTTGGCCACGTTGGGGGCCCCGTCCCTGTGCTGACAGCTCTTTGAGGCGCGCGCGAACAGAACGCGCCGTCGACCCGGGCTTGGTCCTTGATCGGACGGCGAGCTACCCATTACTCGCCGTCCGCAAGCCCGCGCCTACGGTGGCCGGATGTCGCCTCGCGACGTCCGACGCCCTGGGCGTCTCCCGCGGCGGCTGGGGCGTGAGGTGGTTCTCTCCCTCACGCGGCCCGCCTCCTCCTTCGCTAGCATTACTGCTTCGCAGAAGGAGGTGACTGCATCCCATTCCCTCTCGCCCCGGAGCATGGCCTGAACCAGGTCCGGACGCGAGAGGTCGCCGCCGCCTATCGCCTCCGTGAGGACACGGCGGTGCTCTGCCCAAGCGGGGCAGTCCTGCACCGTATGCTCCACCGTGTCCTCCGGGCGATCCACACAGTGGTGACACCCGGGCGTTTCCTCCCGCCCTATCCGACACAGGAACCTCCCGAAACTACCGTGTCCGGTGAGGACCTGCGTCAGGCGGTAGGTGAGGACGCCGTAGCGCCTCTCCAGCCACTCCTCAAAGAGGGGTCTTATCGCCGCGATTGCGGCGTGCCCGATTCGCTTACCGCTACGATGAACAATGTTGAAATCGAAGGCTTGCAAGAAGGCCCACCATCTGTGAACACGTGGCGTTAAGTCTGTTTTCTTACGGGTGGACTGCAATGAGCTGCAATCAGTTACCACATCGAATTTGCGACCATGCAGGTAATGACGGAAATGTTTTATCGCGTTGACAACAGCGAGAGTTTCTAACTCGTACGAGTGATATTTGGACTCTGCAGCAGTTGTGCGCTTGCTGAAATAAGCAATAGCATGAGATTTACCTTCTTTTAGCTGAATAAGAACTGCTCCGTATCCAACAGCGCTCGCATCCGTATGCAGCTCCGTTCTTAGAGCTGGATCATAAATTGATAATACAGGCTCATTAGTTAGAATAGAAATTACCTGTTGTCTTATGGTCTCATACTCGGTTTTCCATTCAATCTTACCATTACCGGAGGTCAGGGCATACAGCGGAGCCATAATCTGCGAAAATTTTGCTACGAACTGACGGAAATATGACGCTAAGCCAATAAATTGGCGCAATTGCGTCACTGTCTGAGGTGGTGGCAAGGATGTTAAACAACTAACCTTGCGAGGATTCGGCCTTATCTGCCCTTGACTGACTTCAAACCCGAGGTACTCTACTTTCTGTTTTAGGAAGGCACACTTTTTAAAATTAAGAGAAAACCCTTTCTCAGAAAGGACCCTAAGAACTACCTGGAGTCGCTTAAGTGCCTCGTCGACGTTTTCTGCAACGACGAGCACGTCATCCATGTAGACTACGACGTAGGTATTCACCAAATCCTCAAGCGCGTGAATGAGAGCTCGCTGGAACACTGAAGGTGCATTTTGAAGTTATACATATTTATTTGACATAAATTGTAGACTTTCTTTAAGCTCTTCATTTTTCTGCTTGAGTTCGAGGAAGCTTTGGTCTACCTTAGATGTTAAGGACGAGATCAACCCTTTGAGTTCCTTGATGTCATCATCGCCATGTCTACGTTTATGTCGAACACTGACATTTCTGCTATCGCTTCTCTCAGATGCAGTATCTGATTCACATATCACAGGCGCACATACCTCGTAATATGTAGGGCCGAGCTCCTGAGCGGGCGCAGGAGCGGGTGACGTAGGCGGGGGGGAGCGCTGAACAGACATCTTGAATGGTTAACTGTCACTCGGAGTATAAGTACCAGGCGTCCAACACTTATGAAGAGGTCACTATATTGGTCATCGATCGAGGATTTAGTACGTTTTTTCGATCCGCCAACCTAACTTGACCCCACGATATAATGGAACACTCTTGTATGGCAAGCGGAGTGGATGACGACACGCGCACACGCAGGCGTACCTCAGCTACCTGTTAACTTGTCTGTTGCTGTCTCACTCGTTTTTTTTCCGCGCCGCTCCAGTACAACACCGCCGTATTCTGCGCGCCTGGTATTTGCGGATTTTTTAGCGATTTAATATTATGCCAAAATTGACTTTAATTAAAAATATTTAAAATACTGTGCACTGGATTCACGTCCGTTTGCTTTCGCGGTCCAAGGGGAAGGGAATATAACTACGGACTATAACATACGTCTGTAATTTGTCGCTCACAACCGGTGTATTTCCAAAGATCTATAAGAAGTCAAGTGTTCATCCGATACATAAGGCGCTTTGCACACGGAGCAACTTAAGTTGCCGCAACTGGCAACTTTTTAAAAGTTTCCTGTAAAAGTTGCTAGTTGCCATAAAGTTGCCGGTTGCCGCGACTTTTTGGCAATTTGTAAGCAACTTTTTTAGCCGAGTTGCAGTGTTGCAAACTTAGCGGTATTACCACTAGATCTGGTGGATTGGGACTCCCATCTGGTGGGCAGAATTTGTATCTGATGGCTTGTGGATTTTTTAGTGGGCAAGTTTTAGGTTGATGGTTTAAAAAAAAAAGAAAATTTTTGCTAAATGAAAACAATATTTTACTCGGTAAGTATAATTAACTATCCCGCAAATAAATGATGAATGGCGTCAGTTACATCAGTTAGAATGAAACAAAAGAAAAAACCCTAAAAGTTTTGGTATGAAGTATTAAAAAAGTAATCGTACTGATAACGGTACAAGTTATTCAGGTCGACAAAAAAGAGGGTAAGAAACATCATTCTCTTAAAAAACAATCCTATTTAGTGAGCCCGAGTGGCTGTGGAGCAGGACTAGCATTTAGCCAAGCATTTTTGTCCGTGATATAATCATCTAACTTATAATAATGCTTGATTAAATAGTGTGCGTTTTATGCATGGTTTAAATTTTCTCTCATTTAGTTGGAGAATTCTAAATGAGAGAAAATTTAAACCATCAAGAGGTATTTTATTATAGCATTTTACACAGTATCCCAAAAAGCAGTGTTTACTTAGTGGGAAAAACCACTAAGTTAATGGCAACACTATGCCGGGCACAGGGCGAGGGAGGGAGGGTGTGAAATCGAATATTTGACAGTTTCTAGTTGCGGCAACTAGCAACTAAATAAGTTGCTAGTTGCCGCAACTGAAAACTGTTGACGATTGCCGCAACTCGCAACTTGAGTTGCTCTGTGTGCGCAGTCCAATTGAATTACATGTAAACAGCGAGTTGCCAGAAAGTTGCCAGTTGCCAGTTGCTGCAAAAGTTGCTCCGTGTGCAAAGCGCCTTAGAGTGGTGACAGAGGCTGTGTCAATAACTACAGGCCAATTTCAATTCTACCTACTTTATCAAAAATCTTAGAGCGCATCATTAACAAAAGACTTGTTAACTACTTGGAAAATAAAAATCTTCTATCACAAGCACAATTTACAACAATTATATAGTTAATAACTTAGATTCAAATAGGAAAACCATTGGAATATTCTTAAACTTAGCAAAGGCTTTTGACACAGTCTCTGTCCCTATTCTGTTAACAAAACTCGAAAACCTTGGTGTCCAGGATGTTCAACTAAAACTATTTGAAGATTACCTCACTGATAGAACACAATGCGTTCAGATTGGTAACATAACTAGTGAAGAGGTGCCAGTGACATTTGGTGTGCCACAAGGCAGTATTCTTGGACCAACACTCTTCCTAGTCTATATAAATGATATATGTCTGTTAAAGTCTCCTGACTCAAAAATAGTTGCGTTTGCTGATGATACCGCCTTACTTTTCAGTGGGAGCTCCTGGCATGAAGTCTTTAACAGGGCTCAAACAGGCATGAACGCTGTGATCAGTTGGCTAAATAAAAATTTACTTACATTAAATGTAGAAAAAACAACCTACATCACATTTTCCATTCAAACCAAAGATAAACCGGATCCCTTTCTGAACATTTTCTGCCATTCGTGCCCTAATTCAAATGACACGATTTGTCAGTGTTCTAACCTTAAAAATACAGAATCGACCAAATACTTAGGAATAATTATTGACAGAAACCTTAATTTTCACGATCATATTAATCTATTGTCAGCGAGAGTGCGTAGACTAATAGTAATATTTAAAGCCATAAGAAACACTGCACCAGCTTCTGTTATAAAAACTGTTTACTATGCACTCTGTCAGTCTCAGCTTGAATATTGTATCACCTCATGGGGGGGCACTTGTAAAACTCATCTTTTAAAAGTTGAGAAGGCTCAAAGAGCACTCCTAATGGTTAGCTTGTTTTTACCCTTTTATCACTCAACCACTGATCTCTACTCAAAATGGAAAGTACATACTGTGAGGCAGCTTTTCATCCTAAAAACAATTACAAAACAACATACCCTAACAACATATGAGCCAGAAAAAATCAAAAACAAGCGACGTAAACATGAAGTATGTTCTACACCGTCATACAAAACTAAATTCGCACGTCGGTTTTTCTGCTACCAGGGTTCTTATTTATATAACGAGGCTAATCGAGCTTTAACGCTCTATCCTTTGCCAAAAACTAAATGTAAATCGATTGTCTCTAACTGGTTAAAAAGTTTAGACTATAACTCTACGGAAAATTTACTTCATCCAAATTAGATTATCTCGACATAAGTTTATAACTTACACCAAACCCTCTCACGTACACATCCAAACATTACTCCTGACACTTAACACTACACACTCACATTAAACACTCATAGATACACACCAACACACTGACATAGGCGCTTTGATTAACATTTTGCTTCTCTTTAGTATTTTTAACTCCTACCCTCACAATTATAATAACTTACGTTTTTACTAATATCATAATTTGTAAAATCAAATCTTTTAGTTCTTCCGAGGGGTGGGGACCTGGTGATTTGTAATACAGGCATTTAACGCCTAATACAGACACCAGCTCCTCACATTGAAAAAAAAGGAAACAAATAAATATGTGTTAGATTAAACTTAGAATAAGCTGTCATTCTGAGGAGAAATACATAAATATATTTGTCGGAGCGCCTACTGCTTTCATAGAAGCAATTTTACTACCCATAGCTAATGATGCTACGCGCGAACATTAAGTTAATTAGCGGTTAAGTTTAACTGTTTTTTGTAACCTCTCACTCTGATTTTGGTCACTGTACGGATTAAAACCAAATTAATTCTACTCCACTGTTTTAAATTATTTCTACACCTTTGGAGACTTCTACATGGTCCTACGAGCCGGATTAATAATAATTACATGAAGATCAGCGATAATTTCAAGAAATTACATAAATTATTCAAAAATTACGACGGGTTATAACAACGTGGACAAGTTCGAGAGGTGCTTGAAAAAGTGGCTTGGACATTAAATTCGTGTGTTTTAAGTTGTATTTAACCCAGTACTCTAAAGGTAGTATTTATAGTAATAATTTAAATTATAAAAAGGTTAGTACTGCACAAATTATTATTTTACTTAGTTAAAATCTCCTGTGTCATTGAGCGAATAATAGGTTAACTTTAATAATTTTTATGATCTTATAGTTTAGAACTGAGTTCATTACTATTAATCGTTTACTGATTTGTTTAAAGTAACGTTAATAATTAATTGTTTTAAAGTTTTTCCGTAATTGCTCATTTTATATTTCGACAAGTAGATTAAAGTAAATAGGTAATAGTTACAATTAGAATAACATTGTGTTAAGTCATTAATATATAGACCTTGTTATTGCAGTTAGGAGTAGAATAAGATTCATTGTGATTTAGTTTATTTTCCAAACTGACACGCTCAATTTATAGGTAAATAAATTATAAACTTAGATAGTATTTGATCGTATTGTTATAAATTCCAGGATTTATCAATCGTCTCCCACGATGTCCACAAAAAGTGACAAGGCCGATATGGAAGTAGCACGGGAAATTGCAGAACTTACTAAGAAACGCAGTAGCTACAAAGGTCGTATCACAATTTTTTCTGGATTTTTAAAGTCACTCGATAGTTCATCGATTACATCAAAGGACATTAGCGAAATTGAAATGCGTATAGGTAAGCTCGAATTATTGTATGCTAGTTATGACGAGACGCAAACAAGGCTCGAATGTATCTCAGACTGTGAAACCCAATTGTAGGAGAGGGACGAATTTGAGTCGAGATACTATAAAATCCTCTGTCAGGCACAGGAAATAATAGCCAGTCATAAAAAACCGCCAGTGCCTAGTGAATGCTGTTCTCATAGTGGTACCAATAGTAACAACAAGCCCGTCAAATTACCTACCATACAGCTGCCTAAGTTCGATGGCTCGTATGAAAATTGGCTCGAGTTTCGTGACACGTTTGATAGTTTAATACACTCAAATCAAAGCATAGATATTATCAATAAATATAATTACCTGAGAGCGTCTTTGGAAGGTTCCGCTGCTGTGGTAATTAACTCCATTCAGTTCTGTGCGACAAACTATGACATAGCTTGGCAATTGTTGTGTGACCGCTACGATAATAAACGGTTATTAGTCCATAATTACGTTTCGGCGTTGTTTAACATCGAGCCAGTAACACGAGAATCGTCAAGTCAGTTGAAGCGCTTAATGGATCAATTCAACAAGAATTTTCGTGCATTGGAGTCCTTAGGAGAGCCTGTGAAGCACTGGGATACGCTTCTTATTCACATCATGTCACACAAGTTAGACACCAAGACACTACGTGAATGGGAAGAGTACAAAGGTCGGATCACCAAGGATCATACCATTTCACTTCAACATTTCATTGATTTCATGAAGATTCGCACTGACCTTGTTGAATCTATAGAATGTCATACGTCACAGAACACCACACAACGTAACACAAATACTAAATCGTCCAAACATAAAACTATGGTTTCATTAGACAACAGTTCTAATAACAATGCAACCAGCTCGAATTCAGGGAAGTGTCCTAAATGCAGCGAAGATCACAAACTGAATAACTGTCCGCAGTTTTTAGCTTTAAGCAATGAAGCACGACTTCAGTTATTACCTATTTTTAAAGTTTGTTTTAATTGTTTTTGCAGTGGACACTACGCTAATCATTGCAAGAAGCCCGGTTGCAAATTATGCAAACGACGACATAACACTCTAATTCATGTAGCAGATACTTCTAAGACAAAACCGGTTGTGACTAGCGGGCGAACTGATAACATTGTTTGCAGCACGCCCCCCGCCATTTCTACCGATGTGAATCCTAGCTTAACACTGTCGGCGAGCGTCGCGGCCTCCAGTCATCAAGGACACGGTCATCGCGTTGACGTTCTGTTATCGACGGTACTAATTAAGCTTTATGATTTAAATAATCGCGAGCACTTAGCTCGCGCAATTCTCGATAGTGGTAGCACTTCCTGTCTTATGACGAATAAAATGTATCGTCAATTAAATCTGCCCTTTACACCCATAAATAAATCAATTATGGGTATTAACAGTGTTGCGTCGCAAATAAATAAAATGTGTTTGGTGCCTTTAAAATCATTAGATGAAACCTTTGTGGCTAATTTAAGATGTTTCGTTTTACCGTCGATAACAAACAACGTCCCGTGTCATTCGCTCGACATAAGTACACTTAATATACCTAGTGACGTATGTTTAGCCGATCCTAACTTTCACACACCTGCGTCAATTGATTTGATAATAGGCGCTGACATTTTCTGGGATGTTCTAGGATCACAAAGGATAGATTTAGGCACAGGCAAACCTACACTTTACGAAACTAGGTTAGGGTGGATAGTTTCTGGCCCTTTAGTAAATAGTAATGCCACTAGTTTACCTAACCCTGTTTGTAATTTTGTGCAGCTTGATGCGGCTGCCAGTAATAGTGTTCATGCACAAATTCAGCATCAGCTCGAGCGGTTTTGGAGTTTGGAGGATGTAACTGAATGTTCCGCTACCTCACCCGAACACAAATTGTGTGAGGATAATTTTGTAAACAACACTACGCGTTTGCCTGATGGACGCTTTTGTGTAAGAATTCCGTTAAAGAATAATCCGTCCGTGTTAGGCAATTCATTGCATCGTGCGAAGCAATGTTTTTATTCTTTAGAGCGTAGGTTGTCAAACCAGGCGAACGTTTATAAAATGTACTCTGAATTTATGTCAGAATACACTTCGTTGGGTCATATGACGGAATGCAAACTGACTACGGATCCGCACTACATTCCTCATCATGGCGTTATTCGGGACAGCAGCACGACAACCAAACTGAGGGCCGTGTTTAATGCGAGTAGCCCAACCTCTAATGGAGTTACCCTAAACAGCATCCAAATGGTTGGACCCACGGTTCAGGATGACCTTTTATCTATTCTTCTGCGATTTCGACAGCATAAATATATTTTAATGGCTGATGTTGAAAAGATGTATCGGCAGATAGCGGTACATCCTGATGACAGGGATTTGCAGAGGATAGTTTGGCGTTGCAACCCTAAAGATGCACTAAAAGCATATCGGCTCAACACGGTAACCTATGGGACCGCAAGTGCCCCCTTTCTCGCTACCAGGTGCCTTAAGCAGCTCGGTCTTGAGTGTGACGACGAAAGAATCGCAGAAGTCATCACACATGATTTTTATGTCGATGATCTTTTAAGTGGAGGGGATGATCTTAATGAAGTTAAAAACATGCGTAGTAAACTTACGTCAGTTCTCGCCTCAGCTTGCTTTCCACTTAGAAAGTGGCACTCTAATGAACCTCAATTAGTCTCAGAACTGGCTCAGTCTTCCCTAAATTTAAACATCGGCGGGAATGAGCCCAGCAAGACCTTAGGTTTAGGATGGCAAGCTGCTGCTGATGAACTATGTTTTCCCATAGGTCATTCGATCGCCAAGACAGAGCTGTGTACGAAACGTAGTATGCTTTCCATAATTTCGCAAATATTTTACCCGTTAGGTCTCGTTTCTCCTGTTGTCATTAGTCTGAAAATGCTCTTACAGAAATTATGGTTGCATAAACTGTCCTGGGATGAGCCGTTAACGCCGGAAATTGAAAGTGTATGGTCTGACGTAATTAAAAAGTTGCATCACCTTAATAATATTCGCGTTCCACGACGTGTAATAATCGATTCATTCAAACGTCTCGAGTTTCACATTTTTTCTGATGCGTCTGAAAGAGCATACGGCGCATGTCTGTATGTTCGTAGCATTGATGAATCTGGCAAAATTCTTGTCAGATTATTAGTTTCTAAGAGTCGAGTAGCTCCGATTAAGGCTACTACGATTCCCAGACTTGAGCTCTGTGGAGCTTTAGTCGGTGCTCGTCTTTATAATAATGTAGTGAAGTCATTACGAGTTAAGGCGTCTTGTACTACGTTATGGACTGATTCAACCATCTTACTGGGTTGGTTAAAAATGTTGCCGTGTAAATTGCACACATTTGTCCGTAATCGCATTGGCGAGATTTTAGATTTGACCGGCGATTGTTTGTGGCGACACGTTCCTACTGAACATAACCCAGCGGATTATATTTCGCGTGGTGTTAGCGTTGAGTCAATTCAGTCACTAGACGTTTGGTGGTCAGGGCCTACTTTTTTAATGGAGCCTGAAGTAAGCTGGCCTTTAAATTCAGTTTATATGAACACGAAATCACTACCAGAAACGCGCACCGAATTATCATGTGTTGCACAAATGGATGAAGTCCATAACGTTAATAATTTTATTCAATTTAATCGTTTTTCTAAATTTAATCGTCTTAGGCGTGCGGTAGCGTACATGCTACGATTTATTGATGCATGTAGACGACGGCCACTTGTAAGCAATTATCTTTCCGAAGTTGAATTATGTAACGCATTGAACGTCATCATTAGAGTGTCTCAGATGGAGTCGTTCAGTGAATATAGTATTTTAGTTAAAAATAAAAGTCTTTCAAAAAAGAGTAATTTGCTTAAATTTAATGTATTTTTAGATGAATTTAAAATTATGCGAGTTGGCGGTCGTCTTGAAAATTTTACATTTACATATTCAAAAAAGCATCCAATTCTCTTACAGTCCACTCATCCTTTTACAATTTTGCTTTTTGAATTTACACATGAGAAGCTCATGCACGCTGGGCCACAATTATTATTAGCATCAATTGGAGAAGTATATTGGCCAATAGGGGGACGTAATTTGGCTAAGGCATGTTATCGTCGCTGCATTAGGTGTTCTCGTATGAAGGGAAAGGTTATAGCACCAATAATGGGTAATTTACCACAGCAGCGCCTATCACTGGGAGGTTTTCCCTTTCAAACTGTTGGCGTAGACTACGCGGGTCCTATTTCTTCCGCTAGTCGTCAAGGACGAGGTTGTCGCATAGTGAAGGTTTACATTGTTTTATTCATCTGTTTCACTACCAAGGCAATACATTTAGAACTGGTAGGTGATATGACGAGCTCCGGTTATTTATCAGCCTTACGTAGGTTTATTGCACGTAGAGGTAAACCGGCACAGATGTTCTCCGACAATGGGACAACATTTGTCGGAGCGTACAATGATTTGGCAAAGTTTTTAAAGAATAACTCGGATGGATTATCTAGTGACTTAGCAAATGAAGGAATAGAATTTCGTTTCATTCCTGCCTATTCACCACATTTTGGTGGCATCTGGGAGGCGGGAGTTAAATCAACAAAATTTCATTTGATAAGAGTGCTGGGAAATTGTAACCTCACTTACGAGGAATTAAATTCCACTTTGGTCTAAATCGAAGCCATTTTAAACTCACGGCCACTCACGCCTTTGTCTTCGCACCCCGACGATATGACGCCGTTAACCCCGGGACATTTTTTGATCGGACGCCCTCTTACGTCGCTACCAACAAAGGATCTTCAAGATCATAATGCTGCCCATCTCACCCGCTTCCATCGTATCGAGCAATTGCGACAGCATTTTTGGACAAGGTGGAGCAAAGAGTATGTGTCGGAACTCCAACAACGGACGAAGTGGCAGACTTCCAACCATCTTTTGAAGATCGATTCCCTTGTTTTGTTGAAGGAAGATCATTTGCCTCCCCTCAAGTGGAAGCTAGGCAGGATTATAAGGTCATACCCTGGTGCTGACCAAGTAGCGCGAGTGGCGGAGATCAAAACCTCGACTGGAGTGGTCAGAAGATCTTTCAGCAAGATTTGTCCCCTTCCGATCACTAATAATTAATAAGTGGTTGAAAGGAACGCTTTCAACGCCCGGGGGCATGTCGGAGCGCCTACTGCATTCATAGAAGCAATTTTACTACCCATAGCTAATGATGCTACGCGCGAACATTAAGTTAATTAGCGGTTAAGTTTAACTGTTTTTTGTAACCTCTCACTCTGATTTTGGTCACTGTACGGATTAAAACCAAATTAATTCTATTCCACTGTTTTAAATTATTTCTACACCTTTGGAGACTTCTACAATATTATTATTATTATAATTAAAAAAACAATTACCTCACGTGGTTGAATCCATTGCAAAATCAGAATCAAAATCATCAGAATCCATTTTGAAAAGCGTAAGTCGTCAAAAATATCCAAAGTCGGAATAATATTCACAATAATAATTATACGAACAATACAGAGCGAATGACATTGACATTGACAATCGATCACAAATCGATTCTGGATCGGGGTTGCCAGTTCTCTGCACTAGGAATCAGTCGAACTATACGATTTGAAATATATGCTATATATTATATAATATATTTTTATTATATTATGCTGAGCTGTTTTGCTTTGCGTTTTATTTTTGTATATTATACTGAGCTGTTTTGCTTTGCGTAATTATTTTGGTTATGGCCCATGCTGCATTCTAATTAGAATCATCAAGAAAAGCACGCGTTAATAATACTCGCTACCGTGACGAACAAAACTCAAATGAACGAAGACGAAATACCAATTACGAATGATTATTACAATTGTTACGTTTATTACATTTTTTTTTCTCTCGATAAAAACTTTCTTCGTTTGTTCTACGTTGCGTAGGCAAGCTGATGATCTTTAACACTTCAAAAAAAAATGTTGTTCTACATAAACTATATTTTTTATTTGTGTGAGGTTAAGATGATGATGATGCTAATGATGAATATTCCAACGGCTAGATGAAGCTCGGTCTTCCATCAAACATTTTAATGTTTTGAAGCTCTCGAATTGAAACATCGAATATCAATGTTATTTTTTTTTTTAGTTTTTATTTTGGCAACCCTAACTCAATGTATCCCGCATGTTGCACAGCAAAGCAACTGTCACCATACACAACCAATAATCAATTAAAAATCTTTTTTTTTCTTTTTTCATATCATTTAGTTTGACACTCCCAAAAGAAACCAATGTTTAATAATATTATTACTAAATTATTTATGAATTTCTTTTTTCCCAATACAGCTGTTCACCGGTTAGCCCATTTTGGTTGAAGTCCTTTCATGATTACTGTCGGAAATGAACCAATTGAAAATGAGTATATGTATTTAGAACGTTAACATTTATAAACTTACCACAACCTCTTTTGCGTTACTGGTCAGTGATCTAGTCGATTGTTCGTTATTGAGCATTCTGTACCACCTTTCAGAGCGATAGCGAGCTCGCATGATCATTGGTCGTGTACAGTAATACACTACAGTCGAGTTGATAGTTGATTGTTTATACTGACCCGCCATAATATGGAAGATACTAGTCATTGGTCGAGTAATTGTTCCTAATCAAGTACACGGTAGAAAAACTGTCTCGTTCGAGTTTATCGGTCGAGTGGAAAGTCGAGTCGAGTGTCGATTATTGGGCATTCAATATACTACTGCCGTCTGCATTCCAGTAGAGAATACGTACTTTTTGTGTTCTACACAAATTGACCAAGATGAGTTAAAATGAGAATAACTTTATCAATCATACTGGTACAACCTAGAAATTGGTTTTTAATGGTTTTAATCGTCAATAATATGGCTAGCATGTCTGCTGTCGCCGGATCTTGGGGATTTTCTGTAACGGTGTCTTTTTGTGTATTGGCAGCAGCAACGAAGCTCCAGGGACGCTCGTCCACTAATTTTGTTTTCAATGGTCGCTTAGTGGTCCTGGCTGCTTTGAGTTGTTCTCGACGCTCTCGTAGAATCTTTATATAATATGCGCGCTCTTTGCATTGTCGATAGTTTGAACCAGAAAAGGAGGGCAGTAGGAAGATTTTTCAGCTGGTACTTTCATTTTGCGGACGATCACATGGTCCAAATCCAAGCGACGCGATTTTTGCTGGAAGTGCATCCTCAACGTAGTCAGGAAGACCGAACATTACTGGCTTGTACATCTTCTCATCTTTTCGTGAGTAAGTATGAAATGCAATATCCTTGTTACGCAGATCTACTGTGATGGCTTGATGGCTTTCAGATGTGTGGCAGATAACAGCTACTGGGTTATTACCTACGTCTGTACTGCAGGTGGAAGTTTTTTGAGTAAGACATAATAGTGGACCTGATGAAATCATGCGTCCAGGTGGGATCTATCTCCAATACAATGGGTGGAATGCGGCTAGCTTTTTTTGATGACAGCATCACGGACTCTTGTACTGGTGGCGGCAGCAGATGATTGGTTGCCAGGCAGCGGGCCGAAACTGTTGGTGATCTTCATTGGCTCTGGTGGGCAGTGTTCGGCTTGACGCGCAGCTTTCTTTGGTATTTTCCATTCAATGGTTTTAATGGGACCTTCGAGAGGGCGTTTGCCTACAGAATTGGAGCGTGTTAGAAATCGATCCATATCGACAAGTTTTTATCGCTCGTGTCCCCATCACTAGTGGCGATGCGAAGTAACTGAGTGGGGGTTATACAATATGTAACAAAAACCCTATTGTTCCGTCTACCTACGTTTTTAGGATCGGTATACATACGTAATAAAGCAAGTCATTTATAAAAAACTATTCAAAAAAACAAATAAAATAAATATTTATTTATTTACATTTGTAATGATAAACTGGTTTCTTACCTCTGCAATTCTGTATGTATGAAGCGATGACGCGAAACCAGGAAAAGATAGAACGTTTCCGCCGAATCCCGCCACGTTCATTGATCGGTGCCGCTGCTCCTTTGCACCGCCGCGCGCCGCCACTTATCTGCCTATTTTTCTACACAAGTTCATGACCTTGTCAGCTGTTGTTTATCATTTTAACGAATGAATCTTTGTATAAGTTGCTTTACCAGGTAATTTTACGCACAATTGATATTGATTAATGTTGAAACTACATTTAACACTTCACTGCATTCAAAAAAACGGAGTTGTCGCGTCTGTCACATAATTTTAATTTATTATGATGTCTACTTGACGGCCACGGAGATGCTGTTCGATGTGACCACCTTGTACTTCTACACATTTGTTGCAACACCTAATGATATTCTCACGTACGCTTCGCAGTACGGAGGTATGGAGATATCGGCCATAATGTGGTAAAATGTTGCTACTATGCGTGAACGCATGTCGATCTCCGTATCGCACGTTTTTTTGAACACCTGGCGTCAAATTGCAGTCACTTTTCCCTAAACACATCAACATTAAAATATTCTACATTAGAATAAGACATAGTCAACAGGTCAACGTTTACGTAAACAAAACACAAGTCACTCACTATGTAGGTAGGTCAACAATAACATCCGCTCGGAAGTAAGCTGTGCGGGAGACTAAAGTAGTGAATCGCACGGCCGGCGGCGGGTGGCGGGTCCAAAGGGGTAGGTGGCGCCGACCCGAGCCTCGTGCGCCGTGGTGGCGGCATCTTTTGTTGTCGCATCAAAGAAAGCCGCCGAACTTGTAGGTTATTTATCGAAATAAAGATGTAGGTACTTACATGTAAGATCAGATACTCTAAACATTTTTTTGAATGTGTCAATTTTAGTAGTTATTTTATTTTCACCTCTTGACTAGCCAATGTTGGGTTTTTTTAAATTATAATTTCATAAATGTTGTGCTTGTAGATAATAGTATACGTCCCTAAAAGGAACAACAGGGTTTTTGTTACATATTGTAGATAAGGCGTGCGACCGGCACAAACGCGCGCACCCAACTGAATATTTCCTACGTTCGCTTTACATTTGACAAGACAACTTTATATCTCAATCATTTGTTTTTATTATATTTAGGCTTTATAGATCTATGTATGGGTAAAATTGAATTAATAGTCAAAATGAAGTTGATCAAACAACACACATCACTTAATGTTAATCATATAAATCTTGGTGACTCCGATAACTACATTAGGCATAGCGTGCCTCAAAGAGCTGACAGCACAGGGACGGGGCCCCCAACGGGGTCAACGCCTGCCGGGGTTGCGGGACGTCTTAACAGGATACCGTGGCCCCGGAACGTAGAGGGCAACAGAAGGAACAGGGTGGTTTTTTAGTCAGTAAAAGTCTGACAGTCCCTTCCGCCCCACCCAGGGCGGAAGGAGTCATTTGATGATTTTTACCACCTAAAAAAAAAAAGATTAGCGTTCTGTTACCAAATACGATTCGTTGTATTATATGTGGTCCATCGAATTGTGTAAAAACGAACGTAGTTCTTAGTTTATTATTGCATGAGAATGGTAAACTAACTTTTAACCAAAATACAGGTTCTTACGAGAAGTTATAAAGAGAGTGCATCAGGTTAAGTTTCATGAATTTAATGATAATAAAGAAATGAATGTTGCATGTGAAAATCAAATAAACATTCGTAATTACTTTTCTATGGGTGGACATAAACAAATCGATTGCTTTTATTTATGCCATACTCTAAAATTCCGAAACAGCTGTTGCGTGATAATGCTAACTTTCTTGTAATATTTAAACAAGACGATGTGAACTTGAAACATATTTATGAAGAGCATGTTAGTTCTGATATGTCCTGGAATGGCTGGAATCAATTCAAGAACCTTTGTAATAAAGCTTGGAGAGAGCCATATAACTTTGTTAGTATTTACAATGGAAGGTACAGACAGAATTTAGATAGTTTTTTTTTAATTTTGATCTAAACATACTGTAAAGTACTACACGGATCGCCACACTCCAGTTTACTCTTGTTTTCTGGATTTGAGCAAAGATTTTGACTTGGTTTCCTACGACATTTTATGGAAGAAGATGGAAGAGGTGAACTTGCCATCAGAGGTGATTAATGTAATTAAGTACTGGTACGGAAACCAAGTCAATAGTGTGAGATGGGCTGGTGCCCCGTCTAGACCGTATGGGTTGCAGTGCGGAGTGAGGCAGGGGGGGTTGTGCTCCCCTACGCTTTTCAACCTATACGTGAACGATCTGATTGGCGCGCTTAGCAGCATGCGTGTCGGATGTCATATTGATGGTGTATGTTGTAATAACATTAGCTATGCGGATGACATGGTGCTGCTGAGTGCGTCAATCTGCGGGCTTAAAAAACTTGTAGCCACTTGCGAACAATATGCCAGAATGCATGGTCTGACATATAATGTTAAAAAGAGTGTCGTCATGGTCTTTGCGGCCGGGGGAAATTACCCAGAAGCGGTACCTCCAGTTAAGTTGGGCGGTGTATCGCTTGTGAAGGTAGACTGCTTTAAATATCTGGGTCACTTATTGACCACTGGCCTCAGGGATGATGAGGATATTGACAGGGAGCGGAAGGCGCTGTGTGTGAGAGCTAACATGATTGCCCGCAGGTTCAGGCGTGCCTCTAAGGAGGTCAAGCGCACTATATTTAGTGCGTATTGCACGTCTTTTTACACTTGTGCACTGTGGGTACATTATACTCAAAAGTCATACGGCGCCCTTCGCGTTCAGTATAATAATTCATTCAGGGTGCTGATGGGGTTGCCCCGATACTGCAGCGCATCAGGGATGTTTGCTGAAGCTCGCGTAAACTGCTTTTTCGCGATGATGCGGAAGCGATGTGCATCCTTGGTCCGTAGGGTGCGGGGCAGTGCCAACAGCATCCTGTCTATGATAGCAAGTAGGTTGGATTGTGTTTTTATTAACCACTGCTGCAAGGTTTCGGCTGAGCCTGTAACCTTGCAGTAGTCATCATGTGCCGTCATCTGCGTTGTTTATGTTTTTATGTCTGGTTTTTGTCTCTGTGATTGTTTTACTAACATAGTTTATAAGTATATATTGTTACTAACACTGTGAGTCTTGTTACTTGTAAATAAATGATTATTATTATTAAAAATGAGTACCTATATAAATCAATAACGTATAAATCTGATTTAATATTATATATTCTTTAGCTGAGTACACTTGTAACAATACGACATGGAAAAGAATATTAAAATAGAATTAATGAAGTCTGTAGACTCCATAAAGAATAAAATAAAACACACACTGAACTGAATAAAACAACACTCAATGAACTTGTCACTTGACAAAATGTTAAAACCTGTCACAGATCCCCTTAAAACCCTAGTTGATTTGAATAAAATAAAAGAAAAAATACAAAATTTAGAAAATACACACTCTAATTTTGAAAATATGGAATTGGATGACATTAATACTAGCTCATCTACAAAGTTTGAAGAATGCTGCGATCCAGAACTGAATTCTGTGCGGTTCGTTAAAAAGTTTCCCCAGACAGAACTACGGGAAGATTTAGAAATATCATTAGAGGGCGGTGATATCCATGATATTTATGATGGGGTAAATACACCATTTAGAATAAGGAGTGTAAACAAAAAATTACTAATGGGTAATTCAATAGTTTCATTTTCCAAAATAGATCGTGTAAACGATGATAATATTAAAATTGGTGACAAAAGCTACAATTTAACCCCTAGTTTAAAAGAACTTTTACTTCGAAGAAAACCTGATTTGAAACTAATATCGAGCAAAGATAAACTTGTCTATAAAGATATGTTGCACTATACAAATGCACATAAGGGAGATTTCAATCGTAATGGACAAATAAGAGGCGATAAAGGAATAAAATATCGTGAAATAATTAGATCATTGTTTTCTGAATCGTTAAACAATAATATTATCACTTTTGGAGGAAGCTTACCAACGCTAAAGAAATACAAAAATAACACTGACTTGGTATATTGGGACGATCCTAACGAACTGATTGACAGATTGAAACTATTAATTGCTTCCTGAGATGCTGGTAATACAAACCATGATAGTGAAATTTTATCAATAATCGAAGAATTAAAAGAAGCTGATATAATAAAATAATAAATAGTCATAATAACATGCTATTTATTCAGTACAATAGCTGAGTTCAAGACAAGTATACTGAATTGTGAACATGAGCAAAGCTGATGTGGTAAACGAAATTCATAAAAATGCGAGGATGAACTATCCACGAAGACATGTTATCATGAAAGATATAGATGACTTGTGGCAAGCAGACTTAATTGATATGCAATCAATTTCAAAGGACAAAAAAAAATACAGATATATTCTTGCCGTTATTGACACATTTTCAAAATATGCTTCAGAATGCCCTCTTCTTCACGTTTTATTACCACAGCAACATGGTTTTGTCAAAAGGAGATCAACCGCGACAAACCTGGTGACCTTTGCAGATTTTTTGTTTAACAACTTGGATGCCCGTGTTCAAACTGATACCATATATACTGATTTCAAAAAGGCCTTTGACAAGGTTGACCATGAACTGCTTTTACATAAAATTGCATTTAATGGGATACGTGGGGACCTCTTTTTTTTTTTTTTTTTTTTTTTTTTACCGATGGGAAATCATCAAATGACTTCCCCCGCCCTGGGCGGGGCGGGAGGGAGTGTCAGACTTTTACTGACTAAAACCCATCCATGTTCCTTCTTGTGCCCTTTGCGTTCCGGGGGCGCGGTATCTCTTTCGAACAACCCGCAGCCCCGGCAGGCATCGGCCCTTAGTGGCCCCTTCAATTGTTTGACATCTCTTTGAGGCGCGCGTGGAACACGAACGCGCCGTCGACACGGTCTGTCGTTATCAACGAACGGACGGTGAGCTACCCATTGCTCACCGCTCACAGACCCGCGTCTACGGTGGCCGGGAGTCGTCTCGCGGCTCCCGACGCCCGGAGCGTCTCCCGCGGCGGCTGGGGCGTGAGGTGGTTCTTTCCCTCACGCGGCCCGCCTCCTCCTTCGCTAGCATTACTGCTTCGCAGAAGGAGGCGACTGCATCCCATTCCCTCTCGCTCCGGACCATGGCTTGCACCAGGGCCGAACGCGAGAGTTCGACGCCGCCGATGGCCGCCACGAGGACGTCGCGGTGCTCCGCCCAAGCGGGGCACACCGCCACGGTATGCTCCACCGTGTCCTCGGGGCGATCCTCGCAGTGATGACACCCGGGCGTTTCCTCCCGCCCGATGATGTGCAGGAACCTCCCGAAACATCCGTGTCCGGTGAGGACCTGCGTCAGACGGAAGGTGAGGGCGCCGTGGCGCCGCTCAAGCCACTCCTCAAAGAGGGGACTTACCGCCTCGATAGAGGCGTGCCCTGCACGGGGTTGCGACAGTCGCTCTCTCCATGTCACCATGAGATCAAGCCGGAGGTCTGTCCGCTGAGCGGCAATTTGCCGCGGCAGCGGAGTTTCCCCCCGGCCTAGTACCTCCACGCGCCACTCGTGCAGGCGCGCGAGGACCAGCGCCTCCAGATCCCACGGCGGCAATCCGGCAAGGAGGCTCGCCGCCTCACCGGAGATCGTGCGGTATCCTCGGATGACCCTTATGGCGATCACCCGTTGGGACGCGTTTAGGTAGTGGGCGGCACGTCGCCTCAACCCCCGCGCCCACACCGGGGCCCCGTAAAGGGCCATCGACCGCACGACCCCCGCGTAGAGCCTCCGGCAGGAGGCGTTTGGACCCCTCAAGTTGGGTACGTGGGGACCTCTTACGATGGTTCTATTCATATGTTTGCAATAGAACACAGCGAGTTGTAATAAACGGTTTTTGATCTTCCACTTTAGATGTTACTTCCGGAGTACCGCAGGGTTCCATTTTGGGACCTCTCCTATTCATTTTATTCATCAACGACGTCGATACATGTTTTAAAAATTCAAAATTACTTTTGTACGCTGACGACATTAAAATATTTAGGTCTATTAAAAGTCACCGTGATTGCTCTCTCTTACAGGAGGATTTAGACACGTTCTCTGCATACTGTACACGCAATAAACTTCAACTTAGTGTATCCAAGTGTCATGTCATTAGTTTTTCCAAAAACAAAAACATTATATTATATCCCTACGCTTTAAAAAACGAAAACCTAAAAAGAGAAACCCTAGTCCGTGATCTTGGAATTCTCTTGGATGACAAACTGCATTTAGATTCCCATATTAACAAAATTGTTAATAACGCCTTCCGTATGTTCGGTTTCATTATGAGAACCGCTACAGTATTTACCCGATCCTCTACGTATTTATATCTTTATAAATCGTTAGTTCGCTCTCAGCTAGAGTATGCTGTTTCGGTATGGAATCCCCACTATGGTAAATATTGCGATATGGTCGAAAAAGTACAAAGAAAGTTTTTAAAGGCCATGCATTTTCGATGCTATCGTACTTATGCATCCTATAATGACCTACTGCAGAAGTATAAGCTGCAGAGTTTAAAGTCTAGGCGAATTATATTAGAAACAATGTTCTTGTTTGATCTTTGCAATACTTATGATTGTATTGACATTCGCAACAAAATCAGTAATGTTGTACCCAGATCAACGATTTGCCGTGGGGTGCGCGCAAGACCTTTATTTGCAGTGAGTTCTTGCCGTACAAATGCAGGCTTGCGAGCACCCCTACGCCGCCTTACTAATCAATATAACAAAATCTTTGAAGACAACGACTTCTTTTCTGTCACCGCCCATAAATTTAAAAGTCAAATCTACAAGATAATTTTAGATTATAATAGTTAGTTTAACACTTACTCATTCTCTCTCCCTCTCTCTTTCTATTGTTTGTATGCCTGTCTATGTTTAAGTTCGCTACTTTTATGTTTTAACAGCTTATATAGCGCACTGTTAGATATAACTTTTAATATGCTGTGGAAAATGTCGTGGGTTATACATTTATTACTTTTGTATATTTTTACCTTAGTATAAGACTTTAATGTATAACTGTTTATTTTCCCGAATAAATAAAAATAAAAATAAAATAAAATGCTTGGGCCTTTCCTATGAGAAGTAAAACCGAAGAAGATGTGTGTAACTCTTTCAAAATTTTGTTGGATGAAGGGCGTGTTCCTAAAAATCTACAAACGGATAATGGAGCAGAATTTTATAATAACAAGTTTCAGAAGCTTAGGTTAGGTTAGGTTAGGTTAGCTGGGCTGTTTCCGCACTTAGCCTCTTTATTGGGCCATTGTACGTATGAAAAAAAGGATATCCTTGAGGAGTTACTCCAACCACCCCAGATCCTCCCAGAATGCCAGCAGTCTTTTCAGACTATTGCAGGCTTCGGGGAGCGATGCCGGCGATTGGAGAGTCCGTGCCCGTTGATCTGCCACGCTTCTGCACTCCAAGAGCACGTGCTGTGGTGTTTCTTCCGCCTCCATGCATCCTCTGCACACAGGGCTGTCTGTCACACCTATGGTGAATAGGTGTTTGTTTAGGGGACAGTGGCCGGTTATGATGCCTATGATCTTCCGAATTTCGTCCCGTTTCAATCTAATAAGGCTGCGGGCAAGTCTTTTTGATGCTTCCGGAACTGCATTCTTTGTTTGCCTGCAGGTTACACTGTTTCTCCATTCCGTATGGTGTGTTTCCTCGGTTTTCTTACGTAGCCATGATTTTATTTGGGCTTGAGGTATGGGAAGCAGCGGTTCCGGGCCGTGTACTATTGTCTTCATACCTCTTTTAGCCAATTCATCGGCTGCATCGTTACCCAGTGAGTTACTGTGCCCTTTTATCCATTGCAGGGTTACCTTGTTTGTATTCGCAATGTGTTGGAGTGTATTATGACATTCCAAAACGAGGGCAGAGTTTATAGTGTTGTTTTGTAGCGCTTGAAGCACCGATGCACTGTCTGAGATAATTTTAATGTTGAGATCTCTGACGTCTCTGGCTGCAACTGCTTGAGCCGCTCTGGTGATGCCAATGCATTCTGCTTGGAAGATCGTGTTAAGTTTACCTAAAGTTGTTGACATTTTGATGTTTAGGTCGTTTGAGAAGACGCCAGCTCCAGTACCATATTTGGTTTTGGACCCGTCTGTGTATATCCGAACTTCATTGATGCCAGAGTAGTCTTCGGCTTCCGCCTTAAGTTGGATATCATATCTTCGATCAAAGATGTGGTGACATGAAGTTCTGTCCATGGGTGCCTCAAGGAGTGGTATTTCCTTTAGGACCCCTTGCAGAACTTTGGAGTGTGTTGTGTCTGCGTTTAATTTCCACAGTCCGTGCGACCTTAATCTTAAGGCGGCTATCTTAGCCTCTTCCTGTATGATGAGATCTAGAGGTCTCAAGTTTAGGAGGTACTCTAAGGCGGCTGATGGAGTGGTTTTCATACATCCGGTGGCTGCTACGCTCGCTAAGCGTTGCAGACTTTGGAGTTTTGTTTTTACTGTGGTCAGTTGTGTTCTGGGCCACCACACAACTGATCCGTAGGTCAGAGAGGGTCTGATAACTGATGTGTACAGCCAAAGAGTAATCTTTGGGTTAAGACCCCATTTTTTACCAACAAGTCTTCTGCACTGACCAAAAGCTATACAGGCCCTCTTTGTTTTTGCGTCGATATGACTCGCCCAGTTCAACTTACTGTCAAGTATGACACCCAGATACTTTACTTGCGTCGATAGGGAGAGTTTGGTGTTGAATAATTTTGGTAACTGTAGTTCTGGTAACTTCCTTTTGTTGGTGAAAAGGATGAGTTCTGTCTTTTTCGGGTTTACTGACAGCTGTTGTTCGTCACACCATTCTTCTACAATCTGAAGGGCAGAACGCATTACTTTGCATAACACATTTTCTGCATTCCCGTTTATCAGAATTGTTAGGTCATCTGCATAACCAATAGTAGTGTATCCTCTTTCATTTAGCCGTTTTAAGAGGCTGTCTGCTACTATGTTCCATAATAGAGGTGATAGGACTCCCCCTTGTGGGCATCCTCTGACTACCTCCGCTCTTGTGGTAGTATTCACCTCTATCTGGACCGCCCTTTTACTTACTAGTTCAGTGATCCAGTTTCTCACAACTGGTTCCACTCTGAATTTTTTAAGAGCGTGGTTGATGCTGTTGTGCATAGTTTTGTCAAAAGCTCCTTCTATGTCTATGAAGGCCGCAAGTGTTGATATTTTATTTGAGATGGCCGACTCTATTTTATACACTACCGCGTGTAAAGCCGACTCTGTTGATCTGCCCTTTCTGTAGGCATGCTGTTGAGGGTGTAGCGGTTTATCTTTTAAAGCTCCATCCCTGAGATGTCTATCTACAAGTCTTTCCAACGTTTTCAGAAGGAAGGATGTTAGACTTATGGGCCTGAAGGATTTGGCGTGGGTGTAATCATCTTTACCTGGTTTTGGTAGAAATATTACTTTCGCTTCCCTCCATGCTTTGGGTACGTATTTAAACGCTAAGCAGGCCCTGTAGATTGGTAGTAAAAATTTGATTATTTGGTGAGAGTGCCATTGTAGTAGTGCTGGAAATATTCCATCCAGTCCTGGGGATTTGAACGGATTGAAGCTTTTTAGGGCCCATTCGATCCTTTCCGCAGTTACTATCTTTTCGGCAGTTTCCCATTCTTGGATTGTTGGTGTGGTGTAGTACTCGTCATGCCATCGCTGGTCTGGCGTTACCCGACACCCAGGGAAGTGGGTTTCCAGTAGTACAGCACTGGTTTCTTCGTCTGAGACTGTGTAAGTGCCGTCTTCCTTCTTGAGTGACCCCATTAGGTTGAGGTCACCCTTTGCCAGAATTTTCTTTATTTTTGCGGCTTGGTTAGTAGAATTTATGCTGCTACAGAAATTGTGCCAGGCTTCCATTCTTCGGAATCTGATTCTTTTCTTGTAGTGTTTTTGTGCTGTTTTGTATTTATCCCAGTCCTCAACATTCCGGGTATTTTTTGCTCGGTTAAAAAGTGTCCTTAGTCTCTTCCGCAGTCGTTCAAGTTCTGGTCCCCACCAGGAACTTTTCTCCAGACGTTTGGGAGTTACAAGAGGACACGCCAATTCATAGCTTTTTACAAGCGTTGAGGTGAGGAATTGTGTGTTTGATTCGATGTTGTCTGTGCTAAGTGTCGCGTCAGTTGGTTGTACGTCACCTAGTGTTTTGGTTAAGTAGTTTTTGTACCTTGTTATATCTGTTTTGCGGGGATTACGATATGGAACAGGGTCTGTTGGCTTATAATTAATTTGGAAGCACACGCGACGGTGATCGGCAAAAGATGGCTCGTTTGATACATGCCATCCCTCTATGAGGTTGGCCGCCGCGTGGGTTGCCAAAGTGATGTCAATTATAGTTTGATACCTGGAGCTTACAAAGGTCGGTTCCGTGCCTCTGTTTATGATGTTCAGGTTTGTTTGAAATAGATATTCGGTAAGTAACTCACCCCTTTTGTTTGTGTCCTTACTTCCCCACAGCGGGTGATGCGCATTGCAGTCTGCGGAGATGATCAGTTCCCAGTTTAGTGTCTCGCAGTGTTGCACCAGGTCGGCTAGTTCTTTGGGAGGAACTTCACCTTCACTCGGCATGTACACCGAGGCTAGAACTAGGGTAGTTTTATTTTCCGTGAGGATTTTCACTGCAGTGAGGTCTCTAGAACAGAATTGGTTAAGCGTGGTGGTTGAGATGGTATTTGGCATGAAGATACATGTCCTTGGTTTATCAACGGTAGTGTTTAAAAGTAACTTACCGCCGATGTTATTCAGACCGCAAATTCTGTTGTTTCTGATCCAGGGTTCTTGGATCAGGGCGACCGTCTTGGTGTCTACCTCCAGCACTCTGCGTAGAGTGGCCGCCGCTGTTTGTTTGTGCTGGAGGTTTGTTTGTATGACGCTAATGTTGTGGGAGTTACGGGCTACGCAGGACGTCATCTTCGTCGCTGGTAACTCCCTCAATCTTTGCCGGCATGCTCGCCTCCTTTGCACACAGACCCAGTCCAGTAGCTGGGCTGGACTGCTGTGGGATGGAGGCTGCTGTACCGTGCGCCACACATGGTTGGTCGGCTGCCGTCGGTTCCTCAGGTGTGAAGAAGCGGATGTATCCGCTTCCAGACATATGGGCTACCCGGCGGTCGCGGTCCAGTATGGTCTGCTTTTGGTCCTCAGGGATCCCCAGGAGTAGGTGAACCACCTTCTCACTGCAACCGGGTTCCTGTGGTTTGTCGTTCACCGACATGTCGTAGCACTGCCAAGAGTCCACCTTGTACCACGGGTTCTGGGCACACAGGACTCTCTGCAGCGTGGCGGCTTCGGTGATCCGGGTGTGTATGAGGAGCCCTGCCTTGATCCTCTTTTTTAGCTCTGACTGTTTTACAACAGCCAGGGTGGTGTCTGGGATTGGTGATGGCATGTTTTTGACCGCCCTCTCCAACCAGCCAACTGCGTACGCGTTCTCACACCACATCGCAAGGACACCATCCAAAAGGAAAGGACGTCCGCGGAAAGATGGAGCTTGCGCACCCGGAGACGGTGGAGACAGCACAGCCTTCAGGATACTATCGTCGATAGTCTCCCGCAGCTGCTCTGCCTGCGCCAATGTTAGGTCCCTCGGCGGGACGGTGATGACCGCTACTTTCAGATGCGACAGGGTCGCGTCTGCGTAGCTCACCGCCCGCTTTGGCTTCGCGTCAGTTTTCGCGCGTTTGGTATCCCCCCTGGGAGACTGGGTCTCGTTCATACGAGAGCGCTTCGAGGAAGCGCGCCCTTTCGGGCCAATCCCAGTGCCAGGCTGCTCCTTTTCAGGAGGAGTGGGAACCTCCGCAGCAGTCCGCTGACCACGATTTCCCCGCGGCTTCCGTCTCTGCCTTGGCCGGTTGGGTTTAGGAGGAGGTGGTGGTGGTGGTATGGGTTTTACCGACAGTGCCTTCGTCGCGTCCTTCTCCGTAGAGGTGGACGGCTCGGGCTCGCGCTGCGTTTCCGCTGCTGCGGTGCCTGTCGTGCTGGAACAGGGCCGGAGAGCTTCCCTTCTCGCGCGCCGGTTAAGGCGACTGCGTTCCGGGTTGCCTTTCGGCCCCGAAGTGGGTTCCGCAGCGGATTCCCTTTTGCAAGGGCGCTTGTGAGCGACTACGGTCCAGTTTGAGGTTTTGTTTATGTTAACTACCTCGAAGTTAACAGTGGGTATGGCCTCCACTAAGCCGGACAGGTCCAAGCTGGAGCCTGGTCTAGGGCACAAGTTGCCCCCCCCAGAATACGAGGGGCAGACCGAGCTAGGCTCGGTGAGGGATTCTCCACTACTGGTGGTAGTGGTACCCTCCTGGGGTAGTAAATGTTTTCCCTGTGCTGACATGGTTTTTTTCGGGCTGAGGATAAGTACCACACACTATTCGCCCTTGAGAGGTGTGGTGCAATCTTTTTGGGGGGATTTAGTGCCTCAAGGCTATGCGGGCCTGGGTGTGGTTATGCGCCGCCACGGTTCGGCTATGCGGGATTGGTTGAGGAGAATAAAGGATAGGATTGTGGGTGGGAGTTAGGGGGGGAGACGGCCAGAGGTTTTGGTTGTACCAATTGCATAGGGCACTTGGTCAAGAAACGGGCAGCAACCTCGTGAAGGATAGTCCACTGGCCTTGTTTTAGGGGATCATCGCGACCTGCGCTACCCCCTAGAACCATTTGCCAAACCCAGCAGCGGACAGCTGCTGGGAGTGGAGAGATTGCCATTCAAAAAGTGTGTGTTGAAGATGTTTTGAATGGCACGCCCTCCGCCCTGAGTTTCAGAAGCTTATGAAATCATATATTATTCCTCCAATGTCCATGCTCGCATCGTATGCAGACGTGTTATTACTTTGCTCCGTAATTCCAATTATTCAGCGCATACAATAATAGTCATCAGTTTTACGCACCTAAGTCATAAAAATTAGCGTGTATTTACCGTGCGCTCCGGTTATTGTAAGGGGTGTCCCTTGCCACCCGCACGACGCGAGGAAAAGAGAAGTTTGTCATAATTGCTATCCCGCATACCCGCTGCGCCGTTCGGGTCCACCACGAACGGCTGCCGACTACTGACAACCGATGAGCGCGTCATAAAGAGAAGGCTGCAACTACTAATAATTAGTATCCCTCTCTCGCCCGCTGCTCGCTGTGCCGCCGGCCGCCATCCGTCGCTGCCTTCACTTCGCTGGCACTTTGTTTGAAACAATAACATTGCTGCGCGTGCTACGCGTACCGCGTGAGTTGTTTACTGCTTATTCTTTTTATCTACTATCTATTATTTTATCCAGTCATAAATAATGGAACGTACGCCACCAAAAACTCTTTCGGCTTCAGACCCCAATTTGAACATCACCAAACGAATTAATACCAAAAGGGCGTGTCTTGAAGATGAAACTAATTTGGATAAGTTCGATCTGTGCAAGGAAGAAATCATGCAACTAATCTCCGATACTTTAAGCCCCTTAAATACTAGACTACTTAGTTTGGAACATAAATTGACGGATATCTTCTAGCAAAACACTGAGATCAGGGCGCCTACCGCCATCTCTTATAACAATATTATTTTAATATTACTTTGTAATTTCTGTTGTTGCATTTTCAACTCTCGGCGCTGCTCAGAGCGTTGAAAATCCAACAGTGTGGAAGGCAAAGTAATATTATAATAATACTGTTTTAAGAGCTTGTGGTTGGCCCCCTGAACATCTAATCTTGAGATTGAAAAATCTCTTGGCTTCTTAACAAACCAGACATTGAGACTAAAAGTTGCTTAGAGAAAGAAAGTAACGCAACGAGATTAAAAATAGCAGAGCTAGAGGAAAAAAAGAACTCATCGAGAGAACTATCAGGAAAACTTGCATTGAGATCAGAGGCGTACCGAAGGAGAGGAAGGAAAGTAAATCGGATATTCTAAAATTGTTTAACAATCTTGCAAAAACAATCAAATTGGATTCTTACACTTCTGATATTAAAGATGTCTATCGTCTCCCGTCTAAAGATGTCATCTCCTATTAAATTTTATTATTCTTCAATATTTAATTCATTATTTTTTGGTTTTTTTTTTTGCGTGGGCAAAGTTATCTGACTTTTAGCCAACATTACCTACGTTGATTTTTGACGTAAATATGACCTTTAGTAAGATTATATTAAATACCAATACAAGAGTTTTGGTAAAGATGGCGTTTACTTTAAAAGTTAAAGGGATTCCACGAAAGGTTACTGACTAAAGTGGCTGGGCAAAGTAACCCAGACCTTTTTTCTCTTTTTCATACAAACCGCATTTCGCTTTTCAAAAGTGCTAGGGTTGGCACATCTCAAGTAAAATGAGCATGATTTTTTATTCCTTTTCTGCAAAGATTACGTAGTAGGATTATGTTGTAGGCTAAAATGGAAATAAAAAACAGAATATTATTCAGTGATGATTTTATTTAATAAAATCAACATTTTTTTTGCACTAATCAATCAATAAAGCGTAAAAGTAAAAGTAAAAAGTAAAAGTCTGACAGTCCCTTCCACCCCACCCAGGGCGGAAGGAGTAATTTGATGATTTTTACCACCTAAAAAAAAAAAAAAGGCTTTCTTTAATGGCCCAAAAATGCTACGTCTAACGGCTGTGCGAGATGGGTTGACCTTGGCGGGATAAAAACGAATTTGATATCATTTTGCTGGCATAACTCTACAACTTTAATGCTTCAGTGACTAGTTAAGTTGTCGCAAATGACGACCTTAGTACCTGCAATGTTTTGGGCCCATGGGATGATTATAGACTCGAAATAATTTTGAAACATGGCACTGTCGAACCACCCAGATTTTGTGCAGTTATATCTGGTATCTGGTGGTCCTCCACTGACCCATTCTGAGTATAAATTTGTTGTTTTGTACACAACATAAACTGGAAGACATTTACCACTTGCTACGGCTGTTGTAATCATAAGTGATATATATTTACTTTAGTTGAATTGATTATTCTCTCAGAATACTTAACACCTCTTCGGAACTCACGATCCTGGCTCACTTCGATGAGCCAGGATCGTCCGACAGATTGGTCTCATCGAAATTTGCTATATTTTCTGGCGGTATGTTTTTCAAAGTTGTGCTTAAATTTCCGAAGTATTAACGATTTCTTGAGGTCTCTTTTCTGCTCTCGCCCTCGAAATATTTTGAGTTGTACGAAGACTCAATTTATCGGCATGTTGCGCTAGAAAGCCCTGAACCCATGCAATACCAGGTGTCTGATTCTTGAACTTGTGATCTCGGTTATTACTTTTTAAATATTCATGCACTAAAAGCTGCAGATTTTAGTAAGCGGGGAGCCAAAATCACTAGACGCTTGCAGAACTTTGACAACTTTGAGTTCTTCTGCAGCTGTCAAAGCGGTAGGATGCCCTACCGACTTTAAGCGTTTGTTTTTTATTTTATTTACTATGGTTCTTCTCGGTATACTAAACTGGCGCTCAGCATCCCGGGACGAAACCTGACCTGATTCTACAAACTCACATGCCAGTTTTAACATGTCGTCAGTATAATTTCTGTACGTTCTCGATCCAATAAGACGTCTTGATTTTCTCTTTGGAGTGCGAGACTTTAGCTTATTTTTCTGAAATGAACAATATAACAAAAATATTAGAAGTAATAATTAAAAAGTATCAAATTATGCGGTACCTACTAAATACCTACATATTTTTTCGGGACCAACTCTGAAATCGTGAAAACAGCTGTCCCCTTCATTTCAACGACAGGGTTCATATTGCTCGCAATAGACTGTAACACCTATTTGGCTTGGGAGGGCAGATTTGACAGTTCTTCATACATTTTGGTATTCTCTAAGAAAAAACAGCGTCGACGACGCTTACAGCCTCGCCTACAGCCTTGATTTCATCTGTCAAATCCAAAAGCTACGATTTTTGCGCGTATCTCTCAATATATTTGTTTTACTCTAAGGATTTAGTTAAAGTTTTAACATAACATCACGCCTGTAATCCCCGAAGGGTTAGGCAGAGGTCTACACACAGTACACCCACATTTCGCCAGTTATGTTTTTAATCCCATGTAATAGGGGGCGAGCCTATTGCCATCAACCGGGCACAAATCCAGACTCTGAGGCTGCTACTGAGAAATTCCTGATGGAAAAACCCAATAACACTTTGCCCGACCTGGGAATCGAACCCAAGACCTCATGCGCAGCAGTCACGCAGTCAGTCAGTTAAAGTTTTATAAGTTTTTAACGTTAAACATAACATCACGCCTGTAATCCCCGAAAGGTTAGGCAGAGGTGTACCTATTAGTACACCCACATTTCGCCAGTTATGTCTAAG
The DNA here is from genome assembly GCA_949774945.1 of Hoplodrina ambigua. Taxonomy (NCBI): domain Eukaryota; kingdom Metazoa; phylum Arthropoda; class Insecta; order Lepidoptera; family Noctuidae; genus Hoplodrina; species Hoplodrina ambigua. The sequence goes on from OX458964.1 coordinate 3,872,913, forward strand.
TCCCATGTAATAGGAGGCGAGCCTATTGCCATCAACCGGGCACAAATCCAGACTCCGAAGCTGTTACTGAGAAATTCGTGATGGAAAAACCCAATAACACTTTGCCCGACCTGGGAATCGAACCAAAGACCTCATGCTCAGCAGTCGCGCTTTGCGACCACTAGACCAACGAGGCAGCAACGTTAAATTAATTGAAAAAATTGCAGCTCGGTGAATTGTAAAGTTACATTTATAAGAAGAAGCAAAGAAAAGTGATGTGGTAGAGAAAGCTCGACAAGCGAAACAACTAAGAAAGTTTAAAATAATATCGTGTGATTTCATTGATATTTAGAGACTTTCTGTGGATTAAATAAATATTTTGCGAAGTGACTTAGCTCCTTATTTACGTCACATACCTTATTACAGTCGTTGAGTTATGGGGTGTTACCATACACCAACAAAAGCTAAATGAATTCATGATGTTTCAGATATTAAGATAAGATAAGATTATTTATTTCGCAAATATGGGTACAGTACATGGTGTAAGAAACAATTATCAAAGTTCAGCCACATTTTACCATTAGGCATGTGAAAGGTACAAGACCAGCAACAAAAATAATTATTACATAATAACATTCAACATTTAGTGATAGCCGTGTTTAATAGTTAAACAAATGCATTTTCTTTTTCTGCAAAAAACTCTGAAATGTTGTAATAGGCTTTACCCACTAGAAAAGTGCGTAGCTTTTTTTTTGAATGAAGGTAGATTTAACCTTTTCGCTGCCAACGTACACAAAACGCAATGCCTCGCCGAGCGCCAAGCTATAAATGTATAACTAAATATACAGTAAACAGTAGTGATGGGGATATCGTCATATCGATGAATAAGATTTGTACGCGTAAAGTTAAGATTTAAAGTTGATTTTACGAATATAAATAAAAACTGATTAAATATTTCCAGATTTGTTTTATTTTCACAGTATCCTCAATAAGAAAAAACAGTATAATTTATGAGTATCAAAGAATTAGAACTATAAGGAATGGGGTACATCTCTATTTGTTTCATGATCTCATTTTTTAACTTCTTAACAAGTTATTGGCACTGAGGGCACGTTGAATTCGATTCTGATCAGGGATGGGGTCTATGGTCTTTCTTTCTTCTATTTTTGTTTATTCCTGTGTTTTTTTAATAACTTCAGTCAACGTTTTTTACCGTAGGTATCTAAGTGGCAGAATTTTGAATTGTTTTTAAAGTGTTTTTTTGAAATGGAAAGTAAGTATATATTTAAATTCTATCACGCTTGTAGCCGTGTACTTATCAAAGCATTGTTTTTAAGTGTTATTTCTGTTCTTTTCTTAATTCATGTATCGGTAGCGTTTACCCACGACGGAACGGAGCAGGTATATGCGTTTAGGTTGAGAGATGTTTGTGTGTTTATGTGTGTGTTTGTGCTCAAGTTCTTCACTCATTTTTCTATTTGCAAGTGAAAGAAAGAAAGATGCGTGCGCGCGAATCCGATTTTGTGCTGCACTATGCCAAAGTGACCTTGACAGCCGCACGCCTATGACGTCACTGACCAACTTCTACATATAGTAGTTCGTGGCACTCGGTGGCGCACAGGGGCATAGACGACCAATTGTTTTGTAGAGATGGGAAAATAACTATCGACAAGAATTTGTAACAACTTTATAATTACGTATCAGCATCTACCTGAAGGTCGAAATTCATCTACTATCCTTTGTAATGAAGTAGATAACTAAGTTCATATTTTATTGACCTCAAAATGTTTTCGATATTCGTAACTTTCTGTATTTATAAATATTTCAATGGTGAAATCAACCTTTTACGGCACATCACTGGCCAACTTGATATGAAGTGATTGGCGTTCTGAGGAAAGTAACAAAATTCGGAGTTTCTGTTTTTGCCAATTTTAGGACAAACTAGGGCTTATTTTGTGTAGAAAAATAAAAAACAGGGTAGTAGACAGTGCTATCTTAAATAATAAAATGAAACAAAGCTTTTAATCACTTGTTAAAATGAACAACTTCTATAGAAGTTGTGGCGCTGGTGGCACGAAAATCCCGAACTTCTATAGACGTGCTTGGCGGTGAAAAGGTTAATGCCTTCCAAGATGTAGGTAGCTTATTGTAAATGAATGGAGCCATGCAGAAAACACTTTTGCGCATGAGTGCTGTATTTGCGGTTGGCATACATAATCTGCTATCATCGCGCCTATTTCGAGGAGCTATGTCTGCGAGACGTGTAAAACGATTTGGGTTGGTTTTCACAAATACAGCTACGTCCATAATGTAAAGGCAAGGCAAGGTTAATATTTTATACTGTTTAAAATATGGCACACAACTGTCGGTAGACTTTAATTTAAACATTGACCGTATGCATCTTTTTTTAGTGATTTAAATACTGTTTCTTTCTCAGTTGAATTGCCCCAAAATATTAAACCATATCGTAAATGGGATTCTGCAATGCCATAATAGACAATGAGGAGTGCGTCTGTAGATATTATCGGTGATAGAGAGCTTAAAGCATACGCTGATTTATAAAATTTCTTATTTAAAATAATATCTATATGCGATTTCCAGTTTAACTTTTTGTCTATTTGCAGGCCTAAGAATTTAGTGTTTTCAACTTCTTGTATAATATTGTTATTATGTTGTATTATAAATAAATAAAATAAATAAATAAATAAATATCTTGGGACAACTCACACACGGCTATCTGATCCCAAGCTAAGCAGAGCTTGTGTTATGGTAACCAGACAACTGATATACATACTTATATAATTTATAAATACATACATATTATAGATAAATCACACCCAGACACAGAACTAACAATCATGCTCATCACACAAAGTTTGTCCTGGGTGGGAATCGAACCCACGACCTCCGGCTTAGCAGTCAGGGCCGCTAACCACTAGACCAACAGGCCCGTCAAAAAATGCCCGTCAAATGGGCTTTTTAAGGGGTTTTGTTGATTAAAATAAATTACATTCGTTTTGTTTAAGTTAATATTTAAATTATTATCATCTAACCATTTTACGACTGAAGCTAAAGTTTTATTAATATCATTTTCATATGTTTCTAAGTTTTTACAGGGTATAGTCACGGTGCTATCATCAGCGAATAATGTTAGTGGATGTTGTATGTATTTAGGTAGGTCGTTTATATATAAAATAAATAGAAGAGGACCCAGTACGTTGCCCTGCGGTACACCAAAGGTGACTTCACGTTCTGATGATCGATAAATTTCTTCTCGTTTATTTGTCAAGTTAATTTTCCTAATTTCTGTTATCTGTTTTCTTTTAGTTAAATAAGAATGAATAAGTTTTAATATATTTCCTCTGATGCCGTATGCCTCGAGTTTGTTCAAGAGGGTAGGAAAATGTACATGATCGAAAGCCTGCGTCATATCGCAAAATATGCCGCAGACAGGCGTCCGTTTATCTACGGTTTTAATAATATTGTATAAAAAATCGTATATAGCCATATTGATTGTTTTGTGTTGTCTAAAACCCTTCTGTTCTTCACTTAATATGTGATTTTTTTCAACATATGTATATATTTCCTGGTATATGTACTTTTCAAATATTTTTGAGATTATTGGAATTAATGCGATGGGTCGATATGATTGCATCAGATCTCTATCGTCTTTCTTAAACAGTGGCTTTATAATAGATGTTTTTAGAGCATCTGGATAGATTCCCGCGCTGATACTAAGATTGATTAAGTGACTGAGGTGTACGCAGATCTCCAATGATACGAGTTTTAGTATTTTGTATTAATACCGTCGTTACCCACGCTATTTGTGTTTTTTAAAGAGTGTATATGTTTATGTATATCATGTGGAAGGCAAGGAGACATGTATATTGAGTTGCTAACGCAATTTGTCACGTAAGATTTAGATTTGGTATGAGCAAGAATTTTAGCTTGAATTTTATCTATGAAGTAATTGTTGAAGGCTTCAGCAATTTTTTGAGGATTTGTTTCAATTTTATTGTCTACTTTAATTGTATTGATGCTATGTTTAGGTATGTTGTACTTTGTACGGTTTATGATTTGCCATGTAGTTTTGGATTTATTTTTTGATGCTTTGATGTTAAAATTATTTTGTGATCTTTGTGTTAAGTGAATAATTTTTTTATATAACTTTGAATAGTTTGTAAAAATAGTTTTATTTGTTTTGTTTGGGTTTAATCTAAGCTGCCACAATAGTTTTCGTTTTTTTCGGATGCATAATTTTAGACCTTTAGATAGCCACTTTATTTTTTTAGTAGTATTTATTTTAATTAATTTAGTAGGAAAACACAAATCGTATATTAATTTTAAATTTAAAAGAAATTCATTGTTTGCTAGATTAGGATCTTCTGTGTTATAGATATCTGAGAAAGAAAGTTCGTTTAGGTACTTCTTAAATTTTAGAATATTTTCCATATCGTCATCTCTGGTAACTGTAAACCAATGGGCAATATTACATATTTTCTTGACCGGACAGCGAATTAATTGCGCCGTGTGGTCAGACAATGCAAATTCTAGAACATCAGTCTTACAGGCTTTATTAAAATTATGCGCAAAATTATCTATGCATGTTTGGCTGGCCATGCGAGTTGGTTCTTTTAAAGCTATTTTTAGATTAAAGCTCAATCTATACTATAAACTATATAATTACTATATAAGGAGTAAAAAAAATAACTGCAAGAACTTCGTCCACATACTCGACATCGAAAAACAAACACATTACAAAAAAAAATTTTTTTTTGAGCACTTTCTATATTTTCACATTAATAAAACAATTTAGTATCATATTTTTTGTGCACTGTACGCAGGGCTGCGCTAGCGGCTCGCTCCAATACCGCGTGCGAGCGTCGTACCCCTGCCGCCCGCTACTATTCCCTCCCGCAGCCCGCTTTATGCCCTTCGCGCCCCGTTCAGTCGTCCGATATCCGTCGCGCGACTAGGGTGTATTTCCCTGATTTATTACGGCAAATACGTACGTTCGCGAATACTTCAATAATGCCTTTTACGTATTCCAATCGAGAGTACTTGGATATGATAGTGTGTTACATTACGACTGGTGAAAGTTTAGCTGCGGCTCGTAACCGTTACCGTGAACTGTTTGGTGAGCAACGACGAGTGCCTGCTGTCCAAACAATCCTAAGAGTCTACCAGCGGTTATTAGACATAGATTCTCAGTGAACGTATGGGCTGGTATCATAGGGCAGACGGTACTCGGACCAGTTTTCCTGGAACGCCTCAATGGCGAAACATATCTGGACCTGCTTCAGTCTGTGCAAGAGATGCTGGATGAGGTTTCTCTTGCCGAAACAAGGAACCACTTTTTCCAGCATGATGGAGCGCCTGCACACTACCACCGAGGAGCCCGTGCGTATTTAGACGCTACCTATCCTAACCACTGGATAGGTCGTGCTGGGCCTATTGCATGGCCGCCTCGGTCACCCGACCTGACGCCTCTAGATTTTTTTCTTTGGGGTCGTGTCAAAGACTTAGTTTATGGACATAGTGGCAATAACATTCGAAACGTGGACGAATTAAAAACCCGTATTATTAGTGCATTAGACTCAATTAAAAGTGACAGAGACACATTAATCGAAGTGCAAGGAAACGTTATGCGTCGTGCTAACTTGTGCATTAGACAAAACGGCGAACATTTCCAGCACCTTTTGTAAATAAGATTTAAATTAAGACTTCTTGTAAGTAGTTTCTAAATTATTGTAAATAGGTTGATTCAAATTTTTTAAACACACCAACTTATCGAGCTACTCGTAACTTAATTTAAACAGTCATTTAGTAGTTCGATGATTGGCAAATCATCAAACTACTCGTCCAAAATCGTCCAAAGTCTGAGAAATGTGATGGGAAAATTATAATCAGCTGTTTCAAATTTGCGCCGTCGCGTGTCGTACTCCAGGGGTGAACGACCCACGCGTGCAGAGCGGCGCGCGCGGCGGCCGGTCGCGGAGGCCTAGGCCGCCGTCGCCGGCGCGCGTGCGGTGTACAGTGCGCATATTCAATAATTTTGTGCGAAGTGAAAATATTGCTTAACTCTGAAACGGGTTGTTATTTTGAAATCTTTTTTTCGAAATTCTTTTTTATTTATAATTCTAAACAAGTACTTAATTTTCTTGCAGGTAATTTTTTTACACTTTATATATTATATTATAAAGAGGTAAAATTTGTTTGTAAGTTTGTTTGTAGGGGGTAATCTCCGGAAGTAATGAACCGATTTTAAATTATAAAGATATCATGCATAATAGCCGAACTATCTCAATTTTTGTCAAAAAAATAGCTTGTGGCGGCTCAGTAATCGCAATATGCCGAGTTGCATTATTTGACGAAGCGTGCGGGAGCGAGCGATCGGCTTGCCAGTCGTCTACTTACCACCGCCCTGCCTCAACGCATTCATAGTACGTAGTTAACTATAACGAAGTATTGTGGAACTTGAATTAAAGACAATCATTTCTTTGGGGTCCGAATCTTTATTTATCTCACCAACAACCTAACACGCTCAACACTGGTGACTTTCCGACGTTTTTAAGGGTTCCGAGTTGTTATTCACATAGCAACAGGGTAGGCGACTCAAAAAAGCATACGAGGCAGAGGCGTTTAGACCGCGTGGTGCAAAGTGAAACGTGACGTGTTTAAGCAAAGTAAAGCGACGCGTGTGTACCGTTTCCAAGATGAACCCGCAAGCGGTAATAGGCCACCCCGGGACAGCTGCCACCGGAGACATATCAATGGTAACAGTGCAAATGAGGGTTCCGGAATTTTGGAAGGAATTACCAAGATCATGGTTCATGCAGTTCGAGGCAATTATGGCACCACAGAAGCAAGGCGACACCCAAAAGTACGACATGGTGCTCGCAAAGTTACCAACAGACGTCGTACGCCAAGTAACCAGCGAGTAAGGTAAAATCAACGCCAAAAAGAGAGTGTACGTATAAGCTTTACGCAGCGACTAATACACAGAAATAAAAACCTACGGTGTAGTGACTATAGAATTAAACTTAGGATTAAATAGAAATTACAAATGGTCATTTATAGTTTGCGATGTAAAACAACCCATCATAGGGGCAGATTTCTTAAGAGCACACCAATTAGTCGTAGATTTACATAACAAAAGGTTGATTGACAGTCTCACTAATATAAGTAGAAAAGCAACAATAGTAAAATGTTCCGAATTTACCATATCTAGCATCCAACAGGACAATCCGTACAAACACTTACTCGAAAAGTATCCAGAAATAACAAAACCGATTTCGTACAAAGAACCGCCTAGCCATAATACATACCATCACATAGAAACTACAGGCCCACCCGTGTTTTCCCGTGCTAGGCCGTTGCCGCCGCATAGATATAAGATAGTAAAAGAAGAATTTAGGGTGATGCAGGATTTAGGTATATGTAGGCCATCAAAGAGTCCTTGGGCGAGTGCGCTGCACGTCGTGCCTAAGAAAGATGGGCAGATCAGACCCTGTGGCGACTATCGTGCACTCAACGCGATCACGAAGCCGGACAGATATCCGATCCCAAGACTACAGGATTTCACCTATGGACTAGCAGGTAAGAAATTTTTTGCACGTTTAGACATAAATAGGGCCTATCACAATATTAGCGTAGCACCACAGGACATAGAAAAAACCGCACCGTTCGGACTGTTCGAATTTCCGAGAATGTCATTCGGTTTGCGTAATGCAGCGCAAACATTTCAAAGGTTCATGAACAACACGGTTTTACAGGGCTTAGAACACGTAAACGGAGAGCGATCATACCCATTCTGTTATATAGATGACGTAATCGCGTAAAACGTAATCGCAAGTACCGACGCCGAATCACTACGTAAACACCTGGACCTTGTTTTCAACAGATTCGAACAGTACGAAATTACCATCAATCTGTCAAAATGTTGTTTCGGAAAACCAGAAATAGAATTTTTAAGATACAATGTCAGCCCGGAAGGGATAAAACCCTTAAAAGATAAAGTCGACGCGATACAGAGTTACCCGCGGCCGGAAACCATCGAACAGTTACGACGATTTCTCGGAATGGTAAATTTTTATAGGCTACACATACAACAAGCGGCCGAGCATCAGGCCGAGTTAAACAAGTTTTTGCATGGGGCCAAGAAGAAGGATAAGTCAAAAATAACATGGGACGATAAGGCCACGGCGGCTTTCGAGCAGTGTAAGGTAAGCCTACAAAGCGCCATCACACTGGCTCACCCAGAGGCCACAGGTAGATTGTCCCTAATGTGTGACGCATCCAATACATGCGTGGGGGCAGTGCTACAGCAAGGAGTCGCCGGAGAAACGAGGCCCTTAGGTTATTTTTCCAAGAGACTATCAGAAGCCCAGCAAAAATACAGCACATACGACCGAGAACTGCTGGCGGTCTATTTAGCCATAACACATTTCAGGAACATGATCGAAGGTCGAGAGATTACTATTTTTACAGACCACAAACCATTAACGTATGCTTTTTCTAAAATAGGTACCGACCGAGAAACACCACGGCGCACAAGGCAGTTATTGTATATCAGCGAATTTACGAGCGACATACAATACGTCAACGGAAACGAGAATCAAGTTGCTGACGCGCTGTCGCGGGTAGAGTCCGTGTTTTGCCCGACGCAGGTCGATTTCGACGAAGTCGCACGGGCACAGGAAACACACGAACAAATGGCGCGTATGTTAGCAGAATCGCAAGGTAACACTGTATTAAAACAAATTCATTCACCATTGTGCAACAAAGCAATTCATTGTAACGTTTCAGAGAACCAGGTAAGACCATACCTCCCACACAAATTTCGTAAAATAGCTTTCGATGCAGTACAGAACATAAGCCATCCCGGAATTAGGGCCATACGGAAAATGATAACAAAACGTTACTATTGGCCAGAAATGAACAAAGACGTAACCAGGTGGGCCAGGGCATGCATTCACTGTCAAAAAGTAAAAGTACAGCGACATACGGTATCCAAATTAAGTAGTTTTTCGGTAGTAGACAGATTCGAGCACGTACACGTAGACATAGTCGGACCACTGCCAACGTCACAAGAAGGTAAACAATGTAAAATCAATGGTCAATGTACATTTTAGAGATCGTCATGTTTGTCAAATCGAATTCACACCTATTCCCCTTAGTGTCAGACAAAGTAGTTAGAAATAGACGTGACAATAGTAAGCTATGTATACCGAGATCCAGAAAAGCTGTAATGCGTAAAAGTATATTTTGTATGGCGCCAATTCTTTATAATAAGTTGCCAAAACATTGGAGGGAATTACCTACTGAAAAATTAAGAAATAGATTAAAAAACCTTTTGTTAGAGAAAATCTATTACAGCACTGACGAATTCTTAACCGACAAATTAATTTGACTTACATATTGACACCCTAATTTTATTAACAGTTGCTTTGACATGTGTATGTATTCCTTTCGATGTATTTGTATATTGACATGTGTATAATTTAAAAAAAAAAAATGAATAATTTTTAAATGTATAATTTTTAATCGAGTAATTTATGATTGTATTTTATACTACTATTTAGTCCTTAGTATGCTCTTAATTTGCAATTTAGTTAACGATTTTAAAATTAATTGATGCTGTGTAGCGTTCAACCTCTCATATTTGTACGCCGTTCAGGCAAAACATGACTGAAGTGATTATAATCTGATGTAACATCTTGCATGCTATGTGTGTATACTCATGTTTTGAACAAATAAAAATTATCTTATCTTATCTTATCTTATCTTAAGGTTATAGGTATTGCGTCACTATGATAGATAGGTTCACGAGATGGCCTGAAGCAATCCCAGTTACCAATATTACCGCGGACACAGTAGCTAAGGCCATTTACGAAGGTTGGGTATGCAGATTTGGGTGCCCACTTACAATAACCAGTGATCAGGGAAGACAGTTTGAGAGTGAACTATTCGGGAGCCTGTTGAACTTGTTAGGCATTAAAAAGACCCGTACAACAGCGTATCATCCGCAAGCGAACGGAATGGTCGAAAGAATGCATCGCTCACTAAAGGTTGCAATTAAGGCTAGGCTACAAGATAATAGGTCATGGGTTCGAGGAATTACCGACGGCATTGTTGGGACTTCGGGCGGCTTGTAAAAATGACGGAAATGTAAGCTCAGCGGAATTAGTATTAGGACAGACACTACGTTTACCAGGCGATTTTTATTGCGAAAACAACACGACACAAGTAGAACATTTACCAACTTACGTAAGCAAACTTCGAAGCGTAATAAACAGTATGCGGCCACAGGCAAGAGAGAGCAGCGATTCGCGGAAAATATTCATCCACAAGCACTTGAATACTTGCTCGCATGTTTTTATAAGGAACGATATGGTAAAAAGTCCACTAACCCCATCATATAATGGTCCACACAAAGTAATCAGTAGGGATAAGAAAACCTTTTGCATTCAAATAGGCGACCGTCAAGCAACCATTTCCATAGACAGATTAAAACCAGCGTATACATATGATGAGGGAAATCCGTCAGAAAGCAAACGTACTGAAAATAAGTGTGAAATAAATGTAGAACACATTTATTTCACACTTATTTTCACACTTATTTAAGCACACACAAGCGGACACAAATCGCTACCGCCCATGGTTAAAACCACACGCTGTGGTCGGGTAATTAAGCAACCGGCGCGATTTTTGCACACATGACAATAATAAGTACACCCAAGGTAGACGAGGATTTTTTGTACATTTCACTACGGTTAATAGATAAATATACTTACAGTAAAATGGGAAATTACCACAAAAAAGAAAACATAGCCATAGCACAGGCCCAAGTAGTAGCAGGACAGCAGTTAGAAAACAAACTGAACTATTTCGGAATAGTGTGTAGTTTATTTTGTGAACGGCGTTACCATGACCAAAGCTGCCGACCCGTGAGGTTAACTTAATTATTGCAGAGCGGAGGTCATGGTAACTACCCTTAATTGATATATTATTAGAACCTATATATAATTTCAAGTCGGCTCCGAGCCCAGGCAATGACGAGACCGCAAAATTTTAGGAAATAAGGCATAGTATGTGTTTGCTGCGCACTACGCCATCTAGCGACGCCACGCGTAACTACTGTGTTAATCGATAGACAGTGACGCCATCTGTGCGGTGTGCGCGAAAATTGTATCGGAGTGACGCGAGCGGCCCGGCCGCGAATGTATATCCGTTTGTTTCCGACTCTTCTTCTTACAGTAAACGAGTTGAAAACAAGTCTCCGTGCTTTTATTTAAAAGTCGAAGGAAAAGCCCGAACATAATGGTCCTAACGAGCCAAATAGTTGGGAACCAACAATAATATCAAGAAAATATAAGTATGTGGTGAATAAGTCGTGAAGCATTCGTCTCGTCGCATTATTACGTACGAACGCTTTTCACCCGCCATTACAAGAACACGTGCAAGTTCAAAGAAGTTTTTCGAGTGGATTCGAGGAGTGGCAGGTCAGAGTATCCTATCACGTTCCCCATCCTATCTCTCGATCTGTGTTAGCTCGTGCCGTGTTCTTAGTTGTTGAGTGGCGGTGCCCAGCCGGTGTGATATCTCGCGGCACGTGGCGCGCGTCTCCATCACACAGGAAGGATTGCAGTGAGTACCTACCTACTCTTGTTTCTTATATTACTTTAAAATAAGTGAAGCTAAGATGTCGGAGTTAGTTAAAAAACGAGCAGTGGTCAAAGGTCGGGTGACCTTATTAGAAAATTATGTTAAAAAATTAAATTTCCCGTTAACTGAGCAACAGATTGTCGAGTTACAGTTACGCATAGATAGTAGTTCCAGTTTATTAAATACTTATACCGAGCTACAAACTTTAATAGAAGAAAATTCAGACGGGCTCGATCTTTCAAAACAATTGGAAGACCGAGACCGTTTTGAAGACCAATATTACAAGACAGTAGCTTCCGCTAAACTCATGCTGCAGAAAGTGGTACCTGAAAATAATAATAATAATACTGTCAATAAAAATAAAATATGTGTAAAGTTACCGGATATTAAAGTACCTACCTTTGACGGCTCGTACGATAGCTGGCTGGAGTTTAGGAGTTCCTATTGTAGTATGATCCATGAGCGTGAGGATTTAGATTGTATACAAAAATTCCATTATTTACGATCGTCATTAACGAATAGTGCGTCGCAAGTCATTAGTGCTTTGGAATTTACGGCCAACAACTACTCTCACGCATGGGAGCTACTAGAGAATCGTTACAACAACTTACGGCTTTTGCAACACAACCACGTCAAGTCTCTATATACGATTCCTTATTTACATAAAGAATCGGCTTCACAATTAAGGAAACTTATAGACACGGTGTTAAGAAACCTACGTGCGCTTTCCTCACTGGGGGAACAAACGCATGCTTGGGACACGTTAGTGATTTACTTGGTTGTTTCGAAGTTGGATCCTAGTACGGAGCGTGAATGGGAACAGTTTCAGGGTACGCTTTATAAGGCTAACACTAAGCCGCCGTTCGTAAAGTTAGATGATTTACTTACGTTTCTCAAGGACAGGGCGGATATTATGTTAGATATTATAAAGGTAAATCACAATAAACATTCACACGACAACAAAAGTAGTGAACAAACACAAAACAAAAAACAATCTACACATAGTTACGTCGCTACAAGTACTGGAGATAATAATAATAATAATAAGTCGAAATCAAGTAAGCGTAGTCCGCGCGTGTGTGTAATGTGCAGAGGCGATCATTCATTGTATACGTGTTCCAAGTTTATAAATTTACCTATTAAAGAGAGGATTGATATAGTAAACACGACAAATATTTGTAAGAATTGTTTACGTTCAGGTCATGCTGTACAGGAGTGCAAATTCGGTCCGTGTAGGCTGTGTCATCTTGAAAAGCACAACAGTTTGATTCATGTCGATAGTGGGAATAATGTTAACGTGGTAGGTGCGAGTAGTACGCAATCGCAACCGGTAACCACTAACGTTGCTAACATCTCGACTTCGTTGCATTCGTCAGCTGATGGTACCGAATCGCTTTATAAACAAACTTGTTCAGTGTTACCTACGGTTCTGCTGTCCACAGCGCTAGTGGATATTGCAGATAATAATAATAAATATCACACTGCACGCGTGCTCCTCGATAATGGTAGCCAACAGTGTTTTATTAGGAAACCTTTATGCGATAAGCTAAATGCACCTTTATTACAGTCCACTTGTCAAGTTACCGGTGTGGGCCATTCAATCGCGCAGTCTACCCACACCTGTAAAATATTATTACGTTCCAAAGTTAAGAGTTATCATATTAATATTGAATGTTTGGTGTTACCGTGTATTACGAATAAGTTGCCGGCATTTAATATAAATGTAAATAATATTAGTATCCCAGACAATATTCAGCTGGCTGACCCGACTTATCATTCGCCGTCGGATATTGATATCCTGATAGGTGCGGACAAGTTTTGGGATTTGTTAATTGATGGTAAAATTAGGTTAAAAAATGGACCTTATTTACAAAACACTGAGCTAGGGTGGATAATGTCTGGACCTTTGTATAATAGTAATAATGGCCTGCGCATTAATCAGGTTTAGTGCAACTATTCACAGACTTTAGATGCACAATTAAAACAATTTTGGGAACTCGAAGAGATTCCCAACGTTGGGAATATCCTTAGTGCCGATGAGCAAAAATGTGAAAATATTTTCGTTAAAACGACAACACGTACTCAGCAAGGTAAATTCTCAGTGCGTATCCCATTGAAGGAATCGCCTACGGTTCTCGGAGAAAGTTATAATGCAGCTAAAAAACGCTTGTTGTCGCTTGAACGGAAGTTTAATCTTTTGCCGGAATTTAAGGAAAAATATATTAATTTTATGAATGAATACGAAAGTCTCGGTCACATGAGTCGCATAGAAACTTACGGGTCGCCTCACTATTTCTTACCTCATCACGGCGTGATGAATGAAAACAGTAGTACAACAAAACTACGCACAGTGTTCGATGCTAACGCAGCGACATCTACAGGCAAGTCGTTGAACAGTATACAGTATATTGGGCCGCCACTTCAAAACGACATTTTTTCTATGTTACTACGTTTTAGGCAGTATAAATATGTAGCATGTGCCGACGTAGAAAAAATGTACCGTCAAATCTTAATACAACCGGATCAACGTGAATTACAATTAATTTTGTGGCGTAAAAATCCGTCGGACCCAATAGGTATATATCGCCTTAATACCGTGACGTACGGTACGGCGTCGGCGCCTTATCTGAGTATGAGATGTTTGAACCAACTCGCGCGGGAATGTGAGGACGAACGGGTAGCTACTGTGATTAGGGAGGACTTTTACGTAGATGATGTGTTGATAGGTAATGATGATTTAAATAGTTTATTAGATATGTGTGATAAGGTCACTAACACTTTAAAATCGGCATGTCTTCTGTTACGTAAATGGATATTTAATCTGGATATTACTGCTCATGACATATCAAAAAGATTGGCATTAGGAGATCAGTGTCAAAATCGAACTTTAGGTATGGGTTGGTTCAATAAAAAAGATGAGTTATATTTTACATCACGGGTAATAATAAATAATACGAACCCATTAACTAAACGTATAATGTTATCAGCAATAGCGCAGGTGTATGACCCTCTGGGTATGTTAGCACCGGCAATAATAATAGCAAAAATTGTTATGCAACAGTTATGGTTGTGTAAAATTAATTGGGATGATCCGGTACCTAATGATGTAGTGGTATCTTGGGATAAATTTATTGGTTCATTAGAATGTTTACATACGCTACGAATACCGCGTTATATGATGACTTCTCACACACAGTACATAGAACTACATATTTTTAGTGACGCGTCGCAGCGTGCATATGGCGCTTGCGCTTATGTACGTACCCTCCGATAACTCGTCTATTTCAACTAAATTACTTTGTGCCAAAAGTAAGGTATCGCCGTTAAAACCGACTAGCATACCGCGATTAGAACTATGCGGGGCGTTGGTCGGCGCACGTCTATACAAAAAGGTTATAGAATCTTTACGGTTGACATTTTATAAGGTTTTCTTTTGGACAGATTCAACCATTGTCCTTGGGTGGCTTCGAATGTCCCCTCACTCGTTAAAAACCTTCGTGCAAAATAGAGTGGTGGAAATAAATGAGCTTACTAGTAATGCTATATGGTCACATGTAGGTACTAAGGATAATCCAGCTGACTTAGTCTCACGCGGTCTCAGCCTGGACACGCTCAATGACTGTAGCCAGTGGTGGTACGGTCCACCATTTCTGCAGAGTCATGAGTCGATGTGGTCGCAGCAGGGCATAATATCGCATTCCGACTACGTTGGTGACCTACCAGAACTAAAAACACAAACTACTGCATTGGTTTGTGACGTCACTAAAAATAAATATGAAAATAATATTATTTGTTTTGAACGTTTCTCTTCGTACAACCGTTTGAGACGTTCAGGTGCATACGTGTTACGTTTCATTTATAATTTAAGAAAAAAAGGACACGATCGTACAGTTGGGCCGTTATCGGTGAGTGAGTTGTGTGCATCAACACAAATGTTAACGCGACTTGCCCAACAAGAATCGTTCCCTAATGAATATTTTAATTTGAAAAACAAGCTGCCATTACACACAACGAGTGCAATTTCTAGCCTTAATATATTTTTAGATAGCAATAATATAATACGAGTAGGCGGACGCCTAACTAATGCGCCTAATTTTGAGTATGACAAAAAGCACCCGAGCTTATTATGCTGTAAACATCGTTTAACATTATTATTGTTTCAACATTCACATAATAAACTTCGCCATGCTGGGCCCCAGCTTCTATTAGCTACTATGCGTGAGAGTTGGTGGCCGTTAGGGGGGAGAAATTTGGCTAGAAAGGTGGTTCACCAGTGTGTCCGCTGCACGCGACTTAAGGGAAAGACCGTTACCCCAATCATGGGTAACCTGCCTGCGGAGCGGGTGGAACCGGGGTTTCCTTTCATTCGTTGTGGGGTGGACTATGCTGGACCCGTATCTGTGCTAAACCGCAAAGGTAGGGGTGCTCGACTTGAAAAGGGATATATATGCTTATTTGTTTGTTTTATTACACGCGCCATCCATCTCGAACTCGTCAGTACCCTATCTGCACATGAGTACTTATTAGCACTCAAACGATTTATATCCCGTCGTGGTAAACCGGCACAAATTTTCTCGGATAACGGGACAAACTTTGTCGGAGCCATGAAGGAGATTAACTTAATGTTCAACGAGCATTCACATAAAATTATTGATCATTTATCTAACGACGATATTCAGTTTAACTTTATACCGCCTTATGCTCCTCATTTTGGGGGATTATGGGAGGCAGGAGTTAAATCCTGTAAACACCACCTGAGGCGTGTTATGGGTACCGCCAATCTTACCTACGAGGAGTTCAGCACGGTGTTGTCACAGATTGAAGCCGTCCTGAATTCCCGTCCAATGTGCCCTATGTCCTCAGACCCTCATGACCTTGTTCCACTTATTCCAGCACACTTCCTAATCGGCCGGCCGCTCCTCGCGCCTGCCTGCAAGGACTTGATGGAAGAGCCAATTACTCGCCTGACGCGGTTCCAGAGAGTGGAACAAATGAGGCAGCAGTTTTGGAAGCGTTGGTCGACTGATTACATTTCAGAGCTTCAAATAAGGACTAAATGGAAGACACATAACCAGGACTTAGCGCTGAATACTCTTGCCGTCATCAAGGAGGACCACTTGCCACCTCTTAAATGGCGCATGGGCAGGATTATAAAGGTGTTCACAGGACGCGATGGTGTGAGCCGTGTAGCTGAGCTAAAAACAGCGACGGGCTCGGTGCAGCGAGCGTTCTCCAAAATTTGCCCACTCCCGGTCCCACCGGCAACGGGTGGTGACAACCAGGATGACAGCAGAGTCGGCACTGCCGGCGAAGCAGCTCTTCAGTGTTGAAACCTGAGGATTCCAAGGCGGCCGGCATGTTTGCTGCGCACAACGCCATCTAGCGACGCCACGCGTAACTACTGTGTTAATCGATAGACAGTGACGCCATCTGTGCGGTGTGCACGAAAATTGTATCGGAGTGACGCGAGCGGCCCGGCCGCGAATGTATATCCGTTTGTTTCCGACTCTTCTTCTTACAGTAAACGAGTTGAAAACAAGTCTCCGTGCTTTTATTTAAAAGTCGAAGGAAAAGCCCGAACAGTATGTATTTAGCGATAGAAATAAAACAATAGGTAGCATTCAACTGTAGGAATGCTGACAGGATAGAATGTTATCGTAAGCAACATTGTAACTTAAGAGAGTTCTTAGCGCCATAATAGTGATGTAAGCATGTAGTTATGTTAAGAACAAAGTAAAAATTGTTTTTATGTAAAAAAAACTTTTTGAGAAAGGGGGGGTGTGATGTGGCGGCTCAGTAATCGTAATTTGCCGAGTTGCATTATTTGACGAAGTGTGCAGGAGTGAGCGATCGGCTTGCCAGTCGTCTTCATACCACCGCCCTGCCTCAACGCATACATAGTACGTAGTTAACTATAACGAAGTATTGTAGAATTAAAGACAATCATTTCTTTGGAGTCCGAATCTTTATTTATCTCACCAACAACCTAACACGCACAACAAACTCATCAAACGTAGGTAAGTCATCATTAGTATTTGAACTAATCCTTAGTTCCCACAATTTACGGGACTCGGTATCTAATTTTTCGGAGCCTAAATATACAACAATAGCATCCCATGAGCTGACATCAATACCTAGACTGCGTAAACCATGTAAACAATCAACCTTCGTGTCTAACAGAGTTTTAACATTTGCCGACGATTCCTTAGTAATTGACGATTGATAGACAAGCCGTTCAAGCATACAGTTAGCTAAAAACCTTTTATTATCAAATCGTTTGTTTAGAATTGACCAACACTCATTATAATTAGACGCAGTCACAGGAATATGTCGAAGCAACTGTTCTACTTCGCCTGAGAGATGACTTTTTAAATAATGGAGTTTTTGAACTTCATCCAGTGTTTCATTGTTATGAATTAGTGACGTAAATAAATCGCGGAACGTTACCCATTCCGAATAGAGCCCCGCGAACGTAGGTAAACTAATTTGCGGCAATTTCACATTTGAACTATTTTGATTAGAATGTTTATTTTCACTAGAACTAGCACATTTGCGCGGACTACTTTGAAGTAAGTGTTCTTTTAATTCAGACTTATAGGTTATGTACAACTCTTCAGTAACCTCATAAGTTTCTGCCGTAAAATAAACATTCTTTTTTAATTCTTCGTCGGTTGTTTTTCCTATGATGCGCCAATGCGTTTCAACAAATTGTTTCCACTGTACCTCTAATGATTCTACTCTCGTTTCAATGTAACTTTGTGTAAGCCGATCCTTAGGTGATTTTTTAAAGTTAATTCTAGCTTTTTCTATTATTAATTTGTTATTTAATTGCAATTTGCCTAAGGACTCCATTGTATACCTTTAAAACTACAGTTTTTAAATAATGAAACGAATTGAATGCAACAGACGAAAAATCAAAGTCAATAAACAAAAAACCGGTAAATTTTTACAAGTGTTTAGAACATGTTTGACTTTAGACAGAATCGGGCATAGATTTCCCGTCACAACACTTTATCTCTAATTATTCTAAGTCTAAACTACTTCTGAATCTTAAAAGTCTTAAACACTTCGACGCCCCCAAGGAATAAACCTGTATTATACTATTACTGACTTTTTACTGTTATTCCATTTTCGGAATCTATGGGTCGGGATACATCTATGCAATTTTTTTCATTTTTTTTCTGCGGTAATTTCCAACGATTTTCCTTATAACACTTTTGTTCTTTGGAAATTTTCCATTTTTTATTTACTAGAAAAATAACGTTATACATTATTACAATTTAAATTCTGTGGCTACATTTCGGTAAAGTAATATTACTGTAAAATATTTCAGAAAAATTCTTGGTTAATGCGATTACAGGTTTATTATCGTAAATTTTGTGGTACAGATTTTCGGTAATGCACTGTTACAGTTATCGTCCGGGACATAAATGTATACCTACTATGCGTATTGGCGGTAACTTGGTCGCACTCGGCGAATCAAGTACATTTTCAGGTCATAGTGGAGATTCCCAATGCATAGATAGAATTTAAAAACACCTCAAAAGTAATTGATATTCCCCCTACTATGTCTAATTCATCGCTACTTTTAACAAACAACGATTTATTCGCTTCTTCTACCACCATTTTTATAAAATAAATAATAAACCTAGTTCTACAATTGATGCTGTCCAGTACATTAAGAGAAGCAATTTGCAAATTTAATGAACTGTGGCAGCAAATTAACCTCTTTAAAGAAGCAATCTGACTTATTTGATATTTTTTATAAAAATTCTGATCGAGAACGCCAATGGATGTATATTATTAAACATACTAAAACCGAAAACATCAAACAAATGACTCCAGAACGGAAAAATAATGGCACACAGACTATAACATTTTTTTTTCTTTAAATAATGTCGAGACTCTCGTTTGTAAGATTTTTTTCCTTAACACATTAACTATTAATTAACAAATGATATATACAACAATAGAAAAAATTAAATAAGACGAAGGGATTACAGATTTTTGACGTAAGCAAACCAATAGACCTCGAAAAATGAGCTCCAGGACGGAATCAAGGATAACAAAAGTACAGTCGCATCAAGAAAAGCTTAACTCGAGAATATTTGTCACAAGACCCCAACATAATATTAAAAATGCATCGTTTGTACACTGAGTGGTTATACCAAAGCAAAATTATGTTGAAGTTTATTTAGCGACAAAACGTCAATATGAAACCATTTTTAACACAAAAATCTACTCATATTTTAAACCTAAAAAGATCAATGTTCTACATATTTTAAATAATGAGCAAGCCAGTCCACTAGAAAAAGTCTTTAGAAGAAAGCTATAAAAGAAAGAATTCGGCAAATTAAACTTAAAGAAAAAATTACAATTGACAAATCAAGGAAAGGAACATGAGAAATAAATATATTTACATACATACCTACCTGATCAATCAAATGTGTATTAAAATTGTAAACTTGGAGTTTACAAGTCTCGGGAGAAAAAAAATACTATGAAAGAATTGGAGAAAACAGATATTCTAGACATTAACAATTATTGGTAAATCCTTTGAATTGGTGTCGCGACATAGATGAGAATACGATACGTTGTCACTGGTGGACAAAGTTTTCTTTAAATTAATGTAATTTTAATGAGTCATACTTGAATTAAATATTTCAAATTCGTTTCAAACCATACGACGTGGGTGAAAACCTATATCAGATGCTTCGATAGAAGATTCTGCATTGGCACGTGCATAACATCAACTTCTTCCTTTATGCAAGGCGATGCATATAGATTTACTGTCTTTGTTCAATAGTGGAGTGATGCCACGGTATTACCACGCATTTTATAAATCCTTATTTCTGTAGAAATTAAGGATTTATAGAAATTAGTGAGGATCGCGATGATGATGCCAATGATAATACCGATTATTTATTAATGTGTTTACTTTGCTACTTTTTTATACTTTTATTACTGATTGCAATTTGTGTTCGCTATGAGAACTTTGTTCCCTATAAACGTCATAATTTTAATAAATTTTGTGTGTTTTCTTTAGTAATTCCCTCGAAGATACCGACGACAAATTTATTGTACATAATTGGTTTTCAATGATTACCATAATATGACTACCAAAAACTTTCTATAAAATACGGGTTACACTTCTTTACCCTCTTATGGTTATTTAAAGTTTTACCATAATAAGTCGGTAACTGAACATTACAATCTCTCTCTGTAATGAAAAAAACCGTTCAATAATCCAGTAAAGCAATATTATGCCAATGATTTTTAAGAAATTTACAAGAATAAATCGGTAAGTAAACATTACTGGAATAATATTGATAAGTCAGTATCGTAAGATATCAATACCCTAAAAATTTTAAGAAACCATTTTCGCTAATATGTATTTTGGTGAATAACTTATTCTGTGTATATTAAATAGTTACACTTAATACTTCAAACTTTTCGGGTAAAAATTAGCTTTTCCGTCAAATAACAATGTTGGCATAATTACCTTTTGTTGAAGAAATATACCCCAAAAACACTAAAACATTTTTCCTGTAAAATTTGATTTTTGCGATTACCGGTTTATTCCGCGGGGACGTCGACTTGAAATTTGCACTAAGTTGAACTTTAAAATTCACTGAGAAATGTTCAAGTCTACCAAATAATAAACACTGGGATTGTAACTCACAGTTTTGTCTGCCAAACCGCTCCAAACACGTCGCTGCTGCGAGTTCGTCGTCGTCACTGCTGGTACTGCTGCGAGTGTGTCGTCACGGACTGTGACGACACTCTTGATGACGTTGCTGATGTCTCGTCGCTCTAAGGGCAGTGTTGTCGCCGTTGCCGTATGAAGTGAGCGTTGATACTGGTGGCGCCCCCTAGCGGAGCCGGCACTTCAGGGCGATCCACCACTGGTTTCTATGCCTCACCAGACGTCACAAACATGTCACTTCACTTGTCGACGCGATTTCACTTTTCGCGATCCGACTCGATAGGACCAAAATGTTCGGCACTCGACAACTTCCCGAGGACTGATATTAAATAAAACAATCTGTTTCCAAAGCAAGTACAAAAAATTATTTTATTCAATCACTATGTAATCTGAGCGGAGAATCTCGACACCGCGATTCAGAAATATGGCCAAATTGTACAGCGATCGAACAGCTTGAAAGTATTCCCGTTAATGTCACCTATAATAATACTAAAATAGAAGAGACGAGTATTGCATAATTCTTAGGTGTTACTATAGATAGCAAGTTAACCTGGAAACCGCATACGGAAGAAGTCTGCATACAAAAGTCAGCGTACCTTCTATTTCAACTGTCAAAAAAAGTAAATATTGAGACACTCTTAACGGCACATCATGGATTGGTGTCCTCAGTTTTAAGGTATGGTGTTATTTTTTGGGGACAGTCAACAAATCGAGAACTCGTATTTAAGATGCACAAAAAAAGATCACCGCCTTCAAAAACCACAAAATAAAAAATAACTTTAGCTTGGAAGTCGGCGGCTTTGGTTTTGTTTCTTGTTATGTAGGTATTGCCACCGACTTCCAAGCTAAAGTTATTTTTTATTTTGTGGTTTTTGAAGGCGGCGATCTTTTTTTGTAAAAAAGCTTTTTATTTTTCACTTTTTAGTGCTTGTGTGTTAATGTTTGAAATCCTTACATAAAGCCCTTTCAAACAATACCTCACACGATATATTTAATTTTGGAAAGTGGTAGGAGGGGGGTTGTTGTACCCCCTCCCCACTTCCTTTAGTCAGTCATCGACTACACGTATAAACAAAGCAATTTTTCTTGTTACGGCGGTTCTGCTGTGATTTTATAAGGAGTTCCGTTCCATATCTCCAAAGTTCATCATCAGATCATGACAATATTCCTATGGGACCTATTCGGAGCTATACTCTTTCAAACAAAACAAGAATCACCCAAATCGATTCATAATTGGCGGAGTAATCGTAGAACAAATATACAAAAAAAAAAAAAAAACAAAAAAAAAAAACAAAAAAACATACGCGTCGAATTGAGAACCTCCTCCTTTTTGAAGTCGGTTGAAAAGAGATGTATGCGAGCGATGTATGGGTTAACCCATACATCGCCTCCTCCTGCTGCGGCTGTCGGTCTTTTTAACCTTCAAGCGGGCGCGCGTAATCGAATCGACCGCGCTTAGTACATTTTTGTTCATATTATTATTACTACCCATCACATGTATTTCTCATGTCTAGTAGCCTGTCGCAATGTCATTGGGAGTATAATAAAGAAGAATCCGTCGCGCGGGGTGCTCCCCCCACTTCACAAATTGCAATTGTTTTAGTCCCGGCGCAGTCGTCGAAAAGACTACACGCGCCTGTCGTCGAAAAGGTTACGCGCGACGCTCAACGCGACATACACTCGTTCACGCTCGTAATAGTTCTTTGGCCGTTATTCAATATTATAAAATAAAGTTTGGATTTTTTTACACAAAATGAGTCGTAGGCCGTTACCACAAAGTGCAATCGAGGATTTACTAAGAGAAGACGAAGAAGAGAGTGAATCAGAGCTCAGCGACCATGGCTCTGAAACTTCCGACCACATCATTCCAGACGAACCTCGATCTGCTGAGGAATCAAACTGCTCGGACTCAGAAGAGGATAATTTGCCACTGTCAGAAATAAATAGCTATTTTACTGGGCGCGATAAAGTAACAAAGTGGCAAAAATCGAACAATAACAGAGTAAGGCGTCAAGTACAAAATATTCTTACGGAAGATGCGGGTATCCGAAGAAATGGTATGGGAGTAGCGACATTTACGGAAGCCTGGAGTTTATTCATTTCCGAGAATATTATTCGAAAAGTTGTTACATGTACCAACGAATTTATTCAAAAAAAAACGCCATCGTATAACAGAATACGTGACTGCAAACCAACAGATGCGGTGGAAATTCGAGCACTTCTTGGATTGTTGTACATAGCGGGATCATTGAAGACATCACACGCCAATTTAGAAGATTTATATTCAAGTGATGGGACAGGTATACCTATTTTTCCCACTACTATGTCAGTAAAAAGAGTAAAATTTCTACTGAACTCATTACGGTTTGATAATGCTACTACACGACAAGCTCGTCGTACTTTAGACAAAGCTGCGCCAATAAGAGAAGTTTTAGATATGTTTACACAAAACTGTCTTTTGCCATATTCAGTGGGAGAGAACGTTGTAATCGACGAGATGATGGTTGGCTTTCGAGGAAAATGTCCTTTCCGACAGTACATGAAATCAAAGCCTGACAAATACGGAATCAAACTTTATCCACTAGTAGATGCTGCTACGTTTTACGTCCTAAATATTGAACTTTATGCTGGCAAGCAGCCTGAAGGCCCATATCAGTTGACTAATGCTGCGGCAGACGTCGTGAAGAGGCTAATTACACCGATTTCTGGCACTGGAAGAAACCTCACCATCGACAATTGGTATTCGAGTGTGACGTTGATGAACGATTTGGCCAAGGATCATAAGATTTCTGTTGTGGGTACTATGCGTAAAAATAAGAAAGAAATACCTCCTTGCTTTATAGATAAAAATCGACCTGAATATTCAAGTCAATTTGGATTTTCAGATACAGCTACACTCGTGTCTTACGTGCCCAAAAAGAAAAGATCTGTAGTTCTTATATCATCACTTCATTGTGCTGCAGAAATTGATGAAAGTACAAATGAAAAGCGCAAACCCAGCATCATTACTTTTTACAATAAAACAAAAGGGGGTGTCGATGAAGTCGATAAAAAAGCAAAAATGTATTCAGTTTCAAGAAAGAGCAATAGATGGCCATTGACACTCTTCTTTCGTCTCCTGGATATTGCAGGAATAAATAGCATGGTGATATTGAGGGCAAATAATGTGGTTATACGGAAAAGGCGGATGTATTTACGAGCATTAGGCACTGAATTGACAAAAGAGTATGTCCAAAGAAGATCAACGACGTTAGGCCTTCCAAGAAAACTAAAAAGAAACATAAGGGAGCATTTGAATATTGAGGATAGTGTTGCTGAAACAGAAGCAAGTACTTCTGGCACATGCAGAGCAACCTGTAAAATATGTCCAGCCAAAAAAAGGAGGCAATCAAAAACGCAATGTAAATTATGTATGAAAAATATTTGTAGAAGTCATACAACATTTATTTGCAATCAATGTTATATGGACGAAGAAACTGATTCTAATGAAAACTAAACCAAAGTTAATTATTTGTATTCATAATTAGTATTTTTTATTATTAGATAAGGTATACAAACTAGTCTTAGATATATAAAAGGGGTGTGTGTTCCTAATTTTTTATTTGATTTCTATAATGTTTGAGTTATGTTAATTAATCTAATAATTGTTTGTTTTTCATGAATATAATTACTTTTTTTTGACAAATTACTATTTAAAGACAATGATAATAAATCTGAGTACAAATAAATAAATAAATATTGAATAATTAGTGCTTTATTTCTCTTATTAATCCCGTAGGTCTTTTCGGTTACGCGCGCCCGCTCCCGTTATAAATGACTACGCGCCCGCTTGAAGGTTAAAAAGGACCGACAGTTGCATTCCATATTTAAAAAAAAAAATATATTTTACCCTTTCCAGCTCTGTACATATTTGAAACAATCCCCATTTATTTAAAAAACTGGCTGCAGTAAAAAGACACCCGTACGTACTCAATACCTTAACACACGATGTCATGTAAAATATAAAACCGTATCATTGAAAAAAAGTTTATTTGGTATTGCTCCCCAAGTCTATAACAAATTACCAGATGTAGTCAAATCTATGCCAATCCATAAGTTCATAACTGCTTTACACTAGCTGCTACTTAAAAAATGTTATTACACATTAGACGAGTTTCTGAATGACAAATTTAATTAATCACATTTTCAGTATATTTTTTTTATATATTTTTAATTAGAATTATTTTTTATTTCTGACTATTTTTTAATTTTATTAATATCTCAATAATGTCACTTATTTTTATTATATTATTTTTATATCATTGTTGACAAGACATAGCGTTCTATTTACTATTTCTATGATCTTTAATGTACCTGTGTTTCACAAATAAATGATTTCTTCTTCTTCTTATGTCTATTACTTATTTTATTAAAAAGATTTACATTTTTTCTCATATACAAAATATTGTCATAAATAAATTGGCAAGGCACTGTCATAATATTAATCTTTTTAAATGAGTTCCCAAGAGATTCGCGACGAGGTAGATTGTACTTCACTGCATAGTCTCTTCATAATAATGTTGACATGTAGTAGTCGCATCCGCTAGCCTTATGTCACGATTTTTAGAGCTTATGTAGCCCACCTCTAGAAACAAACTTGCATGGGCACAACACTATATCTGTCATTATCGTTTTTCGTGCAGCCTGTGTCACAGCACAAAAAAAAATATTCCTACGTTAAATAATTTAAACAGAGTATTTTTATCTTAAAAACAATGCCTAAACGTAAACGTGAGTGCAGTGTAGGAAAAATTCAAAAAAACTAAAGAAGTACAATGATTTATTGCAAAATATGAAGCGTCGCCGGCGCCGGTCGCGCACGCGGACGCCATCGCCATTACCCGTACCGACAGATAGTGATCTAATTGTAGATTCAATCGAAGATCTCACACAAGAAGAGCCTATTCAGGACGAGAATTGTAACTCAGGAGAAAATAAAATCCAGGAAGGTAAATGTTCATGATATTTTGTAGTGTTCCCTATTTAATTTTTTAGGTTATGAAATACCACGTGGTTGTCAGAGGCCTATTTAGGCTTTCTACTATGCAACGAACCGTGCTTCAAGACGGGCTATTCAGCCTTATGAAATACCACGTGGTGGTCAGAGGCCTATTTAGGCTTTCTACTATGCAACGAACCGTGTTACAAGACGGGCTATTCAGCCTTTTTTAAGTACCACGTGTTTGACAGAGGCCTATTGAGGCTTTCTACTTTGCAACAAACCCCATTACAAGACGGGCTATTTAGGTGTCCGAGCCTTCGCTTGACCCACTGGTGAGAGAACATCCTGGATTTTACGTGTGGCAACACTGTTTTGTACCGATAAGCGCCCTCTATGTCACGTGGAGGGAGGCTAATGTCGCCTTCCCCTTCCCTAGCCGCGCGTACTTCGCAGCGCCGGGCGCTTGCGCTCCTCAGTACGTTTTGGATTTTGAACGTGTTAACACTGTTACGAAGTGAACGAAAAAATACTTTGGATATTAAATTTTATCCACTATCAATTCAAGGTATGTTTATCATAATATTTAAACCATTTGAAACAGAACAGGAAAGCCCTGTCCACATGTTTCTTGTGCTTCACTTAATCGGGAAAGCCCCGATGTAGTTTATACCTTAACCTATAGGTATTGATGGATGGATGCACGCTTCTATCCTGCTAGAAAAGCCCTAGTAAAAATGTGCAGTTGAGATCTAAAAAACTAATGATATTGGCAGACGACGTGTCGTCTGTGCCAACAGACGACGGCGTCTACGGAACTTGCGTATTCGGGCGACGTCGTCTGCCCAGGCGACACGCACACAATTCGTCGCCTACGCACACTGCTCACAACTTACTTGAGCTTGCGCTTGTCTGCTTGCAGATGACAACCACAATGGGAGAACTGGTAAACTGGCGTCCGCCCATTGCCGATGAAAGTTGTTACCAAAGTCTACTACAAACTCTGGATTCACTGTACCCTACTAACTGGCGAGACTGGGTGGTAAATACTGTCAACTACAAGGATCTATTCGGTGGATCCTTAGCGCCAGACACTGAAGCAAGGCTACGTTTTGCATTACCGACGGTGCGTCTAGCCAAAATTTTCCGCTGCGGGAATTCACTCAGTGAACGCCGTTATAGAAAGCTAAAAAGAAAACTACTTGAGTGGCCAATCGGTTTAGCTCTTATTTACCAACCGATATCTATCATGACAAAAATTCATCCAGTCGGCGTACTAAATGGATTTGATGCCACCCTACCATCCCTAAAACCATACTTCATATCACGCAAGGAAACTTCGGATGCTCTGAAAGCTGAGGCCGAAGAAGACAATGATACGTCTGGTTCGTCACGAGGTTCCAAGAGACATTGCATTCCGGAACCACAGCCAAACCCTAAAGTCCCTAGAATAACAGAAAGTTTCTCAGCGGAATCCTTAAAGGACTATATGCGCCAACAAAATGAAATCTTAGGAAGACTGTGTGAACTCACCTATGGCCTAACGCGACCGCCCCCGTCGACCACGCAAACTGAAATTCAGGCACCTTCGGAGGCGGACTCGACAGCTGATGAAGCGGATGTAGCTTGGAACGCACCGCCCTTAGGGGAGGAAGAAAAGGAAGATGTAGAAGAAGAGATTCTTCTTGACTTTGCACCTGAGACGAAAGAGAGTGAAGGAAAAATCAGCAGAGCGTCTGAGAAATTAGTGGAAGAAGGTACCCACTGCCAAAAGTTGGAATCGGACGGCTGGAAAAACATTCGATACGCGGATGTCCAGAAACAATTCCAAGCAACGCCTGTGTTCACTGCGCTGAAACTAAACGGACATTTAGCAACAGTATCACCTCAGTGGCAACTAGTCTCAGTCCTGGAAAAAATGGACCAGTGCTTAGGAGGTATATCCCACGGTTTGTTGCAACAGCGTAAGGAATTTATAGATGCCTGTACCAGCGCGCCTCCGGAAGTAAAAGCGTACCTCACAAAAAACCTGGCCATGAAAGACAAAGCCCCATTCCGAAAGGTTTCGGATGCTCTTCTCCAATACACTTGTGGGAAAAGGGCAGAGGTTCTGAAGCAAAAAAGAGCCCTCTTTAAGCCTCAGAATAAAACCATAAGCGATTTATTACATGCAATCCCACCTTCCACAACCCACCTGTTTGCGGAACCACAGCTATCCGACTTGATTAAAGAACAAGGAGGATTATCAAAGGTGTTTCCAGGAAAGTTCAAAAAACCCACACAATTTGTGCCAAAACCCAAAAACAAACAGGATCCCAAAGAAAAGCGGCCATTTCGTAAACCTAACTTTCGGAACTCCGAAAGAGCGACCACACGTACTATCGGCAAAAGTTCCGCATGCTCACCTTTAAGGCGATTATCGCATAGCACCGCTGTCGACTCGGTCACCGTATGCATGCGTTTTGACCAATAGGAAGCGAATTTTAGTTGTGTTCGTCATAATACAATGACGTGTAGAAGCGGACACTCACACTAGTGTGCGGGCGCACATTAGTAACCTGTTTCCCTCGTTTTGTGAAATGTTTTTTCAATGTTCACAAATTCTAATTGTCGTTTCGGTTTCAAACTATGATATTATAGCCCGCGTGAGCTCTTTTATAAATCATTGTTGAAAAGAAGTTATTCCGTACTCATTATAATAAATTATGTTTGATTTAGAATAAGTATGTGTTATTGGTATTATTTAATAAGTATCAACCTTCCACAATAAATTTTCGTATTAAGATAACATGTAAACAACTACTAGTGACTCGCCCCAGCTTTGCACGGGTGTTACAAATCACTGAAACGTTAAGTTTTTCTCTAATATAATTTATACACCTAAATTTCTATGAATTCTGTATATTGGTAAAATCCTACGAAAATCAGTACTGCAGTATTTGAGACTTTTTTATTATATGTAAGGATAAGAATTTTATCCGCTTGAAAATTCTATTCTTACAGAGCATTTAATACTGGAGAATTGAAAACAGATATTGACTAATCAAATGCACATTTTTAGTTTATATTAATGCAATAAAAAACAGTTTTGAATTTTTTTATTAGCACGCTTTCAATAGTTTCATCTGTAACTAACTCTATTATAAAATATTGGAAATCCTACCTCTATGGGTAGTAAAGTGCTTATTTTTTTTTTAAATTATTATTAATTTTAGGTAGTTATTAAATATTTTCATCTCATGTATAGTAGGTAAGAGATTTTTGCTTTAAAGTAACTCTTAGTGTGAAATATGCACTGGGTTCTTTATGATTCACTTATAATTTGCCAATTTTTTCAGAAAAATAAAACAACAATACATAGAAAGAAAGAAAGCATAGAAAGAAAGAAAAACTGTTTATTTACACAAAAATGACGCACATTACGTAAGAAAACATGTAAGAAAAAGCAAAATAAAAACAAGTTAGTATTAAGTCTAAAAAACTAAAGGCAAAAAAAAATACAAATAAGAAATAAGCGCCACTACCGCGCAAAATAGCATTAATATCATAATTGTCTTGTCAGGCAATCGGCCTAGCAGGTTGTTCATATTTATAGGTAAAAATAAATAATACAATAATATTATTACCTAATTATTAACACAAGAAATTGGTTAATAATTGGTTGGTCCCGGCTGTCATACGTGGATCTTTGACAGTCGTTACGGGTCGTCAGAAGCCCGAAAGTCTGACAACCAGTCTTACCTAGGGGTATCGTATTACCTAGTTACTGGGTTGTGGAGGTCAGATAGGCAGTCGCTCCATGTAAAATACTGGTATTCAGCTGCATCCGGTTAGACTGGAAGCCGACCCCAACATAGTTGGGAAAAGGCTGGGCAGATGATGATGATGATATTAACACAAGAAATATATATTTTTTTAAACTAGGTATACATATCTTATAATAATTATTACACACGTTATTTTAGCATACCACATAATATTATACATTACACTTACTTTATTACATTATTTATCAAATACTAGCAGTTTCGCGCGGTTTCCACGCGTCTTTAAATAGTTATTGCTCCGTGATGAGCGTGATATTTACGTGTTCCAGAAACGCGTGGCTTATTCCCATAATGATATAGTATATATATATATAGTATAGTATGAACTATACTGAGTCTTGGTGTTTCTTTGCCTCATCCATCTTTTTTGTTATTTTTTTTTGTTAGTTATTTAGTTTTTATCTACTTAGTTTATTTTGTTATATATGTGTATAGACGTGTGTGTATGTGTTAAATATGA
Organism: Hoplodrina ambigua; assembly: GCA_949774945.1. NCBI lineage: Eukaryota > Metazoa > Arthropoda > Insecta > Lepidoptera > Noctuidae > Hoplodrina > Hoplodrina ambigua. The sequence continues at coordinate 3,903,530 of OX458964.1, forward strand.
GCAGGCATTCATGGAACACGTTTATAATATTTTTCCTAAATCTGGCTATCATACAAAAATAATTACTAGATGATAATATCATATACAATAACACTGGTAGTTTCAGACATTAGCGCGATTAAACAAACAAATCGGAGTCTGGATTTGTGCCCGGTTGATAGCAATAGGCTCGCCCCCTATTACATGGGACTAAAAACATAACTGGCGAAATGTGGGTGTACTAATGGGTACACCTCTGCCTAACCCTTTGGGGATAACAGGCGTGATGTTATGTTATGTTAACAAACAAATATTCAGATTTACTATATTATTAGTACACATTTATTTACATTGATTAAACAGGACGACTTTAAAATAACTGGCACAATCATTGTTAAAAATAACATTAAAATAATATTATTAAAGAATTAGAATAATAACTGTTAGAATGATTGAAATAATATACCAAAATAAAGGTTGTAAGAAAACACATTAAACTGACACCACCGTGAAATTTAAATGATTTTTTCCTGCAATGAAATGATTTATCGTGGTAGTAAACACCATAAAAAGAAATGTGATAAAAAAATCTCAAAACTGATCTATTTCGAAACAATTAATAGGTATTAAAATTAATATTTTTTATTATTTTTGAAAACAATAACATTTTTAAGGATTCTTTAAAAGAATACAAATTGCAAAAATATATTACGTAAAAAAATTCGCATAATAGAAAGTAAAGTTTTTCAAAGAGGATCTCATATCAATTTCAAGAAATTTAAAATAAATATAACAATAAACCTGTCAAGGATCGCAAATCAATATTTTTAACGTCACTATTTGGGCCACCTGAATGTTAAAATTAAATTATACATTATTAAAAAAACTAATACTTTGTCGCTGCTCCTCCCGCGTCTATAACTGTATCGCACCGGCTACGCATGGACCTAACCAAGACTTCGCACAAGTTTGGACCCTTAATCTATCCCAAGCTTCTTCGCAATGGGTGACAGGTGCTTCCTTGGTTCTTTCTGTCCTATTAACCCATTTCTAAACCATAAAACCCCATAAATTTTTAATGGGAGGGCCATGGCACTGTTTTAATTTGTGGTTGCTCTCGCAACCACTCTCGAACAACTAGCGCAAGGTGTATCGGGCAATTATCTTGGAAAAATAAAACTCTGGCACCTCCATTTCTGGAAACACCGTGCGCATAGTCGGTAACATAATATGTTCAAGCACATCTTTATATGTGTGGCCATTTGCCCTCCCCGGTATGAAAGCCAGTTCGCCTGGTCCAGCAGCACTCATCCAGCCCCACATATTCACGACAACTCGTCCTGATTCTGCATTTGGGATAACATTTCGAGGTTCGTATCTTGTGTTATCTATACGCCATAAATTCCGACGACCTTGTTGGCTAGAGTCGAAGTCAATGTAGTCCCGAGCGAATCGTACGCGAGCAGCTTTTTGGTTGTAGAGTCAAAATATTTTTTTTTGCGGGCCGTCTGTGCTGCACTCCAGCTCTATGTAACTCGTTCCGAATAGTTTGCATTTAAACATCAAATTCTTGTGCGAAATTGCGTGTAGGTGTAAATGGGCTTTCTTGAAATGTAGCTATCATATTGGCCAATTGCCCTTCGTTGATAGCCCGAGGTCGAGGTGCACGAACACGCTGAGTTAGATCTTCTTCTTCATATCTGCGCACCCAACGGTGCACTGTGGTTCTCTGTAAAAGAAGTAACAATTAGGTTATTGATCAATTTTTTTTTTGTGATAAATGAAAAGATATACAATATAAATTTTATTGCAAAACTATTTTTTAATTTTTTATTTTCGTTGTAGTCAAAAGTTATTTTAAAATAAAAATTTGCTTTTGAATCCAGTACCGAAAACCCCCGAATAAACATGAGCGCGTGTGACGTCATACGTGTAGCTGCCAGATGAAGTAAGTAAAAATTATGAAGTCACAACTATAGTCATGTGATATTTTTTAAAATTTTGACAATTTTTAATTGTTTGTAATTAATTGAAATAATTTTCTTAACGTTTGTTGTATTAAATAGCAACATTGTTAATAATAAATTAAATACTACCTATGTATTAAATACCATTTTTTTTTTCAAATTCCCTGTTAGCATCGAATTGTCACATAATATTGAAATTAAACAATACATTACTAGCAGTATGCAAAAGGATTAAGTTATTAACAAATAAACCCTAACTTTTTAAATATCTATTTTAGTTATTAACATTGTTATCTGTATTTTATATGGGTAGTAGACCACAAATAGATATTTAACAATGGCATTGTAGTAAATTCCAACATTGTGTAAAACTCTCCCAAGCAAATTTGTGCATTATTGTTAACGACTTAAGTGCGGTAACTCAATTTCAAAATACATTGATGACTTAAAATGAAGGGCCATTGTTTAATAAGCAGGTGTTGAATGATTTGTTATCGGGTCATAAAATGTCCAAACAATGTCTTTGAACGCGCCGATATCAAAAAAAGAAAGGAAAAAACAAACCTCTTTTTAAATTTCTATTTTAAATATTATGTAAACGTAATTTCTTATTTTATTTTTGCAAAATTCTAAGTTATGTATTTTATTAATATTTATCGCAAATAAGCGATCTACCTCGACTTCGCACCGGTCTTACAAATCACTAACATGCTCGGCTTTGCTCTTTAATAATTTGAATGCGCATAAAAACCTTCAAAAAAAATTCTCTAAATGAGAGTGAGAACCCATATCAAAATCCGTTGCATTGTTTAGAAAAAAATAGCGGTGAATCAGACAGACAGACAGAAACAGCGACTTTGCTTATACTACATTATTTCTTTTACACAGAAACGCACACGATTTCCTTAGAATAAAATTTCTAATAACTACAACAAATATACGAAATATAAAAAATGCATGTAGGTTTCTTTTAGGCATTCAAATATAATAAGAATTATTAAAAATTTGTTTGTAACATACGATTTAATCTATAAAACTCTGTTGTCGGGCCGACGGCGACGTCGGCGCCGGCTCGCGAAACAATAACTTTTAACGGTAACAGAAGAAAAAAAATGAGATCTATATAATAATGCAAACAATAAATATATAGCTCAGTACAGGAAACCAACATGCACTTAATTTATTTCTATCTCTAGATAAAAAAAAATAACTTACTTGTAGATTTAACTCCAGCGCAATTTGGGATATATTCAATCCTTGTCTATGCAAGACAATGATTTCATTTCTTTCTTCCTGATTGAGGTTTCGGGTTGTCATCGTTAATGACAAAACACAGCCCTCAGGTAGTCACGATACACAGTCCAGGATACGAGCAAGGGTCAAAAAGAGTTCCACGATCACAGTCCGGTATACAAAGCAAAGGTCACAGGTGGGCAGGCAATAAGTCCGATAGAAATAAACAGGTCGTAAAATAAAATTGGGATGAAAACGGGAAGCGTGAACAATTAGCGAGATGCAAATCGGCACTGGCTAATGTTTGTTGACATTTTTTGCCGCACGCACTTACTGCACTCACACAAATATGTATTGTCTCTAATTGGGTGGAGCAAGGAAGGGGCGTGGTCTGTCACTAACTGCGCTTCCGCAGGACTATTTTCTTAACTGAGCATGCTTAAGTTTTGCCGATAGTACCTCAAACCAGCGACCACCGCCGAAAAATAAAAGGAGATATGATGCCAAAAAATACTAAATTTCAAGCCGGACAGGTCAGTATTAAATACCATGAGTGGGAAAGCCTAGGCGCCCCACGCAGTATCCTGTCAATAATATCCGGTTACCGCATCCCATTCATGAAACGTCCGCCATCCTATCGACTTGACAGGGACTCTTGCGCCCGATACAAAATCAAGGTTTCCACAGACATGTCGAAAGAAATCGGAAAGTTAAAACAAATGGGGGCAATACGCAAGTGTCATTACGAAACAGGTTTCCTGTCCAACATATTCCTCCGTCAGAAAGCAGACGGCTCAAATAGACCAATTTTCGATTTAAGAAGACTTAATTTATATTTACGTCCTCCTAAATTCCGTCTCATAAATCATCACAGAATTCCAGAATGCTTGAATGCCACAGATTATATGACCAAAATTGACTTATCCCAAGCGTACTTTCATATTCCGATTGCTCAAGGCGCCCTTGCACATTTTTACACCTGTATCGTTCACTTATTCGTTCTCAGCTTGAATACGCCTGTCTAATATGGGATCCGTTATATAATAAATATAAAGTAGCCATTGAAAAAGTACAACGCAAATTCTTACGAACTATGCAATACAAATGCCAACTTCCACGCTTACCTTACGAAGACCTATTAGCAAAGTATAATTTACTCACACTCGAGAAGAGACGAATACTTCTGCAAGTAATGACACTGCATGACATTTATCATAATAAGCTGAATTGTGTAGACATTAGTAATGACATTAGACTTGTAGTACCTAGATCGATTAACCGCCGTGGAGTGCGCGAGTACCGATTGTTTGATCAGGCATCATGTCGGACAAACGCGGGTAAGCGTGCACCCCTTTGGCGTCTCACGCAAATTTATAATGAACGCTTCATAGATATAGACATATTTATGCTCAATAGAAATGCTTTTAGAAGTAAAGTTATTAATGTACTGAACAACTTAAATGTAGCTTTTGATAACTAACTACCTAGCTTTTTTTATTATTATTGTTCTCTCCTTATTTTTATTTTTTATTTTTTGTACTGATTTGTAACGTTATAAAATGTTACCTAGATTGTAAGTAGTAACTGGCTCATCTAGTCCTCATCATAGCATAGACACCTCTTTGTTAATATGTGGAAAATGTTGTTGTTATTACATTGATTTTGTTTTCATGTAACATATTGATAAGCCCTTTATGTAATGTAATATCGTTTATTTTCCCAAATAAAGTAAATTAAATTAATCGGAGATATTTAGCCTTCTCTTACGCTGGCGTCACCTACGAAATGACCTGTCTGCCTTTCGGACTAGCAACTGCTCCTTGTGCGTTTGCTAATATATCTAACTGGTTGGCAAATGGTTTCAGGAAACAATCTATCCGAATAATCGTGTACTTGGACGATTTCTTGCTGATGCATACGGACCCTTATACTCTCGAAAAACAAACTCAGTATGTCACGGACCAACTGATCAAGCTAGGTTGGTGCATAAATCAAGAAAAGTCTGTGTTGACCCCTACAAAATGTTTGGAGTATTTAGGACTGGTATGGAATACTCGCAACAACACCAAAAGCCTCACGCCCTGCAAAATAACCAGAAACCGTACTCTGCTAGAAAAGACCATACAAAAGAACTGGTGGACGTGGCAAACAGCAAAAGTCTTATTAGGCAATATCAACTTCGCCTCCTGCGTAGTACCATACGGACGTCTTCATTGCAGAATGCTCCAGATAGAAGCGAACAAGCTCCCAGAGGAAAATCGCAACAAACGACACGTGCTGCCCACATCCGTGAAAGAAGAGCTGTGTTGGGGGAGAAAGAACATAGCGTAGAAATCGCCAATACATCACCAAGGTCCTTCCATATTCGTAAGCACGGACGCAGCCGAATTGGGTTGGGGAGCTACGGTCAACGGAATCAACCTAAGTGGTCTTTGGAACCAAACGCCCAACACTGTTTCTGGTGTATATTAATGAACTCTGCAATCTAAGAAGCAGTGGGGGCAAAATCTTCTCTTACGCGGACGACACGGCGATTGTCTACTTTGGAGACACGTGGGAAGCTGCGTCCAAAAATGCTGAGCAAGGATTAGTTGTCATAGACAGGTGGTTCAAAGCCAATCTTCTAACACTTAGCATTCCTAAGACGAATTACATTTGTTTTTCTCCTAGTATAAGATCTAAACCAGGACTCAACTTTAAAATTCAAATTCACACGTGTGCTGACCCCTTGAACCAAAATTGTAATTGTCAAGCCATTCAACATGTAGCTTCCACAAGATACCTGGGAGTAATAGTTGACGATTGCTTAACTTGGCATTCACATATCGAAATTGTCACGTCAAGGGTGCGGAAATTTATATGGATCTTTAAAAATCTAAGATATGTGATGCCTCCTAGGACACTAAACAGCATTTACATTGCGCTCACGCAATCAGTTATTACATACTGTTTACCAGTATGGGGGGGAGCCACGAAAACTAAATTCCTTGAGCTAGAAAGAACCCAAAGGTCACTTATAAAAGTTATGTATTATAAACCATTCAGATACCCCACAGTAGATCTATATAGAATCAGTAGCCTACTTTCAGTAAGAAAACTATATTTTTTAATAACGACCATAAATTTACAAAAATCTATTCCATTTAATCAAGACAGTCAGGAGAAAAGACGAAAGGATATAGTGGCTTACTCCCCAAGGGTCCGAACCGCTTTAGCAAGACGTCAGTATGCAACCCAATCAGCCTACATATATAATAAAATAAATGCTAAACTAAAGTTCCACCAGGAAATCTCACATGTAAGCAAAAAGATAATAACCAAATGGCTAAAAACCTTAACATACGAGGAAACTGAACAAGTCTTAGCTAGACTTGCTTAGACAATTTATTTTTATTGCTGCCATATCAATAATGTAGTACCTACTCACCGGCACTTCAAAGACTTCAAAGACTCCAAAGAATACATACATACATACATACATACATACACACACCCCCACATACACCCACGCACACCCCCTCACACACAACATCACATACACAGTTTAAAATAAGACTCACATAAGTATAGTCTCACATTGACATATAAGTACATTTACCCAAAGAGCTGTTAAATTAGTTAATAAGTCATTTACCTTCTATTTCTAAATTTTAATGTTATTTTATTTCCATTTTTAGGCACTCTTTGTAAAAATCGTCTCTATTTTGTAATAATTAAGGGAAAGAGCGGGATAGCCCCAACACAAGTATTATAAATTACTTACTGGGGATGTCCCATTTATAATTCATGTAACTGTTTTGAGACAAATAAACATTTTTCATTTTTCATTTTCATTTTCAAACGCAACGCAAATGGCACAGCAACCAGAAGGAGTTATGGGCGCTGACAGAAGTGCTGAAGATAATGGGTCCCAAACTCGTAAATCAAACAGTGATGGTACAAACAGACAACAAAACCGTAGTAGCTTATATAACAAAGGAGGGAGGTACAAAGTCTTTAAGACTCCTCCAAACAACATTCAAGATCTTCCACCTCGCAGATTCATTCAATATACATCTGATCGCCCGGTATCTCCCCGGTCGATACAACCTGATTGCCGACAGCCTATCCAGAGAAAACGAATTGCCAGAGTGGACCCTAACAGCAGACATCTTAAAAGTGATCTTTCGGCGATTTGGAGCCCCTTCAATAGACCTCTTCGCAAGCGAAAGATCTGCGGTTGTGAAGAATTATGTCAGCGAGAACGCGCACGACAAGAACTGCGTGTATGTGGATGCATTCAGCCGAACGTGGAATTACAAACTAGGCTGGATATTCCCACCACCTGCTCTAGTACCTCGCGTCCTACGACACTTACAGAAGAGCACAGGAGTATACCTATTAGTAGTACCCAAATGGGAGAAGACCTTCTGGAAGGCCGACTTGAGGCAACGAGCTTTGTGTCCACCTCTAACGATTTGGCACACCCACAGACACCTAGTAGATCTCGTAACCAACAAACCCCCTGTAGCAGTGAACAAACTATCTTTGCAGGTCTGGAAGATTCAGGCTGGTCCAGTCTAATCAGTTCCTGGCCCGACGAAAACAAAAAGCTGCTTGAGTCTTCCTGGCGAAAATCAACACTTAAAACTTATAAACCCGCCTGGGAAAGATGGCGAAAGTGGTCTCAGACTCAGAATAATTGTAATACTGTAAACCCAGGGCCAGCGGGTCTGTGGGCGGTGAGCAATGGGTAGCTCACCGTCCGTTCGTTGATAACGACAGACCGTGTCGACGGCGCGTTCGTGTTCCACGCGCGCCTCAAAGAGATGTCAGCAATAATTGAAGGGGCCACTAAGGGCCGATGCCTGCCGGGGCTGCGGGTTGTTCGAAAGAGATACCGCGCCCCCGGAACGCAAAGGGCACAAGAAGGAACATGGATGGGTTTTAGTCAGTAAAAGTCTGACACTCCCTCCCGCCCTGCCCAGGGCGGGGGAAGTCATTTGATGATTTCCCATCGGTAAAAAAAAAAAAAAAAAAAAAAAACCCAGGGCCAAACGATCTGGCTAAATTCATTTGTCACTTACATATGAAAATAGGCCTAGCGCCTAGAACAATAGCCGTCCATAAATCAGTAGTTACTACATTCGCCAATCCCATGAATGCAAAGAAGCTCAACAAACATCCTTTGGTCCGTCAAACCCTGAAGGCCGTAGCCCTAAGTAAACCTCCCCCTCAAAAGTCCCTAACTTGGGAAGTCGGGGAATTAATCGAATATCTTCAACATTACTCTGTGAATGTCGACAGTCTATTCCAGGTGTCTCGGCATGTAGCAGTGTTGCTACTCCTAGCTACAGGACGAAGGGTCCACGACCTGACTCTGTTAGATATTAGCGCCAATTCTTTAAAAAGAGTTGACGATGCTCTAATCTTCTGGCCCAAATTTGGATCGAAGACAGACTGTGCGACATATCGCCAATCAGGCTGGAAGTTGTCGCGTAATGAAGTCCACATGTTAAATCTTGTTTTTTGGATTGAAACGCTTATAACCGTATCAGTACTTCGCAGATCAAGTAGAAACAATCTTACAAGTCTCTTTATTACTACGTGAGGGAAGGTCGGTCCTGCCTCCCGTACTGTTATAGCCGGGTGGATAAGAACAATCTTTAAGGATGCTCATATTCAGGACTCGCCTGGCAGCATTCGATCAGCTGTTAATAGCGCCAATTGGAAGAATAATTATATGGACCTAGACGAAATACTAAAGCGGGGCAACTGGCAAAGTAAAGACACATTCCTCAGACACTACTTTAAAGAAACTACAAATCGTCAGGAACCCAACCAACCTACGGTTAACATTGCTGATTCTTTTTCACCATTATAGCAAATAGGTACTTACTATAAAAGGTTATAAAAACTGATCGACCTAACTAATTGTATTCTGATTATTATCTATTGCATCATTATAAATTATATTCTAAATCTATTAACTGAATCATCCGGAGTCAAAGTCCGTACGTCAAAGTTATTTTCTGAATGTTGTCGTTCATTCAATTATATTAACTGTCGTTTATTCCGTGTGTTTTACCTATTTTGATTTGTTGTTACCTATACATTCCACTACATTAAAAACTAATTAATGTTCTGAATATGTTTCATTTTTTGGAATGTTCGTCACAGCTTTTGCATACCCAGCTCTAAGGTCACAGTACGTCACGATCGCAGCGCCAGCAGAAAATAAACACTTCTCACCAGTGGGTCAAGCGAAGGCTCGGACACCTAAATAACACCGTTTTCCCCCCGAAGGGTAGAAAACGAATATTTAGGTTCCAGCCGAAGCTTGACCCACTTAGATTTAACAATCTTGCTGGCTTATAGGTACTGAGGAGCGCAAGCGCCCGGCGCTGCGAAGTACGCGCGGCTAGGGAAGGGGAAGGCGACATTAGCCTCCCTTCACGTGACATAGAGGGCGCTCATCGGTACAAAACAGTGTTGCCACACGTAAAATCCAGGATGTTCTCTCACCAGTGGGTCAAGCTTCGGCTGGAACCTAAATATTCGTTTTCTACCCTTCGGGGGGAAAACGGTGTTATTTTGCCTTGTTCAAAAGTATCAAGATGGGTATTCACCCTCTTAACTATTTTCTACTATTTAGTAGAAATAGATATTTTATTGATTCCCGTGTATTGACATGACCCTTTCATCGTCCTTACAGAGGAGCCCTTAGATGAGGACATCTTAAATATTCTCCCCCAAGACAACAATTTTGGACCACCAATTCACAAAGAATTGGCCACAAGATGGGCTGATATTATTAAAAATGGCCTTACAAAAGAAAAAAGAAATGAGCTCAAACAAAAATATCTTCTACCAGATAATTGCAAAACCCTTGGGGCCCCCAAATTGAACTTAGAGGCCCAAGCTGCCATAACAGAAGTGGCAATAAAGAGAGACAAAGCTATTGCAGCCAAACAAGATCAAGTTGGCCATGCATTAAGTGCACTTGCTATCATTTTCGGAAAGCTGCGCAAAAATAAAGAAAATGCCCCTGTAATCAATGTAGTTGTAGATACTGCTCGTCTGTTGTGTGACCAACAACATCAAGAGACCTCAACAAGAAAGCATTTCATTCTTCAAGGGTTGGAGCAAACTACTAGGGAGGTAATCAAAGACACAGAAACAGACACTTGGCTATTCGGAGAAGGTTTTGCAGAAAAACTTAAGGCTTCAAAAGCAATTAAAAAATGTGGTCAAGAAATAAGTATGAATAAAACCAAAAGCCAGCCAACCAACAACCACAGAAGCATTTAAATTTCAAGGGCCCGGTATCACACCAGCCTCGGGGCCGTGTATACCAGCCCGGGCCACAGCGTCACTATCAGTCTTACAAGAAACCAATACCAGCAGCACAAACAGCTTCCCAGAAAGCTTATCCAAACAAGGCTCCAATGCGAATAAACAATCGCAATTAAACGAGGTTACTCAAACACACTGTGGTAGATTAAAATATTTTAAACATCAATGGATGACTATAACTTCTAATTCTAGAATTTTAAGCTGGATAACTGGCTATAAAATCCCTTTCAGTTGTACACCATCACAACAATTTACCCCAATAAATGAATCTTTTTCTGTAAAAGATAGTCTAGAAATAGAGAAATCTGTAAAACTATTACTAAACACTGGCGCCATAACATGCTGTGAACCATGTGAAGGACAATTCCTTTCAAAGATTTTTACAGTACCTAAACCAAATGGTGGCACTAGGTTTATCTTAAACCTAAAGGAATTAAATAACTTTATTATCACCGAACACTTTAAACTAGAAGATTATCGTACAGTTACTAAATTACTTACACGAAATTGTTTTATGAGCACTATTGACCTCAAAGATGCTTATTTTTTAGTACCAATTCACAATAGTCACAAAAAATATCTTCGTTTTGTTTGGAAACAAAAATTATATGAGTTTCAGGTTCTCCCATTTGGGCTTAATACTGCCCCATATGTGTTCACAAAGATTTTAAAACCAGTAGTACAACATTTAAGGTCAATGGGTTTCATATCAGTTATTTACTTGGATGATATTTGGTGTTCTGGTAGTACATATGCAGACTGTTGTATCAATGTACAAAAAACCATAACTACTTTATCTTATCTGGGATTTATAATTAATGAAGAAAAAAGTTCTTTATCACCCAGCATGTGTGTTACATTTTTAGGTTTTGAATTCAATTCCAAAGAATACACTATTTCTTTGCCCATTAAAAAAAGACATATTATAAAAAAAGAAATTCAAAAATTTTTATCCTTAAAATTTTGTAAAATAAGAGAACTTGCACATTTGACTGGATTACTTGTAGCTGCATGTCCGGCTATAGATTATGGTTTTTTGTACACTAAAGAGATGGAAAGACAAAAATTTATTTATTTAAATAAGTTTCATGATAATTTTGAGAAAATCATGCCATTATCTAAAAAATTAATACCTGACTTTGGTGGTTTTTACACATTGACACAGATGTCAGCAAGATAAAATGTAGTATTTATAGCCTTGAAATATTTTCAGACTCTTCTCTAACTGGCTGGGGAGCCTCATGTGGTAAAGAAAAAGCTGCAGGGTTGTGGAATGAAAAGGAACGGCAACAGCACATCAACTTTTTGGAATTAACAGCAGCCTTCCTTGCTCTTAAAGCTTTTACTAATAACCTTCACAACTGTGAAATTTTACTGCGCATAGACAACACTACAGCTATTTCATATATAAACCGCATGGGAGGCATACAATACCCACATTTATGTTCTGTTGCTAGGCAAATATGGCAATGGTGTGAAAATCGAAAGCTTTATTTGTTTGCTTCTTATATAAAATCTTCACAAAATGTGATTGCAGATACAGAGTGCAGAAAATGTCACTCTGATATTGAATGTGAACTGAATGATGATTCTTATAAGACTATTGTAAAAACATATGGTGTCCCTGAAATAGATTTATTTGCTGCTCGGGCTAATGCTAAGTGTGATTTGTATGTGGCATGGAAAGATGACCCTGATGCTTTTAAGCTTGATGCATTCACTTTATCATGGAAGCCACATTTCTTTTATGCTTTTCCTCCTTTTATTTTGATAACAAAAGTTTTGCAAAAGATAATCTCTGAACAACCGGAGGGTATAGTGGTAGTACCAGATTGGGCAACACAGCCTTGGTACCCTGTATTCCACAGACTTGCTATTTCTAAACCAATATGCTTTGGCCCCTGTGATAACTTATTAAAATCCTATTCCAGCAATCTTCAATTTTGTCAACGCCTTATCCTGGTTGCCGCGCGCTTATCAGGGAAGCGCTTGCTAGACGCGGCGTGTCTGCGGGGCCAATGACGGTCATGCTGGCCTCCTTATCAGAAAATACTATCAAACAATACAGTACTTACTTGAAGCAGTGGTATGAATACTGTCTTAAACTGCATTTAGACTACCAACAAACATCAGTGCCACATATTCTGGCATTTTTATCAGAATTATATAATGATGGCTCAGTTTATAGTAATTTAAACTGTTGCAGATCAGCTCTCTCTCTTATTATTGGATCAAAAATATGTAATGATGATAGGATCTCTCGTTTCTTGAAAGGAGTATTCAGACTTCGGCCACCGCATCCCAAGTATGATATTACTTGGGATCCATCAATTGTTCTCAATTATTTAACTCAGAGAGGCGAAAATAATCTTCTATCTTTAGATGATATTTCTAAAAAAATAATTACCCTTTTGGCTATTGTAACTGCCCATAGAGTTCAAACATTTTCCCTTATTAAAATAGCAAACATTCAAGTTTTACCTGATAAAGTATATATTAAAATACCAGATCTTATTAAATCATCGAGGCCAGGCAGAGTACAGCCAAGTCTGGTATTACCATTTTTTACAAGCAATACAAAAATTTGTCCGGCCAGCGCCTTACTTAATTATTTAGAACGTACATCATGTTTAAGAAACTGCGACAACCTATTTATCTCTTATAAAAAACCACACAAGGCGGTGACGTCTCAGACGCTTAGCTGCTGGGTCAAAACTATCCTGGAAAGAAGTGGAATAGACGTGTCCATATTCTCAGCACACAGCACACGACATGCAGCCAGCTCGGCAGCTAAGCGCCTGGGCGTCAGCATTGATACCATTAGAAGAACAGCTGGTTGGAGCAGTTCTTCGAAAGTGTTTGCTCAATTTTATAATAGGGAGGTTGTTGCAGATGAAGATTTTTCTATTGTTCTAAGCTCAATTACTTAACTTTATGGTGATTTAAACTAAAAGATAAGAATAAAAACATTTGTTTTTTATATATGCAGACTAAAATTATTTTTCGACTCTCTAAACATCTACATGTCAACATTATCATGAAGAGACTATGCAGTGAAGTACAATTAGAAATTAAACGAACTTACCTAAGTGAAGTTCCATTTTAATTGTACGAGCTGCATAGTCTCGAAATGATAACCTATAACCCAACCCGCCCTAAACTTATTTAACAAAAATTTCTACCCTGTAAACAAAAATTATTGTCGAAAAATAATCAATGTATTTATGTTAACAGTTGAATCTCTGAACTTAATGACAGATATAGTGTTGTGCCCATGCAAGTCTGTTTCTAGAGGTGGGCTACATAAGCTCTAAAAATCGTGACATAAGGCTAGCGGATGCGACTACTACATGTCAACATTATCATTTCGAGACTATGCAGCTCGTACAATTAAAATGGAACTTCACTTAGGTAAGTTCGTTTAATTTCTAATTATAAATGGCTCTGACAGCTCTCTTCTGTAAAATAAAAATGGATTCAATGTCAGCAGCCCGACCCCACAACAAAATGATGACACCTTATAGATGAGTCATGATCTGATGATGAACTTCGGAGATATGGAGCCGCGGCCTGCGGTTTGCCGCAACCGCAGGTCAGGATACTCTTCAGCGGTTTTGGGCATAAAAAATGATTAAGCAAACAACTTTCGTACTCCTAGGTTATTTACTTGAAACTGGTATATCGACAGTCTAGACTCAAAATGTATTAGATGCTTAAACTTAAAATTTGATCATGATTCATTAGACACGTGGCGCCCTTTCAGTTCCCTCGGAAACATTACTTTTTTCGGGATTAAAAGGACCCTATATTTGTCCCTGTACACCTGGCAACATATGTGCAAAATTTCAGGATGATCGGTTCAGTGGTTTAGGCGTAAAATGGTAACAAACAAACAAACAAACTTACTTTACGTTAGGATTAGGATTAGTTAGGATTACCCTGTATAATTACTCGTTAGATGTTTCTTTCATTTTGGTTAAGTAAGTAGATGTTGAAGTTTGTAAGGATTATAGTTTGGTAACCTTCGGCAATTTTTTTATTAAATCTTTTAATTATACAACGCAACATGTATTTTTATTGAACACTTCCTATTTCAGTCACGAATTATTATTTTTTTAAAGTAAAAAATAATAAGTATTTTCATTCACATAGCTAGAAAGAAACTCAGTAGATTGATGAAATTAAAATACTATAAGCGGGCAGCCCTAACGCGTGGGTATATACAGCAAAATTGTAGGCACTTAATTCAAGGTTACGGCCGAGTCAAAGTCACGGTAATAAAATGTGCAGTACCTATCAGTATGTTATCTTCATAGAAACGGTCGCAACGCGAGTCTTACCTACGCGCGTCGAGGAAGGTACACTCTCGGCCTCTCGGTACACAAACTGTCTCGACTGCTTCGCCACCGCGTGCCGCCGCGCCGCGCTGTAGTGAGTTAGTGACGAATGGATGGTGAAATAATTTGAAAGCAGTTAGCGTGCGATTTCTAAATATGTCAAGGAGAAATTATGGACTGTATTGTGCAGTGTTTGGTTGTTTGAATTCTTCGATAACGCACCAAGGGATATATTCTTTTAAATTACCTTAAAACTACGAAAGGTAAGACTATAAAACAGTTATACACTTACCTACTATTACGTAATTTGTTTATTTTTTTAATAGGTAAGTACTCGTGTAGGAATACACGAGTAAAATACTTGAATTTAAAAATAAATATGTGGATAGGGTGAAAAAAGTGATACGAATGAGTTTCCTAATTTCGGCTATCTGCTTACTTATGCACGTACTTAGTTACTTAAATAATTAGGTATTTGCCATAGACGAAATATCATTCATTATCAGGAACCGCTCAAGCCCCGGATTGATTTCACCTTCAAGGTTGTGTTCGTACATCCAGTTCGTGATTTACAAAAAAGCAAAATGAATGGAGACGAATTGATTGAGACGAAAAACGCTAACAATTTAGAACAATCGATACAATACAATCGATACAATGTTTATGTATATTATATAGCATTTTATAGTAAGTATGTAGAATTTAATTATTTTGTACTTGTGTACACTTTATTTTATTATGTAAAATATTTGAATATTTTTTTATTATTATTTTTTTAAATTTCTGATTTTGTTGTTTTACTCTTGTAAAAATTGCTTGCACCTACCATGTTATCTCTTCACCACCTCTGGTTGACTGTAAGAGAATGCCTAAGGCATTAAGTCCGCCTTTGTACATTTGTTGCATAAAGTTTAAATAAATAATAAATAAACAATCGCCATGTTGGCCTGGTGGATTGCCGTGAGGTGGAGATTCTGAATCTGTACCCCGAGTGTGAGTTAGTTGCCACATCTTGAAATACGTGACGATCAAGTTAATCGAGCAAACTAACAAGCGATGGTATTTAAAAAAGGTGCGAGTGTGAGTTGACATTTGGCATACGAACGGCACCTCGTATCGTCACTTGTCCGAAAGTATTCTGAACGTTTTTTTCGTTTCAATGTTGCCTACATTGAACTTAGAGTGGTTTCAGTGAGATAATACGACTAAAATACAAATCCTATCGCAACCATGCTAACAAGCGTTTTGAATGCCTTATGTAATTTAGACGTATAATAGTTTTTATGAATGAGATATTCCTATTTCGTTTTAACGTGTAGTGAGTAAGAGAGATGTGAAATAAGTTGTGTGTGGTGTCATGTAACTACTTAAAACTCCGTTGAAATTATAAACATAGCTTATAGCACGCAAGTAATTGATCCTTGATTTTTTTATTACTAATATTCAGTTGTGTAGCCTCTGTTGGAAATCCAAATAAATAAGAATAAAACCTAATTTGAGTATGAATATTATACGTACACAATGCACACCAATGTTCCTGAATTCAGTATCTTTTAGATACTCCACTGGATTAAAACAGGAACGAAAATCGGCTGTTTGTTTTCGGAGATGATTCCGTTCATCTTGATAATGAGCAGTAGTAATCAGTAGTAATCAAAAATTACGCGCTGCCATTATTAACGCAATTCACCACAATTACACGCAAATATTACGAACTTTAGCTATTGTAAACAACAATGTCAACAATTCACCTATCACACATCAAGTTTAGTGACGATCAAGTTGATCGAGCAAACTATTATTTTTTTTTTTATGGGACAAGCCCGCCACACTGTTCCCACCCACTGCAACTCCTGAAAGCCAGAATCAACAGTGGAGGCCACCAGAAAAGCGTCGAGGCAATGAAGCTCGACGAGTCCCAGAGAAACGATTAACTGTCTTGGGTCCCGCAACGAAATTAATCAGAAAAGAATAGCGGAGGAGTAAGAAAAATAATAGTTTCCACTTCCCTCCATACAAGCAGGAGACAGAACAGAACTAGGCCAATAGGCACAAAGGGACGTTTGCAACTGGGAAAAGCCCAGATTGCCAAGCACCACGGATTGCAATTATTACTAAATTAATGGGTCCTAATGTGAGCTGTTACTTTTGATTCCAGTAATAGGTATGGCAAAAACGCTTGAAAAAACAACGCTTGAGCAAACTATTAGGCGATAGTATTTAAAATTCGTCCGAGTGCGAGTTTAAGTTTGGCATACGAACGGCCGCTCGTATCGTCACTTGTTTGAAAGTATCCCAAACGTTTTGTTCTTTTCTTAATGTTGCCTACATTGAACTTACAATGGTTTCGGCGACATAATACGACCAAAATACATATCTTATTGCGACTTTGTAAACAAACGTTTTGCGTGCCCTGCGTAATTTAAACGTATAATAGTTTTGATGAATGAGATGTTCCTATTTCGTTTTAACGTGTAGTGAGTAAGGGAGATGTGAAAGAAGTTGTGTGTGGTGTCATGTAACTACTTAAAACTCCGTTGAAATTATAAACATAGCTTATAGCACGCAAGTAATTGATCCTTGATTTTTTTATTATTAATATTCAGTTGTGTAACCTCTGTTGGAGATCCAAATAAATAAAAATAAAACCTAATTTGAGTATGAATAATATACATAGGTACCTACACAATGCACATCTTTTGCCACAGACTTTGGCTACTCCCACAGGCCGTTGGTAGGTACGAACTTGTCGCACAAAATAATTGAGCGACGAGTACCTACCTACCTACGTAAAATTATGAAATAATGTAATACGATGATATGCACTTACAAGGAATTGGTTAGGTATTTGACAATTATTATTGCCTAGGTACCTACAACACCCTGGTTTGAAGTTTAACTCGTTAGGTCGACTTCAAAGTCAATTCCTCTAGCTCTTGACAAAGAAATAAACTTTTCTTCTAGAAACAAAAACTTCCTTTGAGAAACGATTACGGAGATGGTTCCGTTCATCATAATAATGAGCAGTCATTATCATCTTTCATACGAAAAAATAACGTGCTGTCATTCTTAACACAATTTACCACAAAATTACACGCAAATAATACGAACATATCCAATGTAAACTACATTTCACCTGCCACACACCAAGTGAGTGACTTTACTTTATAGTTTACGTTTGTAAACGCTTACACACCGTTTCGAAACGTCAAAATCTAACTCACACTCGCAAAATGGTCACCGAAACGCTAGTATGTAGTCACGTTTAAAATACCAAACTATTGTAGTACTGTTAAAAATCTTACACTCGCTGTTTCGGTTTGCAATACTTTCCGCCAGGGGCGCTTTTTACGTTTTCATACATTTATTGCTCGATACAAAAACGTAGTAGTAGCGTTTTCTGTATGAAGAAACTCACACTCGGGGTACTGAGCAACACACGCCTGCACCGTATTAATACTACTATAGACATTTATCAAAATTTGATCAATTTATCACAGAATAATCTTACCTGTTTGCCAATTGACTTCTATAATTTGAAGAACCTACAAACATGTTTATTGTCATTTAATAGGCTTCTGCACCTGCCAGACGATATACATAAATTAACTAAATTAGTGAAACTATATGTAAATGATAATAGACTGAGCATGCTTCCGGATACATTGCATGAAATAGGTAGTCTGAGGACCCTGGATCTGTACAACAACAACATACATGCAGGCCTCACAAAGATAGATTATACTCCCTCCTTCTCCAAGACATTAACACTTGTAGTAACGCTGGTATGGGCCAGCGCCGCCACAAATATTACAAAGCTAACAAAAAAAAAAATAGTTCTCTCGTCTGGCAACCCTGCAATGTCATTGCGTTTTTTTGTGCGAACGCTGTCACCTTGTTCTCTCGAAAAAATATAAATAATTATTCTTAAGTGTATTACTGTGTAAAATTACTGTAAAAATGAATAAATACATCAAGTGTGATATCGTTTTCGAAGTGCGATGTGTCGGAGCTATAATTCCTGTGAAAAGTTTGTTGTTTCTTTTTAACCTAAAAATATGCAAAAGTTTTCGGTAAGTTTGTTTCCGATTAATGATTTAACCGCTCAAGGCCCGACCGTCATACTGGTATGACAGAACAATAGAAAATCAATAGTGTCTCATTACGCAAAACTTGAGTAATTTACTTTTCTTAATGATTTCTCCGGAACTCGTAAAAAATCAATTAAGGAACTTGCAAAACAAAATTTAATAACAATCAATCAAGTGACTACTTCCGGTCAGTTCCAGGTGTCTTGGACAATTTGAAAAACTACGTTCAACTCATTCAACTTCGGTTTTTACTGACTTTCTCATTACGTTTCATTCTTTAACGGTTTTTTTCATTATTCGCGGCAAAATCTTACTTTCTGTCGCGTTTTTGTTGCTACAAGTTTATAGTGTACAGTTTATATAAAAATGGGAAAAAGAAAGAACCTTAATGAAATTAATCTTCAAACGCTTTGGTAATTCCTTAAATGTATTAATGACACTTAGGCGCCACCACATGCGGGTGGACACTTTGTCAAGGGTCCCTTATGTACCCATGGGGCTAGTGCTATCACACTGCGGATAGACAATGCTAATAAGAAAAACTCATCGACTCTAGCGCTATCACTTAGCGGATAGACATGCCATGCATATTTATTTACTCATTTATCAATAGCATTTGTGATTGGTTTGTTATGTATAAATATCCTAAATTTGAGTATATATGTTCCAGAGAATGATCAGCTCCCAGAGGAATATTTATTGGCACTTGGGAATGAGGGAGCGGAAAAGGAAGAAATTGGTGACCCTATCAGACCTGAACTAGCCCTTCGCTGGTCTAAAATTATGTCTAAAGGACTCGACAAAGAGGCCAGAAGTTCACTAATGGACAAATACTTTTCGAAAATTACTAGTCCTAGTAATTTTCACAATGTTATTGCTCCAGTTATGAATGCTGAAATAATGGCCACACTTTCAGAGCCCTCAGTGAAGAGGGATAAGCGAATTGTCATCAGACAAACCCTTACAGGCAAATGAATGACTTGTTTGGGCCGATGTTTAACAAATATTATGAAAGGCAACATTAATAGTAAGCTGCTTATTGAAAAAATAAATAATGCAGCAAAACTTGCAGCTGAAATTCACCACCAAGACTCATCCAGGAAAGTCTTCGCTTCGTCAGGTGCAAGCAAAATCATACAGGAGGCTGTCAAGTCTTCAAAAGCTGACAAGTTTTTATTCGGTGCAGATTGTGCTGACAATATCAAAGCGGCACAGTCAATTCAAAGGACCAGTTCACAAATTTCTGAAAATATGAAGAAACACAGACAGCCCACAGTAACCAAGAAGAATTTAAACTGGAGAGGCCCGCGATATCGTCAAACACACAACCAACAAGCTCGCGGTGGGCAATACCACCACCAGCAGAGACCTGCTCATCGCGACCCACCTCCCCGCAAGACTCAGAAATCAGTTGCACCCAGATCCAGGCCCAGATACCAACAGTAGACCCACAGGTACATGCAGGAAAATTAAAATATTCTAGAGACAATATTTAGAGATAACCGATGATCCGGTAGTTCTGCAATGGATAGAAGGTTATCAAATTCCATTCAGGAAAGCTCCACTGCCTTATACAACTAGACAACAATGTTGGTCAGAAAAAGAAAAAGATTTATTTAAAATAGAAATCGAAAAACTAACCACCTTAGGCACAGTCTCTGAGTGTTTTCCCTGTCCAGACCAATTCACGTCACCCATATTCTTAGTTCCCAAACCAAATGGCTCATACAGATTTATTTTGAATTTGAAAAACCTCAATACTTATATAGATGCTGAACATTTTAAATTAGAGGATATTAGAACAGCATGTTAACTTTCGTCTAAAGATTGCTTTATGGCATCTATTGATCTAAAAGAAGCATATTTCTCAGTACCCATAGCTAACAACTTTAAAAAATATCTAAGGTTTACTTTTGATGACAAACTGTATGAATTTAATGCTCTACCTCACGTTTTATGTACTGCACCATTTGTTTTTTCCAAATTATTAAAACCCGTTTATACTTATACCTTAGAAACAAAAACATTTTGATGACTTACTATTTAGATGATAGCTTATCTATACTTCTATACTAATATTATAAAGAGGTAAAATTTGTTTGTAAGTTTGTTTGTAGGGGGTAATCTCCGGAAGTAATGAACCGATTTTAAAAATTCTTTCACTGGTACAAAGCTACATTATTTGTGAGTACGATAGGCTATAAATTATAAAGATATCATGCAAATTAGCCGAACTATCTTAATTTTTGTATAGCCAGGCGGAAAAAAATAGCTCTTACAACAAAGTTATTTGCATGCGCTGCCTTAACCGTTGTTTATAATTGAAAACAATGTATGGCAACCTGGTCCGCCTTTAATAGTTCTACAAAAAAGTCTGCAACACTATGTTTCTATCTTTTATATTTTAGAAGATATAGTAGCTTTTATGTGTTAAAAAAAGTATTTTTCGACGTACTTACCTTTGGACGAATATTTAAACAACAAAATATTAAACCTTTTCGAAAAAAATATTATTATCATCACAAGAACATCATAGAGATACGATTTGCCCGCAACAGTATGTCAATTGGTTAAATCGTTTCGAAGATAATATAAAATTACTAAATCGCAAAATGCCGCCGTTCATTCACGAACCACATTAGAACATGCTTTGTACGGACGTTTTATCCATTTACCCATGGTACTTCTGTTTTTGGAATATCGGACAGTTTCAGCGATTGTTTATCATGCCTAAAAGAAAATCACAACTTTCCCATCAGACATCCCAGAGCAGATCGAGTACGCCGTACGGAATAGTCTGCTCTTGAAAAGCATCAGCGCCTCTTGAAGAATAGAGAAAATATTTCGCAAGCACGCGCTGGGGAATCTAGCTCCGAGCGTTCACAGCGGCTTGCTAACCAAAGCTGGAGAACATCGCAGGCCCGTACTCTAGGGAATCTAGCGCTGAACGTGCGCAGCGTCTCAGTGATTTAAGGCGGCATTTCTCTGCAACAAGGGATAGGGAGTCTAGCGCTGAGCGCTCGCAGAGGCTCGCTAGTCAGAGCGCGAGAACATCGCAGGCCCGTGCTCGGGAATCTAGCGCTGAACGTGCGCAGCGTCTTTAGGCAGGAAATAAATCATAGCACTCAGTACTAACCGAACCACACACATAATTTCATCACAAAAAAATGGTCACCGCCCAGCGAAGTGGGCACGGGTCAGCTAGTAAGGATATAAGTTTAGAGAAACTCACGAAAAAAGTAGTAACAATTTTGACTCTAACAACTGGACATAGAGTCCAAACCTTATCATTAATAAATGTTAAACATATTAAATTCACTAATGATGGCATTCAGATATACATTCCTGACCTAATAAAAACTTCAAAAGCCAGGAGCCTTCAACCATTAATACATCCTAAAATATATAGAAATCAAAATTGAGATTTGCCCTATCACTGCTATCGAATGTTACATGAATAGAACAGAATTATTAAGAAAAGAGACAGAAAAATTAATATTAACTTTTAAAAAGCCACACCATAGTGCCACGACTCAGACAATCAGTCGCTGGATTAAAGAAATCTTACATGAGTCAGGAATTGATGTGACCTTCACAGCCCACAGTACAAGACATGCATCTACATTATCGTCAAAAAGGTGTGGGGTTAGCATAGATCACATTCGAAGAACTGCTGGCTGGACCCAAAACTCTGCTACTTTTGCTAGACATTATAATAGGCCAGTCATTGAAGACCCAACTGTGTTCAGTGACATAATTTGTAGCACTGTAAACAATTGATTGTTTGTTATAAAATGAATAGAACTTGTTTTGAAATATAATTAGAGGATATGTTTTTATTTTTGTTGTTATGAGTATTATGTTTTTATTAAATACTATATTACTTCAATAACTTGAGTATAATTCACAACCCCAGCTTTAAACATCTACAAGTGTTAATGTCTTGGAGAAGGAGGGAGTATAATTATATGATTAAACGAACTTACCAAGTGAAGTTCTATCATAATTATACGAAGCTCACCACTAGACCAACGAGGCAGTCAAGTGTTATTGGGTTTTTCCATCAGGAGTTTATCAGTAGCAGCCTCGGAGTCTGGATTTGTGCCCGGTTGATGGCAATAGGCTCGCCCCCTATTACATGGGACTAAAAACATAACTGGCGAAATGTGGGTGTACTAATGGGTACACCTCTGCCTAACTCTTCGGGGATTACAGGTGTGATGTTATGTTTATATTATGTTAAATGGTAACCTTATACCTGGTAATGGTACCTTCCTACCTAGTAAGATTTACATTATACATAACTATTTTTTTGAGTAAAACTTTGTAGGTATATAGTTAGAGGTTTTCATTGCGATGAGATGGTTAAATAATGTTTGCAGCAGTGCGACATTGGATGGGTGACGAAAGTGCTCCTAGCTATAGCTATAGGGAACGTTAATAAGCTGAGATGCAAACAGATTTTAAAATTACTCGTAAGATGTTTCTGTCATTTTGGTTGAGTAAGTACCTAGATGTTAGAGTTTGTGAGGATTTGAGTTTGGTAACCTTCGGCAATTTTTTTTTAATATTAAATCTTTTCATTATACAACGCTTACCAATTCAACACAATACGGAATACGGGTGGGAAAATATTGGATTTGGTTATTGGTAACAGTGAATGCAATGTTTCTAGAGCCACAGACTGTTTACTGCAGCTTGATAGCCACCATCCTCCACTTAATGTCTTTATGTCTCTAAGTGTACTATACGATTCGATGACCCGCAAGATAATTAAAAAATATAATTATTACAAGGCAAATTATGATGACATAAATGCGGATTTAAAAGGGATTAATTGGGAGGAATTCTTAGTAAACTGAACCATTGACGATACCTTGAACTCGTTTTATGATATTATTTTCAGTGTTATTAAGAAACACGTTCCGATAAATAACTGTAGATCTTTGAAATTTCCGGTTTGGTTCACAAAATCGCTAATCAATATTTACAAAAATAAAGCTAATGTTTCAAAACATCTCGGACTACGAACAGTTTCCCATTTCATCTCCCTGCGCGCTCTCGACCGAGCCAGCAGCCAAAGTGCCACCTCTGTGCTTTTAATTCCGAAATAATAGTAAAACTGTTTTTCTACGTATACCAGTATTCAATCTGTGCGTGAAGCAACACCGATCAAAACTGTGCTAATAAACAATAATTAAGTTCGTGTTCCGAGACTAAAAGTGAATAAACTCTTTAAAAAATTGTGTGCAAAACGTGTCGGTCTTTGGAATCGGTGACTTTGTAACACAAAGGAAGGTCATTAGTCTCGAGCACTCCGCCAGTCCAATAAGACACAAAACTATTTTTTCAAACAAAATCATAAATAGCAATTTGGTCTAGTGGTAGTATAGTCGACCCGCCGTGCAACCCGTCATGAGTACGGAACCACCGGCCCGCAAAACTTTTTGGATTTTTAGATTTTTTGTTGATATTTTTTATTTTCTTTCTCTTGTTTATTTTTGGAGTATGCAATTTAGTTATCTGATTACATAAACAGATTTACATAAATAAAAATATAATAACAACAATATTATTCAACTATAAAAATGCCACTGAATAGAACTTCACCTACAACGCCAATTGAACCTCCTCATGACTCTGAACCCGACATGAATACCTCAGCTCTGCCTTCCTCGCAACCTGGTAGTAATATTACTCAAAGATGCAAGCGTAAATTTCAACAAGGAGACGATATTACCACATTCATGAGTAAAATTAAACAAATGTTCCAAGATTTCACTGAGCAACAGGAACACAAGTACAATTCTCTCTTAACAACTGTGAATGAGATAAAAGACCAATACACTGAATTACATAAGAGCTTGCGTTTTGTATCTGCCAAGTATGACGAGATAAAGGTGAAACCTCACAAACTCGAGGCGGATAAAACAGAGAAAATGGCCTATATACAGGGTTTGGAGGAGAGGATTGAAAATTTTGACACCATTAGCATGCATCATGCATTGAAATTATTTATTATTTATTTATTTAAACTTTATGCACATGTACAATAAAATACAATGTACAAAGGCGGACTTAATGCCTTGGGCATTTTCTACCAGTCTACCTTAGGGTGATGCAGAGACAAAACATAGTAGGTGCACAGATAAAGAAAATTTTCGAGAATAAAATATAATAATAAATACATATATACATACATACAACAAAATATATAAAGTAGAGAGAGATAAAAATATAATTATAGGTGGTGAAGTACGACAAATTAGTTGTGGGACGAGTCTGCCAACTTCTTTTGTAAGTGCTCGCGAGCTTTTACCTTGAATGTGAACCGACTGGTGGCCA
Source organism: Hoplodrina ambigua (assembly GCA_949774945.1). Taxonomy (NCBI): domain Eukaryota; kingdom Metazoa; phylum Arthropoda; class Insecta; order Lepidoptera; family Noctuidae; genus Hoplodrina; species Hoplodrina ambigua. The sequence goes on from OX458964.1 coordinate 3,928,817, forward strand.
TCCTGATATTCTGAGGGAGAGAATTCCATAAGAAAACCGCCTGGACAAGAAAAGAAGATTAGAAAAAAAAAAGATTAGAAAAATTAGAAAAATTCCGGAATCTAAAGGAGAAAATAAATCATCCCTCTCTGACATCATAGTGAATACCGGCAAAAAACTAAATATTCCGCCTGAAACCAAAAGTTCGCACAAAGAATAACTCAAATACTATAGTGGTCGACCTAACAACCATAATTAAGAAAGAGAATATACTGCAAGCTTACAAAACTTATAATAAAAACCAGGAGGATAACAGATTATCCACGGCGGATAAACCCTGATATAAACCCTGATGCCCCCTCAAACCCTATCTTTATGTCGGAATATCTAACACATAAAAAAAGAGATTATTCTACTTAGCACGTGATTTTGCAAAGCTGAATAATATACAATTTTGCTGGTCAATTTTGTTGCATTCAGCTGTGGGGCCCATTTTGCAAAATTTGACAGGCATGTGTTTACATTGACAGATGACCTTGTTCGATATCGGCTGCGTGTTATTAAAATGACGATACCTCTAAAGTTTTGTATAGGAACTGTATATAAAACTTATATCGTTGAAATCGCTATGAAACAAGCTTACATTTAAATAATGGATTAGTCCAGTTTTGTCTTTTGATATATTACCAATTCTAGTTAGAAATCAGGATTTGCGATTTTGTTACTGACATTTCCAATAAGAATCGTTCTAGTTAGAAAAAAATACAATCATTAAAAAAAAAAAAAAAAAATTTACTTCTACCTACATTATTTTACCTTAAAAATAAATATGTCGGCGCAACATGAAGTGACACATGACATTAGCTGTCGTATACGTCGGATTAGAGTGACATTTGACAAGCTGTCGCTCTGACGGAACGTCACATCTGTGGTAGCGAGGTGACACACGGACACTTGTTGTTCGAGAGTCGCAGACGCACCACGTTCACGACGAATCGTTTAAATCCGGCCTAATCATCTAATAGTTTTGATTTATTCTGTGTGTGATTAATTATTAGTTGCTAGTTATAGTGGAATATAAGATTATTTTGTTATCTAAGTTATTTTAATCAAGCTAACCTCTTTAACCCACGTGCTTAATGGATCAAATAAATGATATAGGCCATCCTGAGCCTACATCAGAAGTGGGATCGAACGAACGTCATACGGAGGAGACGCAACCTTCTAATTATGACCCTACAACAAAATTACTGACGAACATGGAGGCGCTGCTATCTCGGCTGTTTGCAATGTCACAACCCACATCTGACGTGAGTACCAATATACCAAAACTGTTACTGTTTGATCCTGACGATACTGAAGCTGATATTGATGGTTGGTGTGACGTCACAGAGATTATAGTGCAGAAGAAATGTCTTGAAGGTGTCGACTTGTTGATGGCACTCACTAGCGCTCTGAAGGGTCGTGCCGCTTCTTGCCTAACTAAATTAAACCTCAAAGAACTAGCCTGGAGTGAAGTCAAACAATCATTTTTGGCTACATTTTCCAAACCCAAACTGATTCAAGACCACTTTGACGAAGTCTTGCGTTTTCAAATAGAAGTTAAAGAAACCGCGTCCGAGTCTGCAATGCGCCTGTGGAACATGGTTGCGCGCATACCACAAACCGAGCTGTCTGAAGAAGCAACCACTGGTTTCGTTGTATCGGTGCTCTGTCAAAAGGATAGTTTGATACGAAGAGAATTGATTGCTCATGTAATTACTACTCGCGCTCAATTATTTCGGATCCTTAGTAGCATTTCACTTAAACGACGGGGTGACGTCACTGATGGGAATCGAGAACCTGATTCGAAGGGACCACGGATAGCAGACACTAGATTTCCTGGCAAATGTCACTGTTGCGGCATGACGGGTCATCGACAGATTGACTGCAGGAAGCGAAAAGATGATTCTGGTACATCGAAGCCTCAAGATCGTTTGAGTACTATACGAAGCAAGGACAAGTTATCAGTAACCTGCTTCACGTGTGGAAAAACTGGTCACGTGTCTACAGTTTGCTCAGAAAAGAAGAATGATGGTGAAATTGCAAATAAGGAGGTCAACCTCTGCGATCATCGCGTCTCGAGATCCTCCTTGGAGACATCTTCCGGTGAGCAGTTTCCTTTTTTATTCGATAGCGGATCATCTTGCTCACTTTTAATGGAAAGCTTTTGCAAAAAGTTTCCTGGTACTGTACGCAATAATCTTGTTTATCTTAAGGGTATCAGTGGTAATGACGTACAGTGCTCTTCTCAAATCTTAAGCACAGTAAAAATAAGTGAGGCTTTGGTTGATATAACTTTTCACATTGTTCCTGATTCTGTAATTTCTGTACCGATTATTATAGGTAGGGATATTTTAGATAAAGGTTTTTGCGTGACAATCGATAACGACAAACTTATATATGGAGTCAAAAAACAAACAAACTTTTGTGAGACCAAATCGGGCGCGCCGGATTTTTCTCAAATTGATACTGATTTAGTACACGAGGATAGAGAAACCCTTTTAAAAATATTAAGTAAATATTCTGATTATTTCATAGACGGTGTACCTATTAGGCGCGTTAAAACAGGACTGTTAGAGATTAAATTAATAGATCCTCATAAAGTAGTGCACAGATCTCCCTATCGATTAGCACCTATAGAAAAACAGATAGTTCGCGATAAAGTACAAGAACTCTTAGACGCAGGAAAAAGGAAATACTGACAGGATGTGCATAGACTATCGAGAACTTAATTCGAACACTCGACCAGAACACTATCCATTGCATCGCATAGAGGAACAAATAGATCAGCTGACTGGTGCTAACTTTTTTTCATCTTTAGATATGGCTAGTGGTTTTCACCAAATTTTGATCCATCCAGACTCCGTTGAGATGACAGCCTTTGTAACTCCGGAAGGACATATCGATATGAGTATCTCGCTATGCCTTTCGGTTTACGAAATGCCCCTTCTGTTTACCAGAGATGCATCACAAAAGCACTGCATGATCTTGATAACAAGCCTTTAATTTACATGGATGACGTACTCTGCTATTCTTCTGACATTCCGCAAGGCCTTCAACGATTAGATGATGCACTACATGCTCTTACCATAGCTGGATTTTCATTTAACCTCCGAAAATGTAAATTTATGAAATTAAAAATAGATTACTTAGGTTATTCACTGCAATCAGGCGAAATTAGACCAAACTCTCGTAAAATTCAGGTATTAGTTGACGCACCCTCACCAACCACAGACACACAGGTCCGTCAATTTATCGGACTTGCATCCTATTTTAGAAAATTTATACCAGGCTTTACGAATACTATTGGACCTCTATACCCGTTAACTAAATTAAAAGGACCAATTAAATGGACTGACAAACATGAAGAATTGCCCATTGAATTACACACTAACGCAAGTGCCGAAGGTTACGGAGCAATCCTTATATAAAAGAAAAACAATTTCCCTCATGTTGTTGAATATTTTAGTAGGCGTACATCTGACGTAGAATCCCGCTATCATTCATACGAACTGGAAACGTTGGCTGTCGTACGAGCGGTTGAACATTTTCGACATTATTTGTACGGCCGACATTTCACAGTTTACACGGACTGCAACTCGCTCAAGGCGTCAAAATCTAAGGTAGACCTTACCCCGCGTGTACATCGTTGGTGGGCTTTTCTGCAAGCCTATGATTTTGAAATTATTTATCGCGAAGGTCGCGGAATGGAGCATGCTGATTATTTCTCCCGTAATCTTCGGCCTAGTGTAGGTGAGTCTTCGTCCGAAACTCTTACTACAGAACATGTTCAGTTCGTAGAGTTACATCAAGGTTGGCTGTCTGTTGAACAGAAACGGGATGGCGAAATCCAGGACTTAATAACTAAACACAATAACAATGACTTTCCCGATTCAGTAGGACACACTTACGATGTTAGGGACGGTATTTTATATAGAAAAGTTGGACGTAATAAAACTATTTCATGGTTACCGGTCGTTCCGCGCTCGTTAATTTGGACTCTCATTAACCACGTCCATAGTGAAATACAACAACTTGGTAGCGACAAAACATTAGACAAATTTTACGAACAATACTGGTTTCCCCAAATGTCTAAATGCGTGCGAAAATTCATTGATTCGTGTATAGTTTGCAAAGCTTAAAAAGGACCATCGGGAGCTCAACCGGTTCAGTTACACTCGATCCCAAAAGTGTCTGTGCCGTGGCCCACAATCCATATCGATTTTACAGGGAAATTGAGCGGTAAGAGCGATCGCAAAGAGTATTGCTCAGTCATCATAGATGCATTCACCAAATATGTTTTACTAGAGCACACAATATCGCTCGATGCTACCAGTGCTGTGCAAGCTATAGAAAAAGCTGTATGTCTCTTTGGCGCACCTAAACGTATTATTGCTGATCAGGGTCGTTGCTATATTAGTACCGAATTCAAGAACTTCTGTAACACTCATAAAATTGATCTTCACCTTATAGCAACCGGTTTAAGTAGGGCAAACGGACAGGTTGAGCGCGTTATGCGAACGTTAAAAAGCTTGCTCACAATAGTTGAAAACGAACGCAATAAAACATGGCGCGACGAGTTGGGCAATATTCAATTAGCGCTTAATAGTACGAAATCCACGGTTACTAAATACTCACCAACGGAACTGATGTTCGGCATTCGTGCACAATCCTTAGGTATGTCTAAAATTTATCCAAATTCTTACGAGCAGAATAAGCGGTTAGATTTGGAATCCGTTAGAGAAAGTGCCTCAGAGAATATTAAAAATTCAGCAGCAGCAGATACACAACGGTTTAACCGTGGTCGCTCCAATATCAAACCGTTTGCTAAGGGTGATTTTGTCTTCATTAAAAATAGTGAACGAAATCTGACCAAATTGGACAGAAAGTTTAGGGGACCATTCGTTATTACCACCATTTTAGAAAATGATCGCTATGAACTGAAAAGTCTCAGCGGCTCACATCGCGTGTACAAATATGCACACGAGAATTTGCGTTCAGTACCTCAGGGACACTCTGGTTTACTCGAAATTACCGCTAGTCTACTGAATGACGAGGAGTCTGAGATGGCACTGGAAGATGTGTCGCAAGATCAAAATGATCAAGTCGGAGACTTAAGTACCAGAGATTACAATAGCTTACGCACAGATTCAGATACCGCCTCAGCTATTTCTGAAACACTTACCGCTGGGTCAGATACACTCAGCGTGTATTCTGACCCCGACACGCTAGACGTACAATGCGAAGTCGAAATTCATAATGAGCAAGATTGTCCGTAGCCAATAGGTATGTAATAGTTGTACAGTCGGTAATAGCTGTCGTCTGACCCACCCTTAAAACAAACGAATTTGTATGAGTTAATTAGACTAGTAAGACTCGATGAACGAATACAATATTGGGGCAAAAGTGGGTAGTTGAAAAACAATTTGCGTATTCATTATAAAACTGATATTCAAATGTTAGTAAGGATGTGGGTGGAAAATAAAAATGAACCGTGACACCTCAAGCCAGTCAACGCGCAATTGCAGTGACTACGCGCAAACATTTCTTACCTTGGCTTGAACGTAGTATTATATGTATTATGTGCCTTGACTTAGTAAATTGCAAAAATCTTCTTTTCCAATGTTTTTATATATATTCTATTGTTTGATTATCATGTCTCAATTGAGTGATTATTTGAAATACAAATAAAAATTCTATTTGCTGAAGGAGAATGTTGGATGTTGTTGATCAGAGAGATTGCTTGGAGATATAACATAGAAGTAAGTGTGTTTGTCTAATTTTATACCTAAGTATTCCTTATGCACAATATTTCCTTATCAAAATATTTACCTAAACGTAAAGTGACACCCGTTTCATTTATTTGTTTCAGAGAAATACAGTTAGATTGTGGTTAAGACGTTTTGAAGAAACAGGAAATGTTCAAAGGGGTCGTTCGTGACCAAAACCTGTAATGTTTACTCCCGTATTAGAACGGATTGTTAGTAGACATACTCATGCATGCTGCTGGATTGAAACAATACAAGCCGGCACGTAATATTCAATGAACTGCTGTTCATCGCCAAGTGAAAGTCCACTTTGCCCAAGAATATATAGATTTTAATTGGGAAGAACATGTTGCTCAAGAGATGGTGCTCCACTTCGCTAATAAGTCAGCACCACCGTCTGCAGCCCACAATACTAAAGTGTCAGTGTGTGTTTTAAATAAACTGTTGTTATCTAAGGAAGTATTTCAAACATTGAATAAGCAGGTCCTTTTTACGATTATAATCATATTAAAATCAAATATACTAATAAAAAATCTATAAAGTAGGTAAAACACCAAAGTATTTAGTGCTATTTTCACTTTTATTTTATAAGTAGGTATGACAGTTAATGTGGTGATGTTATTGTCATGAAAAAGAAATATTATATTTCTAAACATATAACATGTTGATTCACTACATAATTTTTTACCTACTTTAAAAATAAAAATATAGATATTTTATATACAGTATTGAAACGATGACACTGCTTTTTTATCAAGTTCTAGCTCAAGTAGTTTATTTTATATTTATTCTAACTTGTTTTATATGTTTTAGCTTTATAATATGACAAGTAATTATTTTTGTCACTAATGATTTTACTTTTAACCATATTGAATAAAATCGTAATCAAAATTATTGCTGTTTTTCATTTCTGTTGTGATTTTTGTATTAAAATAGTTAATTTTAATTAACTATTTTAATTTAATATAAATAATATTTAAAGTACAAAAATTTTTAATGAATATTGTAAACAAAAAGTGTCAAAAATGCAAACTTGGGTTTGATCTCACTACCATGTTGCTACCACTTGGTCAAATCGTCTTCACAAATGAAGTTGAAATTAACAAGTCCATTACGTGTCAAAACTGTATTCAAAAGATTATTTACCCTAACATAAAGTTTTAAAGATCAAATTGGCATAACAGTGTTCTATAATATTTGCGTCCTTGAACAAATCGTTCGAGCTCATTAAGCTAGTACGTATCGTATTCATATATTATCCACCGCTAATTGCACAAGGTTCAAATTCGCCTAACTTTATTCAGCCAGTTAGGTGGGTTAGATAACAGCTATAACCGACTGTACATAAAATAGTTTCTCAATGTATATAGCTGAATGTGTCACGTTAAGTTACTTTGGAATTGGTCGTGAGGACAGTGCCGTCCGGTCCATGCCACTTTTAGGGCTGGTCGAAGGGACACACTAGTCCGATCCATGTTTGTAGTTTTTTTATTTGTACAACTGGTCGTAGGGACAGTGCCGTCCGGTCCACGCCGCTTTTAGGGCTGGTCGAAGGGACACACTCGTCCGGTCCAGGTTGCTGAGTGAAATTACACGCCTGAGGGGAAGAAAGATGTCATCCGGTCCATCAGTTGCGATGGTCGAAGGGATGCATGCTTTCATTGTGTTGCGTTTTACGGTCTCGTAGAAATCTTCCTGTTCGTCAGGTTGGACGAGCAGATAGTTAGTGATTGAGACTTTGCTTTTTCCAGGACAACGTTAACAGATACGCCCGAGGACGGTCGAATGTCAGTCCGGCCGTGTCGGCGCAACATGAAGTGACACATGACATTAGCTGTCGTATACGTCGGATTAGAGTGACATTTGACAAGCTGTCGCTCTGACGGAACGTCACATCTGTGGTAGCGAGGTGACACACGGACACTTGTTGTTCGAGAGTCGCAGACGCACCACGTTCACGACGAATCGTTTAAATCCGGCATAATCATCTAATATTTTTGATTTATTCTGTGTGTGATTAATTATTAGTTGCTAGTTATAGTGGAATATAAGATTATTTTGTTATCTAAGTTATTTTAATCAAGCTAATCTCTTTAACCCACGTGCTTAATGGATCAAATAAATGATATAGGCCATCCTGAGCCTACAAATAAAAAAACATACCTCGCCAAACATTATTTCACCTCAGAGAAGCTTGACAATAAACATCTCTCAGCCGTCCGGCGACCCGAACGTCTAAACAAAAAATTCGGCAAATGTAAACATCAATTCTGAGAACTCGTGTTCGTCAAGTGACGTAGGTTGCTAACCTATACTTATGTATAGTTCACATTCTTATCGCATACAAAGTAACAGCTGTTAAAAGTGTTTAGATTAGTAGAAACCCGAGATATAAACAAAGCACTTGAGAATACGACGCAAGAAAAAAAAATTGAGGTTACATGGTCAAGTTTGATGTTTTTATTACACTAAACCACAACAAATACTCAAATTCTGAATTAAAAACTGTTTATTACTTACCCACGCATCATGTTATTCCGTTTTTTCTTCATATTCTTTAAATATCTTCAATAAAACACTAGTCAATGTCAACTTACGTACGCGCGCGAAAACAACTACTAAGTGACGGCTATAAATCTTAGTACCAACCGTCGGTGGTGTAATTCAGAGGCGAAGTCTGTGACTATATGCCATCTTTGTTCTTTTGCCTACACTTTGTGCAAGTTAGAGCAGGATCGATACAGTTTAAGACACATCTGTGGTAAAAATAAAAATCGTATCAAAAATCGAGCTCTAGGAGCGCGGTCCACAGGCGAGGCATTTTTAAACGTCAAGCTCCAGGAGCTCGATCCACAGATGAGGGGATTGGGAAAATCTACATTTGCTACGAGAATTAATTCTGAAGCTGATCTCAAAAGTCCCATATGACAAATGCTTTCAATCTATGTAGCTTTTAAACCGCTCCACTTTTGTTATATTGTTTGGATACAATGTTGCATGCCATGTTTCTCATTTTAATTTCCTGTTTTATTATATGTTACTAGTATTCTTTCTAATGTAATACAAATACACGTAAAACAAATAGACACAACTATCTCACATCACCGTACATTTAATTCTCTAACACTCTTGCTGGATTTCAACGACTTCAACTATACCCAAATTGTCAGGCTATCGCTCGTCTGCCACAAAAAACACTAATAGACAAAATGATGGCGTGGTTGTATATTTCAAAGATCATCTTAATTTCATATCACAAGAGCCCCAGTTTGTAGACGGTAATTGTTTGGTAATCTTAAACGATCAACACACTGCAATAATATAACTCTATCGCTCACCTTCTATCAAAAATATTGATACTTTCTTAATGTCACCAAATGACATCCTCTCAAAATTAGCAGCTTTCAAAAATATCTTAGTGGTTGGAGATATTAACATTCCCATTAACTTCGACAAAATTGACTCTTCTGGTGAACGATATCTAACCCTAGCTGCCTCTCACGGACTTTTGCCAGCCCATACACATGTGACTCGTGAAGCTAGTGGAACATGCCTTGATCACATACTCATTAAAACTAGGTTCCCTACGCTCACAATTATTCCTCAGACAAACTTAACTGATCATTATCCTGTCCTAACATGCATCGATTTCCAGCAGCCACGCCACTATGCAACAACTACTATAACTAAAGTTAACATTGAAACATTAAAATTAGCCATTTCAACCATCGACTTAGCTCCTGTCTATTCATCCAAAGATCCTGAATTTTCAATTTAAAACCACCAATATTCAGATAGCAATACAGAAAAATACAAAAATTATAATACTGTCTAGGCGCAAAAAAAATATTAAGCCTTGGATTACTTATGGACTACTACGATGTATGAGGAATAGGGATACGTTGCATATTCAATCCACTAAGTCGCCAAAGAATGAAATATTGAAATTAACATACGTGCGATACAGAAATTACTGTAACACTATACTTAAAAAAGTAAAACGGGCTTAAGATAAATCTTTAATAGAGGAAGTTTAAAATGACCCCAAAGCGTTATGGAAAACCATAAAAACAATTACAAACACTGGTAAGGATAAAAATAGCCCTGATGAGCTCTTAAAAATATGCCCTACACCTGACTTGTCTGTGAATGAAATTAATCACTACTTTAATAATGTCGGTAAGACATTGGCTGAAGCCTGCATACAATCACGTCAAAACCAGTTACATGAACCAATTGATAGTATTTCCCCGACTCACTCCACTCAACTCAACTCTCTTGTGCTGGAGAGCGTGACTGAAGATGAGATCAAGTCTTTTTCTTGGTCTTAAGGCTGACTCGGCGGTGGGCTGGGACAAGATCTCTAATAAAATTTTAAAACAAAATATTGGTGCTCTGGTCCCTCTTTTTACATTTATTTTTAATGCCTGCTTTGATAGCGGCATCTTTCCCGCCGCTTTAAAAATATCTGAAGTACGTCCCATATTTAAAGCAGGTGACAGAAATCGTCTAATACATCTATTTACCTTATCTACCGTGCAATATCTTTATAAATTACAGCTAATATATAAATAAATATATAAAATAATTACCTAATATAGAATTTAGAAAATATCTATTAATAATAAATAAATAAATAAATATAGAAATATTAATAATAAACAAAATTAATTTAAATCTACTCATAAATAATATCTACTTGAATATCTAAATATAAGATTTTCTCCTTAATTTCAATATATGTTTTTAAACAAAAAGCGCTTCATCCTCTCCTCTAAAAACTAACTTGCTGTGCCCGACAGGGTCCATAATTGTTTCTCTATAATTTACCTACCAACCTTGTATACATTATGGAATGCAATAAAGTATTGAGTATTGAGTATTAGTAATTTTAGGCCAATTTCAATCCTGCCCTTTCGAAAATTTTAGAAAAATTAATTAATACCAGACTAGTAAACTATCTTGAACAGTATAACCTACTTTCAAATAAACAATTCGGTTTCCGTAAAGGTAAATCTACCGAAGGTGCAGTGCATACTCTTACCAACGCTATGCTTAAGGTTCACAATTGGTTTATTGTTAATAATTCAGTGTTAAATGAGAAAAAAACTAAATGTATAAGATTCGCTTTACCTAATGTTAGAAGGAGTAAATGTAACGTTATATTGAAGAAAGACATGCTAGAATTTGTCGAGAAGACAGTTTTTCTAGGGATTACGCTCGATTCAAAGCTGCAGTGGAGTCCCCACTTAACATCTCTTGCAGGGCGGTTAAGTTCAGCCGCTTACGCTGTCAGAAAAATTAGACAATTAACAGACCGCGAGACTAGTCAATTTTAGTTATTTTCATAGCATCATGTCTTACGGTATTTTGCTTTGGGGACGAGCTGCAGATATAAATTCTATCTTTATTCTGCAAAAGAGGGCTGTCAGAGCTATCTATAATCTTGGCAGACGCGAGTCTCTAAGGGAATTGTTTAAAAAAATTAACATCATGACGGTACCTTGTCTATGAAAACATTATGCATGTTCGAAAAAATCTTTCATCTTTTTAAGAAAATTAGTGATAGACATGATTTTAATACTAGAAATAGGAACAAATTTGTGCAGGACGACCGCTCGTATTTTGAACATTATTAGATAAGTGTTAGGTAGTGTATAGTGTAGTTATACGTATGTATAAGTAGTCACGTAAGAACCTGTTTTAATTGCTAGATTGATCGCGAACGCGCACTGCTCCCGACAGGTCAATACCTGTACGAACCTATCGGAGCCTGTATGTAAATAAGACGATTTGATTGGTGGATTGCACCGCACCATTTAGTATAAGTATAGCGCCATTTGAAATCAGTCAATCAGTAAGCCACAGTCAGTGCGGAACGAACCACAACACAATTAGTACGCAACAGTCCGTCCGGAACGAACCATCACACAGAAGAACAAGAACCTGGAACAGTCGACAGGGCAGAACGCACATTCCAGAACGGAACAGTCGACAGTGCAGAACGCACATTCCAGAACCAACACAATCAGTACGCATCGATCGACAGAACAGCGCAAAATTGTAAATAGTGAACAGATCATAAAATAAACAGTTCTTCAATAATAGTGATCAAGAGTTTTACTAAACCAATCTTCCTCCAACCCAGCGCATAGGTGCACATCGCACACATTGGTCCTTCGAGCCGGATTCCGAGGAAGATTTTTGGGACATTGGTCCTTCGAGCCGGATCTTGAGGAAGATCATTACGAACTCATTGAAGAATTTATATAGAAACAATGCCAGTTACGAGGTCTACAGGGAAAAGAGGCGGCCTGACGACCACCGACACAGAACAGACGGAGACCATCACAGAGACCACGCCTGCAACTCACACCACAGAAGAGCCCGCCGCGACCGTGCCTACGATCAAACATGCCACGCCGCAGCAAGAAGCCACAGCCGAACAAAAGGAGTGTGGTCACCGCAGCAAGTGTACGTCACGGAAGAGCAACAAATCTTCGAAAGCGCGTCGCATAGCCAAGGCCGAGGCGGAGCTAGCTCAACTCAAAGTGGACTTAGCGACCGCGCACCTCGCCGAAATCAAAGCCGAATCTTCGGACGAAGAACTATCCTCTGTCGCCTCGGAAGCCGAAAATGATCATCGTGTGACTACTTGGCTACAATCAAGTCAACTCATCGCCAACAGACCATATGAACCTGAAGTGAAGTCGTCGATCGAACCTGCAGTTCCAGTGACCGCCGCCGTGTCCTGGGACATCCCGGCGACTTTACCGGCGGGAGTCAGCAACGTGCCTCCGCCGCCTGAGAACCTTCGCACTGATCCCAGGAACTTCGTCCCCAAGCAGGAGGGAGTTCTTACGAGCATCATGCTACCAGTGACCACCGCCGCCTCCTGGCAGCCGAACCTTGCGCCTGAACAGACGCAACTGAACCTGCCGCCAGCGATCACCGCCGCATCCTGGCAGCCGAACTTCGCGCCCGTACAGACGCTCCTGAACCCGCCGCCAGCGATCACCGCCGCATCCTGGCAGTCGAACTTCGCACCCGTACAGACGCAACTGAACCTGCCGCCAGCGATCACCGCCGCATCCTGGCAGCCGAACTTCGCGCCCGTACAGACGCAACTGAACCTGCCGCCAGCGATCACCGCCGCATCCTGGCAGTCGAACTTCGCCCCCGTACAGACGCAACTGAACCTGCCGCCAGCGATCACCGCCGCATCCTGGGCGCAGAACTCCACGCACGTGGCCACGAACTCATCATGGCAACCGATCTACACAACGGCACCGCGTCACAGCTACACTCCGGGACCTGCCGCCGCATCCTGGGTGCCGCCGTCTATGCCAACGGCCCACGTGCAGCAGCCCACAACACAAGCCGCCCAAGAACCAAGGACGGACATGAAAGAACTTGCTGCTGCGATCACGCAAGCTATGCAAGCTGCACAGTACCAGCAGCCATTGAAGCACACCGAACTACCCTGCTTCAACGGAACTCATCAAGATTGGCTCACGTTCCGTGCCGCATACTGTGAGACAGCGCATCGACTAACAGCAGTGGAGAACATGTCTAGACTAAGAAGAAGCCTTCGCGGAATAGCAAAAGAAGCTGTACAAGGTCTGCTGATTGTGAACGCAAACCCGAACGAAGTCATGAGAACACTCGAGCTACGCTTCGGACGCCCAGACTCCATCGCAATGGCAGAAATGGAGCGTCTACGAACCTTGCCACGCCTCACCGAATCTCCGCGAGACGTCTGCACCTTCGCTACTAAAGTGGAGAGTATTGTTGGGACCCTGCGAGCACTCAACTGTGGACACTATCTCTTCAATCCAGAAGTCACGAAGGCTATTGTTGAGAAGCTCACACCAACTTTGAAGAGGCAGTGGTACCAGTTCTCGGCAGTACAGCCCAAAGAAGAACCTGATCTTCTGAAGTTTACCCGATTCATCAAGATCGAAGCAGAGATATGCAGCCCATATGCTCTGCCTGAAAACATCGCTGCAACCGCACCATCTTCGCAGAACACGCAGCGACGCCAGCAACGGGTACACGCCACACATGTTGAAAACAAACAAAAGTGTAGTGTGTGTGGTAATCGGGGACACAGCATCGTCGAATGTGATCAGTTCAAGAAAGTGACTACTGATGCAAGATGGGACATTGCAAAGAAACATCGCCTGTGTTTTCGTTGCCTCAAACTCCGAACGAAGCAACATAGTTGTAAACCGAGGAAATGTGAAATAGACGGCTGTACGTATTTACATCACAAGATGCTACACGCCACTAGTGCAGTGACTTAGAAGCAAGAACGAAACGACTGCTCCGGAGATGAACAAGAGAAGGTACACTCAGCATGGGCACCAATGGTATCGTTTCTCAAGATAATACCAGTGCACCTTTCCGGACCGGCGGGAGCTGAGAACACTTACGCACTCCTAGACGACGGCTCTACTGTAACCCTGATCGACGAGAGCCTGGCCGATGAAATCGGAGCAGAAGGATCTCATGAACCACTACGAATAGCATCTTTCGACGGAGAGTCAACAGTCGACGTGACCTCCCGACAAGTGAACTTCCTCATAAGAGGACTTCACACACGTGAACATAAGTTGCGCGCTAGAATGCTTGGCTAAATGCTAGTCCTGCTCTACAGCCACTCGGGCTCACTAAATAGCATTGTTTTTTAAGAGAATGATGTTTCTTACCCTTTTTTTTTGTGACCTGAATAACTTGTAGCGTTATTAGTACGATTACTTTTTCCTTTTTTTTACATACCACAGTCAATAATATAATAACAAAATAATAATAAGAATAATAATAAAAATAATAATATTGTAAGGAGAATCCTCTCTTACGTCACTACCCACCGCCTCGCCTATAAAAGCAAGGCGCCGGGGATAGATCGGCCTTTCGTTGAGTTTTTAACCGCCCTTGCGGCAACGGGGGTTCACACCCAGGTGTGAACCACCCAAGTTTTTATCATGCCTAAGCCAGGCGCCCGCGGCTCTCTGGGCCGCGGAGACGCCGGCTCATCAGGCAACCTGCGGACGGGGTTGGACCGGGCGACGTCGATGCCGAACATCCGCGCCGCGACGACCGGTGCGCCCCCGGACGCAGGAGATGAACAAGAGGTGAGAAGAGGGGGGACTGCGGCAACGGCGACGCCGCGCCCACCGAAGAATCCCCGCTACCCTCCGCTGGTGGTGGAGAAGCTTCCGCAATGGCCCGTTCACTTCCGGGCCATTACGAAGAAACTGGGGAGACCCCCGAACGCCCGCCCCTACGGTACGGGTGTGCGATTCTCCCCAGAGACGGAAGAAGAATACAGGCTGGTCCAAAGCTACTTGACCAGCCTGGAAAAAGAGGAGCGGATCAGCTGGTTCGCCTACTCACTGCCAGCGGAGGTCAACCTGAAGGTGGCCATCAGGGGGCTACCGGCTGACACGGACCCCGAAGAAATCAAGGAGGAGTTAAAGACCCTCGGCTTCGAGCCAGAGTACGTGCGCCACATAAACGCACGTCAGGGCAGACCTGGCTGCATATTTCATGCAGTCATCAAGAAGACGCCTGACGTGCGGCGCATCTACGACACCTCGGTGCTTCTATGCATGCCGGGTGTCAAGATAGAGGCGTGGCGTGGAAGACGTGGGCCGGCGCAATGCCACCGGTGCCAAAAATTCCGCCACAGCTCGCACCAATGCCACCGTCCGCTCGCCTGCGTGCGTTGCGGAGAAGGGCACGCGGCGCGCGACTGTCCGCGCCCGAGGGAGGAGCCGGCCACTTGCGTGAATTGCGAGGGCGCCCAGCCGGCGAACAACGCAAAGTGCCCGGTCTTCCTTCGGGAAACCAAAAACAGGCGCGCAGGGACGGTGGCCCTAACCAAAAGGAGAAAGGAGGCCCCGGAGGTTCCCCCTCCCGTGGAGAGCCAGGAGCCGCA